>JAOWCC010001751.1:44479488-45079488 GCA_030867875.1 Actinernus sp. WN-2022
CGTTTTGGCAGACAGAATGTTTTTCTTTAAGCTTCTTTCGAAGTTATCGTACCACCTCCACAAAGCCTTAAGGCTAACAAAATACTATAAAATATTTCAATTACATTGTAATTTATATCATCAATAATTTTATCAAAAAAGCTTTCATGCCATCTTGCTGAGATATCCAACAGGAGAAACTGGCCGCCAAACATGACACGCCAGTAGCCCACCAGGAAGTCATCAAAACCTTTCACGTATGGATTTCTCGTTTCATTTTTTCAAAACATCACATGTCATCCTAATACACTATTATTTAAATCATATAAAACAAATCCTTACTTGATTCAGGATTTAAGGGATAGTTAAATAGTGATTATAACCTTAATGTTGTTTTGTGTGTCGAGAATCTAATTACTCGTTTCCGGTAAAATCAGCCATCTTTGACTGAGACAGTAGTAACAACAGGTCAATCCACACCCTTGCAAACATTGTAACGTTATCAGAACAAGAAAAAAATTTGGAATCTTTGTCGTAAATTTAGTAATCAGTGTTAGGATCTACCTAGAGAATGGACGAAAGGCCTAGTCTCATACTCATCGGTGTACATGTTTGCTTGAAATAACGATATGGAACTTACTATGATTAATATCATTTACATCTCATCTTGAGAGCTTCATTTACATATTAAAACTGAATAAAACCTTCATAAATTTACAGCGGCTTCCTTGAATTGTCTAATTTTAGTTTTTAGATTTTAGGGCCTGTTTACATGAAGGACCATAGTCCTAGGTTACAGAAGTATTGTCAACCTCCCTTCATGTAAACAAATAGAGTTCGTACCAAAATCCAAAATGTAATACTAGAAATAAGAAATATTACAATCGATTTCAGTGTTATGTGCATAGGGCAATCATTCGACTTACTTATTCGAGGTCCCATTTTAGGTCATATTTTAGGTCCCATTTTAGGCCCCCTATTTCTTATTCTGTATATTAACGATCTTCCCAATGCCTCAAAATTGACAGAGTCTTTGCTTTTTGCAGATGAGACTATCATTTTTTATTCTCATTCAGATCCCAACCGTTTAGAACTCGTGCTAAACGAGGGATTGTATAATTTTGACGTTTGGATGAAATGCAATAAGCTCTCAGTTAATATCAAGAAAACTAATTATTTTTAAAGCAAGACAGAAGAAATTACCAACAAATTGTCCCTTTACTTTGGCAATCAGTCATGTTTGCAAAAAAAGTCAGTTGGTATAATATATAGGTCTCGCTTTTATTTATCTACTAAAACAAAATTAACTCTGTATTATATATTATTATATCCTTACATTAATTACTGTAACATAGCTTGGTCATCCACGTATGTCATTAATCCAAATAGAATATTTAATTTACAAAAGCGTTCTGTGCGAGCCATGACCAATTCAGATTACCGAGCTCACTCTGCTCCTTTATTTGCTCAGTCAGTCAAAAGTCAACTCATTTCATGTAGCAAAGTTTGTTTTGTTATCATAATCAGTTGTTGCCTTCGACGTTTCTCAATTTATTCGTATCTTGCAGCCAAGTACATAACTACAACACTAGATCAGTATCCAATTATCGATCTCATGCCTGTCACAGTTTACGATTCTATACCAAGGCCCTAAAATTTGGAATACCCTGCCACTGATATATCACAGGTTCAACCAGTTTTCCTAGTTTCAAGAAAAAATTTTTTGATTTATTACTCAAATAGATGATTACTGAATCGATCATGCCGCACATATGCATCACTTTTTATAAACTTATGAGCTACAGTACCGCCGGGAATTATAGGGACATCCGACCGCGGAAAAACCTCGTGCAACAGACGCGGAGCCGGCGCCGCGGTCACCGAACAATGACCGCGGTCACCGAACAATGACCGCGGTCACCAAACAAATGACCGCGGTCACCTAACAAATGACAGCGGTAGTTTTTGAGGACGCCGCGGTTGCAAACTGAGGTGATAAACCGAGGCGCTTGCCGCGGTGCCGCAATGGAAATACATGTACGTTGTTAGCAGTCTTCGTACTTGAAAGCTTTGAATGTGATGGATGGCAAACAGCTTATGCGTTGAGCCAAATCACCCAAAGAACGATCACCGGCATTAAACTTCTCGTAAACAATCTTCTGTTAACTTTCGTAAGTTGTCTTTCTTACTCGAGACCACCGTTCGCGTTCTTATTAACTAACGAAGCCAACTGCTTCAAAATAAGCATTTCTTGAGATACGGCCCGCTAACAATCTTCTGTTAACTTTCGTAAGTTGTCTTTCTTACTTGAGACCGTCGTTCGCGTTCTTATTAACTAACGAAGCCAACTGCTTCAAAATAAGCATTTCTTGAGAGAGTCGGCTCGCTAACAATCTTCTGTTAACTTTCGAGTCTTTCTCGGCTTGAGACCGCCGTTGGCGTTCTTATTACCTAACGAAGCATAACTCCAAATAAACTTTTGCTTCAGTGTAGTTTCACATTTACGGCAGATCCTTGTCTTGTTACTAGTATTAAAAGGTTTCAGCAGAAATAATTGTAAATGTTTGCGTATTAAATTCTCAACTCTTCTTGGAGTCTGAATTTCCACGTGCAATCAGTCAGGCGTGAACGTGTAAGTCTGATTTTTTACAGAACATCGACAGAGTTTTGAAGCAACGTTTGTCATATTGAAAGACGTGCAAAAACTTCTATACTCTTACCAGAAAACTTCTACTCGGAAAGTGCAATTCCTTTTGAGTTAAGAGCTTTAATGCATCGGATCAGATCAATCAATTCGCGTAAATGGAAATTACTTGCGCCCAGCGTTATTTGTGTCAGAAATGAGACACGCGTCTGGCTGAGAGTTCACGATTGACAGGAACTTTTATTATACTGCGCAGTAAGAATCTTGACTTTTTGACGCCTCTGGCACGCAGGGTATTTACCAAAACCATCTTACTGTACGTTTGTAAAACTGTTTGTTAATATGAATTCAATTTGTCATGCGTTAATCCTGGTGAAAGAAAGGTTAAAATACGAAATTGTGCAATGAACACACATGTTTGCTGAAATTTCTCACGATACTTCGATAACTCGGTCCGAATTTTCGTTTGACAATATAAAGGGAAATATCGTCGAAATGTCGCTGAACAAAGAGCGAAATTCGTCGAAATATGTTTGCATGACTTGCACAATACTGTAACGAAGCCAACTGCTTCAAAATAAGCATTTCTTAAGCCACGGCGCGCTAACAATCTTCTGTTAATTTTCATAAGTTGTCTTTCTTACTCGAGACCGCCGTTCGCGTTCTGATTAACTAACGAAGCCAACTGCTTCAAAATAAGCATTTCTTAACACACGGCTCGCTAATAATCTTCTGTTAATTTTCGTAAGTTGTTTTTCTTACTCGAGACCGCCGTTTGCATTATTATCAACTAACGAAGCCAACTGCTTCAAAATAAACATTTCGTAAGACACGGGCCGCTAGTTTTGTTCTTGATCTCACTTCATCAGTCGTCTTTCGATCTACTCAAGACCGCCATTTGCGTTCTTATTAACTAACGAAGCCAACTGCTTCAAAATAAGCATTTCTTAACACACGGCGCGCTAACAATCTTCTGTTAACTTTCGTAAGTTGTCTTTTTTACCCGATACCGCGGTTCACGTTCTAACGAAGTCAACTGCTTCAAAAATGTATGAGATGTACATGCAGATGTTACATGAGGTCGCGGTTAGCGCCGCGGCACGACCACCGCGGCGATCTCAAAAGTGAAACTGCGAGCATTGCATGCGGCACAGCCGCGGTAAATGTCCCTATAATTCCTGGCGGTACTTTAACAAGGTGACCTCAAGATTACTATAAACCTGATGGTTTCTCAATGTCTCCTCGCCATACATTACATTCTACTGTATCTATAATTTCTATTTTGTGGAAAATAAACAAACCGAACCCAAGATTCGATATCGCTCGGGACACTGCGGGTCACTTAATTTATTTACATAACTTAACACAGTGAAAACAAGATGGCGGAGACCCGGGAGAGAACTAAAGTCCGTCGTGCAGGAATTTTTCTCGAATTTGGAGTTCCATCTCTCAAGTGTAAACAGCTTAATGTTTTATTTAACTTCATTCGTGGGAAAGCCTTCCAACATAACAGTCTCAGGATATTTCAACTGGCGTCCTTGACGGAGCCAAAGGACGTTTTTATCCAGAGACGTATTCGACACGACGAGACATCGAGTGGCCAAAACGCGAGCAAAATTTTGCTGAAGCCAAAGGTTTCTTCGATGGGAATGGCAAGATGTTGAGTTTTTCTTGGAGGAATTTGGATGGAAATTTCTCACATTATAAGAAAGGATTAGAGATTAGCTGGCGCTCCTGGACGCACGTGGCCTGACGTGATGAAAAACACACATAAAGCTTACCATATTGCATTGTTGTTATTTAATATTCCTTTCTGATAAAAGTAATGGCATCAAATATAGCAGTAAATGGCCCGATTCCTCAGTTGTTCCAAGCCATCGTCGGCACATTCACTCGGTCACTTCATGACATGAGTAAGAATTCGGGAACGGTGACCCCAGTGATCGAAAAAAACGAGTGGAAATCACATGTTTCGTTATAAATTTCAGCCTAGAAAATGAACACTAGCACTAATATTTGAAAAGTCACCACTCTACTGGAAAATAAAACTGCATGTAGATATAGATAGATGACTTTATTTCACATTTAGAACGACACATCCATATATATATATATAAACAAACTTTTGGCTTCACGTATGCCCCAAGAGCTCTAAGCTCATCGTGGGGGCTCACGTGAATGAATTTGACCACGAAGAAGCACAGAACAAACACAACGAGAAAGGAAAAATAAATAAATAAATAAAAACTAAAATAACAAATTACATCTCTCAATTAAAACGTCCAGATTGGCTTATGAAAGTCCTTACGGCAATAAAGATAACAGCATTAGCTTCGAAATTCAAAATTGTTAAACCGTTCAGTAAAACGTCTACTCTTTTAGACAAATTAAGTGATGACCAGGCGTTGCCGGCATTCTGCACTGATAACGGAGGTAAGCATTGTCGCACGTAGAGCAGCAAAACGAGGGCAAATCATCGAAAAATGTGTAACATCCTCCTTGGGCGCACCGCAAGCACAAGAAGGTGACTGTACACAATTCATTGAATAAAGATAATAATTCAAACCACAATTATTGAGTCTCAGTCTAGTATGTAAAATAGATAAATATCGATCCCCTAAATAAAAAAGTTTATTAACAGGAGACGTAAAATTTATAACGCAACAAGTCGTTTTTAAAAGAAGCTACAGAAGTACAATCACGGGATGATTTCAACAGAGTATTCCACTGTTTTGTAGTTGAATAAAGAAAATAATTCTTCATTTTTTCAGTGCGTACAGAGGGTAAACACAAGTTATTCCTAGTTCGAAGAGCATAAGAACTCCTCTGGCTAACATAAGGAGGACAAAGTGATGAGATATAACCTGGTGCAAGACTATTAATCATTTTATACGACAAAATATAATCAATTTATGTATTTTTCTCCTATCACTAAGCCTATGCAATCCACTTTCAGATAACAAACTTTCCCTATGCGTGCCCTTCATAGCACCAGTAATTAACTTTACGGTATCAAATTGAACACTTTCGAGCAAGTCGGATTCGCCCAAAGAACACCCGTCCCAAACAACATCAGCATATTCTAAATTAGAGTGAACAAGTGATTTGTACAAAATCTCGAAGATTGATCGTGAAAGTTTGAATTTAAGACCCTTGAGTAAATTTAACTTTTTTAATGCCTTTTGGTGTATTTTAAGAATGTGAGCCCTCCAAGACATTTTACTAGAAGGACACTTAAATGCTCGTAACTGCTAACTTCATCGATTGCCCTGTCACGCAATTTAAAAAGAGGATGATATGGCTTATCTCGTTTAAGAGAAAACACCATACTTTTAGTCTTTGAAGCGTTCATTTTAACCAACCAATCATCGGACCACGAAGTAATTACATTCGAATTATCATTTAAACTTCAAGCAGTCGACTCAGGTGTAGAAACCTCTTCTAGTAATAACGTGTCATCAGCAAATAGAAAGCAATTACTATTAAGATGATCATGAAGATCATTAATATAAATCGGCAAAAATAAGAGCGGCCCAAGGACAGAACCGATGCACACCAGCTTGGATTTCTTTCCATGAAGAACAACTACCTTCAATAACTACCCGTTGCATCCTACCGCTTAAATAACTTTCAAACCATTGAAATAAAGTACCTTCAGTGCCTAATTTTTTCAACTTAGCTAAGAGCCCCACGTGCTAAACCTTATGGAATGCTTTCGATGTATCCAAAAAGACTGCCCGTGCTTCGTTACCTATATCTAGCGCCTCATAAATGTTGTGTACAATATAAACCAGCTACATGACCGTTGAATCCCCAGGGCGAAAACCAGACTGAAAACGATAAAAAAAAACTATACGTTCAAGAAAGGAATACAACTTCATAAAAACAATCTTTTCATATATTTTACTGAAGCAGGAAAGAAGCGATACCGGTCGATAATTAGACTTAAGCTGCCGATTATCTCCCTTAAACAAGGGCAAAACATTTGCTAATTCACAAGGGATATAGCTATTAGCTAAAGGAAACGTTACATGGTACATGTATGCTACAATAGCACCTGTGCTTGGACGATAATGAAGTTAGAAATAATATTACCAGTCCATAAATCCTACTGAAAAGCATTGATTGCTAAAAATTATGAAAAGTATGGGTTGGTATAAACCCTGCTAAAAATAATTGTTTTCTAAAATGCAAAAAAAAAAAAAATCAATTAATATTGTAATATGTTTGAGCAAGTTAAGTTCAGAGCCAGTCTTATGTGAAGTTGATATATTATACTTACTGGGAGCAGTTGCAATAGGCCTTTTGCAGGAAACAGTCATGTGCTGGTGTAATACTGTGTTAACGAATGAATTATATTGAGCCTGTGATATGATCTCCATGAGAAAGACGTTGCCATGCATGGATGCTGGATGGCAAGCTATCTTTAAAAACACTGTTTTAGAAAGATCGACAATCGATTGGAGGTGCAAAATAGCATTTACAAACAGGTTTTGCTAACAACACTACTGATCTTGTACAAGTGCCTTTAAATATATGAATTAAGATTTGTTTGCCATCTAGTACAACCACGTGATTACATTCCTGCAAAAGGTCCATTCCATTATATCTAAATTAACACGAGCATCAGTAGAGAATCAATTATCCGGCTCCCCTAACACAAACCATGTATGACACAAAAATATGCTAGAACTCCATGATCTACATGTATTCACCTATTCTTAGGTGGCCCGAGTTAAGGCCACTCAGGGCCTCTTGTTTTTAGAATACCTTTCCCACGAGTTCGGTTTTCGCTAGCCAATCACAAGCGTTTTTGTATTTTTAATTCAAATTATGACAAATGATGTTGCAGCCATGTCGGTTTACCAAACAAGAGAAGCTAACGAGGCATCTGTTAACAACATGTCGCAATGAAAGCGAACAATGAGAAATGAAATTAAACTAAAAAATAACCTGGTCTTGGAAAACGATGCATCACAAATATAGGCAATCCCTTTATGTAGAACGACACGAATTTTTACCAAAAATACAATAGAGTACAACACAATATAATTCAATACAACAATAGAACGCAACACAATACAATACAATAGAATACAATTTGGTAGAAATTCGTGTCGTCCTACATGAAGGGACGGCCCAAATATATGACTGATGGACGCTCCAGGTAATATACCATAAATAGCGTTCAATTTGAATAACCATTGTTTAGGAATTTTTAGTCTCACATTTATGTGAAAACGCTTTTGTATAGCTACGTGATTACGAGGCTAAAGTCTCCAGGACAATACCCTTGTAAATTCAACGAAAATACGGTGGCTGTACATTTGACCACAATTCCTTGCGAACCTAACACGGTCAAAATAACACGTAGAAATCATCTATTCTCTCAATACCAGTGGCAACGGTATTTGTACTTGCTTGTTTTTAAAGACCCTGTGTCCGAGCCCATGGTGCTTTGAATAAAGGTTAGCTTTTAGTCGAACTAAATGCTCTCCATTGTTTATTAGTTTCATAATTAAAAGAAGTACACATACGCTTTGGGTAACGAATTTCATAATTTCTACAGGATTAAAAACCCAATTGAGCCCATGAATATTTCCCGTATGCTTCGAATATGATTTGAACAGTACTCGGCAGGAGACCAGTTATATGCCTTTAGATTCGAATTCGGTTTATGAGTGCGACTTTTCATAATCCACAAGCAAACATATACTCTTGATACATGTAGCTTGTTTTCATGTCTCCAGCATTGGTTAGCTGTATTTGAAGATCTCTAGTTTCCTTGCGAATGATATATTCAGAGTGCAAATGTCGTACTTGCACTCGAGTCACACGCACAGGGAAGAAACAGCTATTAGATCACACTTGATACGGGTTTCTTTGTTCTTCATAGGGGTGAAACACTGGTATAAACACGTTCAACAATGGACTAATTAAATCATAAATCTGAGGTTTATAACTGTTACAGGGAGGTTTATAACTCAGTTTTAAACCTCCTTTATACTTGAGAAAACCTCTCCAAATGTGATATAAGTCAGTTACGACCCGAGGGATGTTTAGGGCTTAGAACCTCGGTTCTCGGTATAAACTCTTACGTTACGTTGAATCGAACTCGGCGGATCGGAGTTTCGGCCATCCTTCATGTAGGACGACACGAATTGCTATCAAATTGTATTCTATTGTATTGTATTGTGTTCTATTGTTGTATTGAATTGTATTGTGTTGTATTCTATTGTATTTTTGGTAAAAAATCGTGTCGTCCTACATAAAGGGATTGCCAGAGTTTCATCATGCACGCGGTCGTAGTTTTGGTAGCAGGACTTTCTGGACGTACTATAGGAGGAAAAAGGGTAAGAGCATTGCTTTCTCTGCTAATAAAAATGCAAATCTGAACTTTCACACAAAAGTGGTAACACCTCAGTGGAGCTGAGCTGTGCAAAATTATAATTACGAAAGAGTGTTACATGTAATAATCAAACCCTTCGCAGCGCCTTAGTTGCTTTGTCTTTCTAATGACGCCGGCCGGTTCTTATAGTGCAGCCAATTTCAAGGAAACTCACGTAGTAGTCCTTTTGAGTCGCAAGTGTTCTCTTGTAGATCTATAGAAAGCAAAATGTGGAATGCTGAAGGATAATTATTTGTCGAGTCGCCACGCCTCGATCTAGTTGTCTTTCTTCGGCATTCCTCTACTCGCCATTCTAGACCGGGATTCGAAGACATATTCGACGAAAGTTTCATTGATTTTAAAAGGTATATATACCAAAATTTAAGATAAAAGAAAGTCAGTTAAACATATATATCTAGAAATAATTACACGATGGCCCTAACTAGAGATGAATTTCGAAAGATTTAAAGTGCCCCTACGATCAAATTTTGACATATCAATGTTTTTGCATATTCATAAAGTAGAGTTCATATATTATTACCAGTTCAAATTGTTTTTCGATACACCGACAGGAAGTCTTATTTTTTTAGCTCCGAATATTGAATCTACACGTCCGCCATTACTGGAAGCCGTGCCCTTTGTTCAGCTTTAAACAAAGGTTTATTCACCGGAAATGATGTCATACACTTAACGCTCGCCTGCAGAACACAACGCCTGGAGGCATATTTCTACTAAAAACGTCTTCACGTACATAAGAAGAAAGTTATATTTATCTTTGCGAGGTTGGCTACTTTTTTATGCACGCTATTTCGCGCCACGAGGTTATCGTGTTAAGTGTATGACATCACTTCCGGTGAATAAACCTTTGTTTAAAGCTGAACAAAGGGCACGGCTTCCAGCAATGGCGGACAGGATTTTACCGGTAAACTCTCCTAAAATGTGTGGTTTAAGATTCCCATTTGGGAATATTTTTTACTATTTCGGATATTTCTAATACTGATTGACCTATAGACACTGAAAAAGTGGCAAATCGAAATGGTAAATTTTCGTCGTAGTGGCACTTTAAGAGTCACACAATAACAACACTGATCTTTCTAATTGTCGTAGCTTACGAAAATCATTTGAGCGCGCAAAGCACCATGGGCCTTTAAGGTTTAATACCTCTCTACCGCGATTTTATAACGGGTTTAAAGTTTTTCGCGCGCAAAGGATTGTGGGAAACATTTACAAGTCCCAACATGTTTTCGGTATGGTGGATTAGACGCCATTTATGCAATGGATCTATGGGCTCCTACAACTGACCAGAAGACCTGCCTAACGAAATATATTGACGCCACTTTCTTGTGCCCATAACAGGTTCTAATTTCTTAGCAAAATATTTACTCGTGGCAAGCTAGGGATGGTTTTCCTTAATCGGAAATGGAAATATATACATTGCTTGTTTTAAAAATCATCTCGCATTATGGGACTCAAGCCCAGTCCTTCTCTTGCAGTATAAGAAACGCCAAGAAGTGACAGGCTCTAATATTGACAGTTTCCTAAAAGGAGATTTTTAAGGAGAGGAAACACTTTCAATCATAATCACAACATTGTTGGTCATCGTGCAACCCAATAATTATCATTACTGTTACTATAGAGAACATCAGGAAAAGCAAACAAACTATCTTATATACATTTTTTTAGTTTCCTTCGAGATAAAAGAAAGTTGACGTTTCCGCGAACAACGGTGGCCGCTCAGTTTACCATGTGCAAATCTTCTTGGCCGTGCTCGAGTAATTAAGCCAAACAGACTTTAGGGATTCTTATTGTGTAACATTACATGTGTATACTTCATTTTCCTCGACTCGAATTCAAGTAGATTCTAAATTCAAGTATACCCAACAACATAATTGTCGAAGACTTGTCTCATACTACGTTTACACTAGAGGAAAACGTATCCAAATTCATATTGTTCAACGTTCTCTTGGGAATAGAGAGCAATATGAATCGGAGACCTTTTCGTAGACTACATCGCAACCCCGCCGTCGCAGTGCACTCTGGGATGGATATCTCAGTTGCCATTGTTAAATCCAAGATGGCCGCTCAAAGTGAACAATGGAAAACTAAGATATCCATCCCAGAGTGCACTGCCTATGTTGGCCCTGTCATTAGCCTAGTATTGTTAATAAGTGAAACAAAATGGGCTTTCTTAAACGGGAAGTCATTTGGCTCATTTGATCTTCATTCATATGGGAAACGTTTCTGACGAGAGTATTAGATCATTATCAAGACCAACATTTCAACCTCCAACGTGCCTTAAGCCTAGTCCACACGAGAATTTTTTTTGTGACAAATTTTCTTTGTCCAATTTTATTTGCTCGTGTACATAAGAAAATTACCCGAATGTCATATGGTAAATTCATTTGCTGAAAAGCTAGCGTGTCAGTTTTTTTGTGACAAAAATAATTTGTCACATTCGAGACTTTGTTCGTGTACACAACTAGTCAAATACATTTTGACAAAGATTTATATGTTTGCAGTGGTTTCCGGGTATTCTGGTAGATTCAAAACCCAAGGCAAGCACAAAACAGTATTGAATGGAAGAAAGGAAGTGCACACTCACCTAAAAACGTTTTTTAAACTGCTTGCTAGCGTCCCTGGAGCGCAGTTCCATTACTATTAAGTTGTTGGCTAGGCCCTGAGCTTGTCGTCGTCCCTCTGTTGCCCACGGTCGAACCCACTATATTCGTTCACTTTTCTTTCGTTTTTCCACCTCGTATATAAGCATAAAAGCCGCTATTCCGCATACAATTCGCTGTTTTCTCTTGAGAGGTGCCATATCAGAACACGTGCAAGCCGACTTAGTGCCCTTGCCTTCTTATCATGTCCAAAATTATTCTCAACATAATCATTTGCCGTACTCGTATACACGAGCAAATCACTTTGTCAAAGAAAATTTGTCACAGAAAATTAGCTCGTGTGGACTACGCTTTAGCATGTCGGCAACCGAAAAGCCTAACAAATCAGAGCAAATCAAAAACAAAATCAAAATAAGTATAATTAATGACCATTAGACTGTTTCTAATGCTTTCCCCCTTATTAGTTTTTTTTTTCAGACAAGCCTGGTGTAAATTCCACTAATTAGTACCCTTTTTGTGTGTGTGTTGTTTTTGTGTGTGTGTATATCTGTGCCAAAAATATTTTTGACCTATTATATTTACTACATATTTGAATGGTTATCGGACTATAGTTTGGCGTAAGCTATTTCCGTTAACCTGTACACTAATTTTAGTATTATTCTTTACCTATTGTAATCATCTTATCTGTGCTGGTACAAAATTAAAACGTTGTTGTTGTTATTACAGACTTGCAGGAAGTTTGTATTTTAAAACAACCTTTAAAGTAATTTCATTTTAGAAAAAAAATTATGTGATGAGCATGGCGATACCCCGGAAGGCAGGATATAATTGGAGTTTTACAAGAAGGTTTATCAACTGTAACTCCTTTTTACCAACATCACATGCGCAAAAGAGATGTTCGGGATGTGTGAATAAGTTTTCCAATAAGCTCGCAGGATTAGCGGCATGTGAAGGTTGACTCGATACGTTCAACACGGCCAATATTACGGCCTCAAAGTGGTCCGCGGATAAATAGCCAAATGGGAATTGTAAACACAATGAAATTCCGCCAAATATTAAAGATATGTTGTTTTACAACATAGCCGCGGACAACACCTTCGATAAGGTTTCGTAATATTTAAGATAAATTTAAAATTTGTGATTTTTACCATATGGACGTTTAATGATTTCAGCTTTATTGGGATGTAAACTACATTAATTTTCCTAGATATCCTGTAGTTAACTTTCTTGAATTTCCAATTATTTAGCTGCGGTCATATCTGTCTTAGCCACATTTTGCGTGGAATTTTCCCGCTTAAAGAATGAAACTTTTATGACATTCATTCGGCTGTCGCAATCCGCGAGTACAGTTCTCCACAGCGCATGCGTAAGTGTTCGTTTACATACTCATTGTATACGAATCGCTAAGGACTCTGAAATTGTCATGAAAGTGCTTTTAAATTCTAAAAATAAATGTTGTTAAACTTTCCAATACAAATCCTCTTATTTCATACAAGAGAAAATGTTTCATATAAATTGTCATACAGCTTTCAAATGTGGCTTCCTTTCTCTTGAATATACTGACTTCAATTGATTTTATCGTAAAGTTTGCATGACAGAGAGCACCTAGAGACTGGTACAGACTTCCTCGCTGTTGATGATACCTTGATTATCTTGTCTAAGCATAGCGAGACTTTTTTAAATCCGGATTCGCCGTATGGTCTTCAAACCCCAAGGATTCTAGAACAATACCATTTTTTTCCCAGTGAAAACACAATTTTTTTTCAATTTCGGTTTGACCCAGTGTACATGCACCCGTCAGTTTCCAAAAAAAGTTGATCAATACTCCTGAGCTCGATAATTTTCGATGTCATACCGGCATAACATGGACGCTTAAGAGAGTGCAGTACATAATATGTTCTGCAGATCGCTTGGTTTTAATTACCTATACATCCTGACAAAGGCGCATTTCGTCCTTCAGGGGTTATTCTATGCTTTTTGTGGATGATCTCTTTGGACAGCAATAAGCTTTAAGTGCTATGTTTACCATGAAACTAAAACTTGCAAGTTCCTTACTGGTTCCTCAACTCCAGTTCCATCAGAACCGAGGGCGACGAGGCGATCAAATTCATCACTGTCTGTTAATAAGCCGAAAGGTACAGCCGAATCAAGTATTGACAGCACATGAAGATTACTGTTGCATCGCCTATGAGAACTAAATCTGGCACAGCAAATGTTGCACAGTAGTAGGAAAAAGAAATTTACAGCTATTAAAATGATTGAATAGAGACGGAGCAACGCGATTAGCTTGAACCCAAAGGAATAAAACTTGAGAACAACATTGAAATAAATTAGTAACATTGTTTAATTGGTTAGTCTAGACCAAAAATAATATAGTTATTTGACTTCATGTAATCGTAAGGCAGAGACCGTTCAAAACCTGTTTTGTTTTTCTTTACTGAATTTGTTGTCTGTCCTGACGTGCATGCCAGCTGTCAAATCCGAACAAAGGAGCACTAGATGCGAGGCAAATGAAATCCAATGCCCTCGTTTATATTCAAAGAAGGAAATTGAAAATGTCTCTGCTCGTGTATAAATGTAATAACTTTTCCGACATGTAAACGTCACTATACTGTTCCAGTGGAAAATTAAAACACAAATGATAACACATGATGATCTTGAAAGCGCTTTCTTTTATAAAACGTAAATGTTTCAATGCGAAAACACAAATCCCAATCATTGTTAAATTTCTTTTTTCATGAGTGTGCTGTCTAATGGGGCTTTGTGGGTGGAGGGCAAGGCAAGCATTCAATACCGTCCTCATTAATATATGTACAAAAGATTCAGATTACATTTGCATTCATAAAGTCGGCACTGAGAATAATTTCTTAGATGGGAAAAAAGTTCGGCAAGCCAACGTTGGAAGTACCTTTTACCAATTTGAAATCTACTATCGGTCTGTAGTAAGAAGTGCAATGCCTGAACAAGATATCGATGTATCAGAAACGAATTCAGGATTCGTTTGACCCTGTGGAGTAGATTGATTTCTGTTGGATGTGCTCATGAGGCTCAGGGTCGAAAAGTAAGTATGTCAAATGTTAGTAGTTATCGAGATCAATTCATTGCTTCTCAATATCTTTATATAAGTCGTTCAATTGTGCTTTGACAGAACTCATCTGCACAACACATTTATTTCACAAAGTAAGTGCAGAAATTTTATGTATCGTAGAAACGTGTTTTTTTTACGATTAACACTTTTCTCGATCTGTCTATTAGACCGTTTTAACTCTCTAGTATACGTATCTAAAAGCTATATTTTCCGTACATAAACATGTATTCTTTATATGTATGATCTTTTTGCCATGGATTGTTTTGCTTTGTTTCGCCGTAGCCTACCATCTTTCCGTCTCTCTTACAATGGCGACGGTTTTTCTGCCTCTCATGTCTTTGTCAAATAATACATTTGTTTTTTCCTAACAAACATTGCACTACAATTTCAGAAAGTGGTAATTTTCAAGTATGTACAAAGGCAATAAACCACGCTGCATCGGACACTCCCTCCTTTTATTCGCTATATTTTTCCTTTCTTTTTGCGTCGATAATTAAACTTATTTATTTGATCGAAATTTTATCAGGCTAACTAATCCTACCTTTAAGATTTGCGACTATAACCTTGGCTTACTCGAGCGATGTCGAAGCTATAGTCAAACGAATACAGTAATGTCTCTCAATAAATTTTACAAACACTAAAACTGCTTCCCGAATGAAAACATCGTTAGGTATAAATTATGCTCGTAAATTTACAATACGTTTAGGTGTCGGATGTCCAGATATCATTCATACATGTACCTATACTAATAAATACGCTCATACAAACACAAAGTAAATATCATCTCTCCTTGATGTAGAAAGATTTCGGTGTTACACAAAGAAATTCACAATGTTGTCGTTTACCGAATTTGTCTTTCGCAACATGGCTACCATTTAGGTAATTTAAATTCTAGAAGATTTCTAAAATCGTACAGGAATTAGTTATTTATATTTCTATATGTTTAACAGAACTCCCCGCCGTGCTTTGTGTCTTAATATTTGTTGAACACCTTTATTATTTATTTCAATTTCAGTGCGACTCTCAATATAAAGTAATATTTAAAATCCGTAATGTTTAATTTAGTCAGAAGTAATGCGTCGTGCATATCTCTGGTACGCGAATAATGTCAATAGTTCGGAAGGATAGACCAGTTCGCGGTTAATTCCGACATTTTGAAAGGGATGCAAACATGGCGCGAAATACAGTGTTTATATGGGAATCCGATGCCAAACAAAATCCGTAAAATCGAATCTCTGAAATATTCTTCAGACACAAACTTTAGATATCAGGTAAAAGATTAACTGATCGAAATTTGAGGGATGTAGCTGTGCTTGGAAGCGTGCAATCGTGTTTCCAGTTTTCCATACAATTGTCTGTAAATTTTCCCGCGGACTTCGACTCGTTTTTACAGACAATTGTATGGAAAACTGGAAACACGATTGCACGCTTCCAAGCACAGCTACATCCCTCAAATTTCGATCAGTTAATCTTTTACCTGATATCTAAAGTTTGTGTGTGAAGAATATTTCAGAGATTCGATTTTACGGATTTTGTTTGGCATCGGATTCCCATATAAACACTGTATTTCGCGCCATGTTTGCACGCCTTTCAAAATGTCGGAATTAACCGCGAACTGGGCTATTGTCTAAAAAAATTGTGGTCGATCCTGTTCGCGCTTTTACCGTTGTAGTTATATTTTTTAATTGGACTTTGTAATAACGTTTGTATAACATATTATTATTTTTATACGCACGGCTTTTATGTGAACCAGTTTACGACTGTTAAGTAACACTACTGTGTTGAAATAAAGTCTTTACTTAGTTATAATTACTTACTAGCTTGACCAACGATTTCAATAATAATGAAAGTAGAAATACATACCATTATGGGGAGATGCTTATTTAAGCTTGCATTGCATTTCCGTCCATCACTGCACCCTATACTTTCATAAGACTTCCAGATATTCTTAGGTTTTATTTGGCACGGTAATGCATGGATAATGCATACGTCCACAAGTTCAACAATCTCGCAAATAGAGGTATTCGATTATAAACGCTCTTCCAGTGAATTTATTTCGCGATATTTTATTTTGATTGTTTCTTTCATATTTCACCAATAATAAAAGATGCTCTCATTTTAGGAAACCCAATTAAGGAAATTCAGAATTACTTAAGAGTAATGTAATTGTCGTCAATTGAACAACTCAATAGAACAACAGCTGAAACTAGGATATATAATTCAAATTACAGCATCCCTGCTGGAAAATCGATCACTTCGAAGTATAACTGTCCAATTATTGCTCAAAGTCGTTCCTTCTGATTGGGTACCACAAGGCCCATTTAATTAAAGCGTTCTATTCGAAATCTATCTTAGCTTTAGGCTGTATTCGAACGAAAACCACAAACTCTTCAAACACTAACCCTTCCTTCAGTTAACCAGTTCCACCAGTCAAAGTTCTTCTAAAACCTCTTGCAATTCTTACCCCTAATGAACCTCTGAAAAGTTAATTTTGAGTACTTCTGTGAAGAAAGTTTTGGTTTACAGAGAATACTATATGTTCTACACTAGTTTGAAATAGTAAAAAGATTACTCGACCCATGACCACGTAAGTAAGGAGCTGGGATGGCGCAGTGGTTAAGCGCTTCGCCTCTCATCTCTGTGGCTCAGTTTCGATTCCCGGACGCGGCGCCATATGTGAGTTGAATTTGTTGGTATTTCGCCCTTGCTCCGAGGGTTTTCTTCGGGTTCTCGGGTTTTCCTCCCTCCTCAAAAACCAACCTAAATTCCCTGGGGTTCGTCGGAATACTTACTATAAGCCTCTGGCTTGGGAGACCCGGTTACGGCTTCCTGTATCTTCGACGTAAAATAAACCATTTATTTTATTTTATTATTTATTAAGTAAAAGCCTGGATATACGTCAACTCATTAATGCATTATTCTCCATGGCGCCTTTCTATCACAACAGCATCGATTTATAGAGAATATACACAGTTTATTACAGATCGTTATTTGCCATTTTAAACTCGTGGATGTTGTTTAGCGACTCACAAGTTGTTTTATATAGGGGGAATCGTGTCACTCACTCACTCGCTCACTCAGGTGTTAGCAAATCGATATTATCGATCTTCTCATCTCATCCCTCATTATTCTTTCGACATTTCCCAAGTTCACATTCCTAAAATATTCGTGCCCAGATCTCCACCGCCGGTTCTTTGTTACGATCCGCGCATTCGACTAACCCAGATCTTGCAAATGATTTCTGGTCTTTTGTACCAAATGAAAGTGGAGAATGACGTAATAATCGGATTACGCTACCAAGCAGATGAAATCGGATAATAGTAAGTTTGTTATAAACGGCACTATGCAAAGTCATTTGAATATGTATATTCTGCCGAGGATAGATCATTAACGACATTCCGCACGTGAAACCAGTTTGTGGCTATAAGCACCGTTGCTTATTGGTGGCTGGGGAATATAAAAGGAAAAGGACGCTTCCACCATGTGCTTAGCAAGAAACGAAAACCAAGAAAACAGAACTCGGCGTAGTCGTCCTTGTAAGGTGAATCAACCCCGGCTGAACTTAAACCTGAACGTTTCAAATGGCAGAACAATTAAGTCCCTGTGCCGGCCCCGGCAGCAATCCAGAAGGCGGTCTGAGAAGGGCTTGCAATTAAGGGAGCAGAAGCGAATTCGCCGGTCGAACAAGTCGCTACAGACTGAGGTATATTAGTTGTTTTGCTTGAGTATATTTTTTTAGTCGTGGTAGAACTCCAGTTATCATAGTTTCAGTTGTATCGTTGTATTGTATTTCTGTTACCAGTTGCCCGTGATCGTGGCTGTAAAAGAGGTCAGAATCTGTAAGATCGGCCCGTGATCGTGACTGGATAGAGTTCGGAAAGTTTAAGCTTGGCCCGTGATCGTGACTGTAAAGAGTTCAGCTTAAGCTTGGCCCGTGATCGTGGCTGTAAAGAGTTCGGCTTAAGCTTGGCCCGTGGTCGTGGCTGTAAAGAGTTCGGCTTAAGCTTGGCCCGTGGTCGTGGCTGTAAAGAGTTCGGCTTGAGCTTGGCGGCGTGATCGTGGATGTAAAGACCGAGTTCGGCTTAAGCTTGGCCCGTGATCGTGGCTGTAAGAGTTCGGCTTTAGCTTGGCCCGTGATCGTGGGTGTAAAGAGTTCGGCTTAAGCTTGGCCCGTGATCGTGGCTGTAAAGAGTTCGGCTTAAGCTTGGCCCGTGATCGTGGCTGTAAAGAGTTCGGCTTAAGCTTGGCCCGTGATCGTGGCTGTAAAGAGTTCGGCTTAAGCTTGGCCCGTGATCGTGGCTGTAAAGAGTTCGGCTTAAGCTTGGTCCGTGATCGTGGCTGTAAAGAGTTCGGCTTAAGCTTGGCCTGTGATCGTGGCTGTAAAGAGTTCGGCTTAAGCTTGGCCCGTGATCGTGGCTGTAAAGAGTTCGGCTTAAGCTTGGCCCGTGATCGTGGCTGTATAGAGTTCGGCTTAAGCTTGACCCGTGATCGTGGCTGTAAAGAGTTCGCTTAAGCTTGGCCCGTGATCGTGGTTGTAAAGAGTTCGGAAAGTTTAAGCTTGGCCCGTGATCGTGGCTGTAAAGAGTTCGACTTAAGCTTGGCCCGTGATCGTGGCTGTATAGAATTCGGAAAGTTTTAGCTTGGCCCGTGATCGTGGCTGTATAGAGTTCGGAAAGTTTTAGTTTGGCCCGTGATCGTGGCTGTAAAGAGTTCGGCTTAGCTTGGCTCGTGGCTGTATAGAATTCGGAAAGTTTAAGCTTGGCCCGTGATCGTCGCTGTAAAGAGTTAGGCTAAAACCTGGCCCGTGATCGTGGCTGTATAGAATTAGCTTGGCCCGTGATCGTGGCTATGAAAAGTTCAGAAATATGAAGCTTTATCCGTGATCGCGGCTGGAAAAGAATTCAGAAGGCTTCGCCCGTGATCGTAGCTTCATTTGTGAAGTTCCAAGATTATGATCATGGCTGTGAAAGGGTTCAGAGAGTTTAAAATTTAGCCCGTGATCGTGGCAATAACAGATTTCTGCTTCACCTGTGATCGTGGCTATGGAGAGGTAAATTAGTTGGTCCGTGCACGATGGAGGTTATATAACCACTAGGTTCTGAAAAAGATCTTGCAGTTGGCTAAGTCAAAGTCTGTTCCGTTTAATAAGGTCAATCTTTTGAGCAATTTTTGAATTTGAAGATAGTGTCTTTGGAAACGAAACATCCTAACGCCAACTATTACTCTGTAGTGTTTACTACTCTGCGCGAAAAAATGGCGTCCTCAGACGAGTAATTCAAGAGAGATTTGCTGGTTCTCTTGGGAGATAAGGAATAAGAAAAAGTACTTGATGCGATTTCGAAAGTTGACATTAGTCACCGATGCGTTCAGCTATGCCTATGTTACGAGGCCGCCGCGGACGACAAAATCGAGCTAGCGTCCAGTGTTGTAATTGTAATTGTAATGGTTACGGGCATTTCCAGAGGAATTGTGATGCTCGTTGGCAGGATACATATGGCGCCGGCGGAATGCAGCAGCCGGCGAAACGAGGTAGATGGTCTGGACAGGGACCACGGAATTGAAGGATTGCTCAACGTTGTAGCCTGACTGATGCAGCGGCAGTTGCGACAATGTGTAATAAATAGATTTGTTTGAACCATAGATCTCGATTGTTACCATTTGTTATTGGTACTAATAGTAGTAGTATTTTTCGAGGTACTTTTGGATTTTCAGTCCTTTTAGTTACTTAATTAGATTACTTTTATTAGGAGGGTTTCGTTATTTCCTTCATTCATCATTTATTTTCCCTTCCTTGATTAGGGTGAGCAACTCCCATGGGTTAGCCTGAGTTCTGGGCTGCCTGTGGACGTACCGTTTTCGGGCGTGGGCAGTTGCTCTTTCCTGATCCGGGATCCCATCCTCGCTAGTATTTTATTCTCTTGGGAGGGGGGAGTTTTTCCTCGGTTCTGGTCACATTTTTAGTTGCCTTTTCGTTTTTCTGCAGATCCGCAATGTAAAGCGGAGACGAATATCTGACTATGAAGGTTTTGATATTCCTTCCTGGGAAAAGCTAGCCAAGGAGTTTGAGCACAAGTTGTTTAGTTTTCAACCTCCCAGGGAGAATACGTATTGTATTACTATGGATGGGGTCCCCAGTCAGGAGAGAGCCACTGACATTCCCACTATTGATGATGTGCTGGTTTCTAAAGACCCACCGCCTTTGTTCCAGCTGCGATTTAGAGCGCACGTTTTTCGCTTCACGGGTTTAGGAGTGGCGCTGCCATTTCAATGGCGCTCGAAGATGTTAATTGTTCAATGAAATAATGGATCATGTCGGTTGGAAATCTAGCAAGACGGCTTTATATTATATCATATTAAGTTGGGCCTCAATCCGGCCGGTCCAGCGGCGAAGCTAGCAGGCAAATATTATAAAGTCACGTTTTGTCAGGGCTTTTTCAGAATAAATCTGAAACAGTATGAGCGAATTATAAGTATACGTATTAGTTTATTTGAAAGATTAATAAGATAAGGTTTGGAAGAGGGTAATAAAGAGATGTAGAATGAAATGAGGTTAACCGTCTCGTCTCTAGGGGCGGCACTGTGAAGGGAGGAGTGGCACTTCCACACCTTATTAATGACAATACCCGAGGCAGAATAATACACTATAAAGCTTCGTCGCTAAAAAAAATTATTTTGCAGTGCTTTCACTTATTCCACGAACTCGCTTTCTTCCTCTGAACACATATAGGCTTTGAAAAAGGAGCTTTGTCGCTACGGAATTTCAAAGGAATGTTATCTTTTTTCTTCGATAAGTACAATAGGACTAGTACATATTTGTCATTCTCCGGCGTACCGCAACGCCGAATGGCCTCTATTTGTAAAACAAATTAAGGTTGAATTACGTAGAATAATTTATTCAAAATAGCAGTGTCATAGCTGTTAGCCAGAAAAATTTCACTTGAAGAAACACGTTAGAGATGATACATTTAGATCGCAATGCAAAGAATTACACTTTGTAATAATATTTTTTTATGCCGGGGCCTGCCATAGAACTTAAATATCTGTAATTCTCTGGCTTAGAATAATTCATCCAACGCCACCGAGAAAACATGTCAGTATGAAATAGAAAATTGACAGTCCCTCCTATATGAGTAAATATAGTTTCAGGTAACAAACCTTCGCGAGTGGAAAACGACCATGAAAGCGGGGAAAACCACTAGAAACGCCTGCATTGCAGGCTAGGTTTTCGCGAGGTGAAAATGTTAACAAGCCCCCCGGGCTGAGAGAAAATCGAAGTATAGAATATTAAGATTGGCACTCAAGTTAGTTGAAATCGTGGTCTCAAAATAAGACATTGAAGCAAAATACTTGTCTACATAATTATACCTTTATTTATTTATTTTATCAACACGAATACTGAAACGCGAATTAATATGTACATGTCGACCAAATAATCAAGAATATTTGTAAGCAGATGGAATCAGTGGCTGTATTTCGACTTTTTTAGCCGTCCGAAAACCTAACCTTGAACGGGTATTGGTTAATGCTCAGATGAAGTATTACAATAAATTCTATGGAAAATGATGAGTAAAGATAGTTTTGGAAAGGAAATTCTGAGGAGTAGAGTTTTTCCCCAACACTCATGTAACGGAAATTTGCATTGTCTGAAACTGAAAATTAAAACACCAATGCTAAAGAGAAACAACTTCTCAATACTCAGGTAAAATGTCATGACTTTATTGACCATTTTAGCACCGTTTCAGATTTAATTTCTAAAAATCCCAAATACATTCCTTATAATAATCATTAGCTTGGGCTTCCTATGGTGTTGGCAGGAGGGCTCCAACCAAAATCCCTCCGTAGAGTATGGATATTTTCTGTATCCACGAGTTATCCATGGGGAGGCCATGTTTTGTTTTCTTTTGCGTTACATTTATTCTGGAAACAAGTATAGAAAATTAAGACTAGGCTAAACCACTTTCCACCCGGAAATATCAACGTAACCCTACTTTTACCAGCAATATACAATACAATACCATTTATTAATGTCGAAACGTGGGATAGATTACCCTTACATCCGAGCCAGAGGCTCATGTTAAAAACGTCCGACAACAAAAAGGCAAAGAATAAAAAAAAAACATATATAAGATACATATAAAGACTAATAATATCTAAATTATAATACAAATATTTACGAATAATCTAAGAATATAATCCCAATTGCCCGACCCACATAAGGCTAACTAGCACTCGACCTAGCCCTAACACAATCCAGAAACTGTTATATTATAACAAATTTACACGAGGCAGTGATTGCATTTGCAACTGAACTTGACATTACTAAAGTCAAATGATTCTAGTTGGTAACGAAATTCCTTAATTGTGTTGGCATTCTTGATGGTTGCAGGTAGTTTGTCCCATAGGTGAGATAGTATAGGTAGGTATATGCATGAATTATGGTAATAGCGACTATTGTAAGCTGGTTGGATAGGATTGTGCCCACCACTCCTTAAACTATATTTAGATTGACGAGCTTGAAAAAAGTTACCAATATATCTAGGACCATTTTCCTTTATACATTTAAAAAGTAGAATAAGTGCTTGTTCATATCTTCTGTATTCCAATGAATGTAACCTACCTACTGTTAAGACCTGGTTATGATCAACATTACTGCCGAGATTCAGAAGTGTTTTTAGCGCATAGTGATTGGCAGATTCAAGTTTACTATTAAGTGTTTTGTCAATGCCTAGTAACAAAGGGCTGCAGCCTCATTCAAGGTGAGGGAGAATATAGGCCTTGTATAGCTTAAGAGCGACATCAGCTTTCACCAGTCGCTTTAGACGCCTGAGCGCTCCAATTTTCGCACATTTACTTGCAGGTCAAAAACGTAACTAGAGTTTCCGAGTTTTAGTGTTATTAACACTAAACTGTAGTTTCCGAGTTTTAGTGTTATTAACTACAGGTGATTGATAGTGAACCAATGGGATAACTTAGCTAGATCCTGATTTAAAGTGCCAATCACCCTTTTGCAATTTTGATAGCTTATGAACCTCCGAAAAGTTTTGAGTACTTCTGTGAAGAAAGTTTTGGTTAAAAGTGAATACTTTATGTTCTACGCTTGTTTGAAATCGTGTAAATGTGACCTTTCCTGACCCATGACCGTGTAAGTAAAAGCCTGGGTCGAAATGTCTACTGTATAGTTCAGGTCGTTGATGAATATGTAAAATAGAAGAGGACCCAGCAGACTTCCTGAGGGACGCCATAAATCGTAGGCAACCACTCGGAAAACACTCCATTCACTTTCACCCTCTGTTTGCGATCGGACAGATAAGCCTGACTGGACAAACTTGATGGCTCCATCACTGACACCATAAGCCCTCAATTTGGCGAGCAACAAATTATGACAAATGGAATCAAAGGCTTTAGATAGATCAATAGCTACTGAGCCAGTTACCTTTCTTTCATCCAGTGCCAAGCGCCAGTCATATACAAATGTATCATCTTGATCAGCGCAGTACAACATGAGTGGCCACGCAAAAATCCAGACATATGTAATGAGAATATAGGATAGAACATATATATGCTTGCACAGACTGTTGATTTAGGTTTGGATGTGTTTTTTTAGACATAACTTTGGTCTGTATAGTACCGTCACTTTATTTTAGATGTCTGATTTTTTAAAGGTTAGAAAATAGACGGATTTGGAGATTATGAACGAGTGTTCATCTTGTAGACCTTACTGTAAAACTCGTTTTGGGCTGCTAAAAATTACTCGACTGTAATCTAAACTGCAATTAGTCGTCCGTCTAGTTTAAAACATACCGCATAGAGAGGGTAATTAAACACGAAAAGGTCTTCGAAGAATCAAACGCATAAGTGTAAACTAGAGTGATGAGAGTGGTTCGAGAACTATCTAAGAAGGTGTGATTGGCTGCTAAATCAACTTTCTCTCCTTTGCTTGTTATTGCTAATGTGTAATAATAGTTTACCAGAAGTAAAATAGAGTAAACATTATAGTCTGAACTTCCCGTATCCAAACAACCTTGACTATGATAATGAGCTGCTACCACGAGTAAGATATCCAATCTATCCTCGAGCTCCTGGCTGTCACTGATATTGATCCTGTGCAATGCAATCTGAAGACATATTTTGATTTCCAAACGAAAAAAAAGTTTTTGATCTTGAAGAGGGAATAAAACTACATCTCTGGGCCAATGTTTGAAGCCAAAGAGCATTTCGTTTCATAGTTCTGGGCGAACAAATATGAGAAGTTTTTTTAGTAAAAATATATGGAGCGGCCATCTTGGATAGATGATAATGATGGACGCCAAAACTTGAAAGTCTTAAATAAAGCGAACATTAATTATATCCACTTTATTCGGATTTACTGGTGAGTCCCATTAAATTGAATTTCTAAACATTTATAAAGCCAAAAACAAACTTGGCACAATTTGGCTTAATTTGGCACAAGTTTGTTGATTTTTATGAATTAAGTCTGAAACACGTGAAGGTTTGTTGGGACACAATTCAAACCTCTGTAACTAGTGATCAAAACATCGTACAGACATGAAATTTCGTCTAAGAACTTAAATCTGGGTCTTCTACAAAATATTAAAGAAATAGCCAAGAATTGATAGGTAATCATGATAAAGCTTTAGTATGTAGCGACATATGATTATGAATAACAACCGATTAAGAGAAAATAACCACTAATGATATCCTTGACGAATTCTAATAATAATCTGTTCGCCCTCTTAACCTAACGTTTGAGGTTATGGGTGTTAAGTTTCAGTGGGTTTAGTCCTCTATTGCTTTCGCTTTCGTGAGACAAACACGAAGTAATCCTAATTGCAGCGACAAGTTTCCTCCTGCCGTAGCTGTGTGTCTAAACTCACGTCACACGTAAGTACTCTTAATCGCATTGAAATCAACTATCCACATCGATCAGTCCTTACTCAATTTTTACTTTTAAATCTCATACAAAATGAAGATAAAATGTATTCAGTCAAAGCGTAATTGCTGTTAACTGAATGAATGGTTTACGAGAGCATTGTTGGTGAGATGTGTGATGTGTTTGTTTCCAGAATTAAAGTGCATTGGCCTGTTAAAAGGAGGAATAATTTCATTCATTATACCAAAAATAACCGGAAATATCGAGTCCTGAACAAACGTACCATTAGCTTGTTCTTATGTTGAGTACCCGCCCACTGGAAATCGAATTTAAAAGCTTCGTTATTTAACAAATAAAATACCGTTTTCCATGTTCTCATTCAGTAACAAAATAATGCACGCTCTAGATCTTGAGAAACTGCGGATGTACGAGCGGAACGCAAGTGTATTTATCAGCTTTTTAATACCTCGAAAGTGCATTATTTTGTTACCGTGAAAATAGGATAACCATCTTCTATTTGTTTTATAATATACAACTCGATCTACGGGGAAAGAAATACTCGAGCATGCATTATAAGAAATCAAGCACGCTGAGCAGCCAATGAAATCGTGCGTTCTTGGGATGCTCCCGTGATTTATATTATAAAAGAAAATCAAGCACGCTGAGCAGCCAATGAAATCGTGCGTTCTTAGGATGCTTCCGTGATTTGTTCCGTAGATTTTGACAAACACAAGTGAAATTTATCCCTAATTTCACGAGTCACTGTTTGATTACCATTAATATTATGGAGGACAAATTACGATGTAGAAAAAAAATATTTTAAGCGCGTAGGTGGCGTTTGAAATTTCACATGTGAAATTACAAGTTACGCTTGAAATTTCAAGTTAACCTAGGGATTAATTTTTCCTCTCTGTTATTAATATTACAATCCTAAGTGTCGTTGAACTTATAGAAAGCAATGGCGGCAAAAACTGCTTCACGAAAATTTAAACACACGCGACAGGGAAGACCTGACACAAACAGATGAGTGTACAGTAAGATTAATTAAAACCTAATAAGACTATAAATTAACGACTGGAAAAGACGAGCTCCTAAGGAGAGGAATCACTCACTTAATTAATTCATGAAATGACAATATAAACTAACTAAAAATGGGATTTTCAAGAAAAACTTCTCAAGAAAATGGTGAGGTAAAAAAATTTGAGAGATTTTCTGGAACTCGAACCCCGCTCCTCCTACTCGTAAGGAAAACGTCGGAACCCTACACCAAACCACCATCGTCGCTCAATTGCTGTCAATTTTTAAATTTTAAAACCACTGCTAATCTATGTATTTTTAGCCAATCAGAATGAGTGAGCGATTTCTCTCCTTAGGAACTCTGCTGGAAAAGTATACTAACCGCAGAAAAAAGACTTGTTTGCATTGGTGACTCAGTGTACCTCGTACTAAACGATGAATTAGGCTACTATGCACTTCTGAAAGGCTAGTGATTTGCAAAATAACACTTTCTAGAACGGCTTGTGAAATATTTTCAGCTTGAATGAAATATCATTGTTTCGCTCAACTGACGAAGCACTTATCAGTTTAACATTGATTATTTTGTCAATTTTATTTAGTATGAACGAGGACGTTTACTACGCCTTCCACTCTATTTATCTTTCCTACTTTTTACTTTACTGACACAGGAAACCTGCCATTAGCTATGCAAAGCTGGTTCATTATCCGTGTTAATGGCTTTAAGTCGTTCATCCGCTCGCGATTTACGGTACGAGAGCTCTTAAGTTCACTTCAATTTGTATCTTTTACGAAACAATTACACTTAGCTCCAACATTGTCCTTGAAAAAACATTTCTGGTATTAACAATCAGACTGCGAGCGAGAGGTTTCCATGGGCTGATAGCTAGCAAGGGGCGAAGAGGTCGCGTCACATAGAAACAAAGAGCGAGAGGTTTCCATGGGCTGATAGCTAGCAAGGGGCGAAGAGGTCGCGTCACATAGAAACCAAGAGCGAGAGGTTTCCATGGGCTGATAGCTAGCAAGGGGCGGTCGCGTCACATAGAAACCAAGAGCGAGAGGTTTCCATGGGCTGATAGCTAGCAAGGGGCGGTCGCGTCACATAGAAACCAAGAGCGAGAGGTTTCCATGGGCTGATAGCTAGCAAGGGGCGAAGAGGTCGCGTCAGATAGAAACCAAGAGCGAGAGGTTTCCATGGGCTGATAGCTAGCAAGGGGCGAAGAGGTCGCGTCAGATAGAAACCAAGAGCGAGAGGTTTCCATGGGCTGATAGCTAGCAAGGGGCGAAGAGGTCGCGTCAGATAGAAACCAAGAGCGAGAGGTTTAACGGGTCAGCAGCTGTATGTACTGACCAAGCTATTATTCAGTCCATTTTAAATATAACCGAGTCTTGAACGACATGTCAATCAACGGTATACTGACCATACAAATGACAGGAAATTTTAGTCTCTGAAATCAAAAATGCAAGTGCTCTCATGCACTTCTTGTCAAAGTTGATTTACTATTGTATTGAGGCCTAACAAATTCGAAAACAAACATGTATTAATAGAAAAAGCTCGTAAATACAAAACAAAAGCGTTTTTCTCTGGCAGTCAGAAAACGGGAGCGAAAGATTCCGAGAACGTCGAGAATTATACCGAATTATAGCCGTCTGTCGTGCGTGAATCTGAAGCCCCGCCTCTCCAACAATCAGCGAGCTCTTGGCCAATCATTTCTCATCACAATTCAACTATCTGTCAAGATTTCCCACCAGTATTGATTTCCGAACAAAGCTACGCGCCGCAGCGAGAAAAAACGTTAATATAGCCGGTTGCTCTAGTTTTCTTGTGTGACTTGAAAAATGGGAAAGACAAAAAGACCTCGAGGGACAAAGCCTTCGTGAACACCAAGGTGAACACCTAGAGACACCTTGAAATTTTATGCCAGCATAGTTAGTAGATGAGACAGCGATTTGCAGGCGTCTGAAACAGCACGGCAATAGCCGAGATCGTGGTGTTGGTTTCAAGCGTCAGATCAGACTATTACGTTTCCATCTAAGCTTTCGTGGAAACAAATATTCTCTCGGCTGGCTCCTATCAATTCTTCTTTATGTTCAGATGTGAACACT
This sequence comes from Actinernus sp. WN-2022, assembly GCA_030867875.1. Lineage (NCBI taxonomy): Eukaryota > Metazoa > Cnidaria > Anthozoa > Actiniaria > Actinernidae > Actinernus > Actinernus sp. WN-2022. The sequence goes on from JAOWCC010001751.1 coordinate 44,508,196, forward strand.
CGGCACTCTGTCTGAAAGTGAAAATACGAACCCTTGTCGGGTTTTGCGAGGACTTCTATTTGGCTTTGTAGTCGTATGCATTGTTTGGCCCTATTTTTCTTTTCCTTTTTCTTTGTTTTCCAAGCTAAGGGCATCCTGATTGCTTTTTGGAAGACATATAAACGGAATTATGGAATCGTGCGTGGAAAAAACATTTCTCAATAAACGTAAACATTGGTATATGAATTTAGCTTTCCCTACGCCGTCATTACGGGTTTCCCTGTGTTTTACTATCGGAAAAGGTTAGGTTGATTTCAATTTCGGGTAAGGTTTTGAAGTAATGTAACGTAATAGGCTGCCCGTGGTTTAGTGGACATGAAAGGAAACTTGCCGAACACATTAAATAGAATCTGTCACGACAAAATGCTCGTTCGAGGATCTCCAATGCAGCTTGGAAAGATCTAGTATGTGCCACATCCGAACTCAACTCCGGTCAACTGCTCTTGTTCTAGCAAACAAATCTCGATTTCAAACTGATATTGCACCCGGCAAATATCATTGCTCTTCTCGGCGTGTATAAAAGCCGCCACATGTAAATTAGCCGTAAGTCACACTGGTGACAGGCTGGTGACAGTTGATTGGCCAGTCAGAAAACGTGTAAGAATGAGCATTAGTAAAAGCCAATCAGAATCGACTACATATATCCTGGTACTTCGTTGGGGGTCTCGCAGACGGACTTAACCGGGGTTCAGTTCGGATGCGACGCAGGCTATAATTATATTACTCCTTTCATTATTGTTCACCACTCTGAAAACTGTATCACTGGTACATGACAGTTCTTTCAACGAACCGAGACTTGGACATAGCAAGGGCACCCAACGAGTACTTTTTGAAATTCGTTTGAAACCAGTTGTCTGCAGCTTATCTAGCCATTTTAAGGCGCCTACTATGTCTTTTGACGTATTCTAGAAAGCTATTAGCTCGGTTCGGATTTCAGTTTCTAGGTGGAAATCGCGTCAACCGAAAATACTATGGCAAAATATTCCCGGCCTACGAATTTGTTAGTAGTCTAGAACAGAAACAAGAATTTTCTAGCCCAAGTAACTTCATGATGCAAAGTTTTGTGGAGGTACGAATTTTTTAGGGATTCTTTTTCCTTTAGGCAATTCTTAGGGAATGAAAATGTGTTGTTCTGACTCTATTGATCAGACGAATTGGGACGTACGAATATTTTAGGGGAAATATTTTAGTCTCCCTTTTCTTCTATAATTCTCTAGGGATTGAAAACAAATTTTCTAGCCAGTATTTCAGAAAACAATTTTCTAGGGACAATTTTTTCAAATCCGAAAGTTTTAGGCTAACTTACTCTCCCGAACAGCTTTTTAACCGAAAACTTCATTGGGTGCCCTTGACATAGTCTCAAACGTTTCCTATTCTCAGTAAAGAACTGTGTATCTGCCACGAGCCTCGGTGAAATGCAAAAGGCAATGGGTCTGGTAGGCTCGGCGGTAAATCAGACATAGAAAGAACCTGAGGCAAAATTTTCTCGAGCAACAAGTTGAACATTGGGCTAATTTTTATATTTTACAACAAACATGCATTTTTTTTTAAATTGCAAGCCATATTTTAGCGGCTGCATGACATGATGTTGCGAGACAATTAAAATCGGTAAAACGAGATTGAGATTATTATGAATAAAAATAATTTTGGGCACACGCTTGTGTTATTTTGTAGCACTTTAGTTGCCTATGTTATTAATTGTTGTAACATACGAAGCCTTAGAAATATACAGTTTTGTCCCCGAAGGTCTTCTCAAGGGCATATTGCGAATTATAAAATATGATTATTTTTATTCTACTTCATTTGAAAAAAAAAATAACTTCTGCAGCGAAAAGAACCTTCAAGATTCAGAATTGAAAATATTGTTTATTAAATTCTAAGTATTATAATAACATAGATTTTAGGCGATTATAATGCATTATTGTGATTCCCACAGCACTGGCCGTGGATTGTATTTATATGAACGAAAAAGGAATGGGCCCTCAAAAGCGCCGACGTGTACTTAACACATTATGTTCAATTTATCAAATTATGGACAAAATATCTTGCCTTTCTTGTCTAAAGCTTACCATATAGTTTTGCAGGTTATCATTTATGACTCCTATTTCTCTTGAACATGTTTTTATTTGAAAGGCACAGATATAAAGAACATTATAAATTCAGGAGATTTTTTTTCAACGGAAGCAATAAACTCACTCCAAATCTGAAATACGCGGTTGTTTCTTTGATGATGAGTTGATATCAGGTACCCATTAATGTGCCTCTTACCCTGGATGCCAGAGGCTCGAAGCGAGACGTCTTAGCGAGACCTCTTTTAAGCTGACGTCGAGCGCAAGCGATTGTGAGCTAGGAGAAGCGGATTTCCAACCTCTGATCCAGGGTAGGTGCTTCATCAATGATAAAAACAGTAGAGTGGTCCAAAGCTGAAACTTAAATTTCACAACGGAAACGATTTAATTTTAATTTTATGAACGATATGATGTTTCACTGTTAAAAAAAGGACGGAAATGTATTACACTTGGAATTAAGGCATATCTCATTGGCCAGGTCTCGACATTTCCTGAATCCTCAGCTAGACAGTTAATAAGATATAGTTAGCCTCGATTAACGGTATTAGAGACCTGTAATACCTAGATTTTACAACACAGATCATGGGCAAGAATCAAATAGGCCAAAAGAAAGGTACCTATTACACATCTTCCTATTTAAACTCGTACGATAAGGATCAATATAATTGTGTACAGGGTTCAACGTATTTTGAATCACCTAAGTTAACTAACTTACCGAAACGCTCGAAGCCTTTTGAAGGTTGCTCCTATATGCGTTTTTTCAAGGCTCTATAATTCTTCTACGATAACAAACTCGATAAAATTGAAAATTAAACAAGACTTACCTGTAAGTTGAAGTTTGATAATAATTCTGCCAAATCATTAACAGTACGGAGGGTTAACATGAGATGCGCACGCACCACCGCGAGTCAGTATTTAAATAACATTTTGTGATCACCTCAGCATAAGCTAAGTTAACAAATTATGATAATGTATGACCCTCAGAAGGGTGGGTAGACATATGGTTATTATGGGCATGTTAACCCTCCGTACTGTTAATGATTTGGCAGAATTATTATCAAACTTCAACTTACAGGTAAGTCTTGTTTAATTTTCGATTCTACCAAATCATTACTACATCCGGGTTACCATGAGATTTTAAAAATAACACAATACCCAACAAATATATATTTAATAGGTAAATCTGTTCCATACTTAGCAAGCAGTCAATCATGACTGGAGGACAGAAATGCTCATTTGATTTGTCAAAGCTACAGGCTTATTGTAAAATTTTCGAAAAGTGGACTCTTCAGTCCAGCCGGCTGTGGCTAGGATCACATCAGTAGATACAGATGTGAGTGCTTTACTAGTGGATGCACACCTGGTGCTATGGGCTGACAATGTTGTAGTGTCAATGCCCGCTTGCCCTAAGACAGTTTTAATCCAACGACCAATTGTCGATGATGTGACTTTCTTGAAAGGCTTAATATATGACACTAATAAACTAGTAGAATTTCTAAACTCCTTTGTAACCTAGATATAGAAGTCTAAAGTCTCATAAACACATAACTCCTTGACAGTGTACTTGTACAGTCGTACATTACCAAACACCTTCCCTGGCTTATCTTGTTTGATATGTTCTGTAAGACCAAAAATTATAACAGTCCCTATTCTTCTGCATATACTTCTCTGATATGTCAAGGAACGACAGAGTCTGACAACGTTGGCCTGTGGTCAGCGCAATTAACATGACCAGTTTCAGTGAGAGTTCCTTAAGAGTAATCTTGTCAAGGGGCCACAATAGGCTCAGATAATTAAGAACAGTATCCACCGACCATATGTTGTTATATTTTGGTACAGGCTTTAGCTTGTTGAAGACCCCTTTTAGATATCTACATATTAATGGATGCTTCCCCACTGGTATATGGCCATGCACATTACTATAATTCATGTCAATATTTGAAATGGCTGTACGCGCTGAGTAACTGAAGCCTTTCTTGAACAAGCTGTGAAGAAACAATACTACCTTTACAGTGGGATGAAGTGAATCATGTGATGTTTGACTACAAAATTGTACCCACTTGTCGATGTACACTTTGTACTGCTTGTGTGTTACCTCTCCAGGAGAGCATAATAACGTCGACAATGTCTGGCGAAACCTGTGACTCCTGCAGGGGTTGCCTGGTAATTTGCATACCAGTAGCTCAAAACGGTGATGCAGTGGATGTGGATTGTCCAGTGTTGGATGGACCAGATTCTGATCTGATGCCTTCAAGACTCTTCAGCGGAGTGTCTATCAGCAAGTTCAACACAGTTGTGATATAAGGTTGGCTTGTCCACAGGAGAATCACCAAAATCCCTGTTGCTCGGTCCAGTACATTTTTTTGCACACATCTAGAAACGAGACAGAATGGTGGAAAAGCATAGAATGAAAATTGTGAACAGTCAATGGTAAAGGCATCTATATGCTTTGCCGATAGATCTGGCTTCCATGATACATAATTCTGTACTTGTGCACTATAAGCCTACTAGCAAATAAATATACGTCAGGCTATCTTCTCCCCAGACGAGTGCTGAACTGTTCAGCTAAGGACTTAAATTGACTAGTGTCACTGGTCCCTTCTTCTGGGTCCTTGTTCTTAGACCTGGCGAATTCCTCAATTTAATTGGTTTACAAGAGCCTCACTAGAATTCTGCTCCGAGTAAGGCTGCACGTTATCTTCAGTAGCATGCAGTCTCTTCCTCGTAATTGACCAGCTCCAAGTCACCTGAGAAAAGGAATCTTGCATTTGCCCCAGAATATCAGTCTTAAATTCTGTCAACATACTGGTTATCATAGATTTAAGGTCATCTGATGTTGAAGATGACTGCTCAGCAGATGCGGAGTTGTCTGCGTCATTCATCATTAACTATGACAACAGAGGGTGAACTGAATTAATTAAAGATGGCGGAACTACGCCACGTGTGGTTCAGAAGTCGACTAACTTCGACTACAATTTCAGTGTACAAGCTCGTTGTACAGCAACATAAATACTTTTAGTTAAAGTATTTTCTAATCATATATTCAGTTAACCATGTCGGTATAACACGTTTTAGTATAAACCAACTAGTGGACTATTACAAATCCTGCATTCTATTTGTGATAGCCCATGGTAGAGAAAACCGCACGCATTTTCACGAATTAATAACATGTTTTCAACTTCAATTTGTTTCTATCTATTATTTTCTACTGTCCTACTAGTTAGTTTATGCTAAAACAATTAAACCTCTCGCCCTCAAGGGCTACGAGTTAAATATATTAAGAGGGTCAGTAAAAGCAAAACGGTAGGTGTAGTTGTTGACGAAAATTTAAGTTGGTCTGACCACATAGACCACTTAACTAAAAAGGTTGGATCGGGTCTAGGAGTGTTAAAGAGGATCCGCTCATTTGTGTCCCAAGACACTCTGACTAATGAAAATATATAATTCACGTATTCAAACTCACATGGATTACTGCTGTGAGGTCTGGAGGAATACCTGTGGGAGGGTCCTTCAAAATAGGGCTGCTATGCTTATTCTAAGGGCTGATTATAAAACGAGCTCCAGACTACTCCTTGGCATACTAGATTGGGATAGACTTGATGAAAGGAGGGTTAAACGCAAGGCTGTCTTGGTGCACAAAGTCCACAATAACTGTGCACCGACCAGCTAGCAGTCTCACCGAATTATTCAAAACAGTTGGAAGCAGAACAGACTACAACCTGAAGGGGGCAGATACCAAACTCTGCTTGCCCTTCCCCAAAACTGAGTTTGCGAAAAAGAGCATCTCCTACAATGGAGCAAAGCTCTGGAACCAGCTTCCAGCTGAATTACGCGAGACTAGGTCGTTAGTTTCTTTTAAGAAACAACATTGCGACTGCCTCTCTCCTAAATTGACTTTTAGACTGTTTCTTACTATACGTTACTTTACTTTTGTATTTGTTATTGTTATTACTATTTTATATATTATCGTTTATACGAGCAGAATATAGTACATAATTAGATATATAGTATTAGGAATTACTTTTAATTATATATTACGGATGTACGTATTTTTAGCCACGGATTCTATGTAAATCAGCGTTACGCTGTTAGCAATACCATGTAATAAGTGATTTAATAAAATAGCCCATTCGGCTGCGCCTCATGGGTTATTGGCTCGTAGCGCATTCGGGCTGCGGGTCTAATTGTTAAATAATCGGTTGTTTTGTCGAGCAAGACACGTCCTGCTATGCTTTAGCGAATTATTCAAGTTCAAGTACTGTGACACGTCACAAATAACTCCCAATTCTAGGTCTTATGACCTTAATACGTAGCGAAACTCGTTCGCTAAACAACGAAGGAAAATAAATACCAATCAAGTCAATATAGATGTGACAGTGTATAGTCAGTACATTTCTTCTGTTCTTAACATACGGTCCTAAAGAAAAATTAGGTTCAAGGTAGAGAAACGCCTTCGAGTGATTCTTACATATTAATCACTCTCTTATATACCCTCAACATTTTTTTCCAACGGGATTATATAACTTGTTTATATAACATAACAACATACTGCATCAATTCCTACCCACTTGTGTACATTCCGTAACGCTATAAAATATATGAATCACCACTAGACTACGCGCGCTATTTATAACTTAGCAAAATATCAACAAATGTACTAAATCTTCAAGTAATTTATCGGACTATGTGATTCAAGGAAAATCACATGCCCGACTCGGTAATCACATGCCCGACTCGGTAATCACATGCCCGACTCGGTAATCACATGCCCGACTCGGTAATCACATGCCCGACTCGGTAATCACATGCCCGACTCGGTAATCACATGCCCGACTCGGTAATCACATGCCCGACTCGGTAATCACATGCCCGACTCGGTAATCACATGCCCGACTCGGTAATCACATGCCCGACTCGGTAATCACATGCCCGACTCGGTAATCACATGCCCGACTCGGTAATCACATGCCCGACTCGGTAATCACATGCCCGACTCGGTAATCACATGCCCGACTCGGTAATCACATGCCCGACTCGGTAATCACATGCCCGACTCGGTAATCACATGCCCGACTCGGTAATCACATGCCCGACTCGGTAATCACATGCCCGACTCGGTAATCACATGCCCGACTCGGTAATCACATGCCCGACTCGGTAATCACATGCCCGACTCGGTAATCACATGCCCGACTCGGTAATCACATGCCCGACTCGGTAATTGCATGTCCCGATATCGGTTTTCTCGTGCAATTTAACGTGGAATTACCTCGTCAGGCTTTTCCTATAGTAGAAGTGCTAGAGCAGATTTCGTATGAGTACGGCATGCCGTGACTTGTTTCCCTATTGAGTTACGGTACAGTAAGTTACCCTGAGTACGGTTACGATAAGACTATGGACATTCCGTAGTTTGTTCCACTCACACGAAATATACTTTAAATATAGCGGATTTCGTATGGGCAAAAATAAGGTGAAGGTGATTTTGATAGTCATGTGAATTCTCAAACTATTTTAAAATAACAATAAACGTTTCCCGCTTTCGATCGAACAATGGCACCAAGTCGAGCTTGGGGTAGACAAAAATACAATAAATGCATGAAACTGTCTACTCCAATCTCGACTTGGTGCCAGTGTTCGTGGGAATTGGTGCGGAATGCGGGAACGATCTATTTGACTTTGTGTTTCATAAATTGGATTTATCTATATTAACGACTTTGTACTTACCCTATTGAAATCTACTTCTTTTGCAATTCATCAAATCCGTAAAAAAAATATTTGTTCCCAAATCATCCTTTGAAAATGCAGATTTTATTACGTGACAACTAATGACGTCATAAGGGGAACGCGAGCACAATATTCTCATTAAAATGTTGAGTTTGCTCGAAGTTTGTTCGAAGTTTTTGGTATAGCGATGTTTCGTGTTGATAAACATTACAATTGTTATGCTAATGTACCAACCATGATTTCCAAAGGTCGCTTTGTGTCGGAAACCAATGGATCTCTGGTTGGCACATTAATGACAATGGATGACGTGCAGCGAACATCGCTGTTAACATCTTTGATGTTTCCTAATTATAGTTATTAATCTTAATTAATTTATCATCTTTATTGCGTACATCCAGCCATGTATGATTAGTAAGGGTATTAATATTATATTTTGTAGATCGACGAAAAGGTTTTCTCTATTACTTGATGCATTGCTTCGTTTGGACGATTGTAGTGCAGCATAATTTTATCAGAAATGAATGGAAAATGTTAAGTTTCAATCCACCAATTGTATACAGCTATTTCAATAACGTTGTTTTGGAGAAGGAATATGGCATTAGGGAATAGGGCATTTTTAAAATGTCGGACGGCTGTACGCGTGCTGGCGAAAAATGGATGATAATAATAAATCGTAAGCTAAATCGATTGTATCGTCCACGTCGTAACTCGTAACCATAATTGGGCGTTGTCAGGCAAAAAGCGCCTGGACGACATTCAAGTTAAATAATTCCTATATAGCTGTTCCTAATAACAGGTTGAAGATTGTATTGTATTCTTGACGAGAAGCGCTACATTTCATTCCTACAATAAATGTCAGTTTCAAGAAATTGACAACAAAAATCAGGGGTGAAATTTATGTGATTTTGATGCCAGGGCCCGATTACCGAATATGACCACGAAAATTAGGAATCCTGTCAGAGGGGATGATTTTGATGTATGACATTCATTTATATATTAAAGAGTAAAAAATAAATAAGATGAACAAGATGATCACTTTTTGGCCATAAAAAATATTTCCTGCAGTCATTCTACTCCCCGTAGCTCATAATGTGATTTTAGCAATAGTACAAGTTACACCTTGAAACGATCGTCTGATGATAAGGAATCATTTGCGCCTGCTAAAATTGTGATCACACCCTCGTGTAAAAATATCGTAAATTTCGTCTTCGATTTCACTGGTCATTTTCATGAAATCAACACTACTTGTTAGTAGCACAATGTGGCGCTCGTGATGCTTATTGTAATCGCACCACAAGTATAAAAAACATGGTACAATTTCAAAATACATTTACATATTTTCGTGTTTTGTTTGTTTGTTTTGTTACGAGGCTAATTGTTGTGCATTTCGAATCCTTTGTTGGCGAAGAACGGAATTCAACATCACATTTCAAAAAATGTATACCATTAAGTAATGGTCCAGATAAGAACTGTAGTGCTCTACGGCAAGAAATGTTAAAATGTGTTAATTTTCTATTATTCTTTCTCGTAATTTCATTGGCTGATACTTATAAATTCAATAGAAACCCATCGAAATAATGCATTTTCATTCGATATTTCTTTGTGGTTTAAATTTATTTTTGATCACACTAACTATGGTTTAATTTCGAAGAATATCGAGTGTGGGTAAAGTTCTAAAATTTGCGATTGAAAAATCCTTTGTTTTCTCTATATCCGATTGGCTGGATGGTGGCTTCTCTGCGTTTTCACAGAAAAAAGAGGCAATAGCATAACAAATACTTTATTTTCGAGTTGTAGTTTGGACTGTAGATACCTACTAAAGCACTTTCAAGCAAAATCGTATGTGGGGGAGGCTCATTGCCGCAGAACAATGGATTCTACTACAGTTCTTATCTGGCCATTACTTAACACTATACTCAGTGCTGATTCTCGCCTTCGTCTTTTTTTTTTAAGGGATCTTAATTCGCATCGAGAGCCGGTATTTTGCAGTGGTTAAACGTTTCGCCTCTCACTTCTGTGGCCCGGATTCGATTCCCGGACGCGGCGTTATATGTGAGTTGAGTTTGTTGGTATCTCGCCTTAAATGTTGCTCTGAGGGTTTTTCTCCGGGTTCTCCGGTTTTCCTCCCTCCTTAATAACTAACACGCTAACTCTTTATTTTCGATCTGTGATTTGCTGGGGCCTGACTTTGATCAGCCCCAATGTTGTTTCAGGTTCCCGTTTCAGTGATCAGTCCTGTATCTAAAAATATCACCCAATTTCGATTTTAAAACCAACAACGACGATACTTCTTTTACCGCCAGGGTGCCAGGTAGGGCTGTTTCCTCAGAGTTAGTCCTTTGTTAGAGATGTTCCCATGGCGGTTAGCATACTCGTATCAACCCTCAGTTGAGATGAAAATGAGGTGTTGAACTTGTCCGCCGTCACAGGACAATCTGACAATAACTAGGATTCCATTGTATTTCAAAATTAAAAAATTAGCAAGACTGCGGAGTGATTGATGGTAGTACAGATTGCCCGAAACGTTTGCAAACAGGTCAAGTGAAGTACAGCTGTGGAAGGTGTTAGAGGATTAATATCGGGTAACTTTAACCTTTAATGAAATTTATTTTCCAAACGCACCCATTGCATTTTCGTTGACATTTCGAATTCATCGAAACTGGCATCTTGGTATCGAAACTTTGGTACATACATATAATTCACGATTGCGCGATTTCGCTGATGCGTAATATATTAACTTGCTAGCAGTCATGCACGACCGGTTTTGCATGAAATGTCGGTATAGCCGACAGAATTTGTTATTCTAAGTTTTATACCATAAACAGTTTAACCACTGCCGAACGCCGCAAATATGATTATATTCTAAGATTTGTTTCTTTTTTTAATTTATATTTGTATTTTTTCCCACGCCTAAAGCAATGATGAACTGCCATGGGCTACACTATAGCAATTTGTGGCGAAAGGCTAATATTAATATCGTCCACATTGAATTTAATATATGTTGCCTAAATGAAGAAAAATGTAGCAGAAATTTAAATCATAGTACAGCCTGAAACATACACCTTGTGGACCGAGTGAAACTTGGTCCAAGGAAATGTCAAAGAAGGCTTTTTTTGCTCGCTAAATGTGATTCAGATCGAATGTAAAGTAACCACAACGCACAGATAACCTTAATTCTTAAATGGAAAGGTTAAATAGGAAATGCAAATCACTGGGAAGTTAAACAGTAGATATAACACGACTATAAATAGTATTGGCCTGAATATTTTGGGATCATTTCTCCTTTAAAGTTTTTTTTTCAGTAGCAGTGATCGATTTCATAAGTGAACCTCCTAATTTAAAAAAGCAATACTTTTTGTCCCAATAAACAATTGTAGAGTAAATATACCAAAGCAATTGTCGAAGCCCGAGCCTCCTTTCCATTCTTCGGGTTTGCCAGATGCATTCAAAGTACGTATTTTTTCAGCTCATATACGTACGCTTTTTTGTTATCTTCCCAGTAGCTATGACAACGGTCGAGAGCCGCAAGGTGCCTTCACTTCGATCGTTCGTGTTGGCAGGTGATTACCGGTTTAAATAGAACAGAAGCTATCCACAAAGAAAGCAAAGAAAGAGAACGAAAACGGCTTTTACAAAAGGAAATAAAGGAAAACATCGAGTTTATATTTCATCATAATTAAATTCAGTCCAAAGAGGATTCAATGGAAGGGGGCTGTATTCATCTCAAGGTTGCCTAAACAGTATTTCTTTGCGGGTTAAAAAAATGGGAGCTCTATTTCTTCGCATGAATGAACATTCAAATCTCCACCCTGAGTTGCAATCTTCTATAATATTAATTGGTTACTGTGACAACCGTAAATTCTAATTCGGGGATCAGATCTGTTAATTACGGTTACCAATGCATGGATTGTTTTTGACACTTGGAGTAGATATGACAATTCTATGGATATAAACCTTTACGACGAAAATTACGCGGTTATGAAGGATATTTGAGAAAGTTTATTTGGTCCAGATTTCTGTTTAAAAAACGGTCCTCAAACAAAAGTATCTGCACGGAAAAGACTTGTGAGGATCCTTCTAGCTCTAATAATCCTAGATTTGACATTCTAGGAACGGGAAACATTCAAGCACTTTGTTTAATGGGGATTTGGGGCTTCATGGATATAACAAGATTAAGTTTTTTTTCCGGCTTTGACAAAATGCATGCGTTTCCGTAGCGGTTATTCTGAACGACTGGGTGCCGCTTTAGGATTAAAAAAGACGAAAAAAGGACCAGGAAACATGCTCTTTAGTTGGTTATGGTTAATAGGGTGAACGAGCATATGAAACACAAATAGGAATATGTTTCGTCCAATGCATATTTGGCGAGTGGCCTTCGCAGTTTATTCAGTAAAGATCCACCAACGATTCGATGTGTGTAAAAACAACGTGTTTGGAAAGTGCAATAATTTACTCCGTATCAACCTACCAAAACTCGCGATTGGCAGCTGTGCATTCGTATTGTCATCTGCTGCCATTTTGATTGCAAAATATGCAAAGTTGTACTATCAGAAAATCATTTTAAGCGGGGGCCAGCCACTGAATCGAAACCGGACGAAGGTTTTATGTTGTTTTGGACGGCGTAGTTGAAGCCTGGAATGTCTGCATTCGATCTTAGCTCCCCTGGATCCCCAACGGCTCGCTTTAATGGGTGAACAGGGAGATAATTTTCCCTTATATCGAGATCAGTCAAATCCGAAAGAACCTCATTAGCCTTGAACGCGTCCCTCGGGTGTAAGTATTGCTGACGTAAAACTTAATGCAAAATTAAATTCATTTTATTTTCTCATTGTCCAAGCCTGTGACAGTTTGATAGGGCGCTCAACTCCGATCTTGGCAGCCCCTTCAATAATGGCAACTTTCTCTTTCCAACAGCTTTAAAACTGACGAATGAAATTACGATGAGAGGAATTCTGTTGCTACTGATGTTCACAACTCCATGCCTTTCTACCTCCAACATGCCTACATTTACTGAAGGTAATTTTAGCATTTTTAAATCAGTCAATTTTCGTATCTTTTAAGATATTAACCGTCCAAACGAACCCCTCAATAATTGGAATTTTTAAATCAAAATATGTCGCCTGTAACTGCAGTGAATGGTAACTGTGACTTTAAAAAGATATTAGAAATAATATATTGTTGGTTGTGTTTTTGTTGTTTTCCTGAGAGCAACATACATATCGATCTCTTATTGGTGTCTGGTGATGACAACCCGGTACATTTATAAAAGGTCGAACTGTCTAATCGATTGTCGAAGATAACCTCAAATTTCGTACAACCATTGAATAAGAGCGATAAATTAGATATGCTCTCTTGTGGTTCCAACCCTTTATAACAGGTCGGTACAGTTAACCGTCGTAGTGTGTTCACGAAAATGGATATAAAAATTAGACGGGCTCTCCAAAGCTTGACAGTTAATTTCTTTCAGATCTTGTGAACGTTAATTTGCACCAGTTCATAACCAAAGATTCCTAAGACAGCAAAAAGCAAATGAAAGAAAATTACGGCTGCGACAAAAGAAAATGTACGCAACTTCAATCGGAATAATTTTCAACGGTCCGTGTTGAGCTGTGACGACGGGCGTTTCATCTCAACACGAATTAAAGCAAAAATTGTTGAGCCTAGATTCCTTTCCTGGTCGACTGTTAAATTTCGAATAAACACTATTCTTACAAGTGGATATGGTACAGATAGCAACATATTTCTTCTCGCATGGACCCTGGATTTCGATTCATTGTCGAAAAAATGGGCATAAATAATGAATTTTGTGAGAACATCCTGCTGTTTCGATGGGTAGGTTTTTTAAAAATACGACAAGAGCTAAGGAAAATCTTTTTTCCACATTAAAAATATCCTATTATTTGCGGTTCACATTTGAGTCATACGCTTGCCTTTACGAAACCCATTTCAGAACTTCAAAGTACAAGGATTTATCCGGCTATTCCTACGTGCACTAGTTAAGGGATATGTAAAGCACTTTCGTGCCTTTTTTCATCTCTTTACGGATGTAACTATGAATCTTTCTCGCACAACGCTAGCCACTAAAGCACCGCTAAAAATTAACACCCAGAAGAATAATAAAGAAAATCCTTATCGTATCTTAGAATAAGTTTGAAAGCACACTGAATTGATTTCCGATCAAGGTGAGCTTCATGGTCTATCTTTAATTTATTGACAAAATTGATTTTTTTTTAATTTGAAACACTATGAGATATCTACCGTCGTATAGCAGCATCATATTTTAAAGCTAAACATGAAAAAAACACATTATAAGATTTGACAAAATAAGGCTTGGAAAACAGAAAATGAAGATTGCATGCCTCGTCGTTTACAACAATTAATATTTCGGTCTGAGATAATAAGAAGATCGCTATTACTAGACATGAACCGCAAATATGTTGAAAACACTGGAATTTCAAACGATGGCGGAAAAGGAAAATCGCGTCACCGGCTCGGTACTTCAAGGAAATATTGACTTTAAAATGACCCCTTGTATATTACACGATAGAATCTTATTTAAAACAACCAATTTCATTGGTGTTGAAAGTCTAAATAAATCTCCCTATGAATTTATATTCAGTTTCTGTAAGAACACTTTTTTGTATACATATGACTATCAAAGTGATTTCATACGGTCGCACCAACAATATCTTCGGCCTTGATATGATAATCCGAGCTTCCTTTATATCAGGGCTCATACTTATAGTTAATTTACTCACGAACGCGACGAGCGGTTTCGAACGCAAAAATAGAAATTTCGTCTGTAAGAGCACAGTCGGTAGAGCAGCGAAACAACATTTCGATTATCCGAGACCTAGTAGTTATTGAAAACACGCCGGCTTCCGCCCTCCAACCGAGACGAATAATGTCTTCACGTAGTTATGTCGTAAACGGTCTTGTTTCAAAAGAATTAGCAAAAATATTGTTCCAAGCTACACTTTTTTCCATGCATGAATATCTCTGTTTGAGCGCATGCCTTCATACGCTTTACAGGGTGAACTTTGGGTGGCTTCGGAAATCACAACTATTGTAGCCCTATTTTATTTGAATTCTAAAGTATTGGAGAAAAATAATTTGACGTTTGTTTACAATCGGTCGCTTCGTCATATTTGTTTCTGACGATCTTCGCATAGCTTAAAATGTATTGACAATTGACAAGAAATAATGGACTAGAATGGAGTTTATCTTCCTTGATATGTGTTATGTAGGTTTGCAGTGATATCAGTATGTCCTCGACATTGAAGAGGCAAAATTAATATAAAAGTAAGTGTACATAATGTACTTTTTTTAAGCGCGCGTGTTTAATTATACTGCTCTCTCTCTCTCTCTCTCAAAACAACAAAAAGCCAAATCAAGAATGGGCTAACTAGTACATAAAGAAAAAGTTAATGTAAAAAAATCATTTACAGACTCAGAAAAGATATATGCACCGAAGAAGAGTTTGTGAGGGGGTGGGGTGGATTTTTTAAAGTCCCTTAGTTCTCCAAAGCACAGCTTTAATTTCCATATTTGGGTTCTTCCAGAACCTTCGTTTGTTCTTGTACTGTAAGAGTAGGATTTTACTTCTTTGATCGTACGCAAATTAACATGGTTCATCCTATTTAATTATCATTTTAAGAGCGCTTTCCAAACTAACTCATTTAGCTAGACAAAACTCGTTAAATATAAACAGAATGATAAAATCCTAATTTCCAAGCTGGCATGATAGATTGATCAAATTTATTAAAATGGAAATGTGAAACACTTTTAATACAAGGAGCGCGTACGCTAGTCGCGGGAGATTTTGCAGTCCTTTCTATATCATCTAAGCACGTGTGAAACGTATTGCCTACAGGGAGGTCCTAAAGTATTGATCTGTTTGGAGGCCGAGGCTGGGGGTAGACATATAGTTTCTATTGGTTGTTTAGCATAATATTGGAGAGTACGTGCACTTAAAATACAGGTTTCCATCCATAAGCCTGAAGTCCGTATTTAATTTCCCATGTTTTATTATCCACTACTGTCACACGCTTCGGATTAATATTGTTGTTTTAATACCGCTGAGTGGCCTGCCGATAAAACCGCTTCTTAACAAGGTGAGAATAGAGGGGCTCGTTTAGATTTTAAAAAGTCAGTAAAGTGAGTGGGATATGGCCGGCCTATCAACTAAACAACCAGTCGAGTTACAGTCCAGGGGGACTGCTGTTTATGGGTACTGGGTCCGAGTTGAACCTAATTCCAAGGTTTTCGTAAATAATGTGGAATTCCAGGTTGTAGACAACCCAGAGTAATTGGAATTGCAGGTTCGTTTTCACAATAACTTGGAAATCAGGCTTTGGGAGCTATCAGTTTTTCTCGTAAAACCGGGTTCCGTCTGGACTGTCCCATGTCCGCACATGTCTACCATTTATCATAGATTTAGCCCCGCCCCTTACAGCGCGCTTACGTATGAGTACGTAAAACTACGGCATCTCCGTAGCATTTCCGTAGCCTTTACCGTACTGTACCGTACCGTACGTACTGTAACTTACTGTACCGTTACGTAACCCTGTAATTTGATTGGATAAGCAGGAAAAACAATAGGGAAACCATTTTGAACAACAACAATAATAATAATAATAATAATGACAAGGAGAAACTTTTTTGGCTGATGTTTAGGCCACTTATTTCCACGAGAAGTGCTCCAAAATTACAGTTGAGCCTTAGTAGGTGGAAAATAACCATACACCCACGATCACTACCATGCAAGTTGCATGGCACTACCCAACACACGCTATGACGTAGCTAACATCTAACACGCATGTTGGATTATCGTTAGCGGTATCTACTAGTAATAATAATAATAATAATAATAATAATAATAATACACTTTATTTTACGAGGGTAAATACACATAACAGCCAAGGCTGATAAACTTGTGGCCCGCCTAAATTTACAATTATATAGAAAAAAAATACTAATATCAATACTAATATAAAATATGTAATATGTACCACACTATTTAGCTAAAAAGTATAAAATGCTTAAAACTAGATTAAAAATTACTATATTCTATAATGGTCAATGCCTTAATTAATGCCACGATACTTACTAGCTACATTATTTAGCTAATGCCTCTAATATAAAATGCTTAACACTATATTATGAGAAATTACTATCGGCTACTCTATAATAATAATCAATGACTTAATGCTACAATACATACTACACTATTTAGCTAATGGCTCTAATATAGAATGCTCAAAACTAGATTATTAAAATTACTCTACTCTATAATGGTCAATGCCTTCAGTGCTGGTTAATTATGTATTTGCGATAAAAGTTCTTAAACGAATGAATGCTGCTGGGAGATCGTTTTAAAGAAGCCGGTAATGATTCCATAGTTTTGTAGGTGCGGCCACCTTCTGTCTCTCTTTTGTACCTGGGTACAGCATAGATTTAGCTTAGAAAAACGAGTGGATCTATTAGAAATATCAAAATTTGTAACTAACTTATCTTCAAGGTACTCTGTAATGCTACCCTGTAATCTCTTAACAATTAAGGAACATTTTTCTTTGCCTCGTCAATAAAGGGTAACCAGTTTAATTGCTTTAATAAGCTAACAGTTCTTGAGGTAAGGGTAGTTTGGTTGAGGATGACACGGGCTGCCCTCGCTCTTTTGTAGCTTGAATACTCTTTTGAGATTTTCCTTAGATGTTCTGTTCCAGACAGAACTAGTATACATAAGAAGTGGCTTGATGTCACGGCAATGTCACGGCAATGTCACGGCAATGTCACGGCATCCCGCACAGTAACCGTGCCATAGTCAGTTCCTTAGTTTGTCCCATTCTGCTCTATTATTGTATTGCTGGGAATGTAGGCTCTCGTGCCCTTCTCTACTGTCAGGATGCTTTCTTTCCGAGTTTAATTGGTAGATACCATGACCAGATTTTGTGGCCGGCTTTGACCTTGGTCATTTGACAATAAGAACTTAAAAATCAGAATAGAGATATACGAATAGTCCCGTGTCATTTTAGAAAATTACTGCTGAATGCGATAACTACAGACGCATTATAGTCTCATTATGACATGAATACCAGCGAGATGGTGTAAAACTCAAAACTCCAACAATAGCGATACTTTGTGTTGATAAACATTACGATTGTTATGCTAATGTCACCATGATTTCAAAAGGCCGCTTTGTGTCAGGAACTAATGGATCTCTGGTTGGCACTCACATTAATGACAATGGATGACGTGCAGTAAGTATCGCTATACTCACTAGCCCACCTCGATGGTATTTATGATGAATGTTTAACACCAAGATGAGGCAAACACTGAGCAAATGTGTCTGCAGTCATCGCATACAGCGGTGATTTAGAATACAAAACCTCGACAATCTTTACGGGGCGGGGGTGGTAGGGGGTTAATATGTTCCGTTGGATAGGGTGATCCTTCGCTGATTTAGAATACAATTATAGATGTTGAGTGATATATCCTCTTCGCTCTTAGAAGTATCAAAGAATCAAAAAGAGTTTCGTCTCGCGTACGAAACGATAGTAAGACCAGTTCAGCAAAGACAGTGTTTGCATGGGAATCCGATGACAAATAATTTCCATAATATCGAATAAATGTCTGAAATATTCACAGTCTGCAATATTAACTGATCAAAATTTGAGAGATGTAGCTGTGCTGGTAAGCGTGCAGTCGTGTTTTTAGTTTCCATACATTTGTCTGTAAATTTTCCCGCGGACTTTAATCATGACTCGTTCTTACAGACAATGTATGGAAAACTGAAAACACGAATGCAGACTTCCCAGCACAGTTATTTTCTTACCTGGTATCTAAATTTGCAGACGGTTAATATTTCAGAAATTCGATATTACGGAAATTATTTGGCATCTGACCGGTCAGTTCGTGCCATGTTTTGCACCTCATTATTTGTTATATCCAGGTAGATTTCACGAATGATTTCGTTCTAACCGAGTTCGTTATATCCGGGATCTAATCCATACAAATTACTGTATTTTTGCCGGGCTGAAGACGTGTTCGCTATGTCGGGAACTTCGTTATATATAACCAGATTCCTTCCACGATGAAGCTAGCCTGAGGAAACAGCCGCTTCTCGTCGCGGACTCACTTCAATCACCCATCCTCACGACCACACCGCGGCAAAAACGGTATGCTCCGATGGCCGAAAGAACGAAGGCTCTGCTATCAAATACAAATTACCGAGGGCTTAAACTTTTTTAGTAAATAATTTTATAACTTAGTAAACTCACAGTGAATTACGAATTAAGAAAACTTCAACCTGTTATTTTTTGACAAAACAGTTCACAAATGGATACTTTTAAGCAGAAAATATAAATTCACGGCATGTGCCTGTTGTTTCATTTCAGTTTTCGCGAGAAACTGGGAGCGGCCGCGCGCCAACAAGAAATAGCAAATACGCATGCGCGTGACGTTTTGCCGCGGGGTGTCTCACGACGAAACAAAGGCATCGAGGAAATCTAAAGCTGGTGAAATCGTTTGTTTTTGGGACGATTTTCGAATTACACTGTAGTTTATCCGTTTCGCTCTGCTGGACAGTTATAACCACAATGCATTTCGGTCTGGGAATGTCGTTATCCGTTTGTCCGGGACAACCTTTTGTGGAACAGCTGTATACAGAAATAACTCGATTTACCAAATGCCAGTTACAGTTGTACATGAAAATACGTGTAAACTTCACCGTGGTTGACACGTTTGTTTCCCCTTGAGCACGGTGTACACGACATGCGTTTTGGGCACGGCACTCCTAACTTCACACGGCAGTCCTAACTTGGACACGGCACTCCTAACTTGGCACGGCACTCCTAACTTGGGCACGGCACTCCTAACTTGAATACGGCACTTCTAACTTGGCACGGCACTCCTAACTTGACACTAACCGCCTCCCGGTTAGCTCAGTGGTTAAGCCCCGGTCTGTTGAGCGGGAGGTCGCGGGTTCAAACCCCGGCCGGACCAACACTCAGGGTCTTAAAATAACTGAGTAGAAGGTGCTTCCTTTGTGAAACAAATACAAACGGTTAGACCTTCGCGTCTTCTCGGATAAGGACGTAAAATCGTAGGTCTCCCG
Organism: Actinernus sp. WN-2022; assembly: GCA_030867875.1. Lineage (NCBI taxonomy): Eukaryota > Metazoa > Cnidaria > Anthozoa > Actiniaria > Actinernidae > Actinernus > Actinernus sp. WN-2022. The sequence goes on from JAOWCC010001751.1 coordinate 44,528,143, forward strand.
TCGGCCTCAAGTTTATCAGTCTCACTAGACTGTCACGAGGTACCGACGTTAAATAAAGTAGCTTTACTTTACTCCTAACTTTGACACGGCACTCCTAACTTGAACACTGCACTCCTAACTTAGCACGGCACTCGTAACTTGGCACGGCACTCGTAACTTTGACACGGCACTCCTAACTTTGACACGGCACTCCTAGCTTGGTACGGCACTCCTAACTTGGGTACGGCACTCCTAACTTGGGTACGGCACTCCTAACTTGGCACGGCACTCCTAACTTGGCACTGCACTCCTAACTTTGACACGGCACTCCTAACTTGAGTTCCGTGCCCAAAATGCTTGTCGTGTAAAACGGGCTTGAGTGATCGAATTTATCAAAGACTGGACTGGATAACTATTTGATGCTATTTGTCGAAAACTCATATCAAAATTACCACCTCCTTAATTAAATGTCTTATAAAAGTATACAATTATTTGTATAGCCTTTGTCAGAAAAAGAGAGTTGTTTGCTCGCTGTGTGATTAGTATGAGTGTTTCTTGAATTTTCTAGACCTTAAATCACCCACTTGCACACCGCCTACGCATTGTTTCTATTTATATCGCGTTGCATGGATAATAACTTTTTTTTGGCACGGAGATAAGGTAGACACGTGCAGATAGGCTTAAATGAATTAAGTCCTAAATATAAAGAAAATATTTCATGAAAGAGGGTTTTGAAAGGTTGGAGGATTAGCTTAATACTGCAGTTGCTGAATCGATTTTCCGTTGCTTGTTTCAGTAGTAAGAGTTCGATTAATTTTCCTGACTTACTTGGCAAACAGCAATATGCTTCTTTCGATATACAGTATTATGCTTAACTTGTGACGCACAAAGGGTTCCACGTGAGGCTCATAGACAAATTAAATATATCTAATATTCTCCGAGAAATTACAAAAACGTATTTGTCTCTGAACCTTTGTGCGTGACAAGTGAAGCATAATATATCGAAAGAATCCTATATTGAGGCCACTAATAGCGATTTTCACTGGAAACCGCTAACAGCAGCGACAACTCGTTACGGTCGAAACGAGCGGATAGGAAAGATACATAAAACATGATTTTTTGTGTTCATTTGACTCGAATTCTACACGTACGTTGAGATTGAATACGTGGATAAATGGAGGCTCTCAAAACCGTCAAGTGGTGACTGTTTCGGTCGGACTAAGCCAGGGTCTATAATATCAAAATCAAATGAGTGCCTTTCACCATGCACACCTGAATACACCTTTATCATGCAGCCATTCTGGCTACAAACAATAGCCGTTTGCACTTCCACCCTCGTCTCTGCCTCGAGTTGGAAGTGTAAGAACAAAGGTTTTTATTCTCGTGGAACACACAACATGGTCGCTGCGTGATGTTACATCGCCTGTTGTGCGGCTGGTTTATTTGTTCATAAAATTAGAATAATTAGGCTGAAGAACTTCCTACCGGCCATGCTAAAAAAGAAAATTGTTGGTGTGATTCAAGTGTTTCTAGAGATCGTCCTGTGCACTTTGGGTGTGTTATCATTTCGCTGCACGGATTATCATTACTAGAGCGGATTTCGTATGAGTGTCTGTAGCATTACCGTAACCGTACTGTAACCTGCTGTACCGTAACTCTGTAATTTGATTAGATCAGCAGGACAAAAAAACAATAGAGAATCCATTTCAAAGTCACAGCATGCCGTACAGTACTTAACCGTGCCGTAAGTCATTGTCGTAACTTGCCCACGAGGCTCTAATGCTCTACCCGTCGACGGGAAAATAGATGTCTTTAATAAAGCATCCCGAAAAGCAGTGATACACCTGTTCTATTCTCACTAATGTTCAAACTGCCTAGTGTTTTATTACTAATATCCTGTAGGTACCCTCTTTAATTTCTAACATTAATTAGTTTTCCTAACAGCTTCATAAATCGGAGACCTCTTTCCCGAGGGTGTTCTTACAGTTTTACAATGAAAAGAAAAACGAACGAATTGTTTTCAAATTATATTCACAGCAGTACCATAAAAAGACAATATTTATTCCAAATGGCTTTCCCTAGGTTTAGTTAATTTTGCAATTTTCAACTTCAACTGTATTATTATACACGGAATTCTAACAGGCATAACACTAATTTTCATAGAAGCCGCTTGCCAATGAAAGACAAAAAACAACTACTCAGATTAGTAGAGTAGGCTTTCCATGTATACTGGAGAAAATTTGAGTTAATTTTGATGAAGGATGGCAAACTCTTTAAGATACGAGTAGATGGAAAACACTGCATTTAAGAGAAATTTAAATCAACTTGAAATTGGTTCGCTGTAACTGAGATCAAGTTTCTATAATAAGCTTAATCAAGACTATTGTTCCAATTGAAATGTTATTAATTGTATGTCATAACACATTTATCGCAGCTTTAACGGGCAATGAAACAGACGAGGAACGATTGTTTCGGTTCTTATTCAAGACCTACAAAGAACGCCGACTAGTGCAGCCTACTTTTGACAGGAAGACGCCCATCATGGTGCAATTTAATGCTCATCTGCTGGGTCTTGCGAAAGTAGTAAGTGAACGACAAACTAAAAAAAAACTGTTTTCATATATTTTCCCTCTTACGCCACCCCCTCTCCCTTCTTCAGACTAGATACCGAGGTGCGCTTAGAAATGTTAATCAGCTGAGAGGGGCACTGTCAACCCCAAAATGATCAACGTTCTCTGATGAAAGACAAACATAACTACTCAGATAAGTAGAGTATGCATTACAGGTAAGGATGACAAAGATTCGATAGGATGAAAAAAACTGCGTTTAAGAGAAATTTAGAGCAACTAGAAATCGGTTCACTGTAACAAAAATAAAGTTTCCAGAATAAACTTTTGTAATCCACTTTAATCTTTGCCATCTATCGAAAACGTTTGAAAAGCATATCAGGACATTCACACGACATTTCTCTTCTATCTCAGGGTGTTATTTTTGTAGTTTTGTTTTAAAGAAACTTGAAGGTTCAATTCGATTGACAGTGCCCAGTGAGTAACGGAAATCAGTTTGTTGTGTTCAAAAGATCAATGAGAAAATGACAGAGATGGGTTTGACACTACTGACCTTAGAAGGGAAGAGCTTACTCGCTCCCAAACAAATAAAATTGAATAACTTGTATGCCAGAAAAAAAGCCACCCCTCGCGCTCCAATTATACCAATCTCTCCCGCCTCCGATGAAACATAAAAACAATTTTGTTAAATTTGCTCTTCGCTTCTGAGACTCAGTTTTCCCATCTTCAACGTTATTTTATCTACTAAGATTCCTCGTAGAAATTATGTCTTCGCCACTTTCTTTTTGTGATGCGTTCGAACGATATCTAACAATATCTGGAACGAGACTACAGACGACTCTGCCACCTGCAGCCATTAACATTGGTTTTAAACGCTTTCAATCAATTAATATGTAATATGTCTTAAGCAATACATTTTAACTAAATATTCAATATTCAAAAGGAAATATTAGGCCACGAACAGCTTCTTTATTGTTCATATCTTCTTAGTTTCTAATTTTAGATGTTGAAAGATAAAACATACGGTAATGTTGCCCATATTCAAATAAAATATGAAGGCACATCTATCTTTATATAAATCATCGAGTTTCACTTTTCCCACAACATTTTTCTAAAGTCAAAAGCAAATAACAGTCACCGAAAGTGCGCTATTCTAAAGTTTTACTTCAGTTGATATCAAACACTTAGTATATACCACACAAGTGAATAGTGCGATTCGCGCGCTCTGATTGGCTATTCACCTCTTTGCTACGATTTGGTGCTGGCTATTCACTTGTGTGGTAATATACTAAAACAATTATTCACCTCAGTGTCTGTGAAAAGTGGTGGATTTTCACTTCGGTGAATCGTTCAATATAAACAGTGTTATACGATAGGGATTATAATTTACCAAACGAAAACGTGTGCTACTTTCTCGTCGCTGTTATTTTCTAGCCCAAATTTTAATGTAGTTTTCGATTCGTTTTTCGTTAAGACTAATGGACAACTACGTCTGTTATACTTGTTTGGCAGCATTGTATGCCAACCCGAGCCATTATTTATTCAAAGCTGATATGGATGCCATTAAATCCATTAAGACTGAATAAGTTATCAAATCAATTATCTCGCTTATTCATTATTATCGCCCCACTAATCAGTCATATCGGTTGTCTTATCTCAGAACGAAAAGGAGCAGAGCATTAAGACGCACTTATGGATCAAAGAGGTGAGTCAAATGCGTCATATCGGTGCAGCACGGAACAAGATATGGTGATGTTGATCACCTGTTGTCATACAAGGGAAGGTTTTCGTATAATTCGCGAGAAAGGTGCGCGGGTACTGAGGCCGCACCCGGGCCGCATGTTTACCGCTGCACATACGTTTGCAATAGACCTTTATCACGCGGGCTCAATTCTCTCCCGGAAAGTGGCTGTTTTCTCAGGCCACAATAGACTTTACGAAATATTTTCCCCGTGCAACATAGAAACGAGGCGATTGTGCTACTATAGTAGCTGATGCAAGAAAAACGAATGAGAGTCGTAAATAAACTCTGAAACAGCAGATTAGCGTTTCCATCAACTACTAAATAGCGCAAATTTACCGAATCGCCTCGTTTCTGTGTAGCGGCGCTGGAAAATATTACATATTATCTTGTATTTTGATATATAAGTTTGTGCACTAGCTCAGTCACTTTTTCTGCGCTATTTTCGTACAGAAATGAGCGGCATATGCTATATAACTAACTAATTTCTACTGATCGATACTGAAATACCACGTATATTACACATAAAGTTAACAAGAGTAAGCCAATCGCAAAACAAAATGCCTCGAGGTTTCAAGTCAAGAACCCTTAGCTCGCGTTCAGTTCTGCCAGCGGCAATACTTGCTTTCGATCCTACATTGAAAAGTAGAACGTTTCCAGGTAAAAGTCGAGGTGAAAAAGATGCACGTAAAGGCTGGTTCACATATAATCGCCCCGATCGCCCGAATCGCTCCGATCGCCCGAATCGCGTTAAAAAATGTGCAAGCGATCGAGACGATTCGAGCGATTCGCTGTTCACATATGATCGCACCTGATCGCATGTGAGTTCAATTTCACACGGCCATTCCTGGACCCGAGATGTATTTTCGCGCCATATTGACACAAAATGGCGGCAGAAAATCGAAGAGAACAGCTTATTGCTTGTTATTTACTGCTTTTGATAACATTACGACGCAGGAGAACAAGGGCTGTTGAACCGAAACGTTTACGTAGGCTCTGTTCTTGTAGTCTTTGAAATATTTGTTATATAAACATTCGTATCTCTGAACTTCTTCCATAAATAATGCGGTGTTAAAGTCTTCGCTACTTGCCGCCATTTTTAAATGAAGATAACAATGTTTGGATGTGAGAATAATGCATCTTGGGTACATGTAGTGCATTTTGGGACATATTTCGATCGTCCGAATCGTCCGAATCGCCTGGCCATGTTCACATATAATCGCTCACGATTGCTCGTGGCTTTTTCTCGATCGCACCGATCGCCCCGATAGAGCAGTGTTCTATCGGGGCGATCGGTGGCGATCGCGATCTTCCCGATCGCCTGGATCGTCCCACAACTTAAAACGTGTGTTCACATATAATCGCCCGGATCGCCCGCGCACTATTTCAAGCGATTCGGGCGATTCGGGCGATCGGGGCGATCGGGGCGATTATATGTGAACCAGCCTTAAGTAGTGAAATATCACTTTATTGCCAATCAAAAACACCAAGAAGAGCTGCATGTCAGTCAGAAATCTGATGCAATCACAAACAACGCACGAATTACTCACTCTCAACCCTTAACGCATAAATTACGCACTCACTATGCACCTCGGAGGACTTAAATTTTATCGTAGACATGCCGAGGAGAATCAAAGCATTCGAAAACATGAAAGAATCCTTCGCCAGAAATTCGAGACATGGTTATTGCGCAATACATATTGACCCCTGTTCACTGTGTGAAATGGGTCGTGAAAATTTACAGAGAAATGTATGGGATCCTAAACATTTTCCTTATTTCTCATGAAATACGGTACAATCGTAAACATGTGCGATCGAGGCATTATTTCTACAGATATTATCAATTCAATTCAAGCAATTAAAAGCCAAGTAGTACACTTTGGTGATTCACTTCTTTGATTTTAGAGGAAGCATAAAAAATCGATTTATTTACAGTGGACATCAAACGATTTCCAGTAAAAACATGCAGATAAGAGTTTATAAAATGTATCTGCTGCAAATCTAAAACCTTAGCAAAAAATGTGCGGGCGAAGAGTTGAAAACATAAACAAGACCTACATAAACAAGACCTACCCTTCTGTCGTTCTGATGTCCCAAAGTTCATTTTCGGTGATTCATTTTCCTTCTTGAAAATTCAGCTTTTCGACATGAAACCTCAGACTCCATATTTGCACGCTAAAACCTGTAATATTGCTCGTCTTGAGACTGCCATAACTCTGACCACAAGTGACCAAATCCAAATAACATGGCAGCTTTGGAAACCTTGTTCTGCATTCTGTACTCTAGCAGCTGCAGTGTGTTTGTTTAAACAGCCAGCAGTTATTCAAGCTAATTTGTCCTTTTGGAAAGTAGGTCCTAAACGGACCAAAAGAGATGAGTCTGCGATAAACTTTTGGTGAGCGGTGTTACCCAATTATGGGTTGGTACTTTATGTATCCTGCGTTATAGTGTCCTAATGTAACATACGTGCTATGTCTACCATCTATATACTATCAGGCCTCAATGTCTCGAATTTCTGGCGATGCAAACAAAGTCATTAAATTTCCCCAGTTTGGCACACAGATACAACCTTGATACAAGCTACATACAAGCTAAAACCGTGCGCGATTGACCTGCCAGACGTTAGATCTAAGAACGGAAGATGGCATATTTCGCTTTACCATAGTTATGGTCGCACAAGGAGAACTTTTATAAGCCGATTTCAGCTGATGTTGCCACACACCATACATTCTTTGTAAAATTTGAACTTTTGAAAAGCCGTTTCTCAAAATTATTCAACATATTAATCTCAAATGTTCGGTAAGTTTCTCTTTCGATTTCTAGAGTCGGTTTGTTCGTAGCTTGAAGTATAACTTATGCTAATGAGGCAAAATGTAAACAATGACGTCAGCTGAAATCGGCCTATAGAACGAGAAATGGCTGTGGAAAAGTTGCTCTCGTTTTTTATCGAGTCCTGCGAAAACTTTGCGGTAACATGGATAAAATGTTTCTTTTTATACATTTATAAAATAAAAGCAGATAGTAAAAACTTGTTTATTTGGAATATGAATGTATAAATTATTCACGTGATCAGTGGCTTTTAAACTCTTTGTCGTCCGATCGTGTGTGAGCTCTATTGGTGAAATCCTGAGTGCTAACTCAACCCTCCCCCCTCAGTTCAAGTTTGGCTAGCCCGGGGTAGTTAAATACTGCTGACTTTTTAAGCCGAGGGCTCAAACTTTCTCCACAATGCCATTCGGGTGAATTCTACGAACTGGTCGACGGTAGGTATTGCAACTTCTGTAGGGTTTCCAATGAGATGTGCTCTAATTTTGGAGAAAAATACCACTGCCAGAGAGCTTGAGGACATCATTAAGTCTGAGGGCGGCTGAAAATTACTTGGTTTGCTTTAAGTAGGCCTTGTGAGGGGATTTCACAGGGTTTTTCCGTTGTGTTTGTGCTTTCAGACACGGGAAAAAATTCTTCACTGAAATCCTTGAACTCCTGCAGTTGGCAGTCTTTTACCCCTGCTCAACCTATTAGGATGTGTTTTTGTCACTTTAAAGCAACGGCTTGAGTCCAAATCACCGCTCTTGGTTGTAGGGCTCCCCTACCGGAGTCCCAGAGGGGGGGACCCTTGTGATTTTTTTGTCCATTACCCAGCATGCAATTGGAGGTGAGAGCAGGAAAATGTTGTCGAGTGAAATGCAGTGCAAACATCGGCGTGGTTCTTCGTCGCTTGGTGTGTTTTGTGAAAACAAACCTGCTGGTTGGAAAGATTAAACAAGGTACTGTAACGACTGAGTGGTTATTTTGTGTTTGCTCTTGATTTCAAGTGCGAATGGGAAGGTTTTTTGAGCCAATTTTCAGCTCCTCGAAATTCGTGAAAATCGAAGAAACGAAACAATCGCCAAAACAAATGAGCTTTTCTCCATAGTGAAAGAGTCGAGCGATCCCTGTTATAGCTCTGACTTTGAAGCCATACATCCCTTCGCATAATATCGCAACATCGTCTTTCCATCATGTCTAGACGTGATGCAATAATTTTTCTAGTAACGGACTCTTGCGTCTCCTATTTACAGGCTCGGACGGTAAAGAGTTAACCAATGAGAAACCCGGACAAATTTGTTACCACAGTGTAACGATCAACGCGCGTTTCCACCAGTAAGATTGGCAGTAATTTTATGATATATATACGATATTATACTCTATTTAGTGCGACAATGCAATAGCGTCCAATTCGTATTTCTTGGCCGCCATTTTGAAAGGTAACCAAGCCTTTGGTGGTATCGAGGCTGGAGTTGAGACAGCTTAGTTAGAGGCTTGTACCTATAGTTAGCATGATAATCAAATCGATCCATATTCATAGAAAGAGGGTTTCTATCAGTGCAGGGTCAACTCCAGCCTCCATGTAAGGCGAATGCTTGGTTACTTTTCAAGAAACACGAATTGGACTATTAGCAAAGGTCAGAGTATGTTGTGTGTGTGAAGGTCAACTCCATCCTCCATGAAAGGCGAAGGCTTGGTTACCTTTCAAGAAACACGAATTGGACTATTAGTAAAGGTCAGAGTATGTTGTGTGTGTGAAGGTCAACTCCATCCTCCATGTAAGGCGAAGGCTTGGTTACCTTTCAAGAAACACGGATTGGACTATTAGCAAAGGTCAGAGTATGTTGTGTGTGTGAAGGTCAACTCCATCCTCCATGTAAGGCGAAGGCTTGGTTACCTTTCAAGAAACACGAATTGGAGTATTACGAAAGGTCAGAGTATGTTGTGTGTGTGAAGGTGCGTGGTGCATGTGTTTTGTGTGAGACTGTGTTTGGGGTGCGCGGTGATTTGAGTATTTGCTAATAACCTGCAGGTGTAATGCCTACTGGATAAACAATTACGATCAATGGCAGATCATAAGTTATAATAGTTCTGCGTTATCTTGATAATTTCGCAATCACACGAAAACCGAATCCAATAATTGTTTATTATTCATTTTCTAAACTTCTTAAAAATAGATTGGCAGAGAGATAGCAGATGAAAATTACGCACTAACACGGTTCAGTAACTCCTGCGCCGTGATTATCTGTAGGCTGCGCAATAAGACGTTTAACAACAACTGCACAGTTTCTCGTTTTCTGATTGACTGATTGCCATTGGAAATAAGAGGACATACCATGGGTACATGATCGCTCGCGCAAGATTGAGTGCGTGATAGCGCTCGCTAGATCGAATCACTTTTCATCCACAATTAGCGCAACTGCTTTACTATTTCTCGTTTGTTGTGGTAAAAAAAAATTACGATAGTTTACCGTGATATGTCCTCTTATTTACCGCGTTTTCGTCATCTCATGGTCAACATTTGTTGTGGATTCACTCAGCTCAATGTTTCCATGCGATGAAGCAAAACGTTGTAAATAGGAGGACATACCAAGGTAAACTATCGTACATCTGTAGGCTGCGTGACAGCATGACAGCCTACCAGTATATACCGGCACTTATTTCGTCAGAGTCATGCAAGATACAGCTATTTCCGTATTGTTTCTATCGTGTTTTTGTTTATTTCTATAATATAAATTATAATATCAATTGCGGGAGCATCCTAAGAACGTGGGATTTCATTGGCTGCTCAGCGTGCTTGATTTTCCTATAATACACGCTCTAGCATTTCTTTCCGCGTTGATCGAATTTTTTAGTATAAAACAAATAGAAGATTGTTCTCCTATATGTCCTATAGTAAAATCGTGCACTTTCGAGGTCTTGAAAAGCTGCTATTAATGCACTCACGTTCCGCTCATGCATAAACCATGTTCTATTTGTTAATTGTAAGATTCATAAGGGTACTAGCCAATCCCATGTGCTGAATGACACCACATGATCGCCTCTGTATACCCCCGTACAAACCTGATTATAAAACATCAGGTTCTCTTTCGATATACAGACCCCATGGTACGTTATAGCGATAGTAGTACTCTGTATCAGGTACGGAATACTAGCTAAGCTAGTGAGGGAAGTCTCATGACCGATCACTGACTTCCCCTATCCCGGGAGGGTTGAAATGACAAAGTACATCTGCTCTCTTATAATGTACACACCATCTATTCCATGTGGGACCTGTTTTTCAGCACGCTACGCTCTGCTCTCTTATTGTATACACATTGTCTCATCGATGTGGGATATGTTTTTGTGAGAAACTAATTCATCCCACATCGATAGCAAGGTGGGAGATTTCAAAGGTTAAAATTTTATGTCGTGCATATCAATGGCTTTTAGTTATCTATTCGTTTTACAAGTAAGATAAAATATTCGCGTCCGATCTGTATGGGCTTTATAATGGCTCGCCGAAGCTGTTCGCCATTGTAAACGCCCATACAGATCTCCCGCTCATATTTTATCTACTACTTATCAAACTCATCTGTAGATCTGATACAGATTCATCCTGATTTGCATAAACATTTTCTTAGATTTCGGCTCGGCCGAAATAGGTTCGTATAGCCAAAATAACTGAGAAACACTACTCTATAAATCTAGACGTTTGATAAGCCATATACAGAATTCGTATCCGTGTTTTATCGGATTTACAAACTCTCGCCTCCTGTATCTATTACTTATAGAGAGCAGGCATTATATCTTAACATTTCTTATCAAATAGCACTAAATAACACTAGTTTAAACAATAGATAACAAAGGATTTAGTGCTATTTAGTGCAAAACCTGTTTTACGGAAATAATGACTGCGCTCTCTATGTCAATATTCTCGAAATTAAGTGCAATTGGTCTTTTACAGGATACAATCACGTGGTTGTACTGGATAGCAAAACAATCTAAAGGCACTTGTACGAGATCGGTGGTGTTATTAGCAAAACCTGTTTGTAAATGCATTTTCCACCTCCAATCGATTGTCGATCTTTCTAAAACAGCATGTGGAAGTTTGCTTGACATCCAGTAAAGCCTTTCCCATGGGATCACGAGCTCGATTCACTCGTTATTGGAGTGATATATCAGTACGTGACTGTTTGCTGCAAAAGGCCAATTCATTAAAAACAATATTTTTTTAAATCTGTTCTTTATCTCCTGTAGGAGTGGAACAATCCGTTCTTGATATGGGATCCCAAAGAGTATAACGACATCAAGGAGATCATTGTTCCGGCTAACATGCTCTGGGTTCCTGATATTGTATTGTACAACAAGTACGTCCCAGCACCACGGATCTGTCATTATTGGTACAGTTTATAATGCTGGTGCATAATAAGGCTATTTTGTGTGGCTAGAACTGTCGAAAAGGTTCATGTATAGTGATCGTAAGGAAATATGAGACATATTTTTTGTTACACTGTTTCAAGGTTAAGCCTGGTTCACACTAGTGACGCTGGCACAGGCGCAAACAACCGAGTACGCATGCGCAGTGACGTAATCCACCGGACCGAAAAAGATGGTGGCTGTACATTTGACCACAATCCCTTGCGAACCTGACACGGTCAAAATAACACGTAGAAACCCTCTGTTCTCTTCAATGACAGTGTATTGGCAACAGCACTTGTACTGGCTTGATTTTAAGATTTAAAATCTCGCTACCGCAGTTTTATAATGATTTTTAAGCTTTTTACGCGCGAAGGATTGTGGGTAAAAGTACAAGCCGCCATGTTTTTCGGTACAGTAGATTGCGATCGGACCTTCTACGAAATACATAACATAATTATTACTTGCATGTGTAGGATTCCTACGGTGACGTCATATTACTACTAACCATAATCCTTACCCAAACCCTGGGTTTAGGGTATTTAGGGCTAACCTGAGGTTTAGGATTTTCCTACCATACATAGGATAATCCTTTATTACTAATTACGGCACTGCGTCTCTGTATGTTGCTTGCGTTTATGCTTAATTGCGTCCCTAGTGTGAACCAGGCTTTATTGGATAACATACTTTGAGCATTGTTAATAGTCTTTTAGCTCTAACATGGAGGTAATACCCTTGCTAACTCTCATCCCCTATAAAATCGTGTCAACAGTTTACCTTTGCGTCTATAGTAACCAGTCACAAATATTAAACTCGTTTTTTATCGGCTTTGTCCTCAATGCGTAGCAGGAAAGGCAGTTTCATCATTGCGGCCTACATACCTAATGACACGACGTTTGCCATATGCAAAGTATCATTCACCAAATTCAAGAAATGTTGACGGGTTTAAGACAAAACGTACGATCTATAGGAATCATGGGTAAGACTGAAAAAGGCTGTTGTGAAGTTGCACATCTGGACTGGTGACTCGTCACTCGGCGTGCATGGCGCAGTCACATAAAAATTGCTGTGAAATTTATTTTGTACTTTTACTTTATGGGTATCCTTTATGTTTACCATCCTCTTTCTATTATTTGCTTTATAAGTGTTCGGGCGACTCGGTAGTAAACTCAACTTCTTTTATTTCTAATGGTTTACATCGATAAATACCCGAAAATCTAAACCTAAGAGGCGAAGAATACAAACTTCCCTCTGTCTCAAACCTTATCCCGACCCTCTCGCTCCGCCTCACTGAGTTTGTTCTTGCCTCAGCGGGAAAGTACTGAGCGCTAATTGGCTCAAACCGTTCGGTGTCCTATAACAAGCAAACTAATAATAACTAATCGATAGTCCTTCTAAACATTCCCCCTCCCCGCACTGGGGGGTTACATAATCCAACTGTGTGCCCTAAGCAATCTCTAGTTACACTGTGTTGTCGCTCTGTAGCGGAACTAACTTATGGATAGGCCTAATGACAGTCTTGGTCCCGCACTGGACCTTTGCCACTCTGGTGTGACCGTCCCTACCAGGGAAGGTCTCCACAATTCGCCCCAAGGGCTAGCGTCCTCTTGGAAGACTGGGCTCCAGCGCAAGCACAACATCACCTTCCTTCATGTTTTTCGTCACTTCATTCCACTTAGGTCTAGTGTTCAGCATCGGTAGATATTCTCTCATCCATCTCGTCCATACTCGTGAGATCAGCTCCTGTACCTTTCTCCAACGTTTACGTGGATTGAACTCCGTAGTGTCTACGTTCGCTGGGGCAAATTGCCCACCCATCTGCCCGTAAAGGAAGTGGTTTGGTGTTAACGGTACGTCATCCCTTGGATCCGCAGACTTGTAAGTTAATGGACGCGAGTTAAGAAGACTCTCAGCTCCACTAAAGACGGTGATAAGCTCCTCATCTGTCACATCACTGCTGCCTAAGACTGCATAGATGGCTTTTTTGGCAGCTTTAACCATTATCTCATGCGCACCACCGAAGTGAGGCGCTCCTGGAGGATTGAAGTTCCACTTCACTCCCTTGTAGGTTGTTGATCGCTGAATTGTCTCTTCATCCAATTGACTGACCAACTCCTTTAGTTCGTTAACTGCACCCACAAAGTTGGTTCCACAATCACTCACCATCTCTTTGGGAACCCCTCTTCTGCTGGTGAAACGGGCAAAAGCATTCAAGGATACTATCTGTATCAAGTCCCCATGCCATCTCCAAATGAACGGCACGCGTTGCCAAACACGTAAACAGACACAGCATCTCTTATGCCTTCGTATGCCTCGCCCTTGAACAGTGGTAAATGGTCCAGCGTAATCCACTGCCGTCTGATCGAAAGCCCGGTAGGTGAACCGAAGTCTGACCTTTGGTAGAGGAGCCATTATCTGATTGGCAGTCTTATTCTTCCTTCTCTTGCACTCGTTACACTCCCATTCTCCCATTCTCGTATTTCTTCTCGTGCGGCAACAATCCAATATCTCTCGCTGATTTGGGAATGGTTTGCCAGTTCATGGTAGTACTTCACTACCAGCTTTGTGACCCAGTGACCTCGCGGTAATATGATGGGAAATCGTACATCATAGGGCAAACATTCAGTAAACCGTAGTCGGCCATCAGAACGAATGAGACCATCTTCGTCCAGACGAGGACACAACTTAATTAACTGGCTCTTCTTTGGGATTGGCTTTCCAGAGGTTAAAGCCAAGTACTCCTCTTGGAAGGCTTGACATTGAGCCAAGCGCACTATCACTTCTTCAGCTTCCTTGATTTCGTCTGGCAGCAACTCTTTGCTAATCTGCTTTTCAGTCTTACTTTTCATGTTGTACAACACTCGTCTGACTCTTGCCTGAATACGAACTAGGCGTGTCCAGCTTGAGAAACGTCTCGGCTGAAGTCCCCATTCTTCACACGCCGGCTCTTTCCTACTCTTCTGCTTTGGAACAACTGATCGTGAGTGATATGTCATGAGAGTTCCAATTACTTCCTCTGTCTTCTTCGATGTGCGCACCTCGGGCATCTCTCTAAGACGGTTTACCATTTTCATCTTTGGCCATTCACTGTTCTCCTTGGCCAACCAGTCGGGGCCATTCCACCACAGAGTGCATGCGATTAGCTCAGAAGAGCCGACTCCTCTTGTGCACATGTCTGCTGGGTTCTGGTCGGTAGGGACGTGTTGCCACTATGACGGCTCCGTAAACATCTGTATCTCCCAATTCGATTTGCCACAAACGGCCGGAAGTCCTTTCCTCGACCACGAATCCACCATAAGACATCAGTGCTGTCAGAGTAGAAAGTCACATCCTGCATCGGTATCTCCATAACTCTCAATAGTGACTGTGTCAACCGCAAGCCTAAGACAGCACCCATCAGCTCCAGCCTTGGTACTGTTACTGGTATCAATGGTGCCACTTTACTCTTTGATGCGATCATTCTGCTTGTGACAGACTCATCTTCGTATTCACATCGAAGGTAGACAACAACACCATATGCTTGCTGAGAAGCATCAACAAAGGTTAATATCTCCTTAGACTTGACAGCTTGAGCACTTCGTAGGCAGCGAGGGATTTTTACCTCCTTCAGACTGTGCAGTTGCTCGAACCAACCCACGATTCTGTTGGCATCCTCATCCTGTATTTCGTCATCCCAGTCATAGCCCCTTGTCCACAGTTCTTGAAGCAGAATCTTGGCTATAATAACAAATGGGCTTATAAGACCGAGAGGATCAAATATTGTGGCAATCTTTCTGAGTACATTTCGTTTGGTTATCTGTAACCCAGGGGATGGCGGTGAAGTGGAAATCGAGAACATATCCTCGGTACTGTTCCATGATATCCCCAAAGTCTTAACAACTGGATCTTGGCCATCATTAATCATGATCTCGGTGGCACGGTCTTCCTCAGGTGTTACCGCAATCACCTTAGGTGAATTTGAAACCCACTTCCTGGCCTGCATGCCAGCTTTTCCCCAAAGGGCCTTCAGTTGGTAGTAGAGCTCAATTCCTGTTTCCTCATCTTCTACACTGTCGATCGAGTCATCCATGTATGTTGACTTGAGTACTGTTTCAGCAGCCAACGGATAGCTGTCTTGATGCCTTCGTGCATTCTCCTGGGCGACAAACTGGGATTCCATTGGAGCAGAGTTCTTTCCAAAGACCACCCTACTGAATTCATACTCATCTGGGTCTCGGTTGGTCTCGAGATCTCGCCATAGGAAACGAAAATACGGACGATCCTCTTCTCTGATCTGGATCTGAAGATACATCTCCTTGATGTCGCAAACTACAGCAACAGGATTGCGTCGGAAACGCACTAGCACGTCAAACAGCTCTTTCTGCAACATTGGACCTGCATGAATAACACTATTTTATGACACTCCCTCATACTTTGCTGAACAGTCAAAAACTATTCGCACTTTTGTTGTGGACTTGTTCATCCTGACGACTGGGAAGTGTGGTAGGTACCATGCATCAGATGCTTTTTCGGTTGTGGAGACTTTGCGCAAGTACCCTTTTTTAACATAGGATTCTATGATCTCTCGATACTCTTTTTCTTCGACTCCATCCTTCTTCAAGTGTTTCTCAGTGCTACTGAGGCGGGAAATGGCCATTTTGCGATTATTTGGTAGCTTCGGTCTGTTATCCTTCCACGGCACAGCTATCTGGTATCTGTCATCAAAATATTGCAGAAAATCTCCAACTTTCCTCAGAGCGGTTTTCTTTTCTGTACACTTTGACATCATCGGTTTCAGTTCCACAGCTCTCGATTTCCCAGAATCTCTAAAGAGTTTGATCCAGCTCACAACAAACACCAGTACTGGTGCTGCAACTTTGTACCGATTCCCTAGTCAACAAGGTTCGGATGACGTGTGACCGAGCCCCAGATGCTTCTCTACCATCAGGATCACCAATACAGGTCCATCCAAGTGGACCAAGACGCGCAACCGGACCACCGGACTGGCCACGGATGTCAACCCTCGGATAATGCAGATCGGTATTGTCCACACCAATCAACAAATCTACAAGCCCATCCTTGGCTGGTTTGGGGAAATCACATTCCACCACGACCTCATGGGCTCGCTCGATTGCCCTTTGGATCTCAGACTCCAACCAATCCGACTCCTTCATTGTGGCTTTTTGGCTGTCAAATTCACTCCTCTGTATATAAAACTGGCATATGTCGTCCATGACCGATTGCGTTTCCTCTAGTACTGACCATAAGCGCTCCACTTCGTGTTCGATAGCCGTAATATCGATTTCGGTTTCTAAACACAGCTTTTCCAAATGGTGCCGAATTTTGTCCCACTTGTTTTGCCCGCTCGTTTCATGCGTTTGAGCTTAAACATAATTTCTTCTTGCTCTTTCTGTTGTTGCTCCACGCTTTAGCTGTCCTTTGGGCCGTCCTTTGTAATTGTTTCTCCTTCGGAATCCGACATGACTTCGATAATAAAGAGGAAAACTTTAATAACTGCAACTTCCCCGGTAAACACTGAAGTTGTGGTAGACTTGGGAACGAAAATTAGCGATTTTTGACCTGTCAACTCGATAAATAAACTCGATAAATAAACTCGATAAATAAACTCGATAAATAAACTCGAGGATAAATCCGTCTCTTTAGCGGTTATGTCCCTTCGTGGTCGCCAGATGTTCGGCCGACTCGGTAGTAAACTCAACTTCTTTTATTTCTAATGGTTTACATCGATAAATACCCGAAAATCTAAACCTAAGAGGCGAAGAATACAAACTTCCCTCTGTCTCAAACCTTATCCCGACCCTCTCGCTCCGCCTCACTGAGTTTTTTCTTGCCTCAGCGGGAAAGTACTGAGCGCTAATTGGCTCAAACCGTTCGGTGTCCTATAACAAGCAAACTAATAATAACTAATCGATAGTCCTTCTAAACAATAAGTTTTTTTTTTAACGCAGATGAAAGACTCTGAACTCTGACAAAAGGAACTATTTTTCGAAACTTACAAGGGCATCGGGCGCAGATCCCACTATAAGGTAGCCTGGGTTCCAGAGGATCGAAGAAATAAAAGGCAAGAGAGAGGAGAGAAGAGAAGAAGTGCTTCTGGTGTTATCCGTTGAGAGTTTCATTTGCATGCGAACATCAGGTTTAAACCTCGTCCCTGATTGGATAATCTACTCATTACCAGGCGCAACCGTGAGTGCTGGATGTAACGGTAATTTTCATTGGCTTACCAATGGCACAATAAAACCGGTTTGACGTGTTTTTCTGATTTAAAAGTGAGATTCTGAACGGATAGAGGCTCTTCTTCTTCTTCTCTCTCTCGCCTCTTCGCCCTTTATTTGTTCGAGCCTCTGACCCCCTGCAGGGTACCTTTAAGGGAGTGCCAATTTCAGTAGAAACTCACACTTTATTACCGGGTAAAAAGGGTATTTCGTAGTTCTTAATCTTTCGACAGTTCTGCTAACACAAAAGCCAGGTAAAATGGTAGGCATCATATAATGACATCTTTCTCTCGGTCTCTAATAAGATGATAATATGCTATGTGATAGAGTGAACTGTATGATTTATTACCATTATTATTCTATGAAGGTAATGTTCTTGGGCATTCCTTATCTTATTCATTGTAGCAGTGACGTGCTGCATGTGATCGCATGCCACTGCAGTATCTCAGATTAACAATTCCTTGCTCTAAGAAGTGTGAGGTTGAAAGCGCGCGTGAACTTGTAAGTTATAACATCTGTCCTATTGACCTTCAACTGTCAACTCGCGGGGTAAAATATATCACTTGTAATCACTAAACTCTTAATATTGTTCTCGAGTGTGGTGTGTATATTTCATATTTAACAGTGCTCCAGTCGACTAAACATTATCTTGTGCACCAGTTTGCGTCGCGTTTGCAAATCAATGACATTGATATTTATTAGGAACATTTTTCATGTCAGACATCTGTAGCTTGTTAGAAAATGATTTACTTCTGACTTATTTGGTGAGAAAAGGTTTAATAGGATTGAGTGCAGCTAGCTAGAACGGAAAAATACAGATTGTTTTTAGACGACTTTAGAGCGGATTTCAATTGAGTGTCGGAAGTGTTTTGGTTTTGCGTTTACTAAGCTCTCCTATTGGCTGAGAAAGTAAACCAACCAATCAGAATCCAAAGTAAAACCAAACGCAAATTGGTTTTGGTTTTGCTTTGGTTTGTCATTGGTTCACAGGGAAGCCATTTATGAGTTACTTGTGATTACTCGCTCCTATGATTGGCTGGCTGTGGGTAGTTTGCGTTTGGTTTTACTACACTCAATTGAAAACCGCTCTAACGATCACAAGGGGTTGATCATACAGTGATGTCCCCATTCTAAACGTTCTAGGGTTCACTAAAGCCCGGTGTACACGACAAGTATTTTGGGCACGACACTCCTACATTTTGGTACGCATGACAATTGTTTTTCGGCACGGCATCCCTTATTTGTGTCGTGTAAATGGAAATGTTTTGGGTACACGTGCCCAAAAATCTAGGGGTGCCGAGACCCCGTGAAAAGGTTAGTCCGGCTCGGCCCGCCTGTTTGGAGCACTGTGCCCAAGTAGGAGGACCGTTCGTCGTGTAAACTTAAGTCAATAATTTTGTCTCAACAATCTCTTTATTCGCAGTATCTCTTCAGTAGTAATGTTTACACTCGTTCGCTCTCCGATCAGACTTACACTGATCATGTGTACCTTAATATGTTCCATGTACGGATAATGTTGCGTTACAGCTTAGATATGGAATCACGTGAATGGACATGAATGGGCCGTATATAAAAATTAAATGCTTATGGGAACGACTAATATTTTTAAATTATGGTTTACGGGATTCTCAAAATTTACTAAATGAGGATATCCTAATGACGTTCAATTAAATTCTAACCGAAATATTTCCTTAATTGTTTCATTATGAAGTGCTGACGACAAAGATGAAGGTGTCAACATGTTCAACACAAAAGTCATTGTCAAACATGACGGTAACAACACGTGGCGGGCGCCAGCCATCTACAATAGCATGTGTGTCTTGGATGTGAAGTATTTCCCGTTTGATGAGCAGACGTGCGAACTCATGTTCGCCTCCTGGACGAAAGACATCAGTGGACTAGATCTGTTTACGGTTACCGATGAAGTTCCACGAAGCAGAAGAGATTCTAAACTATTCCAAGAAAATGAGGAATGGCGAGTGCTGTTTGCAACTTTGAAGAGACATGAGGTTAGTAAATTTCACAAAACAGCCGTCTTTAGGCCCCAGTGGTTATGTATGACGTAATATAGATGTGCGCCGGGCCTGGGGCGGATCCAGCATTCTCTGGGGGAGGGGGTGGGGGTTTCGATAGGTTAGAAAGGGCGGTCAATCATGTCAACTTCTTTGTGTTGTTTTTTTTAAAAGGGGGTTCGAATATTTGGTCGAACACCCCTTTTACACCCCTGAATCCGCGCCAGGGGTTTCTCGTAAAATTAAGTCAAGTCGGGTTACAGACGATTAGAATAATGAAACAGGGAGAACATTCGGGTTCGTTTTCGCAATAATCCTGGTTTTGGAGCTATTTGTTATCTGAAAACTGGATCACCAGTTCTGGACCCTATGGCCACACATACGTATCCATTTATCATACCCCTCCCCCGGGATTTTAGCGCAGCGCGGACACAGAGCTTGATGGGAAGTTAGATGGCGCAGCGCGTAAAACTGCTCGCCTCTCGCCACTATGGCCCGAGATCGATTCTCGGACGCTGCGTCATATGTGAGTTGAGTTTGTCGATTCTCGGCCATGCTCTGAGGATTTTTTTCCTGGTTCTCCGGTTATCCTCCCTCAATAAAAGGCAACATGTGAGTTGAGCTCTGATCTTAGTACAGAGAATATATGAATGTAGTAAGGAGTGTGTGGAATGAGTCTTGGATATACATTAGCATGTCTTACTAGAGAATATATGAATGTAGTAAGGAGTGTGTGTGGAATGAGTCTCAGAT
Organism: Actinernus sp. WN-2022; assembly: GCA_030867875.1. Taxonomy (NCBI): domain Eukaryota; kingdom Metazoa; phylum Cnidaria; class Anthozoa; order Actiniaria; family Actinernidae; genus Actinernus; species Actinernus sp. WN-2022. The sequence continues at coordinate 44,548,616 of JAOWCC010001751.1, forward strand.
ACATTAGCATGTCTTACTTGAGAATATATGAATGTAGTAAGGGGTGTGTGTGGAATGAGTCTCAGATACATTAGCATATCTTGCTAGAGAATACATGAATGTAGTAAGGAGCGTGTGTGGAATGAGTCTCAGATACATTAGCATGTCTTACTAGAGAATATATGAATGTAGTAAGGAGTGTGTGTGGAGTGAGTCTCAGATACATTAGCATGTCTTACTTGAGAATATATGAATGTAGTAAGGGGTGTGTGTGGAATGAGTCTCAGATACATTAGCATGTCTTACTTGAGAATATATGAATGTAGTAAGGGGTGTGTGTGGAATGAGTCTCAATTACATTAGCATATCTTGCTAGAGAATACATGAATGTAGTAAGGAGCGTGTGTGGAATGAGTTTAGAGTACATTAGCATATCCTACTGGAGAATATATGAATGTAGTAAGAAGTGTGTGGAATGAGTCTTGCAAACATTAGCATATCTTGCTAGAGGCCTAATCATTCTCATTCACTTTGATACACTTTCTTTTTATCTTTCTTTTTATCTCGCTTTCGTACGAGCAGGTTATATTCGACTGGTCTGACATCCCCGTAGCAGACATAACGATATTAATTCGTCTTCAGCGTCGTACGTATTACTACGTCATGAATCTCATTCTTCCCTGCACGCTGATAGCATGCACGATCTTCCTCGAATTTATTCTCCCCGCCGAGTCAGGAGAACGCGTGGGACTGGGCATCACAATTCTTCTTTCAATGGCGGTGTTTCAGGAGTTGACATCGGAAAAGTTGCCTTCAAGTTCTGAGCACTTTCCACTACTCGGTAAGTAAGAAGACCTTTAGATCGTAACATCTAACACAAGAGAGAATGAGGTAAGAGAACGAATCCCCCATTAATGGGGGGAAATCTATTTTTAGATTAACAGGACACATCCTGGTTATTTTAAGAAAGACACCTGAATAGTGTAAAGTGGCGCTCTTGTGCCAATGAGGACCCAGGGGATAATTATAAACAATGGATCACTAACGAGGGTAGCCACCCAGAACGATATAAAAATAACTTACATTACTTGTTGTGAAACTAAAATAGATTTCAAATAGTTATCATGGGGCATGGGGATTCGTTCTCTTATTTCATCCTCTCTTGTCTAAGATCATTATTAATATTAATCTCGATTTTTATTGGTTGGCTGGTTAGTGGCTTGGATTGGGGTCAGGTTTCGGTAGGTTTGTCAGTGTATCCTAGATGAGTCCGGGTTCCTGACGTCTCAGTCCTAATCACAGACCAGGCGAACCTTCCCTTCCAATCTGCCCACTAACAAAGCACAACTTCACTCTCCAGTTACTAGTTTGAAGTTCCTCTATTAAAGCAGACATACAAATGTAGCTGCTATACGTTAAGTATTTCCAAAACAAAAGCTATTCATTACAAGAGCACGTGTATAACGATAAAAGGACATCGTAAATGTTTGTTAACTAATACAATTACCATTTCTAGCACGCGGTAATATAAGTTGCGTACAAAAATCCTTTGTAACAGAAGCAAGCCTCCCGGAACATAAAGCTTAGGGCTCTTGACATTGTATTGTTGCAGACAACGGCCAAAATGTGTGCGCCTGCATGCATGTATTATTGCATTTTGTAATTAACGTCCTGTTGGAGTTCCTAATATATGTGTAAACAAATAGGAACGCGTACCCTCAGAAGGTCATGGCGTAGGAGTCGCTGAGCCATGTTATACGCTCTTATGGGTGGTGATGGTGGTAATGATGGTGGTGATGATGATGACGATGATGGTGGTGGTGGTGATGATGGTGGTAATGATGCTGACGATGATGGTGGTGGTGATTATGATGGTGATGGCGATGGTGGCGATGATGATGTTTGCTACAACCCGTAACTTTGCAATTAACAAGCATATGTAACTTTTTTAAGTATCTAGTCGGAGAATGAGTACAGTGTTTTCAGTTTTATCAATGCAAATGTTTAATCTCCCCAGCCATGTACTACTCGGTATCTATCATGGAAATCGGTACAGCATTAGCAGCAACATGCATTATCCTAAACTTCTATCACCGCAAGACTAACATGCCGCCCTGGTTTAGAAAAGTCGTGCTCGTATGGCTTGCACCACTTGTCAAATGCAAACCGCGCTGCACATCCAAGGAAATCATTGACGCCCAAAACGATGAAAGTATGATGAGAATGATCACCATAAACAAGTCATCTGATATTAAAAGGAACGAGGTGTTCGACTTTGATAGGGACTCAATTGAGTTTGATATGGACCTTATAGAGGGTAGCACTCAAGGACATACTAATCAAAGGGACCAGTTAGCCCCTAATGGATCGGTTCCACCGAACAATAACTCTAGGAGGCGCTCTGTACGAAGATGTCAGGAAGAGGAGAACAGTGCTGCGGAGGTGAACGTCACTGACCCAATGTTAATACATCAAATGCACTTGAGTGAGCGCTTGAATGAGGAAATTAGGCGGAAGGATTGGCAGGATGCTGCGCAGGTACTGGACCGAGTTTTGCTTGTTGTATCAGTTGTCGTGGGCTCGACATCAGCAGCGGCCATATTTCTACAGTCGCCGAGAATACGAGAATTGTTGACCCCTTAAGCAGGTGGCGAAATTTGAATCGAGCTCGATGATAATAGTCTTGAGTGGAATTTATGCGGTGACGGGCATTCATCACTTCTCGGAATTGGATTGGAGACCAGGTGATGTGTGTGGGTTTGAATGTGTTGACAATCGCCGAACTACAGTCGTGTTGCTGATGCACCTAGAGTTATAAGTAATAGATACAGCGCAATGAGTTGCCGTGCTTTATCGGATTTACAAACTCGAGCGGAAGGCGAGAGTTTGTAAATCCGATAAAGGACGGACACGAATTCTGTATATGGCTTATCAAACGCTTAGGTGTATAGAGTCATGTTTTCAGTTATTTTGGTGACACAACTTATTTTGGCCACTAGAAAAGCGAAGCAAAAGTTTTGCAAATCAGGATGAAATCTGTATCAGATTTACAGATCACTTTCCTTTGGTTTTGTTTCAAGAATAATTAATGAGTTTAATAATCTTGATATACACATCAGTTTTCAAAAAGTGTCATTATTGTAAAAAGGAACCAAAGAAAATGTGGAGGATCGACCGAAAGTGTAGTCTCGATTGGTATGGATTTTGGGGGGCAAGCCCTAACGAGGAAATATTGCACACCACGTACCGGGCACACCGAACGAGCGTCTCTCAACTGAAGGACAACTGCTCGGTTTAAAAAAAAATGTGTGTTCGCGGCAAGCCTGGTGCTAACAGCTAAAACCCAAAACTGATTTAGTTTAAGCAGGATTCAACTGCAGTCACTTACACAGAGTCTCCTGCAATCATATAACATGGCGCTTCACAAGGCTGCAATATTGATGACGTATTAGCATACGTATTCTTGATACAATATGAAATATATAGCAGTCACCTGTTGCGGCAGTATGGATCCGCCGTCCGTCAATGGATTTTACATGCAAGCACTAAACGTCTCAAAATCCCAACAGCCATTTCGGGCCAAAATCCGGAAAATAAACATCCTACAAACTAACATTTATTCACCTTATTCGTATCTCATGTCCGCTTGGGAAGAAGTCTGGTAACAATGGCATCAGAGCGAGGCTAGTTGTCCCAAAATCATGTCACAAGAGATGCGGCCTTAGATTCTGTCGTACCGCACTGTGTCATAAGGAAATTAACGTTATTTTCCACCATCGACTGTAGATGTTTCTTTCCCTGTGACAATCTGGGGCAACTGGCGTCGCTTTGGTGCTTTTATGAACAAGGTCAATACAGTCTGTAAAATAATTATATGTCGCAACGTTTTATTAGCTTTCTTGACATCATGAGTTACGACCGAAACTATATATACCTGTATATGTAAAACATTAAACAGGAAGTTCCGGTATAAATGGGTCATGGCCAGGCCACTGATCGTGACACCTTCAGCTGTCACTCAGCCTTTGTGGATTGAACATCTCTGTGATGCTCCGCTTAAGTGCTCCCTACTGATGGCTTATCGCGCGAAATTTAAATCAAACACATAAATGTTAACATGTAGAGTAAGGGCACAGAGTACGTAAACAGTCCATAAAATACTGCCTAAAGTCTTTAATAAACAACTATCTTCCCTCTGTTCACATTTTGATGGCTTGTTTGATTTTAATCCCTCCAAATGTCACATTTTTACAGGAGAGGCTGATTCACTCGCCTACGTTCTTCACTGCTATGTAATTTGAATTTCAAATTTGGAGTTAGCCGTACATGAAAAGAGGAGGGGCTTACCCTTTTATACCGGAGCTTCTTGTTTAAAACTTTCAAAGGCTTGAAAAGTACTAACTACTTCTAACTCCCTGGTTCCAAGTCTACATGATCACCATGATAACCAGCAAGATGTTGAAAGACATTTCTAGCGAGCCCTAGGAGACTGGGCTCCAATTTATTTGTCCTGATTTTCCAAATAGTCCTAGACGATCTTGGGCGAATAGGATGATCATATTTACATGTATGCGACCTTCTACAACCACATGATGAAAACCAAGCTTTAGGAAGTATTCATATTTTCTGACCGATGATAATGAACAATTATTCACCAAAATGGAGAAGTGAATAGTATAGGATATTCACCTCCGGAGTAGCCAATCAAAACGCGCGAAAAGCATTATTCACTTGTATGGTATACACCTATTTCAAAAAAGGTTGTCACGGACGAGCGACAAGCGACAAAGGATTGTCATTATTAACAACTGGCGGTAGCTTTGCGGAATGGAATACGGTGCAATTCGAAAAACCATTAATATTCTTCTTAAAGTTTTGACTCCATAAACAAACGAATTAATCAGACTTTTAGCAACAACCACAATCCACTTCGGTGTGTGTATGTCGCTCGTCGCTTGTTGTTTGCCGCTTGTTGTTTGCCGCTTGTTGTTTGCCGCTTGTTGTTTGCCGCTTGTTGTTTGCCGCTTGTTGTTTGCCGCTTGTTGTTTGCCGCTTGTTGTTTGCCGCTTGTTGTTTGCCGCTTGTTGTTTGCCGCTTGTTGTTTGCCGCTTGTTGTTTGCCGCTTGTTGTTTGCCGCTTGTTGTTTGCCGCTTGTTGTTTGCCGCTTGTTGTTTGCCGCTTGTTGTTTGCCGCTTGTTGTTTGCCGCTTGTTGTTTGCCGCTTGTACGGGACAACCTTATTTGAAACAGGTGTATACTAAGACTGAATAGCTACAGCAAAGTTTGTAGTAGAAATCTTCAACCTTTTAGACTTTTGAGCCTTGTTAGCGGTACCACATTTGGCGATCCGTTACATACATGAATAGTATGTTATCCAGAGGACGTGCCTTTCTCCTGGGACAACACTGAATAAAACATTTACATGCGTGGCTATTGTTTTCCGGAGTTTAAACAATGGTCAGACTTGTGAAATACACGTATAAAAGTTGTATTGATTTGGCCACTACTTTATATCTAAGTGGTGCTTCTACAATGTTTAGCATCCATTGAAAGTAAATTTAGAGATAATTTAGTGATATTTTTGTGTATTTGTAAAGTAAAGTTGCTATATTTGTTCCTGTCAACGCCGTTTTTCGATATGACGACGGGAAATCTTATTTTTGGGGTCCGAGTCTTGAGTTTATGTCCGCCATTACGCGACCCCGTGAGACAGAGCTAATTTTCAGCGGAAGTGACGTCATTTTACTCAAAAGAACAACATGCGGGGCTACGTTTCACACAAACCTTCGCGCGAACTTTTCTACGAAGGAAAGAAAAAAACGAGGTTTTGAATAGAAATATGCCTTTATTTAAAAACACTGACGTGCTGAGAAAATGACGTCACGACAGCAAAACGCAAATCGCGAAGTATTTGGAACACACATCAGCAATGGCGGACAAACTCTTCGCAAAATTCATAGTTTAATTAGGTCATTTCGCAATCTTTTTCACTGATTTGGATATTTCCTCCACTGTTTGTCCTTTTGGAGGACAAAAAGTGCCAAAAGAAATGGTCGGATTTCGTCGTAGTGGCACTTTAAGAGATTAATTTTCATAATCGCTGAAAATATCGGAACAAACCATGTTTTTAAAGGAGTAAAATGTGTTTTTAACCCTTTCGCTCCTGAACCGGCCGTATAACGGGCCAATATGAAGCATGTACCTGGAGAAAATTATTGCGTCAAACCTAGACATGCTGGAAATACGATGTTGCGATATTATTTCAAGGGATGAATAACTTCCAAGCGAGAGCTACAACAGGGATCGCTTGACTGTCCCACTTTGGAGAAAAACGCATTTGTTTTGGAGATCGTTGTTCGTTTCTTCCATTTTCACGAATTTTGAGGAGCTGAAAATCGGCTCAAAAAAACCTTCCCATTCGCACTTGAAATCAAGAGCAAATACAAAATAACCACTCAGTCGTTACAGTACCTTGTTTAATCTTTCCAACCACCAGGTTTGTTTTCACAAAACACACCAAGCGACGGTGAACCACGCCGATGTTTACACTGCATTTCACTCGACCACATTTTCCTGCTCTCACCTCCAATTGCATGCTGGGTAATCAACAAAAATTAAAAGGAAACCCCCCCTCTGGGACTCCTGTAGGTTTTTTTCATAAGTCTTTTACCCCTACAACCAAGAGCGGTGATTTGGACTCAAGCCGTTGCTTTAAAGTGACAAAAACACATCCTAATAGGTTGAGCAGGGGTAAAAGACAACCAACTGCAGGATTTCAAGGATTTCAGCGAATAATTATTTCATTTGTTTCAAAGCAGAAATACAACAGAAAAACCTGTGAAACCCCTCACAGAGCCTACTAAAAGCAAGCCAAGTACTTTTCAGCCATCCTCAGACTTAATGATGTCCTCTAGCTCTCTTGCAGTGGCTTATTTGTCTAAAATTAGAGCACATTTCATTAATTGGAAAACCTACAGAAGAAACCATACTCACCGCCGCCGGTAGAGTCCGTCCGTAGAATACTGCCGAATGGCATCATGGGGAAAGTTTGAGCCCTTGGTTAAAAAGTCAGCAGTATTTAAGAGCGAATGCCTGTAAATATCGAGCAACTGGTGGCCAAACTCGAAAAAATAAATTCGCTCATATTTGGTCTACAGATAGGTATTACCAAGTAAATAAACGTGCTGGAGTTCGTTTTTCAAAAAACCGTCCGAATTTTGAGAAAATCGAGAAAATCGATTTTGGCTGTCGGCAGCCTCAAAACAGCCAAATTCCAAGGTGAAATTAGCAGGTCTCAAAACTTCTTTCGTATGCAAAAGTGAAACAACCTTCCAAAAATCTGTCCCGATATATTGATTTAGGAAGGGTTTGACATCTCATTTGGGCTGAAATTTTGATCGTGGCAATAATTCGAGAGGCGAGCAATCACAATTTAGGACTCGTATTTTTTCAACCGGCAGAAATATTGATTCCACATCAAAATCGCGATGGATATTTTATCCATGTGCCTCACCTTCGATTTTTCTAAAAAGCTGGCCATGAAGTGTTTACACATTGAGCTAACACATATGTAAAATCTGGAATGGGTAATTTACTTTGCGCTTCATACGAAACCCTCGAATTTGGACAAATTTTGAATAAAATTCGAGACAATTGAATAATTAACTCTTTGTTTAATATTGTCCGACTGTTTGCAGATTCCGAACACAAATCTAACTTAGGAAGTGAATATCGAACTTAAATTGAAACCTGAGAATTGGAAAACAACTTACCTCAAGAGTATGGCATTTGCAAACTTCTACTTCATTTTTTCTTGATTTTAAAGACGGGTATAATAAAGTTGCTCCGCAAGTGATTGACAACACGGAAGGTCAATTAACAGTTCATCCCGAAACCTCACGTATTCCAACTGTGATAAAACAAATTGAACATCGGCAACACGTACAAAATCCTTTAGGTCTTTGGAAGGTTATTCTAAACCTTTTGCCTCTAACAGAAACAGTAATGTTAAAGATAAACTGGGAACAGTAGCAGTCGACATGCATCGGTATGATGGATCGGCTCAGTGTTGCGTTACTGGGACACGTGCTCGAGCTATTTTTGTAAACATATGCTGTTTACTGTAATACACTCTCCTCTTGTTGTTCTTGTACTGTTAAGGTCATTAGAAACTGTTGCTAAATGCTGTTTTGTCTAAAGTGACGTTTCCTTATTTTGCTCTACCCGATTATAGACAGAGGGCTCTTCTTGGCATAAGCGGTAAATATTAAATTAGTCTACGTGGTATTTTTCAGTTTAGCGGAACGCCCACCCACCCCCCCCCCCCCCCCCCCCCCCCCTCCTCTCCGCCTCCTTTCACCGTTTATTAATAGCAGTACGATAACCGCAGGACACCCGTCCAATTTAATAGCGATATTGAGCTAGGTCGACTCGGTATATGTATTGTATAATGTCAGTGAATGATGTATTATTAAAATTTACTGCGTTTTTCGATTCGTATCGTTGTTGTAATAAACGTTTTTTTCCCCAAGAATAAATGATTTTCTTTATTCGAAAGAATAACAATAACGGCCGAGATATGATAGCCTGTACCGTTCGTTCATGCGCTCAGTGTTCGCACTCTAGCAAAAGAAGGTACATTGTCTATAAAACAATGAAACCTGGTTCTATAAATAGCACAATGTGTAAAATAAACTACATGTACGCCAACTCAAAGATATAGTATGGGAGATGGGCTCTCCGGGTAATGGGCTCCTGACTATCCGTATAGCACATACCTTTTTTAACGCCTTTGATTGGATGTTTTTATTATTATAATAACGATAGGAATCCAAAAACGCAGTCAATTTTAATAATAATACTCATTGATTAATAGATCGGGAGAAACGTTCAAATGGTACAATAAATACCTGTCGGTCGTTGGACTTGGATAACCATGGTTATTATTAACGGCAACATCTTGAAATGTTTTGAGAGCATCCCATGTACCCAATTGTCAATAATAGCGATACAGCTATAAATCTGCCTCCCAACTTTTGAGGACAAGCACGGGGTTTCTGCGGGATTTTCTGATAGCATTTCTTAAACATCGCCTCTTCGAACGATCCTGTTTGAATGCTAGTTTCAATAACACAACACTCGCCCCAACTGGTTTCAATTGTTGTTACAAATGGTAAACACCTATGGGCCTCCTGTGCTTTCAAATGACGAAGACATGTTCTTTATAAGAAATTAAAAGCACTGGTTAGCTCAGTGTTTATGAGCCAATCAGTGCGAGCCGACAGATAGAGATCCGATAGAACAAGTGACCATACAATTTTGTAAATGGCTGCTAGGGGTAAGTAATACTGCAACAAACAATGCATGTCGCGCGGAACCTGGCAGATTCCCTCTTAAATCCGAAGAAATTGTGCGCAGCATAAAGTACACGCTAAACCTACAAGACGCGGTGAACCCTGCCGGATAAAACAAAAACTATCATATAGTGCTTTTATCGAGTCTAGGCGTATATCTAAGGCAAGCCAACAAGCTGCGAACATATAGAACCTTTAAATCAGCTTAGATGAGAATAAGTAATCACATGCACTACTTGGAAATAGAAAAAGGAAGATTATTATGCAAGACCGTATAAAAGTATCGAGGAAAGATTGTGCCCTCAGATATGCAATGCAGGCATTGAGGACGAAGTCCATTTTCTATTCAAATGTAGAAAATATATGAAGATTTAAAGAAGGACTTAAATCTGTCTGTGCGGGTGGACCTTAAATTTGGTTCGTACCTTCAGTTGGTAATCAGATTTCTCTCTCCGCCGTACATTAATATATTCATTAATATATATTAATATTATATTAATGATCTATAGTATGTATTCCATACACTGCGTATGGCATACTTAACAGTGTGGGGTGTAGTTTCGTACACTAGGTATATTGGCCAGATAGAAATATTTCATGAGAGTACACATAAAGTTGGTTATGTTAGCAACGTTATTTCTATTAACGAAATAATGAATGATAGAGATTATTTAGCTGTGGAGAACAGTCATAAGGCACTGTTCCTGTTTTATTAGGAGCGGATTTTGTACTTTGCTTGGACAAAAATACATGTACGCCCCTCCCTCTATATGGTAACATGCTTTGTATGTGCCCTTCTCCATGTAGATTAACATATACTACAATTTCTGCCCAATATTTCAAAGTCTGTTTTAATTTTCAAAATCGGGGCCGTAGCAAGACGAACGCCATCATGGGCTGTTACAACTCTTGGCTTGTATCGCAGTTCGGCCATCTTGGATAAAACAATAGTTTTGGCCCCGGTAGCCTCGTACTGGTTGGTTTCAGAACGAGTTTACCGGACGAAAACAAAGGTTTTTATTCTCCTGGGACTCAACATGGCCGCCGTGCGATAAAAGCCATTACACACATCGCAGCATAACGTCACGCGCGTGCGCTTTTGAAGGGCGGCGCGCGGACATCTTCCCAGTACCGTACGCGTATACATATACGCGTACGTACTGGGAAGACGCCCGCGCGTCTTCAGTCAGGTAAATATATATATATGTGAAATGCTTCGCAAAAAAAAACTATCTAAAAACTAAGCCTGCTAACAGTTTAACAGGTTGAAGTTTTCTTAATTTGTAATTCAAATAACCAGGAGCGTCCATCCCGCACACTAGGCCTATGTCACAGCGTTTTCACAAGTCAGGTTATTTTTAGAACGGTTTCCCGCTATTCTTGAGTTGCAGTCATTCCTAAGGGAATAAAATCACAAAAGCGTAGCAGCTATGTTGTTTGTATAGCAAAAGTAGCTAATGAGACATCTTTTGTTCCGTCATTGATGCAACAATGACGGAAAATTATCTAAAAATAGCCCAACTTGTAAAAACGCCGTGACAGCTATATAGGAGATATGGACACTCCTGGTTATGAGCTCCTGAACGTTTTACTAAGTAAAACTTAGGAAACTTGTATTTGATACTTTCGGCCAGCGGAGCACAAGGTTTTGCGGTGTTGTAGACAACCCTCAAACTCTCAATTGATTTCTGGTACCCCCTAACCCCCCCCCCCCCCCCCCAATATATATACAGCTATTTCAATTAACTGTTGTCTGGGAGATAGGGAATAGGACATTAGGGCATAGGGTATTAGGATATTCCCAGGCCGAAATGAATCATGGTTACGAGTTATAGACGATTTAATCGACTTAGCTTACAGTTTATTTATCCATTTTTAGCCTGTGTCAGTCGTCTGACATTTTAAAAATGCCTTTTCCCCCTAATACCCTATTCCTTAATGCCCTGTCTCCCAGACAACATTAATTGAAATAGCTGTATATACCGAGTCCACCTAGCTATATCGCTATTAAATTTGACGGGCGTCCTGCGGTTATCGTGCTGCTATTAATAAATGGTGAAAGGGGGGAGGGTGGGGTGGGGGGTGGGCGATCCGGTAAACTGAAAAACTGAACACGTAGACTAATTTAATATTTATCGCTTATGCCAAGAAGAGCCCTCTGTCTATAATCGGGTAGAGCAAAATAAGGAAACGTCACTTTAGACAAAACAGCATTTAGCAACAGTTTCTAATGACCTTAACAGTACAAGAACAACAAGAGGAGAGTGTATTACAGTAAACAGCATATGTTTACAAAAATAGCTCGAGCACGTGTCCCAGCTAGCAGTAACGCAACACTGAGCCGATCCATCATACCGATGCATGTCGACTGCTACTGTTCCCAGTTTATCTTTAACATTACTGTTTCTGTTAGAGGCAAAAGGTTTAGAATAACCTTCCAAAGATCTAAAGGATTTTGTACGTGTTGCCGATGTTCAATTTGTTTTATCACAGTTGGAATACGTGAGGTTTCGGGATGAACTGTTAATTGACCTTCCGTGTTGTCAATCACTTGCGGAGCAACTTTATTATACCCGTCTTTAAAATCAAGAAAAAATGAAGTAGAAGTTTGCAAATGCCATACTCTTGAGGTAAGTTGTTTTCCAATTCTCAGGTTTCAATTTAAGTTCGATATTCACTTCCTAAGTTAGATTTGTGCTCGGAATCTGCAAACAGTCGGACCCTGATAACAAAGAGTTAATTATTCAATTGTCTCGAATTTTATTCAAAATTTGTCCAAATTCGAGGGTTTCGTATGAAGCGCAAAGTAAATTACCCATTCCAGATTTTACATATGTGTTAGCTCAATGTGTAAACACTTCATGGCCAGCTTTTTAGAAAAATCGAAGGTGAGGCACATGGATAAAATACCCATCGCGATTTTGATGTGGAATCAATATTTCTGCCGGTTGAAAAAATACGAGTCCTAAATTGTGATTGCTCGCCTCTCGAATTATTGCCACTATCAAAATTTCAGCCCAAATGAGATGTCAAACCCTTCCTAAATCAATATATCGGGACAGATTTTTGATAGGTTGCTTCACTTTTGCATACGAGAGAAGTTTTGAGACCTGCTAATTTCACCTTGGAATTTGGCTGTTTTGAGGCTGCCGACAGCCAAAATCGATTTTCTCGATTTTCTCAAAATTCGGGCGGTTTTTTGAAAAACGAACTCCAGCACGTTTATTTACTTGGTAATACCTATCTGTAGACCTAATATGAGCGATTTTTTTTTTCGAATTTGGCCACGAAATTTCGATTTTGCTCGATATTTACAGGCATTCGCTCTTAACTAGCCCGGGCTAGCCAAACTGGAACTGAGGGGGAGGGTTGAGTTAGCACTCTGCATTTCACCAATTGAGCCAAAACACGTCCGGGAGTGAAAGGGTTAAACACCACCCTACCCATGTCATGTGACCTCTTCTGTTTGCACTCTAGATGTTAGCATCCATTGTAGTTGAATAATGTCAATTGCATGTGAAATGACCTTATATTTTGGACAGGATATTTTTTTACAGGTTATCTATGGTTGGAAAGCAATATCCCAATTATGGACAAGAAGAGGGTGTGGCAGATCACATGATTGGAGGAATTAGCAACATGTCTCCCAAAAATGAAGTCACAGCAACTTGAAGATGCATATGTTGTGCTTAATACAAATCTTTTCAATTAACTTGAACTTTGAACCACCCCCTCTGACCTTAGTGTTGGTTCTGAATTAGTGTCCAATAAGAGAAGACTAGGGAAGTACATTTTTGCTCATAGCCCCTGTCTAGAAAACAATTACATCACAAAATTTGGTCAAATAATTGATTACTTAGTGCGTATCCAATTAACACCGAGTCTGATAGAAAAGAACAAAAAGTTATAATTTTCAATTCTTTTGTTAAACAGTGAATATAAAGTTTCGTGCAGACTGTTTACAAACAAGCAGGCACTGTTCTTGTTTGCTGTTTTTGTTGAAAGAGCCTAAGTACTAGTACAGTATCCCACAAATGAAAAATGGCGGACAGAAACAAGCGCATAACAGTTTATTTTCTCCTTCCTTACTCCACCAAACTGATACCATCGAGGCCCTTTAAAATTGGTGGACGGTTTCTGGTGAACCTATCATTGAAGCTGTTGATAACAGAACCACTTTGACCACGTTATATTGAGGTGTTTTATGCACCTATCGATGCATGTAAATCATGCGGCGGGAGGGGGTAGTGCGGGCATAGGGTGGAAATTTGACAGCGAGAACCATCCAGTCGGGCATTTGATCGTGAATCGTGACCCTGGGGTCAAGACATTAGATTTTTTACCGGGAAAAGCCTAGGCCCAATCTTCAGTCGCAGTTAACCAAGCATCTTCCTTCTTTGTATTCGTTTTGTCGTGATTCCTGAGTCCTGTGAGTGATTTCCACAGAACATCTTTAAACTTGTGTTATATTTCCCAAATAGAAGCCTTAGCTTGCTAAATTTGTGTTCTCATTCAGATTTGGGTCACACAAATTGAAACCTTTTATAGAGAACTTGGATCATGTGTATTGTACGCAATGTCGGCCGCGAGTTGGTCAAGGGTTGGCGCCGACATATTGGCCGATACATCGGCCGAATGTCGACCGACCCGCGGGCGACTATCGGTCGCGGGTCGGTCGGGGGTTGGCCGACATGTCGGTCGGCAGTCGGTCGTGTGTCGGTCGACTGCCGTCCGACAATTCGGTCGATTATTTCCCTCCTATTAGTTTATCTGTCGGCCGAGAGTGGGTCAGTGGTATATCGGTAAGGTGTCGGTCATATGTCGGTGGGGTATCGGTGAATATAATTCAGTTTAAGTAGGAACACTCCTTTCTGTTGCGGTATCAAATGTCCCTTTATACAATTAAATCCTCTTGGTGACCTGAAATCTCGTCAAACACAACATTTAAAATTTCTGGTAAACGACTTCGTTGAAAGCGATCATTGCGTTACAGATACAGATGCACTTTATTAGCTCCTTATATTAATCTCTTATAGACCAATGTTGTATGTCCTTGCTAATTTCTCTAAATAGGATGAAGAGCCGACGGAGTAAGTAGTTGAAGTTGTCAAATATTTGGTGAGCCGGGGTGGCGCATGTTGTAAGCGCCTCTCAACGCTGTGGCCAGAGTGCTATCCCCGCCCGGTAACATGTGCTACGAGGATTTTTCCTTTCTCCAAAAGTCTAATTCGACCGATACTTAAACATTAGTAGCCCCCGACGACGGCCCCCAGTATTCAACGTAAATAATAAAATAAGATTTGAAAATACTGGGGTCGCTACTTTCGCGATGTATAAATAAGCATCATTTTTTTACTTTAGGACTCGGTTATAATTCTAATTCTAATATATACTCTGCGCACTCCAATAATCGGAGTAGTATGCAGAGGCGCATGACTGGGACAATAAAGAGCCGCTAGTTTATGCTATAGACTAGTTTTGAATGAAAGCATTAATAGTTGTGGCCTCTGCAACCTTTGAAGTACATGTACGTTGGCTGAAAATGTCACGGTAACCGATACCTCAGTCGACTGTCGGTAAACTATCGATAAGGTGCCGGTGATCCATCGGCCGACTGTCGGTGCATCATAAACCATCTCGGCCGACATATAGAATAGTCAAGTGTCGGCCGAGTAGCGGTCAACATTCGGTCGACTCTAGATCTCGGCCGACCCTCGACCGCATATCGGCCGACCGTCGGCTGACATGACGGCCGATAGGTCAATACGTCGGCCGACATTGCGTACAGTATACATGATCGGAGAAGGGAGAACTTTACATTTTACAATTATTCCTGTGCTCGCTCTTTCGCTTTTTTCTATTTAAACAACATTTTTGACCGTTAACATTTGCTCTAAGTTTTACTGATACACCTAATTAAGAAAAGGTTTCCCTGGATAAACAGCAAACGACAAGCGACATTCCCAGACCGAACTGGATTGTGGCGAATAGAAGGAATCGGCTAACTCTATTGCTGACCAATAGGCCTTGTGCTGCTAACAGTCACGTGCTGATAGAATACAGTCACGTGCTGATAGAATACTTCGTTAACGAATGAATGGAGGTCGTAATCCCCATAGAAAAGGCGTTGCCATGGATGCTAGATGGCAAGCCACTTTTAAAAAACTGTTTCAGAAAGATCGACAATCGATTGGAGGTGAAAAATAGCATTTCAATGAAACAGGTTTTACTAATAACAATACCGATCTCGTACAAGTGCCGTTAAATATATGAATTAAGAATTTTTTGCCATCCAGCACAATTCTGTACAATCACGTGAATGCCTAACTGCAAAAGGCCCATTCAGATCCGTGCGACGTAAACATACGTTTATTACTCTGGAGAAAAAATAATTTTATTCAGATAGGCATGACTGCGTTATGATTAGAAAGAAAAAGGAACAATTCCCCCAGAGCATCTGGCTACGTCACATGATCTGAATTGGGTAGAAACACAGTTAGCCGATTCATTTAATTTGTTTGTTAAGACGAATATTAATGGTCTCCTGCGAATCCATTTTCGAATCACACTGTAGCTTATCCGTTTCGCACAGCTGCACAGTTATAACCACAATGCATTTCGAACAGAGCTGAATAACCAATCTCGCCCAGTCCCATTTACTGAATAACGTGACGAGCGGGGACTAGAGATGACTGCAGCGTACACAAAAATGGCGGAAATTTCGAACCTTAGCGAGTATACCTTCATGTTTTCTTTAAAGAGTAAGAGTTTTATGGCAAGGAGATGCTTCAAATACTCAGACCATTTTCATCAGAAACTAACGGAAAACATATGTTTTCAACAGTGTCAGACAGCGTAGGTTAAGTTCTGAACACTGGGATAGGCTAAACAAACACGAGAGATTGATTACTATACAAATAGAGTGTGTCCATCGAGGAATTATCGGCTGATAGTTGCCCGGGGAAATTTTATATTCTTTAACTGAAATATAAGCCCGAGAACGCAGTTATATGCTACTTTTACGAACATCAAATTTCCAAGCCGATAGTTCCGAGAAAGACCCACTCTATATATTTATCTTTATTGTTCATCACAAAATTGTTTCCCGCTCTCAGCGGGCACTATTATACAAATAGACTGTGTCCGTCGAGGAACTATCGGCTGATAGTTGCCCGCGGAAATTTGATGTTCTTAAAACAAATATAAGCCCGAGAACGAAGTTCGAGGGCTTATATGCTAGTTGTAAGAACATCAAATTTCCAAGGGAAACTATATCAGCCGATAGTTCCGAGACAAACACAGTCTATTTGTCGTTATTGTTCATCACAAAGTGACGTCGACTGAAACTTTGAAGTAGCAAAATAGCTGAAATAGCGTAAGAGATAAGCACTATATATATGTTTCATCACGTATATTCATACCAGGGTTCTAGAGTTTTAGCTTTATCAATAAGGTGCGCTTCTCTGGCGCGTATTGAGTCTCTTGAGGAGTCTATTATTTCTAGATAAAGCGAGTCTCGAGCTTTATTAATTCACACATACACATTTCATTCCACTGGCGAAACTCGCTTTATTAACATAACCTGTAATACTACACATAACCTGTAATACTAAAAACCTCATATACATGGTACAACGTAATCGTTGCCATTTGCAATACATAGGTGAAACAAAGCGACGCCTCAAAGATAGATTCCAACCTTAAATCTAAAACCTACTACTGTATCTGAACATTTTATTTCTAGACCTAACCACTCTTACACCGACATGCAACTTATCCCTCTAGAAATAATATACTCCTCAAGAGACTCAATACGTAAAGCCAGAGAAGCGCACCATAGATAAAGCTAAAACTCTAGAACCATGCATATGGTATGAATATACGTGATGAAACATGGTGCTTATCTCTTATGCTATTTTGCTACTTCAAGTTTTAGTCTACGTCACTTCCCGTTTCCTCAATTTCTTTTGCGAAATTTACCACATTTATATATCTTCTAGATCTTACCTTAGAGCTCTTCACTTAGCCTGAATTTCAGCCGTCTCCTGAACGAATCGGAGGAGACGGCTAAAATTCAGGCTACTCTTCACTTGTAACATCTAGTACCTGAAGAAGGCTGGTTTGCCCAGCCGAAATATTGTAATATTCAATATAAAATCCTACGTTGTGGTCCTTGGACTTCGTATTCATTTTGGCTGATTAGATCCGACTTAGATCCAACGTAGCAACCAGAAGGATTTTAGCCTGTGAACGAGGCTCAAAGGGAGGGAGCTGAGGGGGGGAGGGAGAGGGGGGAGGGAGAGGGTAGGGACCCCTCCCCTCTTTTTCTTCTTCCCAGGGCCCTCCCCAGTCCCCTTCCCCTCCCCTTTCTCCCCCCTTTCCCTCTCTTTGAGCCTCGTTCACAGGCTAACAGGATTATGAGATTTTCGTTCTCATAATAGCCTAGCTCTACTTAATAGTTATCTTAGTAATCGTTTTCAGAGAGTCAAGATAGGTGATACAACATCAGACTGGTCCATCATTACTACTAGAGGTATTCCTCAAAGGTCAGTTTTGGGGACCGTTACTTTTCAATACATTTATCAATGACTTACCGTACGAGGCTTTAACTCTAACATCAATTCTTATGCTGATGACACACAGTTATTTGCAACTAATACTGAGTCTGGTCTTTTACAACATTCTAAAAATACTGATCTTATTACTGCTAAGGAATGGTTTGATCATAATGGCATAATAATAATAATAATAATAATAATAATAAATTCTTTATTTAAAGAAGGTAGCACTAAATAGCAAAGCTAACAAACTTGTGGCCCTCAATAGCTGACAATACAAACTAGTTATATAAAAAGCTAAATTACAAAACTATATATAAGATAAAAACGAGATAAATACACAACTTCATTAAAATATTATTATACTATATATATACACTTTGTACAATACCTTAAAATATTAATAATAAAATAGAAAATGACAGACTGCCAACTATACAATAAAATGATTTAGAGATTGTTGCTGCCTAAAAACATAACTCCATATAGAACTCTTAAAGGAACTGATAGATTCTTTCTGTCTTAACAAATAATGGTAGACGGTCCCAAAGCTGGCATGTTGTAACATTAAAAGTCCTTCCTCCCTCAGTCTGTCTATTAAATCTAGGACATACTAAGTTAAAATTAAAGTATCTTGTATGTCGCTCATGTAAATCACTGTTCAATTTGAGTAGATTTGTCAGAGATAAAGGCACCTCACCCTGCAGCCTTTTAAATGCGATAAGACACTTAGTCAAGTTAGCATCCTCATAAAAAGGTAGCCACTTCAGCTGGTTAAAAAGCGCAACAGAAGGTGCTTGATGATCAGCATTGAGGATCACCCTCGCGGCTCGCTTTTGTAACTTCAGCACTCTGCCTAAACTTACTTTATCACAACTTATCCAGATAACATTTACATAATTCATTATAGGCCTTATCATACTATTATTGAATAAGATTCTCTGTTTGTAAGGTAAACAGCTTCTAATTTTCCTTAAGATACCCGATACGTTGCGAGAGTTTCTTACAAAGTTTATCGATATGCGGTAAAAAGGAAAGTTCCTCATCAATTTCAAGGCCTAAAAGCTTGGCACTGGACACATTGGAGAGCTTGCTTACATTAACCGTAACAGCTGGTACACAGCCCATTTTAGAGGAGAGGCGCTTTCCTGTGACTAGCAGGACCTTGGTCTTTTTTTCGTTAAGAGGAAGCTTGTTAGTTGTCGCCCAATCAACGACCTCTGCGACGGATCTGTTTAGCGTTTCCTGCAATTTCATGACTCCCTTACAATCTGCAGACGATGTAATGGTCGTATCATCTGCGTACAGGTCAATCTGCGATCGCCAGAAATTCGAGACATGGTTATTGCGCAACACATATTGACCCCTGTTGCAGTTAACTTATTTTAAACACACACGGAAACACCTAGCAGTAAATTAAAATTGGAACAATTTGATCCAATAAACAAGTATTCATTCAGTCTTCGAATTCCTTTTCGAGTTAAGTATTTGTCCGTGAGCTAGAGCCATTCCTGAAACATTTTCCACTCCCAGCTTGATCATGAAGAATTCACCGGTTACGAGTAAACGGAAGCTCAACTGAATAATAGTAAAGGTCACGATTTGAAGAACAAAAACAAAGCAGAACTAGAGATAAAGGATTCCCTATAAAACACCATTAATTCAGTGGCAGTCAAAATGTTAAAAATAATTGGACACAACAATATTTTGACTTTACAGTGTTAGAAATTCATCTCGAAGCCAGCATGCTTGTCAGCCAGCAAAACACAAATTTGAACTCTGTTAAATTAGGCTAAATTATAGAGTTTTCAAAAATTTGTCATTCCTTCAGGTTTAAAGATATGAACCTAAAACTTGGGCTTTTGACTAATTTTGGCTTGCTCTTTCCATTTCTAGCATCCATGTTGTTCTAGCGTCAACTTTGTTTGATTGACAGGCTAAAAAGGTCACGTGACCGGGTCCTGCAAAGGGCCTATTCCTGCCGATTTACGTGTCAGCTTGAGCATGCGCCCTCGTTATTCAGCTCTGTCGGTGTATTTAACAGTTAGCCGGACCCGCAGCCCGAATGGGCTACGAGTCAATAGCCCATGAAGCGCAGGACTGAGACCATGGGGGCGAGAGGTCTAATTGTTTTAGTATACTAACTAGTCGGACAGTAGAAAATAATAGAAAGAAACAAATTGAAGTTGAACATTTTTATTATTTCAGGAAAATGCGTGCGTTTTTTCTCTACCATGGGCTATCACAAATAGACCTATAGTAGGGTAGCCAATCAGAATGCAGGATTTGTAATAGTCCACTAGTTGGTTTATACTAAACTATATTGGCCCTTTCGTAAACTGCAAAAGGACTGGATACGAAGTCCAAGGACTACGGCAAAGCTAACACAACGTAGGATTTTATATTGAATATTAGAATATTTCGGCTGCAGGCCAGACCAGCCTTCTTCAGATGTTACGAGGACTGGGACCGAGTGTGTAAATTTAATCGAATTTAATATTAAAAAAAACTTTATTTTTAAATCAACCGCACCGGTGGTTATGCGGGCTCCCTGTCTTATCACAGACCCGAGTTATAGCCGCATAGGAACCGTCTTGTTTTAGAATTAAATTGCTAAAAGTGATGTTATTTGTTTATCGTATTCATCCTCTTCCCACGAGGGCATTAGCTATGATTACCAAAGATAGATAGATAGATAGATAGATAGATAGATAGATTGCCTTTATTTAAACACGATTATGATTAAAGCACAAGGCTTATGGGGTCGTGTGTCTACTACTAAGAATAATATAACTGTACATCTATTTACAATACTAAAAATTACTAAGAATACTTACAAATGTAATAACTGTAATAAGTAAATAAACTTCAAATTACTAAATTGAACTTACTAATAAATAATGATGCTAAGAGTACTACAGAGCTGCTAAAATGTTTTTCTAAAGTACAATACATTCATATTAGGCCTCAGTTCATGAGTGGACTCAGAAGTAAATGAAGTCATCACTCTTAAATCTAGTAGAAGAGGCAGATGTAGTGTTAAACTTGAACTGCTCAAACACCGCTAATTTATTTAAACGACACTCAAGATTCTTATGTCCCGCATATACTATTGACTGATCACTAGAAATAACACTATTCCATAAAACCGATCCACTATACTGAAATGAATGTTGAAGGAACTTATTATTAAATGAGGTTCAGTTCTATATATGTTCACAAAGAGAAAGAACGAACTGAAAAGGACTGCAGTCCCTAAAAAAAAAAGAGAGGAAAAAACAGAGGGCGGTCGAGAGGTTCCGGTTATAGTTATCTTTTGCATTCGGTGAAATACACTTATTTCAGAAAACGTTGTCACTGAGATGGACAAATTGAACGTTTAACAGCATCCCACAAATGCACTCACTCACGTTCAGTTGTTGAGATAGTACATAGGACACGCACTGAGACCAAGTCAACTGGACCGAGTCATAGACATAGGACATCCCACTCACTCATTCCCACCTGTGCCACCACGCTGAAAAACGTCAGTTTACGAAAAATTACATGCTTCTTAATTAAAACAGGCGAGACAATAAAGAAACTCTGGTAACAATAGGCACCAGAGCTAGGCCAGCTGTCATAAGGAAATTAATTAACGTTATTTTCCGCTATCGATTAGCGGAATTCCCGCCACAATGGAAGTCGCCGCGGGGGCTACTATCGATCGACTGTATATAGATATTTCCAGTGCCACTCAATTCCTCACTTCGGGCTTGTCACGCACTCCGGCCGGACTGAATTAAGGGGTCTTCATTTATTTATGTTTTTTTTAGGGGGGTCATCAAAGATTTTACCTACTCCTTGG
This sequence comes from Actinernus sp. WN-2022, assembly GCA_030867875.1. Taxonomy (NCBI): domain Eukaryota; kingdom Metazoa; phylum Cnidaria; class Anthozoa; order Actiniaria; family Actinernidae; genus Actinernus; species Actinernus sp. WN-2022. Next base: position 44,570,352 of record JAOWCC010001751.1, read on the forward strand.
GGGGGGGGGGGGGGGGGGGGGGTCATCAAAGTTTTGACATACCTGTCATGTAAAATGAAATTGCTGTTGTAATGCTAAGCCAATGTTTAGTCTCCAGAACACAGGAAACCAGTGTTTTAGAGAGCAGTAAAATCCTTCGGCCCTCGCAACATTTTAAAAACGGATTCTGCTTTGTTTACTTTATATTCAGGAGAGTATTCTCTAAGCTCATTATGAAAGACATGTCCCATAGGAGAGATAATGCATTGTTGTTCAGGAGATTACTTTAATGCCAATGCTGAGCTCTTTTTCATTTATTTATTTGCAACTACGGAACAATGCAATATGATGCACGAATTAATGGTACAATTTCAAGTACCCATCCGGGAAGGACGGTGAGGTAGCGATTTTCAGAGAATACATGTATATATGTGTTTTCTACTAAACAAAGGTAATGTATCATGGAAAATACCATAAATCTAGAAACATTAATAGCAAATTTAATAGATTACATGTATATGCAATTTGCATTCTTTCTTACACATCCATCTTTTATGTTTGGGGGGGGGGGGGGCAATAAAGTTTTGAGCAATTTTATAGGAGAGAAGCAGATGAAATGCCGACCCCCCCCCCCCCCCCCCCCACACCTCCCCAAACCATAAATAATGAACACTCCCTAAGCCATATTGATCCGTTGTGTGTGACAGAGTGAATGTTAATTATTTCAAAGCTTGTGCTTGTGAATGTGATACTCAAATTTATATGGGGGGAAAATCACGGTAAATTTAGGGGGAGGGCTAATATTTTTTGGGCTTCGATTTGGGGAGGGTCACAATTTTTTGGGCGCCTGTTTTAACAATGAAACTTTTACAATATTTTTAGGCTACTTCAATCGACCATTCAGCTCCACCTTGGACATGTCCGTTAACCAGCAATCAGCGCGTGCTGGATGCTGCTAATGGGCAACGTTCGAGACCTCAAACATTCTGCTTGATAACGAGGTTTTCAGGAGTAAAACAAAAGAAATGCTTTCCTCTTTTGTTAAAAAAAAAAGACGTCATTTTTTTATGTTTTGGGGAGGGCCAAGATTTTTTGGGCTGATGTTTTGGGGAGGGCCAACATTTTTGTGTCCTCGTTTTAGATATTTTTCCGCCCCTCCCCCCCCCCCCCCCCAGTAATTAATGACCGCTCCCTTATCTATGCGGCATTGAAGCATGATTCAGCTGCATGTTGTAATATTTCTCCGTAGAAGTCACGAGAGAGCCAAATACGTAATACTGAAAGGCGTAACAATGCTAAAAGGCTTACTCTACTATAATCAACAGAAAGAACAATGACTCTCACCGGTCGGTTATGTTCCCTAACTCCTCTTCAAGGGAGTTTTCTTCGGCTCCGCAATATACACTAGTAAACAAGTGTTAAATTATACCCTAATCAGGAGCCCATTACCAGGAGCGTTCCTCTGTTATGGGTTGGGTCCCCAGCACAGAGGTAGATGAGGCTATTTTTAGATTCGAAATTCCCGCGAAAAGAGGTCGCCGCCATGTTGGTGCCCTTAAACAATAGATCCCTCGTTAGCTTCTTTTGTTGGGGCACCAACATTTGAATCTCTGGGGATTGAGTGAAAACCAGCAATTCGAATTCCCGCGTTGAAAGTGAGAAGAATAATAATGAGAAGTAACGTTAGCTATCTGATTGGCTAAGAATAGCCTACCTTTGTTCTTTTTCGCGCGAAACGCAATGCTAAAAATAGCCTCATCTACCTCTGTGCTGGGGTACAGACACAGTGGGGAAGATGGACGCTCCTGATAATGGGCTCCTGCCTAATTTACCCTTATTTACATTATGGATTAATGAGCTGGGGCACTGCTTGCCAGTCTAGGCTAAATACAGTTAAAACAAAACAAAACAAATGTATCCGATCCATTTTATTTGCCAACAGCAGAGAAAGTGCAACAATATACTATAAGCTCTTAGAAGTCCTTAACTCTTTGTCGTCCGATCGTGTGTGAGCTCAATTGGTGAAATCCTGAGTGCTAACTCAACCCTCCCCCCTCAGTTCAAGTTTGGCTAGCCCGGGGTAGTTAAATACTAAACACGTAGCATGGCACTACCCAACACACACTATGACGTAGTAGGCGTCTAATACGCATGCTCACATCTTATTACCCGTAAATACTGCTGACTTTTTAAGCCGAGGGCTCAAACTTTCTCCACAATGCCATTACTGATTTTTTTTACACAGTTTTTGGTATGGGTATTGCAACTTCTGTAGGGTTTCCAATGAAATGTGCTCTAATTTTGGAGAAAAATGCCACTGTCAGAGAGCTTGAGGACATCATTAAGTCTGAGGACGGCTGAAAATTACTTGGTTTGCTTTTATAATAGTAGGCCTTGTGAGGGGATTTCACAGGGTTTTTCCGTTGTGTTTGTGCTTTCAGACACAGGAAAACATTCTTCAATGAAATCCTTGAACTCCTGCAGTTGGCAGTCTTTTACCCCTGCTCAACCTATTAGGATGTGTTTTTGTCACTTTAAAGCAACGGCTTGAGTTCAAATCACCGCTCTTGGTTGTGGACCCCTTGTGAAATTGTTGTCCATTACCCAGCATGCAATCGGAGGTGGGAGCAGGAAAATGTGGTCGAGTGAAATGCAGTGCAAACATCGGCGTGGTTCACCGTCGCTTGGTGTGTTTTGTGAAAACAAACCTGGTGGTTGGAAAGATTAAACAAGGTACTGTAACGACTGAGTGGTTATTTTGTGTTTGCTCTTGATTTCAAGTGCGAATGGGAAGGTTTTTTGAGCCAATTTTCAGCTCCTCGAAATTCGTGAAAATCGAAGAAACGAAACAATCGCCAAAACAAATGAGCTTTTCTCCATAGTGAAAGAGTCGAGCGATCCCTGTTATAGCTCTGACTTTGAAGCCATACATCCCTTCGCATAATATCGCAACATCGTCTTTCCATCATGTCTAGACGTGATGCAATAATTTTTCTAGTAACGGACTCATGCGTCTCCTATTTACAGGCTCGGACGGTAAAGAGTTAAATTGGAAAATGTCTTCAACCTTAAAATATCTTCTCTTGTCTACAAAATTAAGTATGTTAAAGTTAATATCCCATCAGCTTTCCTTGACCTCATACCATCCGCTTCTGATATTCACAATTATAGCACTAGATATTCTACCAATCAAAACCTATACAGACCAGTATCCCGAAAAAATCATGGGCTAACTAGATTTAAAGCCATTTCATGAAGGGTGTGGGAAAAAATCCCACTAGCAATTTTAATAATAGCTCATTCACGCCACACGCACTCGTCACTCATGCTAAACTAGAGTATCTCATTAATTCGTTGTGAGTATCAGGCAAGTCTTATTGCCAATTGGCTCGTCGCTCCAGTTTATTTATGCTTATGCTTTATTGTAGCCTGTTCACAGGCCCTGGATATTCCCCAGTATCTAGAGCCTGTGAACATGCTAGCTTTATTGTAACCCTCCTTTGTGGCGTGACAGCTGGTCCGGTGCCGGCATTGTGTTTGAGTTAGCTTTACGTTCTCCTTTTATGGGTAAAAGTGACCCGAGTCATTGTGCAAGTCCGATTGTTGACAATGGCTTTCAACGCGTCCATTTGTGTCGATGACGAAACCCTCGTAGACATAGCAACCAACTTTATTACCCAGCATGCCGCGCAACTTGCCCACCCCCTTCGACCATGTCCATGATGTGAAAAGAAATGAGAGTGAAACGGGTGTTTGGAAAGTCGCTCCGCTTTCACCAAAAAGACCATCAACACCTCATTCTACCACTTATAAACAAAGACGAGCACCTGCAGATTCTATCTGAAACGTTTTGAGCCGGAATTCGTTGTAGAAGTGGAGAAAATTGAGCTAAACTTTACATTCCCAAGCCCAAGGCAACCTCCGCCCAAACACCGAACCGCCATAATTGCACAGTTGAACTGTAGTGTGGTTACCCTGGATTTTCCGCCGATTTAATCGATACAGAAGGAAATACTCGAAAACTTAAGTAACTAGCTGCTTAACGAAGGAAAAAGCGATCGTAGAAGAAGAATCTTCGTCGTAGAAAACTGAAGCAACTTACTTTCTGGTCGCGTTAGCGTGTGGTTGCAGCTTGGCAGCTTGTATTGCTTTCATTACGAAACAGATAAACTTCCTCGCCGCAGAAATGACTATTAAGCATTATAAAGAAGATAAACTTAGGCTTCAAGACTACAAAACTGGACGGGTAAATGTTCGATTTATCCCTTGATATCTAATCTTTGCAATAACGTTTCAAAAGTAAGGTTGTTTGCACAGCGACATCGTTGAATAAAGACGTGTGACCCAGGTTTACGGGATAGCGTTATTGACCCGGTTCTCTTTTCTTCCTGTACAACCCTTACAAATACTAAACTACTTCCCTTTTTAATCCAGATTGTTGTGTCGTGGAACAGATTTGCAAGATCTTTGAAGGAAGCATTCGAATTCTACACTGAGTCGAAGCAGGTAGGTTCTACGACTACGAGTTGACTATTTCAGCCATGACATATTTCCACGCGGTTTTGCAATCTACTCACTTGTGAACGGTTGATTTGCTGTAATGTTTAATAGATATCCCGATTGTCTAAACTCTTATTTTCTGCTTAATCCCAAGTCTAAAATACGAGAGCAGTTTACGAAAAATGAGTCTTAAATGTTGTAGGGCTTTGCTTCGAGCTACTGAATAATTAACGATTCACGTCGTGCGGTTCTATTGTATACTACCAACCCGTACCAAGCACCGCTTTTACAATCAAATTGGTTTTCCTCGTAATTATGAGATCTGGAGTGTTATCTTAAGGCTGTAGTTGGAGCTGTTCTTTGCATTGAGCAATATATCATGGGTTTACGCAATATTTGAATGGTGATGATTGTTTGTGTTCTCGAAACCCAAATCACATTACTATTGTCAGTTAGTTACAGAATTTGCATTGCGATCAGCCTTATTGAACATTGAACCCACCCTTTTTTACAGCATGTCCTTGGTTCCTTAATTTCATTTTTAAATCCCTAAATGAAGGACTAGCATTTAGTAGACAAATAACTTAACTTCTCCGGAAACCGGTGTTGTGTAAAGTCGATTGAACGAGGTACATGTATGGCACTCGGAAAGTGTTGATTAAATCCAGACCTCTGTTACAACACGAGAACAAACTTTGAAGTTAGCATATCACGTTCAAAGTTCCCCAAGGCCTGATTCGACGCATTATTCAATGCTGTGTAATAATTCATCAAAGAATTATAGAAAATGACAATAGGCCGCGGCAATGAGCATATATTGCTTTAATATTCCTCAAGTGCAGTCTGAGATGCTACAATGACCAATGACAATGTACAGACATCAAATAAAGGATGCTGTTTGCCATTTTTTACTCTGAAAATAAACAAAAAAATCCAGCTAACAGGAAAGTGGGAAAACAAAAGATCTATGAATGACAAATTTGAGAACTTTAGTCACATACGATTTTCTTTAAAATCAAACCATAGTTAATTTGATCAGAACTAAGGCCATGTGAACATGGCTCCTAGAAGGGTTGCCTAGTATATTATGTTTCCCGGTTTCATTTACATGAAAGATTCACATGTACAGTTGTGTTACCCAATGATGCCAATTCGGCTGTCATAATACCCTAGGGGGAGGGTTGCCCTTCTGCCAGGGACAACTTACTTTTTTATGTAAATGTATGCTGTTGGGTTACAATAGTTTTTGTAAATGCATGCTGTTGGGTTACAATAGTTTATGTAAATGCTGCTGTTGGGTTACAATAGTTTATGTAAATGCTGCTGTTGGGATACATGCATGCTGTTGGGTAGCCTGCTTGCAGGTGGTGGAGGGTGTTTTTTCGCGTAGCAAACGGATCATCGCCGCCATATTGGCCAAGCGTGATTGAGACCTGGGATCGAATGATAAATGGAGGGTGGGGGGTGGGGGAGAAGCAGATCTGAAAGACCGCCTGCACGAAAGCCCCTGGTTTCTGAGTACAAAAGTTAGATCCCGTCCACCAGCGGACGGGGTATATGATTGGCTGAAACGGTGTCAATCAAGCTTATCGCGGCAAGTGTTAACTGAAAGGAATATGTGTAGCCTTGCGAAGCGGCGTAACTAGAATAAGTGTTGTGTGCTGAGCTTGCAGTTGATAAAATATGGCGAGTAATACAAAAGGCTTTGTCTTTTTTGAAGACTAAGGTTAAGTACCCTGGTTGCAGAGGTTTTCTAGAGAGAATAGCCACGGAGAAAGAGCCGCGAAGGCGGCGATCGGCGAACTGCGAGAGGTTTGTTGTCGAGTTCTCTTTTCGCAAGTTCGTAAACCGTAAATATCAGGCTCTGTATATAGCTTCCTCCTGCTCCGTTTTCAAAGTTATCTCCTTCGCCTTAACCCTAGTTCCAGAGGTTTTCTAGAGAGAACACAGCTGCTCGCTTCTTTCTCCGCGGCTGGTACTTTGAAAACAGAGCAGGAGGAAGCTATACAGAGCCTTTATTTTGTCTTAGAATTTAACAACCTGACCCGCTGTGAATTGTGACCTGTACTTTAAACTTGCCATTCTGGCTGTGCTTTCGACAGGCTTTGGAAAGAGTATGATATTTACGGTAAAGAGAACTCGACAATTAACGAACCGTGACTTAATTCGCCACTGAAAACTATTGTTGTCGACCAAATTGCAGAGATGCAATCCGGCTATTGACTTCACGGCCGTTGAACTAGGAAATAATCAGAAATCCGCCTCAATACATTTATCGGCAATGGTCATCCATTTCTTTCGGCAAACATTCACTAAGATGGACTTCGAGTTGTCAGAGAAAGACGATCACAACATTTACCACGAGTTCTTCAATATCGAGTTCCAGACAAAACTTTGTTTGCATCGGAGTTTTCTTTGAAGTTTAGAGATTTTTTCGATCCTGTATTTATCTTTATGCGAGCTTAATTCTTTTAAGAAAGGAAGCAGCCGCTTGTATGGCACCTCTTCTGAGAGTGTCTTCTGGTTCGCCAGACTGCGGTGCTGGACGGCTTTTTGAAGCAGCTTGTATTAAATGTATGTATTTCGGAGGATTTGCAACATGAAACTCTTTGAGACACTGATGGGGCGAACGCAACAAGCTAAAACCGAACTGTCTACATATATATCTAAAGTGGTACTGTCGCAGTCCTTTCCATGGAGAACTTTGAACAAAAATAGCTGGTTTTATTGAAATTTCCGTATCTGAGAACCAATTTTACCAACATTTTGCATTACATTTGACAGCGAGCGAAGTTTGTTTTGAATATTGCACGCATTTCAATTAAACCAAATCAAAATTGGCAGGCTGTCACACGTCGACTCCTATTGGTCAATTAAGAATGAGTTACAAGTTAACGGAAATCATGTGCGTTGTGGGCGGATACTCAGAAACCAGGGGCTTTCGTGCAGGCGGTCTTTCAGATCTGCTTCTTCTCCCCCAACCCCCTCCCCCCTCCATTTCTCATTCGATCCCAGCTCTCAATCACGCTCGGCCAATATGGCGGCGATGATCCGTTTGCTGCGCGAAAAAACACCCTCCACCGCCTGCAAGCAGGCTAGCTGTTGGGTTACAATAGTTTATGTAAATGCATGCTATTGGGTAACAATAGTTTATGTAAATGCACGCTATTGGGTTACAATAGGGTCATTTATACAAGAGCAAGTTAGCTGCAGCTTAGATCACAAAGTTCACAAAAAATATGGTATTTACATTTATACGAGGGCTTAATTAAGCCACATCTTTAATTAATCACAAACTTCAATTTTTGACCTATTGATATGAATTGTTCACGACTTAGCTAAGCCACAGCTAATGTCCTCTTGTATAAATGACCCTAATGTACCCTGGGACAAGTAGCAACGACAACCACAAAGTAAGTCAAACACTTGTTGGTCCATTCTTAAAGCCCGGTCCTCACTAGTGACATACAAGCACAAGAGTTGTATGTGCTAGTGAGGACAGCTGCAACTTACATGTACATTTTACTGAGCACAAGAAATTCAAAATGTTCCGTTCTTTTTGTGCTTAAATGGTTATGTGGCTGTTTTTCCTAATGAGGACATGCTTGAAGTAAGCATAATAAGCACAACGTAGCGAGGACAATGGCAATGTAGCACATATGCATGCATATTATAAAATTAGGTAATGATCCAGCTAACAACTATAGCAAAAGACAATAGGCTGTGGTAACGGACATATTCCCACATACAATTCTTCCCATCACAAATTCGAGAACTTTCCCCACATACAAATATATTCTTTGAGATTAAACGTCCATAAGTAGTTTGATCAAATATAAATTAAAACTTAACAATTTTCAAATGAAAATGCAGTATTGCAATGGCTTTCTATTGAATTTATGAGTATCAATCTTTGAAATTACGAGAAAAAAGAACAGAAAATTAACACCTTTTACAATCCTTTGCTGTTTATGCTATTGTTATAGATCATTAATTCAACATCTCTGGGTGGATTCACCTGCCATTTTGTTTTCTTCAGTTGAGAGATTACTAGCCAGATATGTTAATATATATAATAATAAATATAACATCGTAATAATTATGCTTTCATATGTGCTTAATAAAATATGTTGCTTCCATCCTCACGAGCTAGTTGTGCTCATGCTTGTTCTCATTCTTACACACATGTTGCCAGCAAGGACGAGGCTTAACTTATTTTACCACTCATACATGTAAATGCACATCTACATGTATTATATGCTACATGTAGCCTGCAAAAGCAGACATATCTTTATGCTTGCTCTGACATTAAGGATTTTAACAATAATAAAGTAACTAGAGATCCCCCACGTATAGCTAATATACTCAACGAACATTTTGCATCAGTAGGGCATAAATTAGCAAATGAACTGCCACTGGCACACCATCATTATCTTGATTTTCTCTGTAAATCCAAATCACCTGATACATCATTTCTTTTCGAGCCTGTTACACCAGAAGAAGTTAAATTGGAAATCTTATGTATAGCAAACAACAAATCTCATGGTCTATATTCTTGCCCTACACAAATATTGAAATGTGCAAGTAACACTATAAGTGATGTGCTATCAAACATACTTCAAAAACTCATGAATAATTAATGAGCATTTTGTCCAATCAGATGAAGCAAATCAGTCACGTGCATGCTCCTTTATACCTGATAAAATCTCATCATTCTAAAAAGCCCGCGGAGGGATTTGAATTCTGTCCCAGGGGGAAACGGGGTTAATGATTGAGACAATGGATAAGCACCTTGCAACTCTTGGAATTTCTATTGATGCTTTAGCTTTCTCATTGAAATGCTAATTAGGATGAACGTTTTATATAAAGAATACTAATGAACATGAAATTTTATATAATGTTTCATCCTAATTAAGAATTCACTGATAAAGACCCAAAGATAGCAAAAAGTACACGGAACATAAGGTACCTAGATAATAAATTTTGCCCTAAATTTACTAATATCAGCAGACTATACCGATATACACAGAGAATATTTTTTAAATGAAGTTATCGAACTACCATTACTTGTTTACCGAGCCACTGTTTAGTTCCAATTATTAAACCAAACTCAAAGCCGTAAAATAATATAAACGTGCATTAAACTTACAAACATCCTCTTCATATTTTGTGCCGGAGTCAAACATTTAGAGTCTGCCGTCATGTCAGTCACATCGCTTTCCAAGTCTTGAACGTTATCGATGTCAACCACGACACCAAATCCTTCAAGTGCAGATTATTCTTGCCCTAGCTTGTTCCTTGCCACGCAATGCTTTCAGCATTGCGAAACGCCGGTTCAAACAACATAGTATGGTAATTTCTTCATGTCAATCCCTTGAGATGTTCGTAATTGCAGGCGGTGATTACTCGAATGTTTTGCATGGCGTTGTGAATACAAAGGTTCAACGGTTCATTAAGTAACCATTATGAGTTTTTGAAGCCGTTTAATAAACTCGCAGCACGTGTTTTATCAGGTCTAAAACTCTCGGGCTGCGCCCTCGAGTTTTAAACCTGATAAAACACTGCTGCTCGTTTATTAAACAGTACTTAATACATCTACATGTATTATATATTAGGAGCATATCCCTCAAAACTAAAAATGTCAACAATCATATCGATATTCAAAGCTGAAGATGAGACCAACGCAAATAATTACAGACCTATATCTTTGTTATCTAATTTTAACAGAATTTTCGAAAAATTAATGTACAAAAGAATGGAATCTTTTATTGATGAAAAGAATATACTGTTCTCTTCTCAATATGGCTTTCGTAAAGCACACTCAACTCAACACGCAATTCTTGATATTGTTAATGCTATACAGACTAATATGGATAAGCGCCTATTTACGTGTGGAGTCTTTATAGATCTGAAAAAAGCTTTTGATACTGTTGACCATAGCATTCTGCTCAATAAACTCAACCACTACGGTTTTCGTGGCATAATAAATAAATGGTTTTTATCTTACCTACAAGGTCGGACACAAACAACTCAAATTGGTTCACACATATCTACCAAAATGGAAACTACTTGTGGCGTACCAGGCGTTTTTACTCTATTGCTCTTTTTATTCTATATCAACGATATTCAAAACTGTTCTGATAAATTCAGCTTTTATCTTTTTGCTGATGATACTAATATACTTTATGCAGACAAAAATCTTTAATCGTTGGAACTAATCGTAAACAGGGAACTAAAGAAATTATATGATTGGCTAACAGCAAATAAATTAACCCTTAACATAAAAAAATCTAATTTTGTTATATTTCGTCCCTATCAAAAGAAAATTAACTATCAACCTAAAATAAGTATATTCGATAATGAACAGAATAAGAACGTTCCCTTGGAATGTAAATACTATGTGAAATATCTCGGAGTTTTAATTGATCATATTGCTGTAAAAATTAGCAAAACAGTAGGGTTAATCGCGAAACTAAGACATTTTGTGCCCGTACATACCCTCCTCAGTATTTATCGATCATTAATTGCTCCTTACTTAACTTATGGGTTGACAGTTTGGGGTCAGGCATGTAAGTCCTATCTGAAAAAACTTCTAATTCTTCAAAAGTGGGCACTCCACTTCATGTATTTTGCCGACAGAAATGAGCATGCAATTCCCCTTTTTATTAATGCTAATATTATGCCTGTGAACTTTTTATACTATGAGTGACTATCTAACTTGATGATGTCAGAAATAACTCGGCACCAATAAGTATTTTTAATTTGTTCGTAAACACCTCCAGTATCCATTCTTATAATACACGTCCTACTACATCCAACAATTTCTATATTAAAAGCTCTAGACTTGAAATACAAAAAAACGCTTTCTCTAGAATTGGAGCAAAACTATACACGACTTTCATAATGGCCGCCTCCTAATTTGCTTAATTTGGAAGACCAATCTGTAGAGGAAAACTAATCCTACCACATGAAAGATCACTTTAAAACTAGTAATAGTTTTGAGTTTTAGAGCAATGTGGAAAATTGCTGTTGAGCTATGAGCATTTGTAATGCAGAAAAACATGAAAGCGAGGCTAGTAAGGCTTCCGTTGTTTTTCTCATACAAATCTCTCTAATTTCAACTGGCTGTAACTTCATTGTTTTTTAGGTTACAGCACACAACTTTCACAAGTTCACTAATGTCGACATGCTCTTTCACATGGCAATGTTCATATTTTCTATACATGTGGATAAACTACCGAAACGGGAAATCACATATGTAAATTAGGAGGCGGCCATTATGAAAGTCGTGTATGGAATGAGATACCATGTTATCTCAAAAATCTTCCCCAAAAAAGCATTTAAAATAGAACTTAAGAAAATACTAGTTAATATCCTCAAATTAGAAGATACATTTATTGATACATCCATGATTATTCCAAAAGTAAAATCATTCAAATAAAATTTGCTGATTTCACAGTTGTTATTTCTATAAATTAACGTTTATAGTTCTATTAACATAAGTCACCACCTTGTCTTTTGTCTCTTTATAATTTATAATTCCTTTTTCTTCTCTCTTTTTTTTCTCCCTCCATTACTTGTAAAACGTAACTTATTCTTTTAAACTGTAATTAGTATAATTATTTACTTATATAAGACTCGGCCCACCTTGATTAGCTTTAAGCTACCTGCGGGCCAGTCAGATTGTAAATTACACTATTAGAATAGAAAAATAAAATGTGTATAAAAAATGTGACATTCCCCCAAAGAAGTGTCAGCAAGATGAGCTGAAACATTCCATACTGATGATGCATTTTGATCTGGAGTCCCTCACCAACAGTCAGGTTAATTCCTTATACATGTACAACTGTTGTGATGTATTTGTCTTTACCAATGAGACTTGAATGCAAGTCTCATTCTGTTTGTTTTCCGGATACCATAGAAAGTTTGAAGCAAGTCTTGACTTTTGTGTACATACATGTACATGTACTAACTCCATGATTAGTCAAACACACTAATCTTAAGGCCATGATGCAAACTAGGTTGTAGCAAGAATAATTGATTGGTATAGCAGTCGATGAAATCTACTGTAATGCACTGATACCAGGACTTCAAGCATCCTTATATTTCCTATATTTTTAAAATTTCCCTATATAGAAATGTACATGTATGTCGTTCCAAATGCCCTATAATCCCTATTTTAAACTAGATTTCTAAAACATATTAGCCGAGCTCCTTTTAAGCTTGGAATTGGCCTTCGGAATGCATCAAAATGGCTATTTTAGAACCCCCCCTCAATGAAAATAAGTTCTGTACGGCCTTGTAAGGTGCCCTTTTGTTATGTTGTATGAGGGAAAAGGGTTTTAAACAATAGAATCATTGTTGTGTTACAGCTGTTGTAATTACCTCAAAATCCTATATTCCTATACACGACTTTCATAATGGCCGCCTCCTAATTTGCATATGTGATTTTCCGTTTCGGTTGTTTACCCACATTAATAGAAAATTTGAACATTGCCATGTGAAAGAGCATGTCGACATTAGTGAACTTGTGAAAGTTGAGTGCTGTAGCTTAAAAAGCAATGAAGTTACAGCAAGTTGAAATTAGAGAGATTTGTATGAGAAAAACAACGGACGCCTTACTAGCCTCGCTTTCATGTTTTTCTGCATTAGAAATGCTCATAGCTCAACAGCAATTCTCCACATTGCTCTAAAACTCAAAAATATTACTAGTTTTAATGTGATCTTTCATGTGGTAGCATTGGTTTCCCTCTACAGATTTATCTTCCAAATTATGCAAATTAGGAGGCGGCCATTATGAAAGTCGTGTATATTTCTTTCAAAATGTTGCTATATTTTTGCAAGAGGGCAGATACAGCTCTTCTCAAATAGAATCATGTGGCACTGAGTACAGCAACTAAATGAGTACAAGTTGCATTGAAGTCTCATCGGTAAACACAAATACATATTTACCATCACAACAACAGGTGTATAAGGAATTGACCTGACTGTTGGCAAGTGACTCCAGATATCGAAGCCAAAAAACATGGCACAGCTCTTTGACACAACGTTTAAAAACAACCAAAGACAATCTTTCCCTATGCTTGCTGTTCCCCAAGTTTGTTGAAAAAATAATTTATGCACAAAAGAAAAAAAAGATAGGTGATTGACCAATCACATTTTTGCCCAGATTCAGGTAAAATAACAATGTAATCGGTTATGGAATTTTCGGGCCAGTTCCGCAGACACTTTTTTGGGGGAATCTGTTGGAGCAAGCACAAAGATGCAGCTGCTTTTGCTAGATGGATGCAGGATTACAACAAATTCTACCATGACTGCAAACAAATTGCTCTTTCATACCCCCTAATGTTCTTAGCAACACTATAACCTTGAGTAAATTTGTTTGATTTTGGCTTGGTTTGTAATTGACAGGCTTTTAAAGACATTTTGCTGATTTTCAAATGTAGAAATGAAAATGCTCACCAATAGACCTTTTCAGCTTGCCAGTTTGTTGTTCCATTTCAGACCACGTGATAGTTATCCACAGGATTCAGTGCTTTGTTTCCCAATTATAGAAATTGGTACATTGTACATTTCCTCCAGCGATACAGAAAAACAAAAACACATGACTCGAGGGAAGTCGCATGGTCTGAAATGGGACAACAAACAGGCAAGCTGAAAGGGTATATTGTCTTCACGTGATAAAAAGTAAATTACAATGTACAATGTACATGACTGCTTGGAGATAAAGACTTATCTTCTCATGTTTAACTTAGAGTTATCAAGCTAAACTCTTGAAGATGAATTCTGTATCTCCATGCGGCCTTCTGATATCCTTTATGTTGTGTAGTTTTGCTCTTGTTGGGTTATGAGTGAGTATTTATTTGGACAGGCATCTGTATAATCCACCTTACCAAAACAGATGGCAGCTGTCCGTTTGATTACAATCCCTTACGAACCTAACACACAGATATCCTCTGTTTTTAAAATGACAGTGAATTGGCAACAACACTTGTGCTGGCTTGTTTTGAAGATTTAAAACTTCAACAGCGATTTTTAACAGATTTAAAGCTTTTCGTGTGCAAAGGATTGTGGGTAAAAATGCAAGCCACCATTTTTTTCAGTACGGTGGATTGGAAACAAGCGGCTACATTTTGATCTAAGCTGTCCTCACAAAAAAAGACGTTGTCTGAGTCTTGTGCTCTCACAAGACTTTCAAGCAAAGTAACAGGCAGCTACATGTACTTTCATACTAACAGCCAGCAGAAATCCCCCAGTTGCTGGCTTCTACCAAGAACCCTGCTCTTGTTGTGGGGTTGTTAACTTTTGCAAAGCCCAGGGGTTTCATTTATTCTGGAAATAGAATATAGGATGGTATTAGTTTATGCTGGAGTAGGCAGTTACTTGTGGCTTTGGGCCTTTATTGTTTCAGCTTTGATCTTTTGCTTGAATGTGGGTACTGTCTCGGTCTAGAGTACACAGGTACCGGTCCCTGTTTCTAATGTGATCCTGAAAGTCCTTTTTAGAGTAGATACATTGTACACTGAGGTTAATCCAGGGTAAGAGAGGGCTTCAACCAAACCCCCTTTTTTCTTTAAAGGGATACCCGAGTGAAAAACACGTTCGGGCTCAAAAGCATCTTTCAGATGTACTTTGTTCAGAAAATGTATTAAAATTTGATAAAACGTTTTCAGAGTTGAGAACGAGCCCCTCAAAGTTGGCCCCGCGAAGACCTGAGCGCCGCCATTTTGTTTACATTAATTCCTGTGACGTTTTTTACGTCACTTCGTCCCACCGGAGTCTTGCGGCTATAAACTTGTAGCGACTTGTTTTCTTTGTAGAATTTTCACACACTCGGAATTAGAGTAGATTTTCATCGATACGGCAGAGCAATTTCGTACTGGAACAAAAATATAATGAAGACGATATTGTGGGAGAAGTTCAGAAGACTGGGAGGACGAAGAAAAGCATGTGGAAGGCGAGAATATCAACGAACAACAAAAGGCGACTACCGAGCTAGTGCAAAACTGGTGTGCTATGATGTAAAGATTCGCTGTGTTTTTGTATGGAACTTGTCAGCCTTAAACGTAAGACTAAGGTAGATTATGACTATATTGATATTGGCATTGCTTTCGAAACTTATGTATTATTGGAGCTATATAATTTGCGAGTTATCCGGTTCGATTTGTACCGACTGCATGGCTTTGTGCAACTGAAACGAAACACCTGAAAAGTTCAGTAAAACCTCCCTATAAAAACCGATCATAGCAGAATATATGCAATGACACAAGAACGAGACACTCGGAGCAATTTTATTGCAAAATAATTCCATTCCCTTATTAAGTTGTGTGAAAGCATTGGCGCGATCAAGCCTAGACTGCGAACAGTCCCTCCTTTTCCCTCCATTGATAGTAATTTGCGAGCGGAGCGAGTGAACAGAAAATATGGCAAGCTCGGTAGTCGCCTTTTGTTGTTCGTTGATATTCTTGTCTTTCACATGCTTTTCTTCATCCTCCCAGTCTTCTGAACTTCTCCCACAATATCGTCTTCATTATATTTTTGTTCTAGTACAAAATTGCTCTGCCGTATCAATGAAAATCTACTCTAATTCCGAGCGTGTGAAAATTCTACAAAGAAAACAAGTCGCTACAAGTTGGCCGCAAGACTCCGGTAGGACGAAGTGACGTAAAAAAGTCACAGGAATTAATGTCAACAAAATAGTAGCACCCAGGTCTTCGCAGGCCAACTTTGAGGGGCTCGTTCTCAACTCTGAAAAAGTTTTATCAAATTTTAATACATTTTCTGAACAAAGTACATCTGAAAGATGCTTTTGAGCCCAAATGTGTTTTTCACTCGGGTATCCCTTTAAATCGAATCCCCCTTTCTCAGTCGAACCTCCTTCCTCTCCCTCCCTTTTATAAGGAAAAACAAAGGAGTTGCCATGATCAAACCAACCTATCGAACCCCCTTTTGAATCCCCCTCAGCGAATTTTGTATCTGATACATAATTTGTGTATGTACATGTAAGATGGATTAAGTCCATCCAGTGACTGACACATTATTTCATTATACCTTGCAGGCAGAGTTGTATTCATGGCTAGAAGTCCTTCCTTCCAAGCTAAAACAAGTACCCTTTAAAAGAATAGGATTAGCAACAATTCCATTCATTGCATTTCTGTTGATATACTCTAATTACCGCATAATAAGAGAAATAACTGGATTAAGCTCACTGGTGAAGCCAAATTCCAGCTTTTTACCTTGGCTTGAGTTGTTAGTATTTCACTGCTATCCTCATCAAATACTATCAACATTTTCCAATCCAGTGTTTGATTCATTGGCAGCAGTTCCATATCTAATACACTTCCCACTGCCTGGTCTCTTCATATTCTACAAACTGTTTTATACAAGAAGTTTTAAAGGAACATTCCCTTTCATCTGGTGCGCTGGCTGGGTTAATCTCATCGCTGTTATGATTCAACTCTTCTTCCCGACCACCCCACCATGGTTTGTGGACTCTGCTGTTTGGAGTGCCGATGGACACTTAATGAAATCAGGAGCTAATGAGGCTGGATTTCATCGCGTAGATGGGGTCCTCGGAATTCCATTCTTTCACAATATTTACTCAGCATCTCCTGTTAAATTTGGTGCCTTTCCGTCGCTTCATGTTGCATGGCCAGCAATAATATTAGTATGTGGACCTTGGATCAGTGAGAAGTTTGCCATGTGCCATGTTGCTTGGATCACATGGGCTGCATTGTATTCTAATCATCATTATGGCGTTGATGCTATTGCTGGTCTTATGTTAGTTTTCCTTGTGAACTTTATGATGAGGAAGGTCTGGTGTCCATTCCAAGTTGATGCTATCTCCAGACGAGCTGTGTTTGACAGATCAAAGTTAGAACCTTTTCTACATGTATGACAATCCATACTTTCGTTAACAGGACATACTTTAGACATTTAGTTATAAAATTTAATGTACGAATGTGGAAAATGATAGAATATGAATTTATAAGTGGCTCCATACATGTACACATTTAAAAGTGGCTCCATACATGTACAAATGTATATCGAAAGGTTTACAATGTATTTGTCTTAGTCGGTATTGTAGGGTCTAGTGCAATTACAGATGTTGAACCAGTTGTGTAAATCTTTTCAAGTTATTAGATTTCCATAGAAGTCATTTGTATGTGCACTTGAGACTCAAAAGTGGATGCAAATAATCAATTTGTTTTGACAATTTGAAAGATTTTAGTGGAGGACATCAGTGAACCATGAATTTGTGCTATGTTAAACTCTCTTTAATTGCAAAATAAGGTGAGAGTAAGGCCAACAAATAGCTCTTTTTAAAAGTTTTAAAGGCATCTTATTTACTGTACCTAAAATGAAATTCAAATTTTTTTTTCTTAAGGTAAGGATATACATTTGTATGTACCCTGTCATTGAAGTATTAGCCTGTGTAGTGGTGCAAAGAAGGAGAGAGGAGAAAGGAGGAGAGAGGGGGGAGGGAGGAGGGAGAGAGGAGGGGAGACCCTCTTCTCTCACCCTTCCACTCATTTGCACCGCTATTGCACACTATTGAAGTATTGAATCTGAGCATCAAGTGCACTGCTTTTCTTGCTTGTGGCAGGCTGCACAGAAGCACTTTATTTATTTAAAAAAATGCTCAAGATATATAATGTTATTCAAAACTACATGCATTTGGGGTTATTTAAATTGGAAAACCTTTAGAATTGTTTGCACAGGTAGTTTGTTTTGTCATTTCAATGCTTTAAGGTTCATATGAGCCCAACATTTTTATCATTTAAATCGATTATACATCAAGTAAATAACTGAATAGTAAAATATTTCTTGGTTTGAGTGTTGCATTTACGAGTATATATTTCGAATATGCTAATGATGTTGCATAAAACTGGGAATGTGTTTCTCCTTGTGAATGAAACTATTTTCTGATTCAGACAAAATATTTGGTAAAATCAGATATAAGGTTAAAATGTAATATGGATGTTTAAGTGTAATAGATAAAGAATGAGTGGCCGATCTTTATCCGATTTACAAACTCGAGCTGAAACCAAGAGTTTGTAAATCGGATAAAGATCAGACACAAATTATTTATCTTACTTATCAAACGTCTAGATGTAGAGAGTCATGTTTTCAGTTATTTTGGCGATCAGACTTATTTTGGCCGAGAAAATCAAAGCCAAAGTTTATGTAAATCAGGACGAAATCTGTATTAGATTTAAAGATCACTTACCGGTCGGTGATTTCCTTTGTTTTTGTCTCATGAATTATCAATGAGTTTGATAAAAATGTTATTAATCTCTAGCAGCACATTTTGTATGATAAACGCTCAGTTTTCACGAGTCAATAGCATATTCGAAATATCTGGATGCAAAACTCAAATTAAGAAATATTTTACTATTCTAAATCGATGTAGAACGATTTTAATGATAAAAATTGGGCTTATAGGCACTTCATTTACTTTCAAAATGTGAAGAGAGCAGAAAGGGAGTATTTCTTATCATGGTGGCACTTTAAGTTTAGCACTCGTCATTAAATACACAAGTTTTTGACCAGCATAAACAGGCTGTAAAGCTGTTAAACTGTCAAGAACTACATGGTTGCCTTAATCTCCATTTCCTAATGTCAAAATGGGGAAAATAAAATTTCAATTTCTTTTTTCCTTTTTATTTTTATTTTTATGGAAGGACCGAATCAAAGTGGTCTGTGCAAGATCAGTGTAAGTGACTACTGATCAAATTAGAAATTATCCTTGATATTGTTTGTTTTGTAAGGGAGAATTTTGAATTTGATCCACAAGTCACTCTTGTTCTTCAGGACCATGCAGGTTTCATAATCATCCTTAATTAATATATTAGGATTGTACAATTTATTTTAAAGAAAATTGCACTCTTGATAAAGCTCATGAGCAGTTCCAATCAATGTCTATCCAGTTATTGTTGGTAAATGCCCATCTCGTTTTGTTGCACCCAGTCTTACATCAGTCTAATGTGCGCGAGGTCGAGGGTTTAAAACCGCGGCCAGACTAACACTCGGACTTAAAATAACTGAGTAGAAAGTGCTGCCTTTACATAATCCAAGTCTTGGATAAAGACGTAAAGGGGTTGTTTACATGATAGGAGGGTAACCCTTGTACTAGGGCCATCCTACCGACTTTGTATTCTGCGTTCTGTTTACATATGAAGGGTCAGTTTTGTTTCGGGTACTAGGGTCGCCTGAGAGGTAGGATCAAACTAGCACTAGGGACAACTTTTGCATGCGTTACTTCATGTAAACGGTTCACTAGGGATAACTTGCCTACCCGGGACAACTCTATTCTAGAGCCAAATTTCACATTGCAAGTTCTGGAGTTGTCCAGCAATTAGTAGGTAGTAGGACACAAGACAGCAGCAATAAAGGGCACCACGGAAAAGGATCGACGTTAATTTGTCAAAACTCGCCAAAACTGTACTCGTCTCCGCCATTTCGTTTTCCATGCTTGATTTTGGCGGCCGCATTGTGTTGAGTTCACCCGGGCAGTAGTGTAACCCTACCTGAATCATTTTGCTTGTAAACCTGGGCTATCTTTGACCCTATATAGTGACTAGGGTCAACCCCCCTTCATGTACACACCCCCTAGTCAACAAGAGGGCCATGTTAGCGTTAAACGTGTTACCCTCTATAAATAGTTACTTGACTTTGCACACACTTCCTACAGGATTTTGTTGGCTTTGGCTTCATTTGTTTTATGATCAGGCAGTGTTTTAAAGTGGATCCAGCATTTTGTTAGAGTGCAATTTGAGTAATGTTTACTGAACAATATACATGTAGTTCAGGGAGTGGAAAGGAGGGAGGGGTGGGGGATTTTGAACTCGTCAAAATGGTTCTTCTAGAATTAGCAGCAGTTTCAGATTATCTTTCTTTCTTTATCTTGTATTTCTCTTGATGGAAAAACTTCATCAGTCAGTCGAAGGGGTCCCTGCAAGAACATTGAAAGTGACTATTGGGCACTTACTGAATTCTCCTTTGTTCTTTGTTTTCGAAGGGAGAATGTGGAACGTGATCACAAGTCACTGGCTTTTGTCTTGCACAACCCTTAAATGTCTATGAAACGAAAACTGTTTTCACTTAATTTTATGAAGCAAGGTTTAAGTTATCGGCTTCTGTTGTTAGAACTGAATATCGTACCCTGCAAAAGCTCAGTCGAACATGGCAAAATTCATGCGACAAATTTCGCTCGGTCAGAAGCATGTAAATTAGGCCTGTGACGCAAATACCTTTGCACACCCTTTTGTTTTCAAACTCTAAACAAAAGCGACTGCAAAGGTATTTACGTCACAATTGTGTTCCAGGCCCCTTAGAATCTGTCGCACAAAAGGTGGCTATTTTGGGTCAGGAAAAATTGTTTTGCCATTTCAAATTTTCTTTTACATCAATTTTTGTGTATCATGTAATTTTGAATAATTTCCCTTAACACTGTAAAACAATAAATTTCGTTTCATAGACACTAACTAAATTCTTACAATACTTTCAGACCTTGTTTCTTGCCTAGATTATTGTACTGTTGATACCAGTCAGTAAATCGAAGTGTTTATACTTTTTTTTATTTGAGTGTTGCAGCTAGTTGATAACTTGTGATTTTCTAATAAACTTTAGTCCAACACTATAAAAGTTGTTATTCATTTTTAAAGGGACCAGACAGCTGCATACCTTGTGTGTAGGAGGTAGACACGCGGCCAACCGTCAAAACTTCGTGGCCTAATAAACTGCTTTAGAAGGCCCAAAACCACTCGCACAACTATAGGCCCGTTTATACGACAGAAAAAAGGAACGGCTCGGATAGAGAGAAGTACCTGTTCCATGAACATTTGCCCCTTTACACGAGAAATATCTTGAAACGGTTCGGATAAAAAGTGGCACCGGTCCGCAAGCCAAGGTGGAACGGCAAGGGCTGTTTACACGAGAATATTTCCGAGACCGGGCCGTGGTTGAGCCCATGATAATGTTTAGATCACTGTCATTCGACGTACATGTATGCGTCGCATATGACGCTCGTAAAATAAAATGGCGATTGACGAAGTAAGCTTACCTTATTTTACGAGCGTCATGTGCGAAAGGCTGTTGTATTTTATGTTTCTTTTAAGAAGGAAATCGGTTAGTTCTACTTTGAAGTTGCATAAAAAAAAACAGATATAAAGCTTAGATAAAGAGACTCGTTAGAAGATAACAATTTTTGCCTATTTTGTTTGCTCTTCCCGTTCACTCGTTTATCGTCCGCCATATTGCGAGAAAGTGGAGCTAAATACGCATGCGGACAGAAATAAACAACTGAGGACAAAACAGTGCAGGCTCAGAAAAAAGCAAAGGAACGGGTACGTAAGCGTTTACACGATGCACAGGAACTGAAAACACTGGTACCGAACCCAGTTTTATCCGTTCCGTTCCGTTTCGGGACCATAGGCCATAATTGGAACGAATGAAATTCTCCGAACCGTTCTAGTTTTTATACGAGCCGTGCCATTTTTTCCGGGCGTGTAAACGGGCCTTAAGTATCAATCTTTTATTATTGAAGATTTATTTCGTAGAAATAGGAAAAGAGAATTATATAAATTCTTCCGAACATACCACAGGTAACCCAACAGACTAATAAGCGAGAAATGTGTGTATGAGGTAGACACGCGGCCAACCGTCAAAACTTCGTGGCCTAATAAACTGCTTTAGAAGGCCCAAAACCACTCTCACAACTTCATTAAGTATCAATCTTTTATTATTGAAGATTTATTTCGTAGAAATAGGAAAAGATAATTTATATATACCTTATTGGTACTAATTTTCGCGGGCACTTAATTTCGCGAAAAAAAGGTCGGCATATTTCGCGGGTCTTTATTTTCGCGATTTGGGTGCAAAATTATTTTCTTAGGGAATTAATTTTCGCGAAAATGAAAAAAAACACATTTTATTTCGAGAATTTTATTATTATTTTACACTTCTTATTGCTGAAAATCATCAACTCATAACAAAACCAAACTATAGAAACCGCATCTGTACCATAGGCAAATTCAAAGACATTATCCTTATGCTTAACGTTATTTGCAATTGTATAATAATTTGATTGTTAAACTGTTGTTTATCATCTGTAGGTATGCCATAGAGCTTTTACACATTATACACAATACGTAGACATGTGTTTCTTCATTAAATTGAGAAAACAAGAAATATAGGAGGGTATTAAATTTCGCGGCATTAAACTTCGCGGGAATTTTTTTTCGCGTCGCTTTAAGTTCGCGATTTTTTTTCAATCGCGAAAATCGCGAAATTAAAGCGACGCGAAAATTAGTACCAATAAGGTAAATTCTTCCGAGAATACCACAGGTAACCCAACAGACTAATAAGCGGAAAATATATGTCGAGTCTGGGCAGCCTGTGATAAAATGTAGTTTTTACGTTGTTTTGGGAAAATGAAAATTTGAAATGAAGCGCAAACTATAGTTTGTCCTGGAACTGGTTTGAGGCCTGTCTTGTTTGGTATTGATGTTTTTACAACAACATCCAATTTTCTCGCGTTCTGATTGGCTCTCCGCTATATGCAAAATAAGTACATACAATGAAAATGACGTCACTCGCAAGCCGTGGTAGCTTTGCAAACTTGGAAGTGCTTTCACGGCGAGGTTTTTGAATTCAAATAGATGTTAACTTCGCTTCCAAAAACAAGAAAGTGAGGATTTCACAAGCATTTTATTAATAGGAGAAGTCAATCGGTGAGTCAAACTTCTTTGTAGTGTGCCATTTGGCAAAATGAGAGTTTTATCTTGAGTGGAGAAAGTTTCGGCGAATTTGTACTTGTAGTCAGACTTTGTGACTAGACTAGTTCTCTCAGAGCTCAGAAGTTTTGAATTATATAACAATAACTTTTCTGATCCAGAAAAAAAAAACTGAAAGGATTTCACATGCATTCCGTCAATTACTGAAGTTAATCGGTGAACCAAAGTGCCATTTGTCTAAGAAAGCTTTCTCTCGGCAACGGTAATTAGAAGTGTTTACGTTTTGACTTTCAATGGACTTTTTCGACTCGAAAGCAGTTTATTACGCACTCATTTGAAGCTATAAAGTGCTTCGTTGTTGTAAAAAAGCAAATTGCACACATTTTGCCATTGTCTGTACTCGTATTGATCATAGAAATGACGCCATAAAATGTTCCAAACTTTGCAGTGAAACAACTCGCTACGCTCGTTGTTCCACTTGAGATTTGAACATTTTATGGCGTCATTTCTATGATCAATACGAGTACAGACAATGGCAAAATGTGTGCGATTTGTTAAATATTCGATAGAGGAAAATTGTCATAGCTCCTTCACGTTTCAAATCCCTCCTGATCTTTCTTCTTTTTCTCTAAATCGTTAAAAAACAAGTTAAAGACACCAATTAAAACGTAATACAAGGTTCATGTTGTTACAACCTGTACTTGCAAACCAACATGGTTTCACTTACTCTTCCGTTTATCTAAATAAATTAACGCCACCCCGTTGAGCCCCGTTACATCGAGTGCTGATGTGGACAGGTAAACCTCTCGTGATCGACTCGCGTCGAACTAACTTCAACAAGAGCCCATCTGGGCTTTCACTCGGGCCACATGAGATTGAAGATGAAATACACTTTAATTTGAAATCCTCTTAGTAATAACCAAAGGGAAGAATTATTAGCTGAATTTAGCAGTCTTTTGGAGTGGCCGGTAGCGCGGTGACTTTCATAACATTTCTCTGCTCCCCTAGTAAATATGTAATTTAATATTTTTGTTTTTCTCGTATGTTGACCTTTTAATTTAAACAGTTTAACACACTGCATTCGAGCAGGCATATATTCATTGTTTTGAACCCGAGAATTAACCGTACTACCGTACTTCATGGTCCCTTTCTTTAGTAGTGGGTTGTCGGTCAGGTAATTATAAACTCTCGTCATTTAGCACAGAAAATGTATTCTGATGAATAGGGATCGGGTTGTCGTGAAGAATCTAAAGAATTCCGTCTCTTCCGGTTTGAATTTGACTCATGTGTATGTTGCTTTTATACAATACAATAAACTTTATTTTCTTCGAATTTAAGGTAGCAAATTACAAGATGCTAATATCTCCGAAATCCAATAAAATAACTAAAATAAATATAAAATAAAATAGAGATACATTTACTCCTGTATATATACATTTGGATATATTAACTACAAAATATAAATTTAAGTTGTAAATTCAATGAAATGATTACTAAAGAAATAAGATATACAATGTGTGGAATCATAGTAATAATAAATGAAGCTATAGTATGCTGAATAAAGGTCTAGTATATAACGCTATATACATGATGTAGTGATAAATATAAAATTAAAGGTAATATATAATTAATCTGATCTACAGAAGGAACAACAGTCATTGGTGAAGTTAGTTTTAGAAATAGCTGTTTTAAAGGTTTTTATACTTGGAGAGGATCTGATAGAGTCACTTAAGGAGTTCCAAAGTTTGCTGCCATTATAATGAAAGGAATGTAGTCCATGTTTGGTAGTTTGTACTCTTGGTATATCAACAGAAAGATGACCACGGAGATTACAGGTTAATGAACGTTTAGTTATGAGGTCTGTGATATAGCTGGGAGCAATTCCATGTATGGATTTATATACTAAAGTTAAAGTGTCATGAATTCTTCTGTTATGGAGGGTAGGGTGATTTAGCTGTTGGAGTAAGTGATCATATGTGCTAGTAAAGTCATTGAAAACAAAGCGTAAACTCCTTTCATTAAGCTTTTCTAGTTTAGTAGAATTCCGCTTACCACAATGATTCCAGACCACAGAACAGTAGTTAAGTTGTGGAAGAAGATAAGCATTATATAGTTTGATCTTGGTATTGGTATCAATTAATTTCTTGTGCCGTTTGATGACCTGAAGTTGACTACTAACTTTGCGCACAGTATCAGCCACGTGATTGTTAAAATTAAGGTCATTATCAATGGTAACTCCTAATAGTTTAAAGCTATCAACCGTGGTGATCGCTCGATTATCTATGCGATAAAGTGGGTTTTCAGTGGTGTTACCCAGTGACATGGTTAAGCACTTGTCAGAATTTATCTTGAGACCGTTACAGCTAAACCATTGGGAAACAGTTTGAAGGTCAGTATTTAAATTATGATAAATTAGAGCAGGATCTTTGCCAGTTGCAAAAAGCTGTGTATCATCAGCATAGGCACTTATTTTAGAATCTAATGTAGTAATGAGAAGGTCATTAAGAAAAATATTAAAAAGGAGAGGACCGAACACTGAACCTTGTGGAATGCCTCTATAGAGTAAATTCCAATTAGAAAATTGATCACCGATCTTGATTCTTTGGTAGCGGTCTGTTAAGTAGCTACGAATGAATAAAAGACTAAAGTTCGAAACACCATATGCTTTGAGTTTGGCTAGCAATAATTCATGAGGGATACTGTCAAAAGCTTTGGATAGATCTATCCCAATAATTGATGCAAATTCTTTCTTATCAAGAGCTGATCTAAATTCTTCAAGTATGTGCACTAAGGTGGTCTCGCAACTGTAGTATTTACGATAAGCAGATAAAAAACTAGATAATTTGTCTGTGAAGAAATTGTTAAGCTGCGTGGTAAGAATACGTTCAAATATATTATTAAAAGCTGGTAAAACAGTAATAGGTCTGTAGTTAGATTTAGAATATTCAGTGCCTTTCTTAAATACAGGTGTAATCTGTCCATATTTCCAGGACTTAGGAAAGCAATTGGAAGAAATAGAAAAATTAAATAAATTGCAAAGAGGTATGGCAATGATACTGATGCTATCCTTAATGAGACGTACAGGGATGTTGTCATAACCCATAGTTATAGATGTTGATAAAGATCGGACGACGTCAGATATTGTGTTAGGTTGAACTGGCTCAAAACTAAATTCCTTGGACTTGCTATTGGACATAAAATCTCTGATATTATGTATACTAGGGTGGTTAGAGTAATTTATACCATACTGGTTAGTATCCGGTACAGGAAAATCTCTGACAATATCAATAAAATAATCATTAAAAATATTAGCTATATGCTGCTTATCAGTGATAAATTCATTGTTCTCCTGTAGTACAATGTCATTTACTTGCCCTCGTTTCGATTTGAAGAGAGAGCCAAATACCTTCCAGAAGTCCTTGGGTTTAGATGCAATATTTTCAGCTTTGTGATGGTAGTAATTTGTTATGGCTTTCCTCCTCATAGATGTGCAAATATTTCTTTGTGTTTTGTAGGCATCCCAATTAGCAGCAGTAGGTTCTTTCTTGTATTTATTCCATAATCGATTCCTATGTCGTATGGCTCGTCTCCATTCGGGTGTCATGTATGGAACATGGAGTTTCAAGGATATGTTGATCCAAAACTACAGGCTCTTGGGGTTTTTCATTGACTTGTGAACTTGCAGGCTCTGTAATTTGTTTTGTTTTCTTAGTATAACATAAAGTGTTGAACATGTTCATTTTCTCAAGCATGTCGCGCGTGACCTCTGTTTCTTCATTCGTTAAGTTCTCTACTTTGATCTGTAATCTGGGAAACTCAATCTTTTCCCATGCCTTGGCACATAACTATTCCTGTTGTGGATGATTATAAGTAAAATCCTTCGACAGCTTGTACCGTTTCCGCTAGGTCAATATCCTCGCTGGAACGAAATAACTTGATCTCAATACTCTCTGATCCAACTTACGGTAAATTTAAATCTCTGACAGTTTTTAAGAGACTCATAATATTGGTCTTGAAGTGCCTTCACCCAAAATAATATGTTCTTCTCGGATGTTTTAAATGCAGCACAGCGAGCCGATGGCTTATAGATTCCAATATCTATTTCTTCGAATTTTAGCTTTCCGGATCCTGGCCCCTTTGCTTCAGGTCGTCGTACGTGTCGTATATAAAAGCACTGGCCATCTGGGTAAAAAACGCGGTCCTTCGGCTCCGACAATAGCGCCAGTTGCAATATCCTGAGCCTGTTGGAAGGCTTTCGCATGAGTGAAGTTAAATAAAACATTAAACTGGCTTACATGTGAGAGATGAGACTCCAAGTTACAGAGAAAGTTGCTCGCGGATTCCGCCATCTTGCTTTACTGTATTAAATTATGTAAATAAATTAACCTGGCGATTGTTGCGTGATCAGCACAGTGCAATCTGATTGGTGTGAATTTGACCTTTAACGCATGCGCAGAAATTTTGCGACACCCAACAAAAATAACGACTTGCATTTTAAGACTCGGTGCTGCCACAGGCAGCCCGAGTAATTAGTATAAACCAACTAGTGGACTATTACAAATCCTGCATTCTGATTGGCTACCCTACTATAGGTCTATTTGTGATAGCCCATGGTAGAGAAAAACCGCACGCATTTTCACGAAAAAATAACATTTTTTCAACTTCAATTTGTTTCTTTCTCAGTATTATTTTCTACTGTCCGACTAGTTAGTTTATACTAAAACAATTAGACCTCTCGCCCTCATGGGCTACGAGTTAAATAGACCATTCGGCTGCGCCTCATGGGCTATTGACTCGTAGCCCATTCGGGCTGCGGGTCTAATTGTTAAATAGATCGTGTGCTGTGACGTCATCAAAATTCTAAACTATAAGGTCTATACATCTGTTCTTTTAATATAGTTTAGATATCGGTATTCTCAGTATTCTTAGCAACGTTTACGTCGATACGGTGATTCGTTTTTGAGCTACATTATTTTGAATTTTGTGACAGCCCAGGTCAGCGTGTTTCCTAATGTCATGAAAATCCATATATTTAGGCCAGTTTAAAATGTTAGACTTGAACACTAATCATATTGATGGAGGAAACAGCTTTATTTATAGCCGGTACGTTTTGTACCAAATTTGTTCACCAACGGGCCGCCGCATACTAATAATTGTTCGAATATTATTTGTCCGACAGCTCGGTTACGAAGTACCCTAGTGCTCCAAAATTTCGGCCATTTCTATAGTTTTACCTGCCCTATGAAATGTTTTACTAATATTTTTTTTTTCTTGAAGCAAATGTTTTTATGACGTTAGAGCACATGATCATGATCTATTAGGTGTGGACACAACCGTGCTAATTTATACGGTGGCCCGGTCAGGTTACCACGTTACCACGTTACCACGATAGAGCCTATCGTGGTAACCGCGTGGTTTTGAACGAAATTCAAAACCACGTTACCACGTTACCACGTTAGGAAGCTAACGTGGTAACGTGGTTTTGAACGAAATTCAAAACCACGTTACCACGTTACCACGTTAGGAAGCTAACGTGGTAACGTGGTTTTGAACGAAATTCAAAACCACGTTACCACGTTACCACGTTAGGAAGCTAGCGTGGTAACGTGGTTTTGAACGAAATTCAAAACCACGTTACCACGTTACCACGTTAGGAACCTAACGTGGTAACGTGGTTTTGAACGAAATTCAAAACCACGTTACCACGTTAGGAAAGTCCGCATGGAACTGGGCCTCGAAGCACATGGTTGACAAAAATGACTGATATAATGGCAAAGCCTCGTCTTTTCGTTAGTTTTCTTTTTGTTTTATGGTTTCCGTTGAGCAGTAGTCAACAGGGAATCCCGATTCCACCAGATTTTCCGATATCAACGCATTTGAACGGGTTAGCATGTTATATACTGCTGTGTTTATTTCAAAGATCCCTCAACGATTGAGTCAGTGGCAGTGGTAAGCTTATATATATGATAAAAACAATTACATTTATAGGAGGGTCTTTTTGTATTGTAGTGCAGGACGTCATACGTGAATATTTCACTGCAGGCTACCCATGCATATACGCTTATATTATCTCTGTTGCTCACATATCATGCAGTCAGGATGAGGTTAGTCTTGTAAAATTTAAAGTTGGCTTGTTGAGCTTTACCTCATCTTCAAACAGATGAAAATCTCCGAGAAAATCTCCGCTAGATTCACTGCCTTCCTTACACTCCGCCATTTTGTTAACCATGTGCTTCGAGGCCCAGTTCCACGCGGACTTATCTAACGTGGTAACGTGGTTTTGAATTTCGTTCAAAACCACGTTACCACGTTAGGTTCCTAACGTGGTAACGTGGTAACGTGGTTTTGAATTTCGTTCAAAACCACGTTACCACGTTAGCTTCCTAACGTGGTATCGTGGTAACGTGGTTTTGAATTTCGTTCAAAACCACGTTACCACTTCCTAACGTGGTAACGTGGTAACGTGGTTTTGAATTTCGTTCAAAACCACGTTACCACGATAGGCTCTATCGTGGTAACGTGGTAACGTGGTAACCTGACCGGGCCACCGTAAATTTAGATCGATCAAAAGTGTTACTGCCAGTGTTAGCCTGAACAAATACCGTGTGAACGACTAAGTAAATTGTTTTGGAAATTTGACTTTGGTCGGACTTAGACCGACTTAGAGGAATAATTAAACGAATCTGTCACTCACTTGTCTCTCATTTAATCAAACCTTCATATGTTTTGCGAGAAATGTCTAGACATGTTCTTTCTGGCCGCAAATGTCGAGTGTAGGTTTTTGTCGAGGGTCGAGTGTCAAAAGTCGAGGGTCGAGGGTAAAAAGTCGAGGATCGAGGGTAAAAAGTCGAGGGTCGAGGGTAAAAAGTAGAGGGTCGAGTGTAAATAGTCGAGTGTCGAGTGTAAATAGTCGAGTGTCGAGTGTAAAAAGTCGAGGGTCGAGTGTAAAAAGTCTAGGGTCGAGGGTAAAAAGTCGAGTGTAAAAAGTCGAGGGTCGAGGGTAAAAAGTCGAGGGTCGCGGTAAAACGTCGAGGATCGAGGGTAAAAAGTTGAGGGTCGAGTGTAAAAAGTCGAGGGTCGAGGTAAAAAGTCGAGGGTCCAAAAATTTGCGTACATTTTTTTATGACAAATAAGTTTACCGGTAAATAATTTTGCGAGGTATTCGTCGTCATAGCCTGATTATCAGACGGTCAAGGTCGTCCGCTCACTTCCTCCCCCGCCGACCACGACCGTCTGGAAATCAGGCTACGCCCGTCCCCGCTTCATCCGTGTGACATGTCAGTGCCCGGTCATCTGGCGGCATTTGAAACAGCAACAGCTAAGCGGTTTCTCCGCCTTCTTTGCAGTACGAGTATCTTCATCCTTTTTATGCGTCTTGAGTGGGATTTACTTATGTGTCGTCTGAGCAGAAAAATAGCAAATCCTGCAACAAGACCGGCATCACGAAGCACTCGGAAAATTAAACTACAGACAAGCATGACCGCCTTGTCTGTATAATGACAGCTACGTGTACTTTTCGTTTTAATTAACATTCCAAAACAAAGATACCTCTCGAGTTTCGTAAATCATGATTAGTTTTTACACTTTTTAAATCGTGATTTAGGTCGCTAAATCTTACTTAACCTTCTCGTGTGACCTCAGCCAGTAAGAAAGAACTCACCAAGCCATCCGCTCGAGACGACGAAGCACATGTCTCGAACGGAGGCTCGGCTATTCAGTCATATGATCTTGAGGCGGGGAAACAGTACAGGCCTAGGGGTCCCGTCGGGAACACGTTCTAAAATTTCACTCCATGGACTTTGATTGACATCGGCAAGCTCCTTATTGGCTGTTTGGATGAACTTGGATTAGTTAACCAGGATAGTTTCTCGACTTTCTCTGTGGTTTGAGCAATTGTTACCATGGAAGAACTTGCCAAGAGAGCAGAAATGTCACGTGACTGATGACGTCATCATTGATGGACCCCCTGGGATGGTTTGTCCGGTCTAGAAGGTCATTGTGTCCAATTTTGGTGAATATCCGTTCAGCCATTACCCAGATAAACTTGAGAAATGTTACTACTTTTTTTAATACTATTTTGCTACTTCAAGTTTTGGTCTACGTCACTTCCCGTTTTCGCAATTTCTATTGCGAAATTTACCACATTTATTGATCTTCTTACCTTAGAGCTCTTTACTTGTAACATCTAGTACCTGAAGAAGGCTGGTTTCAGTGGTTTGGCCAGCCGAAATATTGTAATATTCAATATAAAATTGTACGTTGTGTCAGCTTTGCCGTAGTCCTTGGACTTCGTGTTCATTACCGAGATATCCGCGGTGTTCAGGAGGCCCAACGTCGTAGGGACATAAATTATAATAGTACAGATAGATTGAAGCAATTTTTTTGGACCCTCGTCTTTTTACTCTCGACTTTTTACACTCGACCCTCGACTTTTTACACTCGACCCTCGACTTTTTACACTCGACCCTCGACAAAAACCTACACTCCAAATGTTTAGGACTCGTGGTTTTTTTATCAGCCCACGCAAAGCGTATGTGAACTGTTAAGTAAAATATAATTGACTTAGTCGACTTGAGAAAGACTTAGGTGCAAGCCGTGAACCCACCGACATGCGCTCTAATTTACTACACGAGTGGTTATCGTCATATAATGCACAGTTACCTTTACTTAATTTCCGACATCTTAAACACAACCTGCTCTATCAAGCCAACGTACCTGAAACGTTGCTTCGAATATGTAAATTATCAAATAAATAGGAGCGCTTTAAGATTTTTTAAAGCTTTGTATCAGAAGTATCAATATCGTCTAGGCTATCTGTGCTATTCTGACCAAGATCCATGTATGGAAACAGAGAGTTAAGTATTTCCAAACTGATAAAGTCTCTTCTTTCTGTAAGAGTAAGAAGGTGCCTTAGAACGGTCCCGACATCGCTAAATCCAACCCTGACAGCCGGCTCAGCCTCCCAGCAAGATTTCATGACATCATAGATTTCATCTGAGCAGTGAATAGGTTTCTCCATTCGGTAGCCAACCAAAAGCCTTTTAAGCAGGTGACGAGAAGGCACTCCGGGGTAGGGCGACCCCCCTAGTGTCATGATTTCCCAAAGCACGACACCAAAGGACCAAACATCTGATTTTTTTGTAAAAATGTGAAGTCTTAACGACTCAATAGCCATCCATTTGAGAGGAAATGTACGTTGTCCATCTTTATTCCTGGAGGAAAGCAATTTACTTCCTTGGTAGTCTCTTGAAAATCCAAAATCACTTAGCTTTGGAGATCCGTGTTCATTCATAAGGATGTTCCTAGCAGCTAAATCTCCGTGGATTAAGCCACATTGTGCTAGGTATTCCATACCCTCACACACGCCAAGTGCCAGTCGTAGTAGCTCGTGCTCACTTACTTCAGCGAATGGTTCATCGTTCTTAGAGCGATATTTTCGTAGGAGACCAAGCAGCGATCCGGCCGGAAGATATTCTGTTACAAGGTAGAGCGGTCCTTCTGAAGAGCAAACGCCTATGAGTTCCACTATGTTGGGATGTTTTCTTATTCTATGCATCACTTCAAGCTCGTCCATGAGACTTGAATCGGCCTTTTCGAGCTCGTCTTCATTTTCTTTTACTCTTTTAACAGCTACCCTGACAGAACCATCGACTACAAGAATAAGACAAAATTTTAGATAGAACCGCCTCACTGGTTAGCTCAGTTGATACAGCACTGCGTATATTTTGCGGGAGGTCGCGGGTTAGCTCATTTGATAGAGCACGGTGTAGAGTGCGGGAGATCGCGGGTTAGCTCAGTTGATAGAGCACGGTGTAGAGTGCGGGAGATCGCGGGTTAGCTCAGTTGATAGAGCACGGTCGAGATTGCGGGAGTTCGCGGGTTAGCTCAGTTGATAGAGCACGGTGTAGAGTGCGGGAGATCGCGGGTTAGCTCAGTTGATAGAGCACGGTCGAGATTGCGGGAGTTCGCGCGGGTTAGCTCAGTTGATAGAGCACGGTGTAGAGTGCGGGAGGTCGCAGGTTAGCTCAGTTGATAGAGCACGGTCGAGATTGCGGGAGTTCGCGGGTTAGCTCAGTTGATAGAACACGGTGTAGAGTGCGGGAGGTCGCAGGTTAGCTCAGTTGATAGAGCACGGTCGAGATTGCGGGAGTTCGCGGGTTAGCTCAGTTGATAGAGCACGGTCGAGATTGCGGGAGTTCGCGGGTTAGCTCAGTTGATAGAGCACGGTGTAGAGTGCGGGAGGTCGCGGGTTAGCTCAATTGATAGAGCACGATGTAGAGTGCGGGAGGTCACGGGTTAGCTCAGTTGATAGAGCACGGTCTAGATTGCGGGAGGTCGCGGGTTAGCTCAATTGACAGAGCACGGTCTAGATTGCGGGAGGTCGCGGGTTAGCTCAATTGATAGAGCACGGTCTAGATTGCGGGAGGTCGCGGGTTAGCTCAGTTGATAGAGCACGGTCTAGATTGCGGGAGGTCGCGGGTTAGCTCAGTTGATAGAGCACGGTGTAGAGTGCGGGAGGTCGCGGGATCGAAATCATACGGCCGCGTTATTCTTGGGCAGGGGACGTATTAGTTTTTAGCCTTGTCTTCTTCCTCTTCAAATCTATGCGACGGAGACGTAAACGGACCTGTTGTGTTATTTCGAGAAATAGTGGGGGATTGTCTCTCGGCAGAACAGCCTGGTATTCTTGATGTACTAACACACACTCATGATTTCTGAATTTCTACCAATCTGAATTACTAACGGGACCTGAAACAACCATATGGGCTGATCAAAGCCAGGACCCGGCTAATCCACAGATCGAATTGGAATTTAGCGTGATGGTTTTTGTGGAGGAAGGAAAACCGAGGACCCCGAGAAAACTCAACTCCCATATGGCGCCGTGTCCGGGAATCGAACCCGGGGCCACAGAAGTAAACTGCACGGCAGCACATTGCGCCACGGCAATAGCAGTCCAAATCTCAAGGCCTCCCTTGTGAAGCGCATTTGAATATATTGATATAAAATTTGCGCTATATAAATTAATACCTTTACCTTTTTGGGAAGATTCTCATTTACAGTTATCCATATTTCATTGGTAGCAGAAGTATGAAATTACAGTCGTACCTGTTGCAAGTGTTGCTTCAAAGACAACACCGAAAGCCCCTTCGCCAATCTTTTTCAGTATAATCAAGTTTTGTCGCGGGATATCCAGATCTCTCAGTATTTTCTTACGTCCTAGGATGGGTATAAAACACATTTTATTAATACTGACAATAACGATAATGATATTACTTTATCAGCTAATTGCAAGGGGTCACTGCAAATACACATATAAATAGATAAATATGCTATAATGCCAGAGGTCCAGATCAGAAGTCTCGAACTGTCATACTATAGGTCTTGGCCCATCAGTTTGAGTAATACAGTGCCGCTCGAGATCTGTATTCTGATTGCACCTATTATACTGTAGCTCTATTATTTTTGTATTGCTCGTTCTAAAGGTTAGGGTTTTGTATTGTTGGGTAAGCCAATACTGTGGCTCGTTTCGAGCTGTACTGTCTTGGCCCATCGGTTTACGGTATAATCTATTTTAAGAAAACGATTCTCGCTAAAATCGATAGCCAAGCGTGTGGCACCTAATGGGCCCTTTGCAGGAATGCAATCACGTGGCTGTACTGAATGGCAAACTATTCTGACTTCATTTATTTAAAGTCGGTAATGTTATTAACAAAACCAGGAGCCCATTACCAGGAGCGTCCATCTCCTATACTAGGTCTGTGAGTCAGCGTATGACCGGATTGAGCTATATTTAGAACAGATCTCACGGGAGTTTACGTGCCCACACTTTGGGAATCCAATCAAACCATACACCTCAAAGAACAATAGATCATTCTTATTCTCGATAATTACGGCAAGCATATGCACGATCGCAGCTGATTCAGAAGGCAGTTACCCGGGAAACATGTTCTAAAAATAGCTCAAACTGTCATACGCTGACTCACGGGTATAGTATATATATAGACGCTCCTGGTAATGGGCTCCTGACAAAACCTGTTTGTAAATGCTATTTTCTACCTCCAATCGATTGTCGATATTTCTAAAACAGCGTTTTTAAAGATCCAGTATCCATGGCAACGCCTTTCCCATCATTCGTTAATCAAGTATTAAATCAGCACGTGACGGTATCGTGCAAAGGGTCCATTGCACAAACAACTCTGATTGGTCCAAAACATGAAATCCTTTGTTCTAATGAGATAACTGATTTTGTGTTTATAAAAGAAACATGGCTGCCATTGCTTTTCTCGCACGAACTGAGTAGTTTGAGCGCCGTTCTAAAAATAGATTATACCGTAAACTGATGGGCCGCATGTCATTGCTTATCGAGACTTCTGGTCAGATGGACTTCCAGTGGTAATGCTAATAATCAATTAATTTAGTAAATGGATAAAATAACGCTACATACGAAAAAAATAGTTGAATCCAGGAGCCCATTACCAGGAGCGTCCATCTTCCCCACTGTGTCTGTACCCCAGCACAGAGGTAGATGAGGCTATTTTTAGCATTGCGTTTCGCGCGAAAAAGAACAAAGGTATAGGCTATTCTTAGCCAATCAGATATAATTCTTCTCACTTTCAACGCGGGAATTCGAATTGCTGGTTTTCACTCAATCCCCAGAGATTCAAGTGTTGGTGCCCCAACAAAAGAAGCTAACGAGGAATCTATTGTTTAAGGGCACCAACATGGCGGCAACCTCTTTTCGCGGGAATTTCGAATCTAAAAATAGCCTCATCTACTCCTGCGCTGGAGACCCAACCCATAACAGAGGAACGCTCCTGGTAATGGGCTCCTGTTGAATCAAAATACCTAACATGATGCTAGCGCTAGCCTTCTCCGCAGGCATCTCTAATTTACGGGGGAAAAGGCACTAAATTGAGCCGCCACACAAACTAGCTAAATCAGCGGAGAATCGGCTATTTTTCGACCTTCAAAACGTATTTCTTCTTTTTATACGTGCACCACAAAGAAATAAAATAGCAGAACTTATTTCTCTTGAATAGAAGTTTGTATAGTCGTCGGACTGTTTAGGGTTCAGTTCTCCTTTAAGAGACAGGTTTGGGTCTCTTTGAAGGTTTTGATGTCGCCTAATTAGCGCGACAGTAACCCTGGGTACCAGAGGTTCTACCTTGACAAAGCCCCTTTAAGAACCTTGAGTCCCCCCCCCCCCCCGTTTTTTTTGCATCCAATTGAAACGGGTTGTCTAAAGTGACTGTTAAAACAAAAACAATCCGAACCTACTTTTGGTATTAAAAGTGTTAAAAACCAAACTATCAGGAGAGTGAATATGTTTAAACCTCATTACTTATATGAGGAAAACCAAAGCTAATAACAATGTTAGATCGTGCTGTTTTTAATGCCGAGTATTTTATTATCTGGATGTAGATGTTCTAAGCATGTGTGTGCTTTTAAAATCGTCTGTGGCCTCATACTGCGCGGAATTCGTCAATCAAACATTGATGATAATTCTGGCTGCAGCTTTCGTAAACAGACTCGAAACCACTTTCATAATCCCCAAAACCTTACAGAAAATGTAAAATTTCCTCTAGCTAGTGTATATGCTTTTTACTAAACGAATCATATACTTTACTAATCAAGTTTATGAACAAACCGCCTTAGCGTAGCATGATAAATGAGTTAATTCGAGGTGCAAGTTGTGTAAATAATATATGCAGCCTGGATATTAACATAAAGAAATATTGGTTTTACAGAAGAGGACGAGTACCTTGGTTCGTTTCTTGAGAGGTGGCATTATCGTATTTGTACGACTCCAATTCCACTGTATTTCGTGATAGAATGTTAATTCTGTCTTGAGGCTTGAAGCCCGCTTTTCTTGACCGCTTCATCAGTAGTGAACCTCTAGTGTGTTAAACAAAGCAACATTAAAATAACTCATGTATACGGCCATCACGATTAGTAAGTGAATATTAGCTTTTATGTTATGTGTCACGTAGAATTACTAACTTCTACTGCTTCTCTGGAGATAAAATCTAAAAATACGGCAGCTCCAAGAGTTTAACAGCCAGTGATTTTTCAAGGACGTAAGAATTAAACCATACTTCGTTAATCATTGAATATTCACGTCGACCGGTAAATGACTGAGTAGGGATCATGGTGACGTCATTGTGGACTCATAACACCCTTAGCCCGCCTATATTGAACATTTAGCGCCTCGCTTCACTGAGACTGAGAAATACGTCAATGCTCGGCACCCGATTATTCCACTGCTATTCAGTGATTCCGAACGCAATTAATCCCGGCGTAATCAATCAATGAAATCGATGATCGGAAATCCAATCTATAAAATTAGCTGATTGATATCGATTGCACAGGTGCATTAAGGCCTGGGTCTCAATTTGCCGGCGGCCATTTTTGGTATTGGTCAATCGATGATAAATCGATAGTCACAAAACAAATGTTAATCGATTGCTGCGTAGCCACATTTTAGTTGCTACCGTTAAATGAGGGTCTGGATGGGGGGTTCTACATGTCAGTTAAAATGTTGGCCATTTGTCAGAGAAAATTACAATGTTTGACCCACAAAAACCAAATTTGTCAGTTGTCAGTTATTTTTCGGTTGTCAGTTGTCAGTAAAGAAATCGTCATTTGTCAGTTGTCAGTTATTTTTAAGGCCGTTTGTCAGTTAACCCCATTCAGACCCTCTTAAATCATGTTAGAGCAACAAAACAAAGGGCATATAACAATAGGCTGCTTCGTGGTTAGGAAACCCGGCAAGCTTCAAAGGGGCTAACAAAGGTGCTGCGATTTAGGTTGGAAGGGGGTAAGACAAAAAAGTGTGCACGGTCGTCATAGCTCATTTTTTGCGTCCCCTGAACGACTGATCATTGGCTGATTGATTAACATATTCCAATATCTATTGTGTTTTGTGCACGGTCACGGTTGAAAAAAATCGAACAAAGCCCTATAGCAAAAATGTCGCTGGGTTTCATAACCATTCTCCTCTATTCACCAGAAACGGTACAAGAGCTGCCCTTGTGACACAAAAGAAGGGCGACTACGCGACTGAACGTGATGATCTTCGGTCGGTAATTATTACATTAAATATTAAATCATCAAAGTTAATCCTTCGCAAGACTTGGGGCCGCAATATGGAGCATCATTCCACCAGACTTACGTACTCTCTCAAAGATCAATTTTAATAAAAGGTTACATAACCTATTGTTACAGGTTCTGACGGATGAGGATGTCAGTCATGTTGACATGCATGTCTACTCTGATTACAAAAATGGCAAAATCCTGATGATAATGATTATGTATAATATTCAACGAAAACTTTATTAATTTCTCTTTTGTATCTATATCTCTTATTAAACCCGTTTCATTATTTATTATTATAACTAGATTTCCTATGGATATGTAATAAGTTGTATTCGGTAAAGCGTTTAAAGTTACTGTCTTGCCTCAGCTCCTTTGTAAATTTAGTATCAACACTACCCGCCTCGATTAGCATATGCTACCTGCGGGCTAGTGCCCATTTATGTAAGCTTGCATGTTTATATATATTTAATAAAATTGTTGTTGTTGATATATGGAATCGATACCAATCGATGTGGTCACAAAACTTTGTTTCATCGATTGCCCATCGATTATCAATATCAATCGATTGCTTGATATCGATTGCTTGATATCGATTGCTTGATATCGATTGCTATTGATTGATGTCGATTTTAATCGATCAACGATTTTATTGATTGACTACCCGGCCGGTAAATAAGGAGTTCGGACATCAAACCACAGGCTTTCCACCCTCCAGTTTTTGTACCTCAAAAGTTTAATTTTGGGTTCCCTGTGGCTACGAATAGTCCTCTTTACAGTCCCATGATAGTAACCGCAACAGGTTACGCGAGAACGAGGCTGGTGTCGACCCAAGCAAGATGGAGCTTAAATCGGTGCCCCTAACCCCTTTTGCAATTTTTAGCTATGAATCTTTGAAAGAGTTTAAACCAAACATTTCTTCGCAGAATTTATCACAGAGAATACTTGTTTGAAATGGTGAAAAAAAATTACTGAGCCATGATCGCGTAAGAAAAAGCCTGAAATGCATTATTCTCCATGGCGCCTTTCTATCACAACAACATCGATATATAGGCCACGCATCAGTAGAACAATAGACGCGAGCTGCTAAGACTCATTCTGGCAACCTCGTTAGGCATGTCCCGATTGTGCTCGTCAACTTTTGAGCAACTTTTGGCGTTTGGAGCAACTTTTTTCAGTTCTAGCAACCGGCCTCGAGCAACTTTTGCCTTTCTGAACAACTTTTGACCAAATTACAGGTTTACAGCCTAAATCTAGCACGCAAAAGTTAACAATTTGATAGAAAACCAGTTTCTGCGAATTTCTTGATGTTTATCAAATGAACCATTAGAAGTTTTGTTCCGTTAAAGTGCCCCTACGATCAAATTTTGACATATCAATTTTTTCTCATATTCGTAAAGTAGAGTAGCTATATTATTACCAGTTCAAACCGTTTTTCGATACGACGACGGGAAGTCTTATTTTTTTAACTCCGAATCTTGAATTTTACGTCCGCCATTACGCGAACCCGTTCCTGTGGGCGAGGAATGCCTGGTCATTTTATAGCGTACGTGACGTCATACACTTAAGGTTATCGTATACCTTCAGGGTACTGTTCCGGATAAAATTAAGTAGCGTCTCGAATATTCGTCGTATTTAGATAAATTATACCTCATTTAAAGCTTATAAAATTGGCTACAACGATATACCTAAGGTTTGTAATTTTGATAAAAGTGCGATTTTTAAATAAACTTCTTTTCTGAACAAGCGAGTTGGTTTCCAAGAGCTGCAACTCCACGGCAATTTAATGAATTTAAGATCTGTTTCCTTTTCTGGACTTCCACAGACCTTGTTTACGAAATAGTGTCGGCGATTGTGGAAATTCGAAGCCGTTCTGAAGATATTTTGGTCTTCGTGAAACTGCTAACGCGCAATCCAAGTATAGATGTGGGAATCGCTCTCAGCGCCTCTCTTTTAAAAATTAAAAAAATCGCCGACACGTTTTTTTAGCTGATATACTAATTGCGAACAATCTGTGAAAATTTGAAGAAATTCGCACAAATTCGCGTCGAGTTGGAGCTTTTTTCAAACTATGTTTAGAACGAAAATAGAAATTCAAGAAAACGCTCTGAAAAGTTTTAGCCGGCCGGCGAGACTGATTCTTTCAACCAGTGACTCAGTGGGAAATGTCAGTCAAAACTTCCCACAACAACACGTGTGGCTACTTTTCCCTTAACGCGAACTAACATATGTAGTAAGAAACTGTACCATTTTCCCGCTTTGAAAAGCAAACAAAACGTTTTGAATAGAAATAATCGTTCAAGTTTGTGCATTGTACAGGGCCGGGTTGTTCAAAGCCCGATTAGTGTTAATCCTGGATTAACTCTGCACATAACCTATTGGTTGTCATGGAAATTAACCCTGGATTAGCACTAATCGGGCTTTGAACAACCCGGCCCAGGACTGTAGCAATTTATTATAAA
Organism: Actinernus sp. WN-2022; assembly: GCA_030867875.1. NCBI lineage: Eukaryota > Metazoa > Cnidaria > Anthozoa > Actiniaria > Actinernidae > Actinernus > Actinernus sp. WN-2022. Next base: position 44,611,123 of record JAOWCC010001751.1, read on the forward strand.
CGAACCACAAAGCTGGCATTTCGCTACATTCTCTTCAAGCCTCATTCAAGGATAGTTTGTGTACGTTTTGAGGACAGAAGCTTCTCCATAATTGTTTGTATCACATGGAATAGCCGGTAAGACCGTACTAGTATAGATTGACCGAAAAACAAGCGGCTACGTTTGCTGAGAACATAGTTTATCATAAATAACTCATATTGCTGTTTCCTATAAACAGATAAACCTATCGATGTAGTATGCCTTTTAATTTACTGCTAATTTTATTTTCAAGACAATAAACCACAGAAGAAACCACCAATATTATTTCATGAAGTACCTTGTTTCAGTTGTTTGTGTGTCAAACAGAAACGGGGGGCGCGAAGTTTGGTTCTGTGATAGCCACTGTAAAAGCTGCAGATCAGTCGAGTTTCAATATATTGTTTTAGTCTCTAGTAAATTCTTATCATTCACGATTTCATGTTAGACCGGGTGTTAGACAAGAGAGCGATTTAATTTTATAGCAATTACATTGTATTTTAGAATGTAGATTCGCCGGAAAATCTATTGCTGGGACGCATAATTCTCGATCTCTCTCATTTACGAACTAGCAATCCGGGTTTCACTATAAACAATGAACAAACTTAGGACTTATAAACTGCTGATCATTACCTTAGTGATTTCTCCGCTGAATTCTCCCTGTAGCCCGGATCCAGTAACAGCACAACCTGAAAGCCGAACCAGGGAAAATACCCTGGGAAAAAATTACCCCCAAAAGATAATATAAGAAACCTCTGCTAGCTAGCACTACTTACTAGCAGGGCACTTCCCAGGCCAAGCGATCATCCGTCCAGCTTTCAACTCGGTCGCCAGCGGCTCTATTTCCCCCTAAATCATCAACATCCGGCAATAAATTTAAACAGAAAGACACATTACTATGTTCTGAAGAATCTGATGCAGATTTTAGGTCGTTATTTACTAAACCACAGCAAAATTCGCAGTGTGAGTTTGTAGACAATATAAGAAGAAATGTATGGGTTCGAAGCAACTTGAGAACGATGCGTTAAGTGTATGACGTCACATACGCTAAAAAATGACTAGGCATTCCTCGCCCACGGGAACGGATTCGCGTAATGCACCAGTCAAAGTAAACCCCCACCCCCCCCCCCCCCCCCCCCCAACCCGGGACAGGGTGCGGCAAATGTGGGGCAAGCGATCGCTTTTGACACGGTAGAGTGCCCCAGAGGGTGGGGGAAAATCGGTTATTTGATGCCCCACTATGGAGTGTGGGGGAACTGTGGGGCCAACGTGGGGCAAAATGTGGCGGGAATTGTTCATAGAAGACAGTCCAGGCCACTGCAGACTTCTCTGTTCTACTTCCGTGTATAGTTCAGGACGAATTTCAGCAATACTGTCACGTTGTTTGGCTTCTTCTGTGTTCAATCTCATTAGTACATGTAGATCAAGACCCTATTGAGCAATAAAAGACACAACCCAGACCACTGCAAGCTAAAATGTGTGAAGTTTGTAAAACAGAAATGACTTATTTTTCAGTAGTGATTTGTCCCCTGGGGTGGGGGCATTTGCCTGCATTTACTGCCCACAATTGCCGCAATAGGTGGGGCATTTTCTGTTTTTTGCTTTCCCTGTGAGGCAAAATCCCCACTAATCCCCACCCTATCCCGGGTTGGGGGGGGGGGGGGGTGGGGGTTTACTTTGACTAGTGCATAATGGCGGACGTGATTTTGACGGTAAACTCTCTTTAAAATGTGTGGTCTAATTGGCCCCTTTCAATCTTTTTTTTACTGATTTGGATATTTCTGCCACTGTTTGTTCTTATGGAATACAAAAAAGTGGCAAAAGAAATGGTCAAATTTCGTCGTAGTGGCACTTTAAGAGTTTTCTAAAAATACGCCCATATTTGCGAGCGACTTTTAAAAATGCAGTGGCAACTTTTTATAGTTTTGTTCAAATTTCAATCAATTTATCTTATCTTAACCAATATTAGCAATTATTAAGAAGGAATAAAGTTTTTAATTAACGTTTGTGTGAAAATATCGTGAAATTTAGGTAGCAGATACTAGCAACTTTCGAAATTTAGGTAGCAACTTTTTGGATTTTTGGCAACTTTTTAGCAACTTTTTGGCATTCTTATAAGCAACTTTTCAGGAATCGGGACATGCCTAAACCTCGTTCCCAGGGGTACTTTCGACGCCATCTTTGATTTATATGCGCGTAAAGACCCCATGGAACGAGGTTGTTCTTAAAACAGATAGCCATTGTTCTAGCCGTGCGCGCGCAGCATCGTCAAAATGGTCTTTAGCAATCTCGTTCCCAGCCGGGCCCGCGATCTTTTGGCCAGCGCCAAGATACGAGATTGGGTTAGTAAAGAAAAAAGTCATTTCAGACAAAATGCTAAGTATTTATTCAAATTATTGCAAAGTCGAATTATTTGGATGACGTCAAGTCAACATCGAAGTACTTCTCACGGCGAAGCGAAACCAACTCGAAGCGAAAGTTACGAAACCAACTCGAAACTAACGCGAGGCCAAACAGCCAACAACTGCAGTCAACAGTCACTGTAAACAGGGAAGAACAAAGATACCACCAGGCGGTAAATAAGTTCTTCAAACACTGAATTTCTAACGGGACCTGGAAAACAGCCATAGAGGCTGATCAAAGCCAGGATCCGGCTAAATCACAGATCGAATTGGAATTTAGCGAACATATCGAACATATCCACACATACGGTCCAAAAATCTTGATTACGCACAGGAAGCCCACACATGACCACAGGGAGCCTGATGCAAGATTAGTATGCGTTCTCCTTCGTCGAACGCAATTATATTATATTGCGTCATTGTTTTTTCTCGTTCCAGTTATATCAATTAAATGTTATTTTCTATATTGCAGCATTGCCGGGCACGAAAACCCTTTAAAAATCAGTGTGGAAAAAACTGTGAATGTGTACCCCAACTGAACTAAGATGCAGTGTTGCCACTGCCGGAACCCACGACCGCCGCCTATGATTTTAAAACACTGTCTTCCTCTCACAAATAATGAATTTGGTAAAATCCCGCTTACATGCTCCCCCTTTACATTATCGTAACATTTCATGCATGCTTGAATACTAGTAAAGCGAAGACTGATCATGGAAACTAACGCATTTTGCGTATAGTGCAGAGAGAGGTAGTGTTAAAGAGCGTTTGAATAGTTTTCAGTCTTAACGCATTTCAGAACCTTTTTGTCATCCCGTTTATAACCTCCCGGATATAAGCCCTCTTGGGTATAAGCCTCCCAAACTGACTCCTTATAAGTTATATAAGCCCAGGGCTTTTACGGTAGTTCCTCTCAGTCAAGAAATATGCAATTCGGTTCCATCATGGCAAGACCTAATTATTTAACCGGTATACTTTAAAACTAGGTTTTATCAGTTAGCTTAGTAGTTAAATGACAAATTTTCGACTCACAGATATCCGATTTTAACTTCCGAAACTGAAAGAGATGTGAGTGCATGTTTAACTTCGCCTGAATTTCAGCCGTCTCCTCTGGTTCGTTCCTCCCGAGAGAGACGTCTGAATCCAATAGCCGATAATGCCGTCCAGTGACGTCAAGGCGGATTAACAATTTAATTTATGCAAATATAATAAAACTGTCACGGCGGTAGTAAGAGTTCGTGAGAAATATTTATTTGAGATTATGCCGACCAAAATAAAAGCCTTACCTATATATATTATATATCTCCATCTCATTTGCTTCTCAAGTGCCTCTTATGTTGTGAAAGCCTTTCCGAAGCAACAAATCGTTATATTTTATTTGGAGGCAAAGTACAGTTGATCTTTGTCTTTCCTTTGATCTTTGTACATGTCTCGCGATCTGCCGTTCGAATCAACACAGCTACGAGATATTACCTATGTAAATGATGCAACAGAAAAGTAGAAAAACAAGAAAGGATAATGGAGAATTTTCAAAGAAATACGAAGACTATTTTACGGGAAAGAACAGTTCCTTGAAGAGAATAGCGAATGCGAACAAATAATCGATTGTCAACAACCCCGCGGACGCGACGCGATAAAATGTACATGTTTACAGGTGAGTCGGCCGGTTATTGTGCAGGACACTTTCAATCCATTTAATTTCCAGATGTTTTCCTTACGAATTCAAGGTCTTTGCCAAAGACAATCACTCCACTGAAACTCAACGATCAACAATCGCGAGTCCAAAGTGAATCCTGCCGTGTTCTCGGCTGATAATTATGATAATTATGCGAAATTATAGAATATGAACCAATCAAAAATCACTACCAGGTTTTCTGGTAGTGACGTCACTGGACGGCATATTCAGACGTCTCTCTCGGGAGGAACGAACCCAGAGGAGACGGCTGAAATTCAGGCTATGTTTAACTAAGTTATCAGAGTTATTAAGGGCCGCTTCAAGTGTTTTCCACATCTTTTACTTTATCGGGGAGAAAAAATGTTTATTTTCGTTTCTGTTTCCCGGTCCCTAATTCCTGTTTGCAGGATTCCTTCTCTGTAAACCGGTATCTTGAATAAATAAAATATATTTGCATACCAATGATTTATGACAGGAAGTTTATACTATAAATCAACTGTGACGGGACCGAAAATCCACACAACCTTTTTTTATTTATCGTAAACCTTTCCATTGAAGAGTCCTTTAACTAACTGCTTTAATGTGAATCTTCTCAACAGTTCCGTCAGAATTTTCCAGTCTTAGTACTGAAATAGGACTCTCAAAACAGTTAAGTTTTGCTTGAGTAATCAGTCTGTAGAGAGTGCCATAAATACTATGTGGAAGGAATTGTGTGCTCATTAAGGAACATGCCAAGGCGTGTGACTACTGTGTACAAAGAAAGGTCACTGCCTTTCAGTTTTATTACGTACTTTTAACAATTATCACTTTCGTATCCAGCGTATTCGTCGATCATTGCCTCTCGAGTGAACTTATCCCCGATATATGAAAGAATCATCAAGATGGGTACGATAAGGTTAGTGATCTCCTTGTTGTTGCTGCCGGAATTATCTTCCTCTAAGAGCTGTACGCCACCAACTGGATGCGCGTATTGCAATGAATGGGACTACCATGGAGATAAAGTGTTATTCCAAGCTTCGTGTAATTATCCTACTTTAACCAGTATCCCCAACACCTTTCCGTCTACTTTGGGAAAGTTACTGGCTTCGCATAATCGCATCACAAACTTGACCAGGTCATCATTTGCCGGATATCCCTACCTTAAGGATCTTACGCTGGAGAGCAACTTTATGAAGAACATTGAGAATGGCACATTCCTAAGACAGGCATTGCTGGTACATCTTTACCTAGGGTACAACAATCTTCAGAGCATTACTGCGGAGACGTTCCAGGGATTACGAGATCTACAAAGGTTACGGCTAACTCGAAACTTTATAACTTGCATCCCCAGGGGTGTTTTTGCTAATCTACATTCTCTACTGGTTTTAGAAATTGACGATAACAAGATTTCAACCATTAAGAAAGGCGCTTTTGAGGGACTGCGCTTTCTTAGAACTTTACGTCTTGGTGGAAATTTATTAACGAAGTTTAGTGCCAATACACTTGGTCCAAGCCTTCCAATGCTTACATTTGTCGATTTGAGTTTCAGCTCCATTGAGGAAATCAGCGATGGGAGCTTTCTGGAATTACCAAGTCTCGCAACGTTACATATCAATAATTGTAAGCTGCGAAAAATACCTAGGAATGTGGCATTTAAAGGACTTCGAAAACTAACTGAGCTTGACATGAGTACGAATCCACTTTCTTACGTCTCATCCGACGCGTTTCGAGACTCAATTAAACTACAAAGTTTGAATATGACAAACATGAGTATTTCAGTCCTACACAACGGCACTTTCAATAACTTAATATCATTGAAGATATTGTCCATCAGTCACAATCCATTGTTGTGTGACTGTTCTCTCAAGTGGATGAGTGAATGGCTGGATGGTTATAACAACAACACAAGTTTGCATCTTGAATTCGCGTCTACCACTAAGTGTAGCTCCCCTGGTGGACTAGCTGGACAAAGATTTGATCATATCAATCAAACTGAATTCCAATGCACATGCAACGCCTGCTTAACGAATTCAGAGTGTATGGTTTCAAACAAGTCACGTAACGCAAATGATTCTTGTAAATGTTCATCTGACTGGAAAGGAGGAACTTGTGAAGACGTGTGCAGTAACACGCAGAAGCGTGACCGAACATGTTCCTCAGTGGAAGGAGTGTGTTACTGCAGTTATGAGACGAATGAGAATGCAACAATCGTATGTCATAAGAATGCAGTAATCCTTGACGTCTCTAATGCATTGCAGTGCCAGTGCTTGGAAGGATTCACAGGTAACGGCTCTTTTTGTATCGACATTGACGAATGTACCCATCACTCGAGAGTGTGTCACTCAGCGGCTGACTGTAACAACTTCCAAGGATACTATGAATGCGTCTGCCGTAAAGGCTTTGAAGGCAATGGCAAAATATGCTACCCAGCCCTCCCGAGGCCTATCGACGTCACAGTTACCGCATTAAACAATACTGCGGTGCTGATCACGTGGGTAATGCAGACTGTCGCTGAACTCAAGGATTGCATACTCATTTTTAAGGAAGCCGGTCCGAGCTTTTCATGGAAGGAAAAGCTTGTGACCCTTCGCCATGGTAACCTTACCGTGCTGGCTGGTTTAAAGCCAACGACAGCGTATTTGTTAAAGTTGATTCTTGTCAGTAAGCGAAATTCACGGAGTCCAATTAGTGAAATAGTTGAGTTCAAAACCCGAGGTGAGGAAAGTGAAGGAGGGAAAGTTCAAGGCAAGCCGGCCGATAGGTCTGGCTCTTCGACTGCTGTGGCAGCGTCTGTGGCCACTGTTGGTACTCTCGTTGCCATTGTTATTATTGCTGTGGTAGTTCATTTTGTCAGGCGTAACAGACAGGATAAACAGCGGGCTTCAAGTATGGCAAGAAACACAGAAATTCCCCTCAGCGAACTTGGTGGTCAAGCCGATCAAAGTATCGCTAGTGCGTATAGTAACCCGATTATTTCCCATACAGGTAAGCTATACAGCTCGGTTATTAGAAGAATTTCAGATTCAATGGTCAACCGACCTTCATGTAAACATGCCCGCCTAGGTGCAACTTTATTTAAACACACTTGCCCTGTCAACTATTGCTGATTTCCACAAGGGGCGTGTGGATAAAAATTACAATCTTTAAGAAAATATAAAACTTAGTGTACTATAAAATAATATTTTGCTATTTATTGTCTGAAAAAATATACCTATTATAAATGTAATTATGTATCAATGAATTAAAAATTCAAGTTAAGTTAAGGAGTAGGAAAGATGTGTGGCAATTTTAGACTTGAATGAGGGGAATGATTTTTCTGGAAGGGAATTCCATACTTTTGCCCCACTATATGAAAAACGTTTCTTACAGTTTTCTGTTTTAGGGAGACTGGGTAACTGTAGCGAGGTAGTGGAACCCCTTAAATTATATTTGGTAACATCATGCTTTTTTAGTGAAAAGATCTGCAAGGCAATTTGGAGCCTTGTCGTTAAGTACTTTAAATATGTGTTTGGCCTTTATTTTGGTTCTTTAAATTTCAAGAGTTTCCCAGCCTAAAGCGTTCAATGCAAAACTTCTTGGTGGGGAATTTCGTTACTCATATGTATAATTATTCTTGCAGATCTGTTTTGTAATTTTTGCCGACGTTTTGAGAGACCTTTACAAAGGGTGTCCCATACCTCACTATAGTAGTTGAAGTGGGGTTGCACGCTATGGCATTATTAATATATGGAGGCCAGGGTCTCTTTGTCCACGAAATCTCTTATTCTCCCCCAATGGTTCCTATGCCGGATGTAATCTTTTTGGCTATACTTTCAATACGATTGTCCCAAGACAAAAACTGATCAATTTCGACACCAATAACCTTACTATCAAAACCAGTAGAACAACTCAAATTAATTGTGGTTGTTGAAAGCGTTTTATATTAATGCGCGTTGATTCGACTATAGAACCCGTGATTATCGACAAATGGGAGGTTCCGAGAGACAAGATTGTCCTGGGAGAGAAACTGGGAGAGGGAGAGTTCGGAATAGTTCTGGAGGGCAAGCTGTTAACAGGTTAGTAATATACTAATCACGTGACTTGCGTTGCGCAGGAGTACCTTTATATATGTTAGAACCTCTGTTGTTCATTGTGCTTCCTGCACACATAACACTACTGATTTTGTTGAATCATGGAGAGTACTCCCGCTTTATCTTTACCAGCAATGTTCGTAGAAGCATCGTGTAAGATAAAAGCAATCAATCAAAGCTAGGATAAAGCCTTTCAGAGGCGGATCCAAGGTGTGGGTTCAGGGGATTGCCTCTGGAGATCACTAAATAGCATTTTAGACTATGACTCGCTCAAGCCCCCATTTCACAACTAATCCTGGATCCGCCCTTTCTTTTAATTTTAATTTTGCACTTGAGCTATACAGTGTAATAGGCAAGCCTATAGGCGGAGCTCCAGTGATTTCAGATCACTTGTGCTCAGTTCTGTCAGCCGTAAAGTAGAGTGGCTGATTTCTAGGAATTGTAGTTTATTGACTAGCTGAGAGATATTTCGGACAGAGGGGTTGAAGCAAGTTTTTTGCTCGATCGTTTTGAAAGACTGTTTTTGGGGGTTGTTATTCAATGATAATTTGGTAAGAAAGAAAAATGCAAGGAGAGCTAAAAGAAATGTTGGCCAGCAAAAAAAAAGGAAAAAAGCGCTTTCTTCGAGACTTGAACACCCGACTTCGAGAATGCGTCATACGCGCTCTCCCGTCTGGGCTATCAAGGCAAATCAACTGGGACTTTGGGAAAATTTACTACAAATATTAGAGGTGGTGCGCGTGCCGCGGAGCGAGGGATACGGGATTCGGTCTAAACGGACGGACCGACGGACGGACGGACGAATTGAAAATGTAGCATTTTTTCGCTCGCTCACGAGTGGTGCTCCGCTATAAAGCTTCTTCAACGGAAAAAAGATACACAATATTTTTGAAAAAGTGCTAGCGAAATTCTAACTTCGTTATCGTTGTTCCCTTATGTCGTATGATCGAACACAGTCGATTCTCGTTCACCGATGATATTTATTTATTCTTTATATATTACTTCGATCGTTTGGTTAATTCTAAAACGCGCCTTTTGTCGCGACATATTGGTTATTGACGCTGGCATGCACGTACTATCATTTGCAGCCCTGTTGCGCTCGCGACACGAATCCACCGTACGGGGAAAGATGGCGGCTTTACATTTGACCACAATGCCTTGCGAACCTAACACGGTAAAAATAACACGTAGAAATCGTCTGTTCTCTTGATTCACAGTGTATTAGCAACAGAACTTATAATGATTTGATGTTAAGATTTAATACCTCTTTACCACGATTTTATGACGGATTTAAAGTTTTTTGCGCGCAAAGAATTGTGGGTAAAAGTACAGGCCAGAGGGCGCAAACAATTATCAGTTACTTCGGTCCATATTTCTTCCAAAGACTACTAGAAGTATCACTCATTAAATTGTCTCAAATACTGATATGTTGCTCATTATTATTCACTTACGCAATAGGCGGAAGTCCACGAAGAGTAGCTATCAAGATGCTAAAGGATTACTCAGATAGGTTTGACTACAAGGACATGTTGAAAGAACTAGACATGTTCAAAGGCATCGGTCAGCATGAAAATGTCGTCAGCTTGCTTGGAGCATGCACCGCGGGAGCACCGCTGTACATAATTACCGAGTACATATCTGGTGGGACACTTCTAGAGCTGCTCCGCGAATGCCGATGCACCAAGACAGCTTACGTCAATGTCAAACTTATTTCCAAGCTAACAGGAAAAGATCTTGTCAAACTAGCTCTTGATGTAGCCCGAGGGATGAGACACATCGCTAAAAGCAGGTTCGTCCATAGGGACTTAGCCGCAAGGAACGTCCTTCTAACAGAAAACATGACGGCTAAGATAACCGATTTTGGGCTCGCGCGGGATATCTACTCTGAGGGTATATATTTGAATGCGAAAGGTGGCCGCCTTCCGCTGAAATGGATGTCACCTGAGTCTCTACTAGACTACATCTACACGACGCATTCGGACGTATGGTCGTATGGTGTACTTATGTGGGAAATTTGGAGTTTCGGCGCCATGCCATACCATGCTATACTCGGACACGAGTTACTCAGTAAGCTTATGGACGGTTATCGACTCGAGAAACCACCCCATTGCCCAAATGAGGTTTATGACGTCATGAGGTCGTGCTGGAACGAGGAGCCTGGATTGAGACCGACGTTTGCTAAGCTGTATACTATACTAGAAGATATGTTACAGGACACACCTCAACCTCATCTGCAAGAGATTCCTGCTGCAGGCGTACATATGCCTGTCAATTACCTCCCTGAAGTTTCTGATTGTATTACTTAAATTCAGTGAAAAATGCGAGTCTTTGTTACGATCTGGCATGCAGCAGGACGATTTTTATTTTTTTTAAACAATAGAGTGTTTCTGTCGGATGGACAACTATTACATCACGCGATCAATTTCATCCAATCAGAATCGGATAAAATTTAGTGGTAAACTGTAAAGCCTGATTGTACTATAACACGGTATTCAATTGGCTACATATTATCGTGAATTAAAGAAACAGTGTGAAAATCTTAAAATCGACAGCTAGAGTGGTAAATCAATCAGCTGTCATACGCAGGTCAATCGAGTGGTTGTTCTCGGAATCTCAGGTGTCGGCAGCGCCAAAGCTTTGCCATTATTCCAGTATCACACCAGGAACTGTTAAGCAACTAGGCAAACAATAAGCTACTTGCGGCGATTCAGATTCATTTTATTCGCACTATTTTCATAATTGTACAAATAGTTGTTACAGCAGTAGAAAATTTAATAGATTACAGAACATAATTATTTTAATTTTAGATGATATGTGCGTAGTGGCCAAAGTAGCTGAAGCTTTCGTGTTGGCCGCTACCACAGTGAAAATAGGTAGTCGAGGAAATGAATCAATATTATAAAGTAGAGAGAAAAAGGTGAGAAAATATATACATACAATATTGGTTAATATGCCATTACTGCTTCAGATAGAATCATGGTTAGTTCTGGTTATCAAGTAACACTATTTTGTATTGGTTTTTAAAGCTATTGTAGGGGAGGCGTTTAATTGCTAGTGGGATTTTTTCCCCACATCCTTGATGAAATGGCTTTAAATCTAGTTAGCCCATGATTTGTTCGGGATGCTGGTCTGTATAGGTGGATGAGAAGTGCTTGCACATCTCTGGATTTGTGTGCCGAAAGCAGAGGCGAAATCGATTTGAATTTCTTGTCGAATTTCGGCGGCGAGTGAGGTGACATCGATGAAAAGCGGCTCGAAGCTGCATACCTTGTGTATATTTGTGTCTTTGAGGTAGACACGCAGGCCGCAGCCAACCGTCAAAACCTCGAGGCCTAATAAACTGCTTTAGAAGTCCCCAAATCACCCCAAAACCACTCACACAACTTCATTAAGTATCAATCTTTTATTGTTGAAGATTTATTTGGTAGGAATCGGAAAAGAGAATTCACAAGGAGCAATTATATAAACTCTTCCGAGATCGCTTATGAATCATACCACAGGTAACCCAAAAAGCGGGAAATATATGTCGAGTCTGGGCTGCCTGTGGTCTGATATTCTCGCCTTCCACATGCTTTTCTTCGTCCTCCCAGTCTTCTGAACTTCTCTCACAATATCGTCTTCATCATATTTTTGTTCTAGTACGAAATTGCTCTGCCATATCGCAGAAAATCTACTCTAATTCCGAGCGGTGAAAATTCTACAAAGAAAACAAGTCGCTACAAGTTTATAGCCGCAAGACTCCGGTGGGACGAAGTGACGTAAAAAACGTCACAGGAATTAATGTGAACAAAATGGCGGCGCTCAGGTCTTCGCGGGGCCAACTTTGAGGGGCTCGTTCTCAACTCTGAAAACGTTTTATCAAATTTGAATACATTTTCTGAACAAAGTACATCTGAAAGATGCTGTGTTTTTCACTCAGGTATCCCTTAAAGGGTTGAAGACATTTTCCAATTTAAGGACTTCTAAGAGCTTATAGTATATTGTTGCACTTTCTCTGCTGTTGGCAAATAAAATGGATCGGATGCATTTGTTTTGTTTTATAAGTAACTGTATTTAGCCTAGACTGGCAAGTAGTGCCCCAGCTCATTAATCCATAATGTAAATAAGGGTAAATTAGGGTATAATATATAATGTCGTACAAATACAAGTGCTTGAGAGTACCGATTGAAACATAATGTCGTACCCTGTATTTTTTGCTAACTTATTATTGTGTGATTTGCGCATCGCATTTTAGACTTTCAACAATGAAAACACCCAGATACTTGATTTGTGCTTTCTATTCGATGTTGCCGCATACAGTTATTGATATACTAGGTTTTTTTCTAGGAGATGTTATTAGCATATAATTTGTTTTCTTGAAATTAATTGACAATTTATTAGCCGCGCAGTATTTTAGAACATTGGAGAGCTCTTCATTGATAACTGTTTCTAATTCTCTAAGATTACTTGAGGAATAAAAAATATTAGTGTCATCTGCAAATATTCTGAATAATAATTTCTTTGAAGAGTTTGCTAGGTCATTTATATATAGTAGACACAGTAAAGGACCTAGGGTAGATCGCTGTGGTATACCGCCGGTTATTGGTTTTTGGTTAGACTCGGTGTTTCCGATTTTAACATATTGTTTTCTGTCTTTTAGATAACTAGAAAACCACTCATGAGGTAGCCCACGGATACCATATTTGCTCATCATAGCTAGGAGAATGTCATGGTTGATCGTATCAAATGCTTTTGAGAAGTCTAAAAAGATCCCACGGGTTACTTTATTTTCATCTAGTGCTGTTTTAAGGTTTTCCGCTGATTCTAGAATTGCATATTCTGTTGAATATCCTTTTCTAAACCCAAAATTGGTAATTAAACAATATATTATGCTTTTCTAAAAAGAACATCAGTTGACTGATAGATCATCCTTTCTAAAATTTTACTAAAAGGGGAAATTACTGCAATTGGTCTATAATTACCTAGTTCCGTGGGGCTGTTTATATATGGGGGTTACTCTTGAGATCTTGAACATTTTAGACACTGTGCCTGTTGCGATTGACTCGTTATATATTTTGGTAAAAGGAACAGATAGGGGGCTGACTTGCCATCTTTATCAGTCTAATTGGGATATTAACATAAGCTTGCTTTGCTCTCATTCAATCCAGATAGAAGGGTGGAAACTTGTAATTCAGTTACTGGCGATAAGATGAAGCTGGAGGATGGGGAGTTACTTATAAACTGAGTGGGCCTAGTATTGCTGTCTGCTATTTTACTTGCTAGTCAGTTAGGCCTATATAGTTATTAAACTGCTCTGCAATATCTGTTTGTTTAGTATAAGTTTTGTTACCAATTAAAATTCTACTGGGCAGGGTCTGGCCCTTAGTTTTGCGTTTAATAAGTGTACCAATTAGCTTCCAAGTAGACTTAAGGTTGTCTTTACATTTTTCCATATTCGTTTTTGTTTTTTTCATTCAAATGGATGATTATATTTGCATATCTTTTATATTCTTGAATTTTTTCTGGATTTTTGCTAAGTAAGTGTGTACGGTACATTTTCTGTTTCTTTTTAATTGATTTAAGAATTCCAGTTGTTATCCAGGGTTTATTTAATTGTTTTCTCCGAGAATCCAGTTTAATAGGAGCATGTTTATTTACAACATTACTTATTGCACTTATTGCATCCTTTGCTTTTTCATCTAAGTTTTTACTAGGTATTAATACTTCTTCCCAGTCTATTTGATTGATATCAGTTAAAAACGTCTCTTTGTTGAATTTGGAGAAATTATCCCTAAACTAATATGATCTATTAGAGGCTTTATTTATCTGTGTCCTGTCTATACGAAATACAGGTAAGTGGTCAGACAAATCGATGGTAGCAATTCCGGAAGTTAAATTGGCTGTAGGCGAGTTGGTATATATGGTCAATTAATGCTGATGTGTGTTCGGTTATTCTTGTGGGCTTGGTAATAATAGGAAGAAGGTTATTAGAATATAGCATGACTAAATATTCTTCAGTTGGGGAATGTATGTTACATTTTAGAAAATCAATGTTTGTATCTCCAAATATATAGATTTGGTGTCTATTAGGATCGATAGATTTGAGTATATTACTGACTCAGTTGATCAGTAAACTCAATAAGGTTACAGGTGGGATGTCTATAAATACAACCTATAATAAGTGGCTTGTTACCATTACCAGCATCAATTTGCGCCCAGCAGGATTCGACCAGCTCCATATTAAATTTGATTTCGGGTCTAGGAGTTACATTCAGTTGAGATTATTAGCTATATAGAGGCCTGTCCCACCTGCATTGGTTGACGAATCAACATGGTAAAAAGTATTAGAAGGCAAATCGATATTAGAGGTAGAACGTTCATTCAACTTTGTCTCGGTTACCCCCACTATATCAGGTTTTACATCTAGCGAGCCAAGCATTTCCTCTAGGAGATTTAAGTTTTTGCACAAACTCCGGGCTAAAGTGAACAAGTTGCACCGTAAATTTGTTGTCGGCCGACAGCTTACCGACAGCTTACCGACAGCTTACCGACAGCTTACCGACAGCTTACCAACAGCTTACCGACAGCTTACCAACCACTTACCGACAGTACTTGACGAATGGTTTCCACAGGGAATTTTCGTCTCAAAGTAAAATCCAGCTGATAGTACAAATAGGGAATTTTCGTCTCAAACTCAAAGTGTGCGTATGTGCGTACATACTCGCTACGCTCTTGATATCACGCAGCTTTCCAATGTTAGAACGAAATTTGTCAATAGCATATTCTTACTACGTTGTAGATAGTTGGATATTGATGAAAACAGTGTACTCAATAATCTGTCTTTTCTTCTTTCCAGCAATATTCTCGATTCAATTCCGTAAATTAGTCAACCCGCGCCATCTTGGATTCCCACATGATATCACGTGTTCTTTAACTGCGACAAACTGCGTCAAACTGCGGCAAATCTATTATTTTAGAATCCTGACTTTTTGACGCCTCTGGCACGCAGGGTATTTACCAAAACCATCTTGCTGTACGTTTGTAAAACTGTTTGTCGTAATATGTTTGCATGACTTTAGCACAATACTGTAGTTATCTGTTAATTTGCCGTACGTGAGATCGCACTGTATGGAAGGGGTTTATCGTTGTCACAACGTTGGAAACTTTGGAAACTATTAAGCGTATTTTGGTTCAAAATATTCTTGAGCCAGTATGAGATAACGATTCATGCCCTTTCAGACTGATTGTCTGGTTTTTGACACAACAGGAGAGGCCCAACAGTGAATGCCGCGGATATTTTAATTTGTTATCTGTTATCGAAGCGGTTTATCGTTGCCAGAACGTTGGAAACTTAAGAAGGTATAAAGCATATTTTGGTTCAAATGAGTCATCCACAGCTTACCGACAGCTTACCAACAGCTTACCGACAGCTTACCAACAGCTTACCGACAGCTTACCAACAGCTTACCGACAGCTTACCAACAGCTTACCGACAGCTTACCAACAGCTTACCGACAGCTTACCGACAGCTTACCAACAGCTTACCAACAGCTTACCGACAGCTTACCAACCACTTACCGACACAATTTTACCGACAGCTTACCAACCACTTACCGACAGCTTACCGACCACTTACCAACCACTTACCGACAGCTTACCGATCACTTACCAACCACTTACCGACCACTTACCGACCACTTACCAACCACTTACCGACCACTTACCGACCACTTACCAACCACTTACCGACCACTTACCGACCACTTACCGACAACGTATTTACGGTGCAACTTGTTCACTTTAGCCCAAACTCCGAACATTACCGTGAAAGATCGAAAAGGATTTCAGTCTAGGTTTGTTCATTAACTTCAGGAATTGAATAGTAATTAGAGCATGGGACAGAGAGCATTAAAAGGCCTACTCTGGGATCTAAACTCGCAGCGAGTTAAGGCGAGGTTGTGCGAGTTAAGGCGAGTTAAGGCGATTTAAGGAAAAATACTTAAATTTGTATGTGGCGAGTTAAGGCGAGTTAAGCCGATTTAAGGCAGTATAAGGAAAAATACTTAAATTTGTATGTGGCGAGTTAGGGTGGGTTAAGGGTGTTTAGGGAAACTCCTTACAAGATTTAGTGTATGTGGTGAGCTAAGGTGAGTTAAGGCAGGTTTAGGAAATTCACCACTGCCATAATAATATAAAAATTGCAATTATAATTAATATATACATGAAATACAGATCCAATTAAATAATTATTAAACTTATATGGTAAGTCAGTATAGTTGTTATGAATAAATACCCTATATACAGCAGCAATTTAAAAAAGCTGTCTGGTTAATTCTGCATTCCCCAACACAATCTATTGTTTTACACCATTGCCATATTTCAGGTCTCCAAATCATAAATAAATGTACAATTCATTTGTGTTAGAGAATACAGAAATGATATATGACCTAGCCAACAATTTTCTGTAACATCTACAAAAACATCTGCAAAACACATCTGCAAACATATACATCTGTATTCATCCCATGTATATATCTACATATTTATGAATATATATATTAACTATTATATGAATTATAAAATTAAGAGTAAGTCAGAAAAATATCCTTGTCATTTATCTGTCAGACAATTGAGTGGTTAATATTGAAATAGTCAGTTGATATTTATTATTGATTAATAGACATACACCTATCCTACTTGCGCACACTGCATGGCTACCTGCACATACATTCTAATGACATATACTAGTAAATATATATGTGCATACATAATACACAATATATAACACATACTCAGTGAATACATAACTGTGTTCATCATTCAATCCATGCAGCCATCCATAATCATCCAATTCCACCAATCAAGCCATACATATATACAACATTAACATACAGACATGCATAAACTTAACACATTTATATTCAAAATGATGGCTCAGTTAAAGAACTATCAGTGACTCAACTCACTCACATGCTAATAATAAAGAAGCACACCTTTAGCTTTAAAGGAAATGACAAATCAATAGCTCAACAATTATTTTAATTAAAATAGCTTTGACATATTTGCATGACAGTTTGGTTTCAACAAGCATAGGTAATTGTTATAGAATCATGAAACAGATTACGTAATTTCAAAGCAAAATAACAAATAAAATAACAGCTGCTTGTGATTCACATTTTTTAACCAATTAACTTCAACTAACTCATTCACAATCATTAATTCCATGTATAAAATTGTAAAAAAAACGTAACATTTGTGGACCATACAAAAACATAGTTTTGCATGTTCTGGTGTTGCCCAGAGGCCAGATTAAGTGTCCCCTCTTCCCTCTACTATTTTATGCAGATTAGCTAGGTTATATTGTTACGTGTATATTGACTAACCTTTCTTCCGAAACGTTTATATGAGAACAAACAATTTTATCGCTTCCTACTTCGATAGCAGCCATCTTGGATCCGGGCAATCAATAATCAATCAAACTCCAATCAATATAAAATCGATAATTAGATCAGCTTCGTGTATTCAAGATGGCGGGTGAACGTGAAGCGCGTGTCACGTACATGCTTGGTTTTGGTTTTATACGAAAAGGAACAGAAAATTTGCATCATTTCTGGTAAGTAAGCAATTTAAAGAAACATTATTTTGATTAGCATCAACTAGTTTACTCGGGGATTTTAGCAAACAATGGATTTGGCTCGACAATATATCATTTTATGTTTATAAAAACTTAAACATTTAAACCGAAAAGTTATTGCTGATCTTTGGTCAGTAGCAATAAGCTTAAACTTGAACTTATTTCCCGAGTGACGTGACCACAATTGAACAGTGCGAAAATAAATGTTGATTTATTATAACCAACGTTTTATTTATTTATTTTTATTATTGTCCTTGCAAATAATCATCCAATCAGATGTGTGTATTAGGGCCACGTGCAAGCCCAATATAGTTCCCCCAAGCTGTTTATATTATTGTGTTTATTGATTGGATGATAATATTTGTTCGTTATGCATTAGTCAATAATATAAATACCTCCTCACCCCAGGCGGTATATACTTCATGGTAGTGTTTCGTTCCATATAGTCTCCCTGCATAATACTGTAAAACAGTAGAGAAAATAATTATGCAGGGAGCTAGACTATATGGAACGAAACACTACCATGAAGTATATACCCCCCAGGCCTTGGATTAGTGGGGCATAGCAAAGACATTGCCGGTTGCGAGGTACAAGTTTCTACTTTAGGACCAATGTAACACCCTGGGGTGTTGAGTATCATCTATGTTTTATCATCTAGCTCTGCCCCTCGGTACTGGGGCTCAAAATTGTATGATAGTATGTGTTCAAGGCATTTTACAGCAAAAGTAGGGATTTTCTTCATATAAACACCCTGGTGGGCAAGGGCTAAACATATTTTGCCAGGTTCAAAATCTAAGTCCCACTAATCTGTAGCCTGGGGAAGGTGGGGATTTACATTGACTGGTGCATAAAAATAAAAAAAACTTTTATAAATATTAGGCTCAACCTTCTGTCCCGCCATCTCTATACTTAAACATTTTGCCATACTGGACTCAGATAAATCCAATAGAACAATTAGGTGTTACTATACATTTGTGACAAAGTGTACATTGACTTCAGCCACAGACTACAGTACTAGTGTATTTTTGACACGTGTGAACACAAATCACATGTATCAACATCTTTGTAGACATGAATTTCAGTGAATGGGGCTCAAATTGTAAGACATGTTTAGTGATTATCATTTTTAGCTTTGCCAATGAAGGCAATTTAAGAAAAACTTGGGGGGTGGGGGACTTTGCGAGTTAGGGCGGGTTAAGGCGATTTAGGGTAGGTTAAGGTGATTTAAGGAAAATTTCCATTTTCTGGCTTTGCGAGTTAGGGCGGGTTAAGGCGAGTTAAGGCGTGTTAAGGCGATTTAAGGAAATTTCCATTTTTTGGCTTTGCGAGTTAGGGCGAGTTAAGGCGAGTTTAGATCCCAGAGTAGGCCTATTAAATCTGAATCGCATTCATCAAATTTATCAGGATTATCAAAAGGTCGTAAAAATCAGTGGTATTATTTAGATATATATCCTTCCAGACCAGCAACCAAACAAAGCACCGAATTTTACAATTATCCCGCAAGGCAATCAGACGATATACCGTAAGATATAACATAGTTTTACCAAAAAAAATCAGAAAGAGTGCATCTTTATTTCATATAGTTTTCTTTTTGCTAAAACGTTTGCCAAGACTGAGGTCTTGATCATTTTCGCTATGATGCTCAACCTCATCCAATAATTGCTTTTTATTATACATATTACTCATTATTATACATATTACTCATTATTATACATATTACTTTTTATTATAGATATTACTCATTATCTCAATTCTGATTGGCATCCAATAATTGCTTTTTATTATACATATTACTCATTATCTCAATTCTGATTGGCATCCGATAATTGCTTTTTATTATACATATTACTCATTATCTCAATTCTGATTGGCATCCGATAATTGCTTTTTATTATACATATTACTCATTATCTCAATTCTGATTGGCATCCGATAATTGCTTTTTATTATACATATTACTCATTATCTCAATTCTGATTGGCATCCAATAATTGCTTTTTATTATACATATTACTCATTATTATACATATTACTCATTATTATACATATTACTCATTATTATACATATTACTCATTATTATACATATTACTCATTATTATACATATTACTCATTATTATACATATTACTCATTATCTCAATTCTGATTGGCTGAGAACACACAGCTAATCAGTCTCGCTTGCTGGCTATAGCATTGACTGCGCATGCGTACAATATCTGTTGGTTGTGACGTTACAAGCACTCCATGATAAGAAAGGACGACCATTTACGCTAGAAAGTAGAGAAATTATTTCTAAAACATAGCTTGCCATCCAACATTCATGGCAACGCCTTTCGCATGGGGCCGGGTCACGAGCTCAACAATTCAGATCATGTGACAGCTCTACAAAGGATTCAGTGCTTTGTTTTCCAATTAGAGAAATTGATACATTTTCTCTTGGGATACACAAAAACAAGAAAACTTTACACAAGGGAAAAGTCAGGTGATCTGAATTGGGACAACAAATGTACAGGATAAATTTGTCAATTCATTCGTTAACCAAATATTATATCAGCACGTGACTGTTTCGATTGCGTTCGAAGCATGAAAAGTTCGACGTTTTAGCTGGACCTTATACATGTAGATATTTACTGTCCCACTCTAACGATTGCTTATCATAAGGCAATAATGGACCTTATTTTGGGTTGTTATAAGTTTCGTATAGGTATTTGTACTATGCGTATACACACGGCCTTGTTCAAGTATATCAGAGATATGTAAATTAAATCATACGCGTTGTGAATTTATTTTGCTATATTGTTTGACATTATTCGATCGATCCAGTTCACTGACTTACCATAGCTATTGTATTTCCGAACTCATTAATTTCTAACATCCGTTTCACAAAGTGAGACAAATCAAAGCGTAGGACATGTCCCATGAACGATATTCAGGACCGTGGTTGCAGCTAACAGTCACGTGCTGATATAATACTTCATTAACGAATGAATTGAGCTCGTGATCCCATGGGAAAGGCGTTGCCATGGATGCTGGAGACCAAGTATCTTCAAAAGCGCAGTTTTAGGAAAATCGACGATCGATTGGAGGTGGAAAACAGTATTTAAAACACCGATCTCGTACAAGGCCTTTAAATAAATTAAGTCATGTATTTTTTGCCATCCTGTACGACCACGTGATTTGTTAGCTGCAAAGGGTTTATTGGGGATATTTCTCGTTCTCAAATGACCGCAGACCGCGGTGGTTGTTAATTTTAGGTAAGATATCTTCAAAAGTGGCTAGGTATTCTATAGTTGTTGGTGATCATTTCCAATATAGTGTATTCTCGGAGAGTCCAGTCATTTACTCTGGCGCGATTATCCTGAGTAGGAGAAAGGTGGAGATGTAGAGAAATGTGGGAGGGAGGGAGGGGAGAAGAATGAGTGGCATGTGTGGCGCAGTGTGTCAGCGTTCGCCTATCATCGCTGTGGCCCAAGTTTGAGTCGGACTTGGTGCCATATGTGAGTTGAGTTGTTTGTTGTGTTGTTCTTGCCACGAGGGTTTTCTCCCTCCGTAAAAATCAACATGTGAGTTTGAGAGTAGTATGTATAAAATGTATGAATGTAGTGGGGAGTGTGCGTGGAGTTTAAAGCAGGCCCCCATCAGCTATTCTGAAATACATAGCCTGCTTTAACAAAAAGAATAATTATCTATTTAACAGGGGGCTCTAGTCTACCGT
Organism: Actinernus sp. WN-2022; assembly: GCA_030867875.1. Classification (NCBI taxonomy): domain Eukaryota; kingdom Metazoa; phylum Cnidaria; class Anthozoa; order Actiniaria; family Actinernidae; genus Actinernus; species Actinernus sp. WN-2022. The sequence continues at coordinate 44,632,589 of JAOWCC010001751.1, forward strand.
GAATGGCAATTAAATGATTGACTGGGTCCATCGTTAAACCCACGCACTTATCCTTAATTACTGTCGATTCTCGATATTGTTTCCTTTTATTGACGTCAAATAAATGCAATCACATGGAACAATTCACTTGTTTGTTCACATCTCATGAGCTTTGCTGAACTGTCTGTTAAGATCTGAAACTGGAGGAGGTTTGGTGTTTACGCTACAGCAAGCTACAGCAGCAAGCTGCAAGGTGAGATCCGAGAACACAAAGCCATTTTATGATTACTTGCTAACTAACCGACTTCTTCATTAGACGGCAGAAAAGTATAATAGATCATATAATTATTGAGTCTGTTTTTATTTATTCAATAAATGTCGCATTGTGATGTCCTTTGATGCACTAATGAAGTCGAAATCGCCAGGATATGAACTACAACACTTTGTAAACCTGATGTTTGGCGAAATGTTATAACATCAGGTTCATGAATACAGCGAGATTCGATTACCATTCAAAAGCATTTTACTCAGTGTTTCATGGTTTGATAACAAATAATTCCATTACCGTATTTTATGATATCCTAAACTAGTTAAAAGGAGTGCTAAAGCTAATGGCAATACAGCTATTTCAACAAAGGTTGTCCCGGATAAACGACATTCCCAGACCGAAATGCATTGTGGTTATAACTGTCCAGCTGTGCGAAACGGATAAACTACAGTGTGATTCGAAAATCGATTCGCAGGAGAACATTAATATTAGTCTTAAAGGTTTGGCCCAAAAACAAACGAATTCACCAGACTTTCAGCTACAACCACGATGTCGAATGTCGCTTGTCGTTTTCCGTTTGCCGCTTGTCAGAGGTAACGTTTTTTGAAATAGCTGTATATAACTCCTGGATTTTGTTAAAAGCCGACGTGACATTAATTTTAGCACCTCAGGAATTTTTAGTCAGAGATGCATGACTGAATCTTTCTAGAATAAGAAGGAAACTTTTAATTACAATCTATTAGCATAAAGCATATTTTCGAAGGAAAAGAACAACCGGGAAATATACTGAATATGGAATCGATGATGACAAACACTACTGGATGAGTTCTTGAAACAATTTAAGACTATTAAATTTTATTTAATTATTACACTAGAGTTAACGAAATCTGAACATTTTTCTCCTTTTATAGAATTGCTCTGCTTGGAAATATATAGCTGTAATGACGCATGCTTTATAAACACTTCAGGCAATCAACTTAAAGTCATGGTTTAATGATTTTGTTTCGTTTTTAATTTGATGCAAATGATAAAATAAACTGGAAGAGTTGGTATTTACATGCATTAGTTGAAGATGAGCGCGTCCTACCATCATTGTTTGACAGGAACCTTAGTATTGTTATTGATAATGGTTGACACTTGAACGACATGTTGCTGCAAATCCTATTTTTTCAAATCAGAAACATTGCAAGAATTAGAAAGTACTGACTTATCTGAGGATAACATCAAGACACTAGTACATGCTTTTATCACATGTAAATTAGATAATTGCAATTCATTACCAGTCTAAGGCCTGCTCAAATATCTTATACAGAGACTGCAACTCGTGCAAAACTGCGTAGCACATCTTGCTGTGGGCAAGCACAAATAAGACCATAGGGCCCAGTGCTTAATAAACTTCACTGGCTGCCAGTAGAAGAAATAATTGTTTTTAAAATCCTACTTCTTACGTACTCCTTTTTATATCAGATATATGTTAGATATCAATATTCCTGTTCGTAAGCTAAGGTCGTTCTCTAAGTGTCTTTTGAATGTTACTGCTTCCAATATATGAATTTAAAATGGTTAATTTATTTTATTATTACATTTTAGTCTTCCCTGGGTCATTTTGTACAGTTAAAAATAAATTTGGAGTGCGCGATGATTATTCTTTTTCGTGTCTAAGTCAGAAATATCATGCGACAATTTTTATGCTGTTAAAGATATGTTAATCACATGCGTGACGTCAGCTGATTTGCACATTTGCTCTCTGGTTAGACAAAGGGTACGGCTTTCACCCACTTGGTAAATGTACACGTTTAATTCTTGGAAGTGGTCCCACGATATTGGTATGGACCCTCTGCATGAGATAATCCGATCTTACCGCTGCCACCAATGTGAACAAGGTTTTTACTTACTAAATGCTTGTACTTCTACAACCGAGTCTGTTTTCTACACAGAAACTCGAGCGTTCCAGTTCTCTGGTGTCTCTCGACACGCACATGTTCGGTCTCTTATTACAGCGCATGCGCCACCTACAATTTCCGGTAGTGTGACCTACAAATACTCCATAATAATTAGTAGGAATGTTCCATCTTATAAATCATAATGTTGTTTTTATAAATTGTAAAGCGCCATATAAGTTTTAGGTATTATGGCGCTATAGAAGCCTATAAATTATTATTATTATCAATGCGTAGATAATTGAGTTTATTATACATTTTACTCACATCTCGATTCTGATTAGCCGAGAACACGCAACTAATTCTCGATAGCAAGCTATCGCACTAAGTGCGCATGTGTACAATATTATCTGCTACTGAGCAGATGATAGTATTATCTGCTAGTAGATAATACCTAGAGCTCGATGATAAGCAAATACGACAATTTTACGCTAGAAAGCTGGGCAATTATTTCGTTATTTTGAGCCATTTTACTATTTTAAGTGCTCAGCTATGTTTCTAGTCATTCATTTCTCCTAACCTTGTAAAATAAATGAAATTTTTAGCTCGAATAAGAAAGAAAACATCTTGAATCAGAAATTCAATCGTAAACAAACCAATTTTATACGGCGTTTCAATTAGCCTACCCGAACACTTCGATCCTCAGCTGATGCATTGCGCCTTGTCCGTCCTACTGCAGCCAGACTCAAGTCCTATGGTCAGCGGGCCTTCCAAGTATCTGCACCTACATTATGGAACTCTCTCCCGTTAAATATACGCCAAAGTCCATCCGTTAATGAATTCAAAGCTAAACTAAAACACTACCTTTTTTGACATACCTATAATCTGTACAGAGTAATCAGTCTTGTTTTCAGCTGAATGTAATTTATGCGCAGATATTTATATTTACACTTATTTAGTACATGTAGTTGTCAAGCGCATAGAACATTTATGTATATGCGCTATACAAATGTCATTATTATATACGCTATATAGGTATGTGCATGCCCCCGAATAGGGTATGGTTTTAGAACCTCCTGATCCTTAAATAGGGTAACATATTTTGCATTTTGACCCTCAAATAAAATATCCGATCCTTAAATGGGGTACGCTTTTTATTTTTATAAGTATAATTTTTATATTTTTATTTTTATAAGTATAAAAATAAAATAACGCTACTCTGGTAGTCCTTAATATAGGCTACTGAAACAATAACATGAAAAACAAAAAAATAAAAGCTGTTACAAATATAGTATTCACGTATTCCTTAGATAGGGTATATATTTCAGTTACAATCCTTGGAAAGGGTATGCATTTTCCAATTTTTCATTCTTAAATAGGGTCAGGGTTTCGACATCTCTGTGGCACACCCCTATCCTAAATTTTCGCCCCCCCCCCCCCCCCCCCCCCGGCGTTTTCGATAGCTTTTTGTTTTGCTAAAACTTGAGCTTAAAAATGTGTAATAAAACAATTATTGAATTCGGTTTTTGCATGATAGCGAAAATTATCAAAACCTCGGTCTGCGTTATCAGCCTCAAGCTTTGGCTTCGGCTGATAATACAGACCTCTGTCTTGATAATTTTCGCTGTCATGCTCAACCTCATCCTATAATTGCTTAGTATTGCTTCACCCAGTAACAGCGACTAATTAAATACACTTTTCAGAGCGTTTTCTTGACTTTCTATTTTCGTTCTAAACATAGTTTGAAAAAAGCTCCAACTCGATGCAAATTTGTGCGAATTACCTCAAATTTTCACAGATTGTTCGCAATTTATATCAGCTAAAAAACCATGTCGGCGATTTTTTTAATTTTTAAAAGAGAGGCGCTGAGAGCGATTCCCGCATCTATACTTGGATTGCGCGTTAGCAGTTTCACGAAGACTAAAATATCTACAGAACGGCTTCGAATTTCCACAATCGCCGACACAGTTTCGTAAAGAAGGTCTGTGGGAGTCCAGAAAAGCAAACAGATCTTAAATTCATTAAATTGCCGTGGAGTTGGAGCTCTTGGAAACCAACTCGCTTGTTCGGAAAAAAAGTTTATTTTAAAATCGCACTTTTATCAAAATTACAAACCTTAGGTACATGTATATCGTTGTAGCCAATTTTATAAGCTTTAAATGAGGTATAATTTATCTAAATACGACGAATATTCGAGACGCTACTTAATTTTCTCCGGAACAGTACCCTGAAGGTATACGATAACCTTAAGTGTATGACGTCACGTACGCTAAAAAATATCCAGGCATTCCTCGCCCACAGGAACGGGTTCGCGTAATGGCGGATGTAAAATTCAAGATTCGGAGTTCAAAAAATAAGACTTCCCGTCGCCGTATCGAAAAACTGTTTTAACTGGTAATAATATAGCCACTCTACTTTACGAATATGAGAAAAAATTGATATGTCAAAATTTGATCGTAGGGGCACTTTATTACATTTTTTTAGTGGCTTAAAGAAACATAACATTAAAGCTTTAATGAAAATTAATATTTCTTTTTCCAGTAGAAGAGCAGTTGGAAGGATATCTTAAGAAGAATTGATACGCAGATTTTGCCACAATATTGTCAAAATGGGATCAGTTTCGTCTAAGAAAAAGAAAAAGGTGATTACAGCAGTGGATTCCAATAATGCCAATAAACGAAACGCCGCGTCCGCATCCAGTTTTCGCAAAACGGATGACAGCACGACCCACAAACCGACAATACAACATGAGGCTGTCACTCACAGTTCTCCAGATCAATCACAGCATTCAACGTCTCTAATGCAACAGCCAGAACCTACAGTCGTAGGGGTTCCAAAGATGAAAAGCGCGGGAAACCAGTCGCACGATCAGGAAGGTGCAGAAACTGTTCAGTCAGTAGTTCAGTCTTCGCAAATCAACGCACAAGTTGAAAAGGTTACCATCACGGAAGAGAGAGAAAGACGGGAAGAAAGTTCAGATGATGAAGAATTTGAGAAGCAGAACACTGAAAATGGAAAGGATTCGATTGAATTCGAGGAAAAAGTGAAGAAAGCACTAAATGGAGAGTTTGATTTTGAAATTCCAGAGAAAACTAAAATTGTCAGGATTTTCACAAGCTCCACATTTACAGGTAACATTTCACAATATACTGTTCTCGTTGGCTTTCGATACCCTAAAACTTCATGTAAGAGAGCTTTTACTTCAGCAGCTTTTTCATTAATACATTGAATTTCTGAATATGCTTTCTTCATCAAAGATATAACGTGAATATTTGCATGTTTCACCAGACACATCAGTAGAACGTAACACGTTGATGGAGCGTGTGTATCCTCGAGTCAAGCGATTCTGTCAGGAGCGAGGTTATGAGTTCCAGGTAGTTGACATGAGGTGGGGCATACGAGACGAGTCGACAGATGATCACCTCACATCTGAACTGTGTATGAGAGAGTTAAGAGCATGTCAGAACCTTTCAACCGGACCCAACTTCATTGTAAGTTCTGGTAACCAACGAATTGTTTCTTCAAATTCACAGTATTACTAATAATATGGACATAAGGCACAATCTTATATTCTTCGGATGTATATAGATATAGCATAATTATGTAAAAAAAAACGTAAACAGTGAGCAGTGAGCAGTTTAGTTTAGTTTTACGTAATAAGTAAAATGTTTTTGTAACTATGAGGTTTCATTTTCATAGACCTTCCTGGGCCAGAAGTATGGCTATCGTCCTTTCCCACCAAAAATCCCTGCCAATGAGTTCGAGAAGCTCCTTGGAGCCATAGTAGATGCAGACGACAGAAAATTATTGCAGCTCTGGTTCATACGCGACGACAACAATGTTCCTGTCGAGTACTTGCTTCAACCAATCACATCAGTGTTGCCTGATTATCGTAACTATGACAACGAAGGGCTACGTAAGAAGGCTTCGGGTGAATGGTGGACGGCTTTTGAGAGAATGCAGGTTGTGTTGAGGAGAGCCGCTGACAAGGCGCTAAAGAAACGTGACAGGCACAAATATTACATGTCAGGTGAGTCCTTGGAATTGACAAGTCAAATTCACATAATTTATCTTTTTCTAAACATTTGTTCTCTTTAACAGTGAACTACATATAATGTACGATGCAATTGAAAGGTTAATCTCAATTACACATCAGTTTACATCATGAGATTAACATTTCCATAGCATCATACAATATTTGCAGTCAGACTGAGAAATTTCGAGAAGACGTCGCTTTCACACTTTATTTGTTCTTACAAAACAATATAAGTATAGAAATAACTACCACCAGATAAGAAGTATTATAACTCATTGAGGCCGGGGTAAAGAAATAGAGGAGTGGATGTTTACAAGTAGTAGTAAAATAATTAAAAGAGCCGGAAAACATTTGAAAATTTACAATTGGAATAATTATATAATATACAAAAGATACATCGCTTTTACCTTAGCGATTTCTTTCGTTATTTCATCCAATTGTACTTTCAACACTTGATGCTTGAAAGTTCTGTCGGGTTTATTTTTTGCTGATTGAGAAAAGTAGTTATCGCTTCCATTTTAAACATTAGATATTAATCACTTAATGACTGACCCCGAGGGAAATAGTGAGTTTTGTTTCCCTGAGATCTTCGAACATCGAGGATCGAGGGGAAACAAAACTCGCTGATTTCCGAGGGGACAGTCATTAAAGTGCCTATAACCCCAAAAAAGTTACGCTTTCAGATCAAACTTAGAAGTATTCTATGCAACTTCCCGAAAAAATTAATGGTTTTAAAGCATTTCTCTCTTTTTTACGGCTTTTCAAAGATGAGAGCCGTGAACTTTTACCGTCATCTTAGCGACTTGGTGGGGTCTGGGACTAGGTACGTCATAGTAGGGAGCCATGTCACGTGATAAAGGCTTCTCTCATGTACTTTTGGTTCGTTCTTTCTTATTTGCGTCGTAAGTTCTGTAATTTTCTGCTGGACTTTTTGACAAAATGTCTTCGTCAGGCTCCGAATCTGAAGGCAGTTGTTCATCGGACAATTCCGAGCTAAATTTTATCAACTATGAGCTTGAAGCAGAAGAATCTGCCGGCGCGGATGAGCCACTCGCCGATGAAGAATTATGGGTTACAAGAGTACAGATGGAGACCTCCAGAATCGGTTCAGTGGAAGGCCTCGAAGCAAGGAAAAGCTGGTGAGTTAAACTGTCCAAAATTAAAATAAGTTATCATAGCCCTTAATGGACTTCCCGTGGCCGTGGTCTCCCAAAAAAAACGGCATTGCAGCAATGCAGGATGCCAAAAGAATCCAGTGATCCTTCCAATCGCAACAATCATATATAGAGATTATTACATGTTAAGAGCTTGATATCGTTTTTATTCACGAGGTTTTCGTATCGTATCTCGAACGAGCGAGTCCGCGAGCATTAATAATGCTCAATAATGACCAAGGTATGAATTGAAATCAATGAACACAGTTCCATGTTTAGTCTGACCAGGAAAGTGGAAGGTTTATCAGAGTATTTTGATCTATCGTGCATGTTAATTAAAAATAGTAGCTCTCGTAAGCAACCACACTGGGAATCAGGAAAAGGTGCTCAGAACTAGTCAGAACTGGAATCAGGAGTAGTTGCTCGCTTATGAGAGCTTGCCCACACCACACCCATGGGGATACATATATAATGCGACTGATATCACAGTATACAATACTGTACTACTGATCTACTGTAACAGCATGAATGTCAGATAGAACGTCAGATATAATAAGAATATTGTTGCAAAATGCTAGTGCATATTTATATTTAGTTGACTCATTGCACAGTCTGGGATCATGTCTCTGGAGTAGTTACTTACAAGAGTTTAAAAACAAAGTAAAATTCCAAAGGTGGTGGTACGTGCGGTGGTCACTTAATTATGAGAGTGGCTGGTTACTACAGAGCACAAGAGTGGTCTCTGAGGGGAGCTGGTCACCTACAACTACACGGGCAGTTTCACAAAGGGCTTCAACTGTATCAAACAATTGGTACTAACATATAAACTTCTTTATTTACAGATTTCTACGAGTTGTCTCATACAGAGAGTACATCCAGTTAGTCTACGGTTATCTGGGCAACAATAGAATTCCTCTACTAGCATGTGCATATGACACAATCAGGACAAAATTCAATGCTGGGAAAGAAACCTTCACTGGATTTGAAGAAGATGAAGATGAAAGTACTTCATAACTTATATAAACTTTAAGGAGAACAACAATGAACAGTCAAACTTTCAGTGCCATTGGCCACTTTTGATATAGGCTTCACTGGTCACATACAAATGATTCAATACACATACAAGGCTCTGGGGAATAATGTGCAGTGATTAATGAAATAACAATAATGAATTTAATTATGCCCCAGAACCTTTGTGTGTGAGAAGTCAAGCATATATCGAATGTGGGCTATTAACCTACATGTATGTCCATATACTGTACATGTATGTCCATATGTCCATTCAGGCAACCTGTGAACAGGAATCACTACCCTGACAAGCGAAACTACTAGCCCTGGGCTATTGGAAAGCACTTGCATCGCACCCTGTGTTCCTTTCTATAATTTTACACAAATTTTGAAAATAGGATTATAATATTAAAATTTAAATGTTTGAGTAGTAAATTGGAAAACAGTAAAATTAGATGTCTGGGCCGGACACACTCATTATCAGAGATTCTCATATGAACTGACAAACCTCGTGCACCTGTGGGATGGTAAAAATCAAAGCAAATATTCAAAAATGACTAATAAATTGTGTAAATATACATTATTCAAGTAAAATAATGAACATACTTTCAATCCAGCATTGAAGGAGGGGGTTGAACTGTTTTAACCCACCAATCGAACACTGACTCCATACATGCATAGTACCGTGACATAGCCCCTTTAAGCCTCAAATTCAATTGCCCTATTTAATTATGGTGTCACATGATAGACACAGCTGCCATCTTAGGGGGTCAAAACACTCGTCTTTAACAACAGACATACAAAATAAAGCTGTTCTGCCATAGATTGCCTTCCTTCAAATTTTCCCAATAAAATAAGAATGGCGGCTTTCATCTATTTGTTTTGATGTCATGCCAATGAAATAGGGCAATCGATTTCACTGAGCTGGTCACAGGAGTGATTAGCCTATGGAAGTTGACAGTATAATATATTGCTACCTAGATTGTCCATTGATAAAATATCAAATCACTGAGATAGCTGGTAGACATTTCTGGTTCACTCTGTACTTATAAGGGGACGAGGGTTGTTCTTTGGACAATCAACAACACCTTTATGCTCTTTAATAGGTTTACACAATACTTTATTTAATGAGGAGGACATACTTAGCTACAAGCTAGTTTACAGAGTTCCAGAAATAAATTCAAAAAAAGAAACAATATATAATTTAGAGATTAAGAATTTAATTAATTTTAATTTAATAGGTTTCTTGCACACTGAGCAATGGGGTTTTGCCTTGGTTTTTGTGGGCCTTACAGCAGGTGGAACTGGAATTTCTGGCCTCACAGCAAGTGGAACTGGAACTTCTGGCACTAAAATACAAAAATAACAATTATTATTAAGTTAGTTATGGGTATATATATATATTGGTTTATGGTAAATAAAGCACTGGTTTCGTTTTAAATACAAACTTACAGTGTAATATTATACGTTTCCAGTTGGTATTTTAATATTTTGTTTAGTCTCGAAAGACTAAACAAGCAGTATACCTTTATATGACATGTCCAACAGTTTGATACATGTAGGTGTATATGCACTGCTTGAGCAAGAGCTACATGTAGGTGTTATTGGAGGACAAACACAGAAGGTGTGATTAGCACAGACTCGATTTTGTTTGAATATTTTCAGAATTTGAATAGTTTCTTTTGTGCAAAAAAATATTTTATACAAAACAATTTGAATTACCTGGAGCTGAAGGAGGAACATCTATAACAGTCATCCTTTGTTGTCTCTTCTGGGTTGCTTCTGCCCTTGGCTGCTTGTTAAGCATGGTGTCCTGTCCATAGGTGCAGGTGTCATCAAAAGAAAGTTGTCTGATTTATTCACTGTTATTTCCCTCATACTAAAAACATGCACTCTCTTAGTCTAATACACTTGTGGTGAAAACAATGTTCAGTACGTGGAACCCGGTCATAATGAAGTTTTCTTCCTTTCCCTTGGAACTTCTTTATACATGCAGGTTCCACTGTATTGCTAGCCTCCTATAGTAGCCGTTTTGTAGCGCTTCCATTTCACTCCATTCGAAGCGCTACACAACGGCTGCTATAGGACTAGGAGGCTACTGTATAAATATGTATTGCCATGCAAACTAAATACAAAAGCACTTACCAAAATCGGAGAATGGCTTAAATCGGTTTCGATGGCATGGACTGATGGAATAGGAACAACTCCATATTCAACCGACTTCAGTCTTGGCGTAAAGTCAAGGACTAAAGAAAATCTTATAAAGTCTTCCGGCTTGGAGTGAACCAAACAAACGTTCTTCGTCGGTTCCCACTTCGCTCGCTTTGTTCGCACGAACCTCAACCACTGGCGTCTTCTCTTCTTTGCTTCTGGCCGATCATCGCTTAAAAACGGGACCGTGTGTTAGAGCTATCCTTTTTTGAGTCTGGCTCATTCCTACAGCCCCCAAATACACATCTGTTTGGCATTTCAAATCGAGTTATTCGCTCGATTCGCTCTGTTTTTATCTGTCTTTGTTGTTGGTTGTTCGCTTTCTCTCACTACTATGACGTTGCTTTCCGGTTTCGTTCCCAGTCTAATTCCAGACTCGAGCTGACGGCCATTTGGGACAGGGTGCCCAAATCGGGTTGTTTTACAATGTTTGACCCCAGAAATAAGGTCGAACTCTTACTTTTTTCCTTTTTTTCTCTTCGAATTATTGATAAGAAGGATGTAAAGAATTTATTAAAAATACTTCAAATTTGGGGTTATAGGCACTTTAAGTGATTTGTTATATAGACATAAGTTTTCCTAGAGGCAAAGGTGTGCATAAATACGGGACCTACCTGATACGAGCGAGGTTTGTCGTCTTCTCTTCGGGAAGCTGCTTTTCAACACAAAACGGATTTTTTTTAGTATCGTTTCGTGTCTTTACTGCATCCTTTTTTTAGCTACCAATTTCTCATTCTCGCGCTTGATAAAGATGTAAATTGTTTCTTCGGAGCTGGTTCCATTTTAAACGCTTTCTTTCGACGAAAAATCAGCTTTTGATGAAGATCTAGACGTTTTGGAAACAAATATTTCCCGCCTTTTTAGATAGCCAGTGCCGCGCGCGACACATGACACCATTTTCTGTCACGATGCGATCACGTGGCGGGCAACAATTGATGAATTGTTGCCCGCGCGGTAAACATTGAATTTTGATGACTGCACGTGACCCTGAATCAGCCAATGAGAGCGTGCATTCTTTCTGGAAAACGTATGGCTATGTAACAAGTTTTAATGTTGCCTTGCTTTATCTGCAGTAACGGAAGATGAAATTCGTCGTGGTATCATCACAGCTCCTTCACCGGCCAATCACTGCTTCTGGTTCAAGCGCGTCATAACTGACCTAAGAGAAAATATTGATAGCAAAAATGCCGGAAAGTTTATGGATTGTGGTGTACCAGGTAACGCCGACGACGATCCCAGTCTTCTTTTGAACCGTCTCCGCGAGAAAGCTCTTCCTAAGGTGTTGCCAAGCAGCAATATTACACAGTATAATGTTACATGGAAGGACAATGGAATTGACCCTAATTCATCATCCGAGCATGCACACTACATACAAGACCTCTGTAAAGCTTTCTATGATACATTGACAGGCATGATTGAGAAGGCGACTAGCGAAAGAGAAGCAGTTGAGGTTAAAGATTCTCTAGCGGAGGAGGTATTTGACCACATGTCGTTCTGTACCAAGAAGTGTCAGGCATTTCATGGTCGGGAAACGTTCTTGGAGTCGATTAAAGAAACGCTACTGAAAAACGAGAAGCGCTTGGTCGTGCTTTTCGGGGAGTCCGGCTGTGGCAAAACATCCATCATGGCAAAGATCTCTACCCTGGTCCGAGAATGGCTCGATATCGAGTCCATTGCGGTCGTAGTTCGATTTATCGGCATTTCTCCTGACTCGTCCAGTGTGAGACTGATGTTGCGAAGTGTATGCCAGCAGCTGTGTAAAGTAGCAGGTGATGATATCAACAAAGTACCAGAGGTAAAATCCTGGTTCATAATTGTAATTATTTATTAGTATAACGATTAGTTCCCTGTCATGAAGTACTTTTCAAAAATCATTTATTCCTCATAAAATTCTCCCGTTTATTAAACGTTTTCAGCAGTTAATACCAGTGAATTAAAAAAAAGTGCGATTTAATTGCCTATAAGAGTTGAGCTGATCGTGGATTGACTGTTAAATTTCTTATACACCCTTGTATGAGTATTAGAATCCGAATCTAGCCAGTCAGCATCAACTGAGAGTCTCGGGTTTTGAGTATACTTGGGTCTTCTTGGAAGTAATTTTCTAGTGATGCATGTTATTTTGTTTGTAACCATTTGTGTTGTACATGTGAGTTTTATCCCAACAATTTTCTCATCTTCAAAGATTTGCTCGCTTTACTTAAATTAGTTTATTATCTCATGCCTTACGTTATTAGACAAACACAAAATGGTATTTCTAATTTGTTCCCATAAGGAAATAATGCACTTTTGTTGGCCTAATAAATGCCGTTAGATGCAATCACTTCACCCAATGAAAACACTTCGTTGATCAGCTATATTCGATTGCATTGACTGTACAGGATATAAAGTCCCTGCTGGAGTTCTTCCCTGAGTGTCTGGAGAATGCGGCCAATGAAAAGCACGTGGTTCTCATTCTTGACTCATTGGACCAGTTGTCACCTGACAATGGAGGCCGACAAATGGACTGGCTGCCGAAGGAACTACCTGAAAACGTGTACGTGGTACTATCTACTCTACCAGGAGAAGAGTTCGAGTGTCTTCAAAAATTACAGGTGTGCTAAATGTTTCTGAAATGGAACTGAATATAAAAGGTAAACCTCAAATGGCCTTTGTACCTAGCCTCCACAGGCAACTAGGAAAAAAGAGAGAAAAGAAAAAGAAAATGGGACTTGGGTTACCTGTGGTGCTGGGGAAGGGAAAGATGAATGGAATTGCCTGTCAAAATAGCTCTGCGCATATCACGCTGCGCATGATAAACGCACTTGTCAGTGGGACAAAACGAAAAGTTGCACGTTGCAAAAGGTTACTCCCTATGAGGGGATAAACTGATCTTTGTCAGTGTAGTCGTTCGTTCAGTATGTTATTGCAATCCCTTGGAAAAGTAGCTTCTGTTCCTCCAGTCGATTCAAAGAGTCAGAGAAAGTATATAGTAAAGGGTGGCGAGATAAAGACGGTCTTTGATGCTTGTTTAAGCAGCGACGAAATGCGTTTTTCGGACGAACACCAGGCCTAGTTTGGAAGCAAAATCATCTCTCAATCCGGGTTGATTTTCAAAATGATATGGAAATTCTGGTAAATAGAAATACCTTTACTATTTTTCGGCTTTTGCAAATAGGTTCGGGCACTAAAGATACGTAATACGAGTTACGAAGGCAGCAAATGCCTTAACTCTTGACGGCTATAGTGATTTTCAAGTCTTCGAGTTCGAGTGACCAGTTGACTCGCCGCGAAGAGGAAATTTGAATCAATCGCTTTTGTCCATATAAAAGGACAAAAATTCTATACCAAGTTTACTTTTGAATTTTCTTATAATTGCCTTGTTTGTAATCCACTGAGAAGAAATCCTGGCGCCGAAATCCTTGCACACTCGGTCGCATGTGAACCGTTGGTGTGAGACAGTAGATTGAAACATTAATTCGTCAAATTGCCTGAAAAAAAACTCATGCTTGTGATAATTTGAATGCTTTTAAAACTGGAATTTCATTTCCAGCTGCGATAGTTCTTTCCGTATTAATAATTCTTGGAGATGTATAAACTGTATTCAATAAAACGGTATATCACCCTTGAGTAAGAATGTGAACGGACAAATCTCCCTAGTGATCCCCCAGTCCAGTGACAAGTCCACAAGGTGAAGTGTCGTGTCCACACCATGCAGGTTTTGGCAGTTAACTTTTCCGTAATTTTTCTACACGCCGCCCCACCCCGCCCCGGACACTGAAGATTTTGCACCACAGGAAACCCAACGTTCCATTTAGCTCTTCTTTTATTCCCTTGTACCCTAATCAGCAACATTAAGATGCTGACTCTGTTCATGATATATCTAAGTTGAAGTTAGGGCGCATTACGCCTGAAGTAAAAATGCTCTTAACGAAGAAATTATAGGAGAGGAAAAATAACCCGAACACAGTATTTCGTACGTTAATTTATTGCAAAATGCTGCTTTAGTTTTCGACTTTTTGTTATATACGAAAATAGCTTTGATATAATATAACAGTTATGTATGGTTTTATAGCCATTATTTGCAATATTTACCAGCACGATAAAAGAGAGAAAAGAGATTTTGTTTCTCATCCGCAAAATTCATTTTGAAGTTGTTTTCATATTCCACCAAAAAATTTGGTTTAAAGGGTGGTGTCACGATGAGAGGCCTTTGCACCTTGGGGAATGATTAAAATCAAAGCAAGCTTTGACTTCAAGGAAAATACTGCGTATCATTTCAATCAAACATTCATGAGATATGAGATAACTGTTTGTAGCCAATTAACAGCGTGCGCTACACCATAACGTGCGCTACACCATAACGTATCCCATTTAAGACGTTTTAAATTATAATTAGTAACTTAAAAAGTAAACATTTATTTTACGAATGTCAAATTATTTGTCTTTTGGTCACTTTACACAGGCAATTTTACCAGGCAGATGTCTAAAAGAAGTTCCAAAGATTCCTTTGAGCGAGGCTGACCTTATTCTGAGTAACTGGCTACAAGCAGCCGGGAGATCTCTTACGGATAAGCAGAATGGCACCGTACTTGATGCTTTTGGAAGGTGCCAGCTTCCGTTGTACCTCAAACTGGCATTCGACGAGGCTTGCAGATGGAAATCATACACTCTCGATAACCAGATCACTTTGGCCGAGTCAGTAAAAGGCATTATTAACGCCCTACTAGACCGCGTTGAACGAATTCATGGTAAGACCCTTGTAAGCCATGCACTTGGCTACATCACAGCATCGAAGAACGGATTGACAGAAATCGAGCTGGAAGATTTGCTGTCATTGGACGATGAAGTGTTAAATGACGTCTATCAGTACTGGACTCCTCCAGTTCGAAGGCTACCACCGTTACTTTGGATTCGAATCCGTAGTGACATCCGTGACTACTTAATTGACCGTGGAGCAGATGGTACCCGAGTAATCTACTGGTATCACCGACAGTTTATTGAGGTCGCACGTGAGAGATACTTAGGAGAAGACCAGGTAAAGAAAATCCATGCCAACATGAGTGACTACTTCTTGGGCACCTGGGCCGAAGGACAAAAGAAGCCATTCACTAACAAACAAGGGGAGAATATGTCTATGAATCGTCTTGTTCCTGAACAACCTTTGATGTATCACTTAAGTAGGGAGAAGCCAATCTACAATCTGCGTATGCTCAGTGAGCTCCCATACCACTTAGTATATTCCGACCAGCTGAAGACCGTCAAGGAAAAAACGTTATGCAATTTTGATTTCATCCTCACCAAGCTTAGAGCTACTTCTTTTGAGGTTGTCCTCGACGACTTTTCAAATGCACTTAACAATTTCCCAGATGATTTGGAACTTGGTGAACTAGAGAAGACACTACGCTTGTCAGCTGTGGCACTAGAAACTGACCCAAGACAACTAGCAACGCAGCTTCTTGGCCGTCTCCTCCCTCTTATCAAGAAAGAAGCAGCTTACCCATACCTTAGCAAACTGCTAGAAAAGGCGTATTCTTGTCCCGTGCCATGCCTTATCCCCAGCCGTAGGTGTCTTACTGCACCAGGAGGAACTTTAGTTTCATCGCTATCCATAGAAGAGGGCAACATTCACTGTTGCGCGTTCAGTTGCGATGGAAAGACAGCGTTTGTCGGTAGCACTACCTCAGATGGGCTCAAGCTCCAGATTGTTAACATCCAGACTGGAAGAGTACAGCGAAAGATGAATTTAACAGATCCATTTGAGATGGTGTTTACATGGTCCATGAAAGGCAGCACAAAGGACAAAGATATTGTCCTTGTTATGGGATCAAAGTATATTTTCCTAGTCAATACAAAGACGGGGAAGATTGTGCAGAAGTTTCACGCTCTTGAAGAAGAAACGCAATACTCTCCCATGCCACCAGTTGCTTTCGCTGACGACGAAGACAGACTTGTAGCAATTACTGACAAGAACATGAAAATCTGGACGGTTAAAGATGGTAAACTGGAGCATACCATTTCAGTTGGTACTATTGATATGGACGAGGAGTACGGCTCTGTTGACACAAAAGATAATGTCGCTGTCTATAGCATTGGCATCATGAGTAACGTCTTCAAAGTACTAAACGTCAAGACAGGTCAACATGTTCGTGAAGTCGAAGTATACGCACAAGGTGAAGATGCTTCTATTAAAGCTGTGAAAGTAGGAGCGGGTGATAAAGTGATTGTGGTACCATCTGCCTTAAAGTCCTTGAGGATTTATCACCTCCATACTGGAGCATTTCTTTCTGAGATTTCAGAATTTGCAATGAACAAAGGATTGCATCGTTTACAAGTGACGGACGATGGATGTAAGGCAGTAAACATCATCAATTTCGAGGTCATGATAACCGAACTCGAAACTGGAGAAGTAAGGAGGACGCTGAAAAGCAAATCTTTTGGCACACTTGTTATCCACACTAACCTGTACACAAGAGATGGAAGATTTGTCTTTTCAATCGGAAACGACAACATTCTTCGCATCTACGACCTTGAGAAGGCGCTGGCTGAGGATGAAATGGGAGCATCGGTGATGAACAGCGCAGTTGCATCCATTGACACGGTAACTGGCCTTTTCCCTGGAATCGACAAGAAGCACGTGATTGCAAGTGCCACAGTCCAAAATTCTTCAGAAATATCAGTTTGGGATACTGAAACCGGTGCCAAAGTTCGAGCCCTGAAATGTATGGACCAAGTGCCGCCTCAGGAGATGCGCATGTGTAGTCCGACAAGAGGCGTCGGCTACATCTACGACGTTAATTTCATTCACTTCAAGGTCTATGACCTGAAGGAGGGAAAAGTCGAGCGATGTCTGCTTGGCAAAGCGTCCAAGAGAACACCCGCGTTCGGAGGCATTAACGAGAACCATTTGATTTCATTCTCCAAGGGAAGGAGAAATCTCAAGGTCTTGGATATTGACACAGGACGAGTGACAAAGCAATACAAGTTTGGCCAGAAGCATCGCCTTGAGGAAATGTTCTTGAGCAAGAATGGCAAGATGGTTGTTTGTTCTCAAGCCAGCAGTATGGTGGAACACCCTGATAAGACTCTTCCACTGATCGCCCTAGACACAACAACAGGAGAGCACAGGTTTCTAGAAATAGCTGGACAGCAGCTGTTGCTGACTTTCTCTTGTATTTCTGACGATGGGAGTTACCTTGTTTGTGTAACAAACGATCTGCAGCCAAGATTGTGGGACTTACGGTCGGGAATACTACTGCATCATCTCGAAGCCGAAGAATACCCAGTCGCTTATGCCACTGGCATATCAGTTCCACTTCAACTCGCCTTAACAGCGCAAAGTGACGGAGACATAAACTCCTGGGAGATTTGCAGTGGGCGTGTTAAACACACCTTCAAGTGTGACACAGTTGATATCATCTTGGTCTCCGCTGACGGAAACGTAGCGTATTCCAGGTACCGCTACCGTAACAGTAATCTAGATGCATGGGACCTCAAAACAGGAACGAAACTGGCTTCGTTCACTTCCGACTGGAAACCTGAACGGATAAATATCGTGGGCAATATCCTCGTTCTGGGACAGGCTGACAGTCCTGACATAATGACCCTAAGATTGCACATACCCGGTTGTAGTTCACCGTCCTCTGGAGAAAAGTCACCATTTGATGGGCTTCCAGTAGATGGAATCCTACAGTCGTGTCCAGATTCTCCCTCTGCTGATGATGGTGACGAGGATATCGACGATGACGGAGATAAGAGTGACGTTGCTAAGTCCGAGTTCACAAAGAAGGCGCTTAATGCTAGGCCGGATATCATCATCGGTGGAGGCAACATCGTGGATGCAAAAAACGTATTTATATCGGAAGCGGTATTCAAGCAAAATTTCCAAAAGTAATGAATCATGGACTCTTAAAGATGGCTTTAGCAAGCAATGTGCAGGCATAAGAGTTGCTGCCTTTGGCTATAGGTATTACATAATTATAGTGTAATTGTGATGGTGGACGCGAGTCTTAAAATCATCACCCTCTAAAGTACAACAACAATATATTGCTCTCAATGACGTATCGCCACTCTGCCTGACTCAGCTCTCCCTTTAAAGCCCACTAAAAATGGAACAAGCGGACTACTCACCAAACGTTCGACAAATAAATATATTACGAAGCTTTCAGGCCATTCGTGAAATATAATATGAGAAATTTTTGTTTGCGATATTAAATTACAGCATTTTATAATTAGGCCAAGGAATTTCTTGTGCTGGGCAAGGTTTTAAAAATCCTAAATTTGATCTAATTAAAACAATTTAATCACGACATATGATAGATACAAAAGAGTAAACAGTACCGCTCGAAACCTGTGTTCTGATTGCAGCCATTATACTGTAGCTTATACTTGCTCCAAGTCGAACTCGCTGAGTCAATGGGTAAGCGATTACTGGGTCAAAAATCGAGCGCGAGAATCGAAACAAGAGGCGAGTTCGACTTGTTTCACTTGCTGGAAATTGAATCGGGGGATTATGTTATGGCGCGAAAACACGTTTCAGGGCGGAGCTTACATTTCGCGCCTTTGACAAACTCGTTCTGAGTACAATCAAATTATAAATACCACATCCACGGTCGACTGACTTGACACGTCAACATACAATGCCTGAAGAATTGACGCTTTGTGATTGGGCAAATCTTAGTACGTCATAAGCTACGCCTCCGGTTGAAAAATCAACCGGTAAATTTGGCGCGCTGCAAGTCGGAAAAGTCATTCGTGCGGGGGGCTAAGAAGGACTTTGAGAAAGTCTAACTGTAGCTCTATAATTGTTTTTTTACTGAACGTTCTAAAGGTTAGGGTGTTTGGTGTTGTTAGGTAATCCAATGTTGTGGCTCGTTTCGAGCGGTACAGGCCGGCTCATACAAAACACATATCTGATATATTGTTTATCAAGTTTAAACGGGCTCTTTGTTATAGCCTAATACAGAGTGGCTTTCAACTATTATGGTAGAAAAATCAGTTGCGATAAGTCATTAGCTATTTTACCGTTTCTTACTATATGGAATATATTACATGCATTTATAGTGAACTTCGAAGTTTCTCGAGGTTATTAAAAACAAAACGGTAACAGTGTGGTACACGTGTTCGTCATTTAGAAACTGGACTGTCAATCACAGCGCATGGCTACCAATATTGGTAGCCATGCGTGAAGAGCATAGGATTTTTTTCTCATTGCACGGTGGACATAGCCTGCGTCGCATCCGAACTGAACCCCGGTTAAGTCCGTCTGCGAACCAGCGACGCAAAGCTTGTTCTAGACCCCCAGCAGCGTACCGTGATTTGAGTACGCGTTCTGATTGGCTTTTAAAAATGCTTTTTCTCACACGCCTTCTGACTGGCTATTTTAAAATGACTAGGATCGTCACGCCATGCGATAGCTCCAACAGCTGGTTACATCAGCACGACATTCCATTCCCCATTTGTCTAGACCAATTAGAGCGTAAATGTACAAATTAAATAAGCAACGACTCGCTTTTGTCGGCATTTTACACGAGCTCACTAGTTCAGCCTAAAAATAAATGAGTTCCTCCAAAATATTTGTTATTTCTTGATAAAAGCTAAGAACAGAATATATACGAAGCTATTTGAACCGATTCTACATCCATATTTTTAAGTTTAGCCTCTATATTCCACTAACGATTTCCTCCCAGACGAGTGTTCTGGCGCGAGTGGTTCTTGGATTCTGGGGAGACTAACAGGTGACAGGCTGGTGACAGTTGAATGGCAAGTCAGAAGACGTGTAAGAAATGAGCATTTTTAAAAGCCAATCAGAACGTGTACTCAAATCACGGTAAGCTGCTGGGGTCTAGAACACGGTTTGTGTCGCTGCTTCGCAGACGGACTATACCAGAGAAAAGTCCGGATGTGGCTAGGTGGGCACAAATGACCATAAAAACGGCATGAGTTATATATTTTAAAAAGTTTTCAACGCAGACGATTGAATTTTGGTAGAAGGATGTAGAATCATAAAAGGAATATAACCTGATTTTTCTAAGCTATGTTACTACCATTGTGACGTCACAATGACGTCATTTATCCATTTGTAATACGTTTCTTACAACTGTTCATTACCTCTAAAAATACAATGTCGTATATTGTTAAAATATACTTGTAATGAGAATGAAGGAATCGAAAACCCGATGTCGATTGGTTAAGGAAATCAAAAGTTATGAAAGTTTGAACAGATCTTCAGTTGGTATACTCTTTAACGTGGTAGCATTCAACTGCTCTCTATACTATTCACATATTTAATGATAAAAATGGGCTTATATCACTTTAAGGGATGCATGGAAACGCGAGGTGAGTAAGACAAAATTATCATTCACTACAATTAACGCATGAAACTGTGAAAGGAATAAGTGGATTCCCATACAATGTTCAATACCCAAGGAACTACTTCCACCTCTGTACCAGCGCCGTTCCCAGAATGTGTAAGATGCTGGTCGTCATACATCAGTACAGAGTAAGATCAAAGTCATTTCCTAAATTAAAATATATTGTAGGATACAATTGCAATGGATAACTAGTTCCTGTAAAAAAAACTACAATCCTGGTCAAAAGGACTGGGATACTTAGCTATTTTCCCCCTGTCACACCTCCTCCCCCCACTCAATGTTGGTTTTTGTTTCGTCAAAGTCATGATTTATCATCACAACATTGATTTGGGGGAGGGCCGTGATACATTTATTTCTTGATAAATTTTAGAAAATGTAGAGAGTCGGGTATTGTTTGTTCGAGAAAGCATACAAGGTGTTAACTTGTGACAAGTGTCCCAAGTCCTTTTGACCACGATTGTAGTATTGATTTGCGTCGGCGGGAAAGATAAACACTGGTATGATCAACTGAAAGTCAATTAAGGTATGCATGCTAACCGCCGTGGGAAGCGATTAACAGCTGACATTTCGAGCGCTAGCCCTTCAATTCGTCACAGCAAAAGAGGAAGCTATGGCTATGGGTCAGGCGCTCCGATGGGCTCCGATTGCCGAGCATCCCTCTCCTGCTCTGACGAAGGGCTAACGCTCGAAACGTCAGCTGCTACTCGATTTCCACGGTGGTTAGGATACAGTTATCGACTTTTAGTCAGTTATTATACCCGTTTATAGCAGTTTATTGTAGGAAACTTCAATGTAGGCAATTAAATAGTACACTGGAACACATCTCTATGTCTAAGACACGCGGTGCCTCGCAACATTGCAAACAATGTTGCAATTTCTACTATTGCAACTTTGTGCTCAACAAATTGCACCCATGCAGGCGAAACAGGTATGCTCTGCTTGTAATGTAAAACGATTGCAGGGTGCTGGCAATGTTTTAGCACTATTTTGGCATTTTAAGAGTCTCCAGAATACAAATTTGGCAAAATACTTTGTTTTTATCGAGGTGATGGTCTCTTGGCAAAGTATCCGTATCTTAACAAGAAAAAAGAGAAAGACGTTTTTATGTCTTATATTGCTTCTTCAAAACATATTGTTGTTTTGTTACCTCAGATCGGGACACTGTAAACCCCAAGATAATATTTTCTAATAATTGAAGAATAAACTAAAATCAATAGATCAGTTTACGGTTCATGCGCAGTTGTCTTTCAATAACCATATAGTGAGCCTTGAATTCATAATGGCTGAATTCAGTTTCAATTGCATATTGAGCCCAAATATCTTTTGATTAAAATCGATTCTACATCAACTATATGAGCCCGCAGTAATTGACCACTCGCAACTGAATGCATTTTTTTGTTTATGTGTTTGATTTTCCTTTGTATTCTCATTCTATATATTGCTGTTTGTGAAGCTAATCAAATCAAATAATAATAATTCATCAACCGTACTTTTCCCTTGACTGATATCAAATCACTTCCCAGCTTGTAATAATTTAATTAGTTAAATTACCTAGATCACAGTCCTCAGTTTGTTTTCTAAAATTAATGCTTATTTACTCAAATATCTTCAAACTCGGTAAACATAATAATTTCCATATGGTCTTTTTTGTGGTGGGGTTCATAAAAAAAAAAGTTTTGAATTCATTTAAATTTACAGACCCTGTCCCAGTCCTTTAAAGGAGAACTGAACCCTAAAATCAACTTTAGCTCAATGAGTAGATCTAAACATGAAAATACTCACCAAAATTTAATTTACTGTGTTTTGCGTCTAAGGATAGAAAATCTGCAAATCTTCCTCCCAACCGCCGCTAAGTACAGACGGCTCAATTCCTGTAATCTGTGGCGTAATATACATTAGATTGGTCAAGCACAAAGATGGACTAACGCCTCATAATTGCGCACTATTGTGCTGACGGTGTGGTTGTTTTCCCTTGGTATGCATGACGTACGATACGGGGAAAAAAGCACTAAATTGAGCCGCCACACAAACTCGCTTTATCAGCGAAAATCGGCTATTTTTCGACCTTCAAAACGTATTTCCTCTTTTTAGACCTGCACCACAAAGAAATAAAATAGCAGAACTTATTTCTGTTGAATACAAGTTTGTATAGTCGTCGGATTGATTTCGGGTTCAGTTCACACGAAGGGACAAGTCCCTGAGACCAAGTCCCTGGGACTTGTCCCCTTGAATTGAGGGGACAAGATGTGATTGTCCCCTCGTGTGAACTGTTCATGCAAAACAAAATGAAAATAAACCAATCGTAAAGCGTCATTTTACTTTTCTATAAGCTCTTACGAACTCTATTTCAAGATGGCGTCTGCTAAAATCACAATGTCCCTGGAACACGTTCCCTCGTCTGAATTTGTCCCCGGGACATGTCCCTGGGAGTGTGCCGACCTTTACTAGTAGTTTACAAAATGGCTACTACAGACCCTAGCTCATAAAATGATAAGAGAAACATTTATTTTGCATTAATTATAAAGTTATATCCAAGCAATGCTCGATCGATCGAGGCAACACTAGTTTATACGACTCACTGATACTTCAGTTCTACGAATAAAAAATAATAATTCTCACAGGAAGCCCAAGCTTTGTTTATGTCTATTTTACAAGGGTTTGTATGGGAATTTTAAAATCTAGCTTTTCGATAAATATACTGTAATAACATGAATAAAACTTACCTGGTGTCTATAATCTGTTTCTATGCGTCGTTTCAGCGAATTTGGGCGAACTTTAAATCCCAGCTTACTCTACTGATACTAAAGAAGAAATTCGCACAAATTCGCTGAAACGACCTACAGACACAGGCAAGACACAGATCATAGACACCAAGTAAGTTTTATTCATGTTATTACAGTATATTTATCGATAAAGCTAGCTTTTAAAATTCCCATACAAACCCTTATAAAATAGCCATAAACAGAGCTTGGGTTTCCTGTGGTATGCTCGGCCCTCTCTTACCACAGGAAGCCCGGTTTCACATTTTTTTTTCTCGATTTTTTCCCCGATTATAATTAGGAGTTGCCTGCGGAGGAGGCTAGGGCCATTCTAGCATTGTAATGTTCTCAACGAACGAGTTTGGCGCGCTATCGACGGGATATCGAATATCGGATATTTTTAATATATTCTTATACTATCAGATATTTATATCTAATTAGACGTCTAATTAGATACCCCTTCTCCTCTCAAGTCTCACCAGGTTCGCTTGATATGCGATATTATCGATATTATCTGATAATATCACCTCAGACATATATTAGATATCTAATTAGATACTCCTTCTCCTCTCCAATTTCGCTTGATATGCGATATTATCGGATATTATCAACTCCTATATATTCTGCGACTGTTGCAAATCATATTTAAAACAAATGATTGAGCTTTTTCACAAACTGATAGCATGGTAAATTTAGAGATTAATAAAGTCCATAAAGTATATTTCATCACTATTTCTCTGATTGTACTTTTTAAATGTTCGTTTCTTTTTTGTTCCTTTTTCTTACATTAATTACACACTAGAATATTTACATTACAAGGTACTCATGAAAATAAGTAAAGTCAGACGGGCTGATTCCTACACAAGATGCCACCTTCCTCTTTGAGTCGCTGTTATACAAGCTCATTATAACGATCAATGATGACGTTAAAAAAAACGAAATTTCCATTGCGGCGAACTATACTGATTTCAGCTTCTCAGTATTAACATGTGCGATATCTTTGAATTTAGGCAAACTGGTGTGGTAAAGACACATAGGATTGTCAGGAGGAAAGCAGTGGAAGATATCCACTAAGAATTCGCATTCAGATACCAAATTGACACAAGCGCATTCATTTCCTTTGTTACTATGTCCGCGAAGATAGGGATGAAGATCGCAAGCCCGAACGTAGTCACAGTATTTAAAACAAGCATCAGATCTCAGTTCCTTTCCTGAGAAAGAAGTGTTCATGATGAAGAAAAATGCGGCTTACGTCGGTGACTCACTGGTGATCATTTCTTGAATATTTACAATAATTGCGCAAGGTCTTACAGCAGCAATTATGTCGGCAGTTTTGTCATAGATTTTTTTCATTTTCTTCTGCTTTTCTTTGCATCTTTTCTTGCTGAGTTCCATCTTTGTGGAATTCACCAAGGTTACAATTTCGGGATCCATGCCTTCAAATCCTGGAAGCTTGATCACTATTGGCTGTATAGGTTTCACTATTTCAAACTCGCCGTCGTCCTTTTTTCGCATTTTTAGAGGAGGTACTGTCTCGTCGATTTCAGTTTTGGACTCCTTTTCTAGGTCTGAATGCTTTTCACAGTATTTAAGCGGTCTTGATGAAGCGTTTCCAAACACAGGACTTTCAGGATAGCAATCAATAATGTTGGGAACTGATGGATCTGTTTGATGTATTCTTTTGGAGCTGCGCACTTTAGTCTATGAATGTTTTCATTACCATCGATAATCATTGTAGGCCCATTTACACTACACCGAATTTTTGGCACGGCTCGGATAAAATTGGTTCGCATACCAAAAAGACAGTTCGGCTCGGATAAATGTAGCAGTGTAAATGGTTTGCCGCGCCTAATGTTTGCCCGTGCCGAACCAACAATTTTATCCGTGCCTGGCCCTAATAAATAGGTAGTCCGAGCACGGGTAAAATTGGTACGGATACCAAAATATTGGTTGGGCTCGGATAAAATTCGTAGTGTACACGATCACCCGGACCAAACGCGATGTTATTCTATGGCCTTCGATCATTTTGGCAAGCGGTCACCCTCAGAATTTTACAATTCAAGATGGCGGACAAACTCAGTCACAGCAACAGCCAAAAATGCATGTCATCCCTGCTTTGCCTTTTTCATTTCGTGGCCCTCAAATGACTTGTATTGAACACGAGGTAAGTGAGTCTTTTCCCGAAACTACCAAACTCACCGGCGCGGCTAACTTAAAACCATGCATCTGCTTCGATTTTGTTATTCAGAATGAGATTCAGATAAGAGAGTTACATCACCATTTACTTAAAACTAACACTAATGCTTCGAAAATAAAGGTCTTAAATTACAGTAGTATCTTTTAATTTCTAAAGAACGACTCCGGTTGATCCGCCGGTCAAAGAAATTATATCCCATAGGAATACGCTTTTGCAAGAGCCCATGGCTTTAAGTCATGAGTTACCTGTCAGTTAAATCGTTGGCGTCATTCAGCAGCACAGCATGCCAATTATCCGAGCTGTGTTGACAACTCGACGATCAGCGAGACAGCGATTTCAATCAGTTAGTCGATTTACGTTTGTGGTTGATATAGCAACGTCTTATGGATGACTAGGTTCAGCTCGCTCTTCAGAGAACCTTCAAAGTCGTTGCTAACGGAGGGAAGGTCTCCAGCATTGCGAAAGGTAAGTATATTCGATTCAGAGAGCGGGTGCCGTGTTTATAAGTAAATCCTGAATAAAAGTTCTACGAACGCCTCCTATACGTTAGCTTTCATTCTAACTGATTGCTGTATTTGCGAGATGATCCAAGCTTTCTAGCTACTTTCTGTACCTTCGGTTATATAATAAATTATTTACTTAGCTGTGCGTCGTTTAGAATGTAACACTTTAGAGTGTTAATACACTAAAGCTTCTTGGTGAACTGTTCTGTTGAAAAAAAAAATTATCATAACGAACTGCTAAACTCAAATCATTTAAAAGTGAGGACATAATATAAACGGTAATTCGAACAGTCAGAACAGTGAAAGTCACACTTCGTGTAAATTAGTTCAGGTATTATTCTGGGTATTATTAATCTCAAAGTGTTTTCAACACTACTCCCTAGGAATAGCTAGACCATCATGATAAAGAACGGTTTTGTCTCGGTAAGGTGTTCAGCTATGATAAAAGACAAAATTGCATTTGTTTAAACGGCACTTGACGTCAGTACGTTACTTTCAGAGATGAATAAATCAAGACGTTAACCGCTTCGATGAGAGCCAATATCATGATTGACCGAAGGTGGAATTCGACATGTGTTCAATATTCTAGAAAATGCAGGTCTAATCAGTAAACGATAAAAACATTATCGTGCAAGAGAAGTTAGATGTTACGGTACATTTTCACTGCAAGTCAATCAACAACTTTAAAGAGTGGAATAACTAAATGCTACTGTCACGCTCGAATAACAATATATGCAGAATGGAAGTTAGTTCCGGATCGGGGTAGAAGCGGAATATTTTCACTCTAAAAATTCCGTATTCCTCTGCTCTCCTGAGGTAAATATTCCCATTCCCTACTAATTTTTTTTGGGATATTCCTTATTGTTTTTAATTTTCGAAAGTGTCATGCGCTTTATTGAAATATTCCGTATTCAGTATATTTTTCAGGCAAATATTCAATATTCCTCAGTTTTCAACCACGATATTCAATATTCAATATTCCGCTTCTACTCCCGATTCCGGAAATAAACACATAATATCCAAAGACGCTGCGTCGAAATACTATAAACTAATTGCGATTTTGAGACGCGATACCGAATTATATTGCCGGCCAGTTGGGAGAAAATATATTCTGTATTCAGCGACGAAGCCCAATACGAAGAATATATTTTCTTCCAACGCCGGCAATATAATTCGGTATCGCGTCTCAAAATCGCAATTAGTTTTGTATCGCGATTCAACAGTTAAGTCGGGAATTGTTAAAAGAAAGAAGAGAATGAAGCACCAAACTTATTCTGATCGTAATTTCAATTCTCAAAAGGCGCCTAGTATATCTATGGCAACGGTTTCACGGCTTGAGTGGCGAAATCTTTCGCGACGTGTTTTGAAATCTCTTCAAAAATTATGAAAATTGTACTTTTAGCGAATAAGAGTGTTAGATTTCTGACGGAAACTACAATGCCAACCTTACCTTTAGGATTGAATGATGCTTATCTTGTAATTTACAGTGTTTTGAAGGTGAAATTGTAGAAATCTTGCTGTTGAACAAACGACTTTTGACCTTGACCTGGAACCCATGTAACTGCAAGGGCTCGCGCAAGAGCCAATCAGAGGCTGGTATTCTGAGACGCAATACCATGTTATATTGGCGTCTCAAAAGTAAACAAAGTGATCAGTGAATCGTGATACTATTCTGTTCTGCAAAATATCTGTTCTTCTGGGCCACTCGGCTGGCAAATTCTGCAGTCTGATATTTCTCAGATGGCACATTCTACCATTTTGAAAGGTATGCAACATGTCTTGGCGTTGTTACTCAGTCCCCATACAAACCACGCTTCGTCAAAGTGCTTTGAAGAAAATTGTAATTACGGCAAGGTGACCTAATAATTCTACAAGAACCGACAACAGAATCAAAGGTAAGTTCTTTCCCGGTTCTTTGCCAAAAATCCCGGTTCTTTTGCCAAAATCATCTGGCAATCGCAAAAGTCACCCTACGGGGTTTAAATTCACAAATGATCTTCGTTATTATCTTACCTTTGATTCTGTTGTCGGTTCTTGTAGAATTATTTGTTCAGCTTGCCGTAAATATAATTTTCTTCAGAGCGCTTTGACGAAGCGGGTTTGTATGGGGACTGAGTACGAGTAACCACGACAGGAAATGTTGCATACCTTTCAAAATGGCGTCGAAAACTTCGAGGTGGTCTATTCTGCAAGGTATCGAAACTTAACTGACACACCTTTAATGGAATAAATAAATTTTAAATACATAGTGATTTCTTCATGATCTTGACTCGTTTTCTACAACTGCATTCAAATTTATAAATTCTTCACGAGCTTTAGTCTGGCTGGCACTGCAGAATAGCTGTTCGTCTGTCAGTTGAAAAAAAAAGAAACCAAATACGTCTAATCTGTTTTAAAAACGTCGGAATATTCTTTTTTATGAAGTTTTACCGATGGATGCTCCTGAGAAAATACTGAACTAAAAATTACTGTGTATCCTAAAGGTGATGATGTTAGGATTAGTGGAAATGACATGCATTACCAGTTGGAAATCGTTCATGATACTTACAGCTGCCAAAGTAGAGTTCGTGCTATCCAACCTTATAACTGTAAGATATATGAAATACATTTTCCATGGCGAATTTAGCATTTTTAAAGGCCTTTTAAAAAAGCCTTTAAGAAATTAAAATTCACTCAACATTACACTAGAGGAAACGAAATATTAGGAGTTATTCGGTACCTAGGTATTGGGGGGGGGGGGGGGGGGGGTTATTAGAAATTCAGGGATGGGAGAATCAGTTTTTTTTCAGTAAAAAGTCCCCATGTTTTTAGAGGGTAACTGATGAAACTCAGTGCTCTCCTACGTTGGCCTTTGTTGACTTAGTTCTACGGTTTTACGTCCTTATCCGAGAAGACATAAAGGGCTAACCAGTTTACAGTAAGTTGCATGTTAAAGTAGTAGTGGTAGTGGTAGTGGTAGTAGTAGAGTAGTTCGTACAAATGTACGTACAGCGCAGCAGTTGCAGGTGGATACTCATGAATCCATGATCTAACAGGTGGTTAGCTTGGACCATTAAAGGAAAACAAGCAAAATGGGATCAGGAAGTTCGAAGAAAAAGAAACTGAAAAAGGAGGTAAAGTATTACTTGGTTTATAATGCTTTTATGGTGTATAAAGTATAGCGATACTTACTGCCACGTCATCCAGTGTCGTTAATGTGCCAAGCAGAGATCCATTGGTTCCCACAAAGCGGCCTTTTGGAATCATGGTAGGCACATTAGCATAACAATTGTAATGTTTCTCAACACGAAGTATCGCTATATAAATATTGAAGCCTACAAGGGGAGCACGAAGTTATCAAAACATATTAACAATTTGTTTTATCGCTGACCCGTTACTTTCAACATGTGCAAATCTACTGGGGCGAATCCAGAGAGGGTTCGATCGAACCCTCCTTTCTCTCGCTCACTGACAAAAGACAAAGTAATTGCCAAATGATTTTTGAGCTCGCGTATATCGAACCTCCCTCTAAACCCCCTATTACAGAATCCTGGATCAGCCCCAGGTCTCGTACGAGTCAGCAATTATTTCTATTTTCCAAGCACACTATACCACTTTCAGTAAGTCAACTCCAAAGTATTGCAAATTCAGAAAGCTATCAAAATGAAAACTCGGCTGCAATATCAGTTAACAGTTATTCACCGAAGTGGGGGGGGGGGAATAGTGGTGGATATTTACCGAGCCGCTTCGGCGAGATAAATATCCACTGCTATTCACCGACACTGAGGTGAATAATTGTTTTTGTGTATACCACACCGGTGAATTACAGCCAGCACCAAATAGTTATTTTATTTTCTATCAAATGGACAAAAACTCGGAGGTGAATATTCACTGTTTTATTAGCCAATTAGAGCGCGCGAAAAGCACTATTTATTGGTGTGGTATATACTAAACTCCTTTATCTTATGTTGAAATTATTGTGCAACTGTTATTGAAAAGGTCCACGAAAAACGAAAGACAATAGACAGTAAAAAATCATTAGATAAAGAAAATAAAAATACAGGCCGAACCAGGAATCGAACTAACGACCTGGTCCATATTTGACCACTCAGTCATCGTGTACTTTAAAGTGCCTATAACCCTATAATTTGTATTGCTTACGAACCTCCGAAGAGTTTTGAGTACTTCTGTGAAAAAAGTTTTGGATTTGAGTGAATACTCTATGTTCTACGCTTGTTTGAAATCGTGTAAATGTGACCTTTCCCGATCCATGACCGCGTAAGCAAAAGCCTGGGTCGATACCTGTATTTACGTCATCTTGACGTCATATAATTAATTCGGCTTTGCAATCATTTCAATAAATACTTAACATGTTAACTAAAATGACTTTTTTCTTTACTAACAACTCACAAACTGTGTATATTTTCTATGCATAGATGTTGTTGTGATAGAAAGGCGCCATGGAGAATAATGCATTAATGAGGTGACGTACATACAGGTTTTGACCCAGGTTTTTACTTACGCGGTCATGGGTCAGGAAAGGTCACATTTACACGATTTCAAACAAGCGTAGAACATAGAGTATTCACTGTAAACCAAAACGTTTTTCACAGAAGTACTCAAAACTTTTCGGTGGTTCATAAGCTATCAAAATTGCAAAAGGGTTATAGGCACTTTAACTCGAGAGAGCGTGTTACGAGCATTACGCGCAAGGTGTAAAAATAGTTTGACTTTGTATGGGTTATCATTTTACCTCTTTCCGCCTTATTGATTTTCTTAGTGTATTGAGCTCCTCTATTACGAGTTATCTACGGTGATAATTTTAATGCAATGTTTGGATCTTACTATACTGGGAGTAGGAGGACCGAAGTAATGAAAGGCGAAGAGGCGAGAGATAGAAGGAAAGGACGTGAAGAGTCTCTGGTTTGATGTTATCCGTTGAGAATCTCACTTCCATGCGAACATTTCCAAATCAAGAAAACACGTCAAACAGAATTTGCTGGGCCATTGGTAAGCCAATGACCGTTACATCCAGCCATCACGGATGTGCCTGGTAATGAGTAGATTATCCAATCAGGGACGAGGTTGAAATTCTAAACTTGATGTTCGCATGGAAGTGAGATTATCGCCTCATAACACCAGAGGATTATATGTTCCTTCTCTTCTCTCTCTCTCTCGCCTTTTCACCTTTTATTTCTCTTCGAGCCTCTGGAACTTTGGGCCATGTGTAGGATCTTACCACCTTTTCACATAACTCAACACAATATAGTTTGAACATTAAAATGTCAGTAAAAAGGATGAAGCCATTCCAATGTGATTTACTAAATCGTATTACTATGATGTACCGTTGTTAAAGAAAAACAAGCGCTCCAAGAAGAAGGATAAGGTGACAGTTATCGGCGCCCATGCGTTGGTGGAGAATGAAGAAGACGATTATAACGAGAACCAAAATCTAGAAGAAAAATATGAGAATGAGAAAGAAGAGGAATTAGAAAGAAATGAAGGTGTCCTGGAGAAAGAAGTAGAAGATGAGGAGGAGAAAGAGGAGGAGAAAGAGGAAGAAGAGGAAGAAGAGAAAGAAGAGAAAGAAGAGAAAGAAGAGAAAGAAGAGAAAGAAGAGAAAGAAGAGAAAGAAGAGAAAGAAGAGAAAGAAGAGAAAGAAGAGAAAGAAGAGAAAGAAGAGGAACAAGAGGAACAAGAGGAACAAGAGGAACAAGAGGAACAAGAGGAACAAGAGGAACAAGAGGAACAAGAGGAACAAGAGGAAGAAGAAGAAATGGAAGAGGAAGTAGATGAAGAAGAGGTAGAAGAGGAAGAAGAGGAAGAAGAAGAAGAGGAAGAGGAAGAGGAAGAGGAGGGGAAACGAACACTGGAGAATTACAGCGAGAAAATGAAGAAAGCCCTAATTGGTGACCTTGACATCGATTTTCCTGAAAATGTCAAGGTTGTGCGAATCTTCACTAGTTCGACTTTTACAGGCAAGTAAGCTATGATCCCTGGGGCACTCTTGGTTATGACGTAATATATATGTGCGGATGATGAATTCCGGGTTATAGACGATTCACAGTAATCAAACGGAGAAACTCCAGGTTCCTTTTCCCAATATAATTTGGAATTCAGACTGTTGGAGTTATTTTTCTCTGACAACCGAGTCTGGTTCTGTTCCATGGCAGCACATACCTAACCATATATCATACAAGTTCCCCCTGACTATGACATACTAATAATGTTTCGTGCATGTTATAGACATATCCAACAAGTTAATGTTAGATAAGAAGGAGAACTGAAGGAATCCAAAGTAAATATATGAATTGTTATCGAACAAAGAAGTAATTTTCACTTATTGTCTAATGTTTACGTACTTATGTAAATCCGTAGTCGGGTTATGGAATCCAGCAAGTATGGAATCTTCCTTCGTTCCTATTGTATTTTTTCGCATCTTAAATTAAGTAATCACAGAGAGTAATTTCAAGTCGAGGTAAGGCCTAAAAGCTTGTAAGTACCGTTTTCCCTTTGCTTTAAATTTGTTCTTTTCTGTATTTAGTCAAGTAATGGTATTATATTATATCTAATATGTTTCAGCGAATCGGTAAAAGTTGACTGTTGGATTAAACTGAAAGACCGAACTCAAGCATGGCCATATTTGTCTGTAACATGAATAGAAAATAGATTATTTATCATTGGATTTAACCACATAACTGAAAGAGTAATACACTAAAGGCCCTCTTCAAGTTAAATTATTTGAAACTGTACGTTTATAATAATTTATTATTAAAATTAACTTTTTCTTGTCTCATTGTGCTCCATAGATACATCGGTGGAACGTAACACATTGATGGAGAGGGTATACCCTCGTATTAAGCAATTCTGTCAGGAGCGTGGTTATGAGTTCCAGGTAGTTGACATGAGGTGGGGTGTACGAGATGAGTCCACAGATGATCACCTCACATCTGAACTGTGTATGAGAGAGTTACGAGCATGTCAGAACCTCTCAACGGGACCCAACTTCATTGTAAGCATTTTTGCATTTTGTATCTGTTTTTAAAATGAGATTATCGTAGCCTTATATCTGTTTCAATGAAATCCCATTATTTAATATGTTCAGGCTAATCAAATTTGTCGGTTCGGAAAAGCAATAATATAGATATTTTAAGAAGTCAACGATTTAACAAATTCTTATCAATAATCGAATGGTATTTGACCTCCTTTTCATGTTACAATTATCAAATAAAGTTTCCCATGCTTGTTTTGTCAGACATTTCTTGGACAAAAGTATGGTTACAGACCTTTCCCGCCAAGAATTCGTGCCTCCGAGTTCGAGAAGTTACTGAGTGCTGTAGATAAACCAGATGCTAAGAAAAGGCTTCAAGACTGGTTCAGGCGCGACGACAACACTGTTCCCGCCGAATACTTGCTTCAGCCAATCACATCCTTGCTGCCAGACTATCGTAACTATGACAACCCGGATCTGCGTAAGAAGGCGTCGGGTGAATGGTGGACTGCGTTTGAAGGAATTCAGGTTGCGTTGAGGGAAGCCGCCGATAAAGTTCTCACAAAACGAAGTGACATCCTCAAGTACTATATGTCGGGTAAGACTTTCTTTGTAAATCAGACAATCGGAGATGACATTTATAGCACAATTGATTGTAAATATATATGTATATACATATGGAATATAAATACATCAAGCACTGAAAGATTCATTGCTATCAGGTTAATCCCATTTATTAGCTTGTTCCCCAAAGTAGAATGCAGTGAAACCAAATGAATGCTTAAACACTTGAAATTAAACAATAGTTAAAGAAGTAAGACTTCAACATGAAAACTGTGTTTTTCGCTGTCTTTGTGGCCGATATGCGTATTTCGCGTCTGCGAACAATAAACAAATGGATAATTTATCAGTTCTATATAAAAAAAACAAAGTACTTGAAATATGCTCCACATTCAGTGTATAAAAGCAGCATGAAGCACCATCTATTGTAGGCTCCTTTGCAGCCGTTATCTGTGTACATATATTGCTGCCCTCTTTTTATCCTATAAAGAACTTGGTAGTTTTCATGTATAAACTGCATATCAGTCTTACACTTACTAAAAGCTACAATCCGCTATAAAAACAAACTTCTGTCATTATTTTAGTTACGGAGGATGAGATTCGTCGTGGTATTACCAACGCTAGAAATCCCACTAAGCACTGCTTCTGGTTTAAGCGCGTGATAACGGATCTAAGAGAAAATATCGACAGTCCAAAGGCTGGCAGCTTCATGGACAAGACCTGGGGATCCCCTGCCAAAGTAGATGAACCAGCGCAAAAGCTGTTAAACCAGCTTCGAGAAAAAGATCTTCCAAGTGCACTGCCGAACAACAATATTATCCAGTATGACGTTAAGTGGCAGGATAACGGAATTGACCCACAGAAATCACATGAGCATGCGCAGTACATTGATAAAATTTGTAAGGATTTCTACGAGCATCTTACAACGATGATATCCGATGGAATCAAAGAAAATGAAACTGCTGACACCAGAAACCCAATTGCCGAGGAGATCTTCCAGCATTCCTCTTTCTGCCAAAAGAAATGCAAGTCCTTCTTTGGACGGGCAGACTTTCTGGAGGCAGTGAAGAGCGAATTGACAAGCAACGACCAGCGAACAGTTGTTTTGTATGGAGAATCGGGATGCGGAAAGACGTCACTGATGGCAAAAATAGCGACAGAGGCGAAGTCGTGGCTTGAAGGGGACACTGTTCTGATGGTTTGTAGGTTCATTGGCACATCACCAGAATCTTCTAGTATCCGTCCACTGTTAAGGAGTATTTGTCAACAGTTGTGCAAAGCAACTGGTCAGGTTACAGACGACATACCTGAGGTAAGTGGGCATGGAAAAATGCGAGACACACACAGGGAAAGGTTGTGTGGTAATAGCGGAGCTCCCGCGACGCGCCGCGCGGAATAATAATACTAATGGCCATATTTATATAGCGCCATATCACCACAGTCTCATGGCGCTTTACAATTACGGACATCCTGTCAGTGAGGTTACAGACTGCTTATACGGCGCTGATAGCTGCCACGCAGTGTGTGGTTAGTACAATGGCCAGGCTGCTGTACCGGGTGACAATCCCCTGCTCTTTTTCGAGCACAGCAGGTTCTTTCACGTCCCCTTCAAATACTGATTAGAAGTAGAAGGAGACAGGGCCAGCGGCTTATATATGTCTCTGCCCAAGGACGCGGCCGGGATTGGAACCCCCGACCTCCCACACTCTAGACCGTGCTCTACCAACTCAACGACGCGCGACGTGCCTGAAAATGTGATGTACATGCGCATGCACTGCCAAAACCAGACGGCCGGGATTGAAACCTTGACCCAAGGAGGATTGGAAGGCCTTTCCAAAATGTCACTTGACCAGATCATTCTGCGTCAGCCTAATTTTACGTTTAATGTCTTGGAGATCGGACCTCGGCAGCATAAACATTTTCACAAAGTATCTCAAAACCAAAGTTTTTGCAGGAATTTTGACGTAAATTTACGCTAGCTTTTACCTCCCTGTATTTCTGGCTATTATCTGTGATTTGAGTGAATTTATTTCAGT
The DNA here is from genome assembly GCA_030867875.1 of Actinernus sp. WN-2022. Classification (NCBI taxonomy): domain Eukaryota; kingdom Metazoa; phylum Cnidaria; class Anthozoa; order Actiniaria; family Actinernidae; genus Actinernus; species Actinernus sp. WN-2022. Next base: position 44,668,500 of record JAOWCC010001751.1, read on the forward strand.
TTTAGATTGCGCGCGCTGTTGACGCAATCTGAGCACGTCACGTTTCGATGTTTTTGTCATTTTTCCGTCTTCTTCTCATTTCTTCTGAACATTTTGCGCTGATTTTCGTTTGTTCTACCAGTTATTTTTGTGTATTTATCTTTGTTTTCTTAAATGTGTTTATACAGTTTACATACGGCTCGCATATTTATATTAATAATTGTAATTGTAACGTTTTTATATTTTAGGACATGAAGTCCCTTGTCGATTACTTTCCTGAATGCTTGGAAAAGGCATCTAAAAATCAAAAAGTTATCTTAGTTCTGGACTCGCTGGATCAGTTGTCCATTGATGACAGCGGACGCCTATTGGACTGGTTACCTAAAGACCTGCCGTATGACGTGTATGTTGTCTTGTCAACGCTACCGGGTGAACAGTACCAATGCCTGCCTAACTTTCGGGTAAGAATTCTTGTGTTAAGAAAGTAAAGTTATTGTTTCTCGGATTTTTTCGGATTTTCTCGGATTTTCTCGGATTGTTAAAGTGCTTCTACGACGAAATTGACCATTTCTTTTGCCACATTTTTGTGTTCCACATGTACAAGTACAAACAGTGGCAGAAATATCCAAATCAGTGAAAACAAATTTTAAAGGAGCAAATTATTTAAGAGAGTTTACCGTCAAAATCACTGAAGTTCTCGTGTTACCGCGCTTTTCAACTGTCGTGACGTCATACGCTCAACGCATCATTCTCAAGTTGCTTCCAACCGATGCATTGCTTCTTACTAATGGCTCACACTGCAAATTTTGCTGTGGTTCAGTAATTAACGACCGAGAATCTGGATCAGATCTTCAGAGTATAGTAAATGTGTCTTTAAGTTTAGATTTATTGCCGGATGTAGATGATTTAAAGGATTAGAGCCATTATATAAGCAACCTACAACTGGCCTTGGAGCTGGAGCCTCGATAATAACATCAAGTTCAATACTTCCAAGTGTAAGGTGCTGACAATGTTGCCGCAAGAAAAGCCCTGTGTCCTATACTTACAACCTAGGCTCAGCCGAGCTGCTCCGTGTTCAAGAGGAGAAAGGATATCGGCGTTATCGTGACCAATAATTTTATCTTGGGTCTCTCATATCCATGTCATCGTTGCTAAAGCCAACAAGCTATTAGGGGTCACTCAAGAGAACTTGTCCCCTGTTGACGGACCTCAAAGCACGGTGGACACTATACTTGGCTCTGTTAAGTCACAGCTTTGCTATGCTACTGAGGTTTGGTCTCCATCCTGCAGCTGGCAAAAGGCCAAAATTGAACGCGTACAAAGACGAGGCTACTAGGTGGATTTTAAAATGTAGGTTAGGCGACACCTCACACAAAGAACGGCTTTCGGCGCTAGAGTTGTTACCTATTACAGGGAAATTAAGCTCTTAACGGACATACCAATCTAGAACGTCCATGATTATGTTTCTTTCTTAAGTCACGGCCGCACGCGGCTCAGCCTTAATCCCAGCCTTATGCTTAAAGTTCTCTCATGAAAAACTAGTACTTTTCAGGCCTCTTACTTTAATCGTATCGTTAAGCTCTGGAATTGTGTCTGCAAAGTAGCTCAATCCGGCAGTTTTTCCAGTCTGGCTACAATTAAGAGTTTTCTTCTACAAATTAAGATATTCTTCCTTACTGTACTCCGTGTTTTGATGTAGACAGGACGTGTGTCTATTGCACGTGACTGCCCCTGCCACAGGGATTCATTTTATATCTATATGTCCTGTATCTCCTTATGTTTTATGTATTTTAATTTATACGGGGGGGGGGGGGGGGGGGGGGGGCGGGGTGTGTCGCCTCGCATGGGTCCTCGCGTTCGTTCGCGCCCTTCTCGTTTGGGCAAAACTACTGTATTTGCGTGTCTGTTTTTTTCTTTCAATAACGTGTTATTAATTTGGTTACTATTTAGTATTTAATTCTTGTAGTTCCCAGTAAAGCTGGTAAAAAAACGAGTTGAAAGCTGGATGAAACGCTTCAGGCTTGGGAAGTGGTCTGCTAACAGAGATTTCGCATCTTTTTTTGGGCCCAGACTTTTTTCCAGGGTATTTTTCCTGGTTCGGCTTTCAGGTTGTGCTGTTACTGGATCCGGGCTACCAAAATATTCAGTGGTGAATCACTAAGGTAATCGTTTAGTCCCAAGTTTTTGTGAAACACCAATTGCTAGTTCGTAAAGAAATCAATGATATTTGCTGTGTCCCGGCAATAGATTTCCCGGCAGCTTTACTTTATCATACTAGCGATTTCTAATAGAAAGTGAAGTGCTGCGAGTTTGTGGATTTCCTGTAAATGTGTGACATAAATGCAGACCACATTGATGATCGTTCAACAATGCTGAACACGCATCACTTAAATATCAAAACAAGGTGAACCCTAATATGATCAGAAATCGTTTCTGCAATAACAATCAGTGGACATTCAATCATTCTGCAGCCAGCCTTCTCACTTGAAGAATAATTTGAATCAGTCTGAAGGTGTAGTTTAAAACACATGCACATATATTATGTTCTACATCTGGGAGTGTAATCACTGACACTTAGTCAGTATTATGGAGACAGGGCCATGAAAACTGGGATGCAGTTTATACACATCTGAATAGGGTTGATTGTATTCTATACTAACTTCTATATACTATTTAAAACACTAATTGGAGTGGTATTACAAATGTTGAGAAAACAATTGAAACCTGAGAGGCGTTTAAAGTTCTCATACAAAAAAAATATGTCGAACGCACTTTGATAATCTATGATTACTTCTAGTTATAGTATGCATGTATATTGCCAATCAGTAGCGGAAACGAGATAAACAAAATTAAACACATATTTTTGTTTGCGACCGCGTTGGGCCGCTAGCTTGGCACGTTGGCCGCTCATTCGGTTTGAATTGTTCGATTTGCAAGTCTTGGTGTGCACTCCGTTCATTGTTCATAACATTACTGTAAACTGCTGGGTTTCGTTTGTAATTCAAGCTACTGTCTTGTTCTGTGCTCAGTTCAGTTGAAACAGTTTGACTTAGGCGTAGATTTACCTTGGAAATCCTGCACTATTTTGGCACCACATGAACTCAGCAGTTATATCTGATCCTTTGAAAAAATGTTCCAATAACTTCTTTTAGTAAACTCCCTCTTTAGAACGTTGCACCAACGTATAACCATGTGCTTGAGGCCAACATGATTTTGTGTAAGCGACTTCATGAGAAATCATGCGCGCGCATGTTCAGACATGATATGGCATGATAACGAGGGCTACAACGTTCGGAAATTCTTCATCGAATCTCTAAATGACCCAGCATCTAGCGATCACCACAGGCTACCCAGGAGGAAATGTCGAGATTAGCGATAACAGAACCAAATTTCACACGCCCTCACTGGTAGCTGTTTTAGAGACAAACAAGGTACAGTCGGCATGCATGAAATAATATTGGTCGTTTCTTCACATTAATAGACTGTGATTTATTGACTTGATAATAAAATCAGCAGTAAAGTAAAAGGCACAGTTTATCGCTAGGTTTATCTGTTCATAGGGAACAGCAAGTGTGTTCTCATCAAACTTAGGGACCGACCATTTGACTTTTGAGGGGGGGGGGGGGGGGGGGGGTGGGTGTTTTTGAAAAAAAATAACCTGCAAGCCAACGGTGGCGAAAAAAATATCCTGCAAGCGGAAAAGCTTTGTTCTGGCTCCGCTTTTTTCGCAAAAAAAAATTCGTGCAACAACACTGCTAAAGAAAAAAAAATCGAGCACAGACAAGAACACCCACCCCCCCCCCCCCCCCCCCCCCCCCTCAAAAGTCAAATGGTCGGCCCCTTAGCCGCTTATTTTTCGGTTAATTACTACATTCTGTCGACAGAGCGGAAAAACGGAGCGCATGCGCACTAGGCACTGTATTAAAAGTGAATCAAGATGGCCGCCGAGCGGGAGTGAATTGTAGCTCTTTTTCAGGGACCTCTCACAGCTCAAGAAATACCACGATTACTTTATTACTTCACATCATGGACTGATAGTCTTCAGTGACTTCTCTGAGCCCAAATAACACATAATCCAGTTCACAGATAAAACGCTACAATTGCTCGTTCAACTCTGTCTTCAAGAAAAACGAACCATTTCGAAATGTTCATATGCGACTGGAAAAACGCCAAAAATAAGAAAACTTGTGAATATATAAGGTTTATACTTAGGTAGAGAACTAAGGAGGTAATGGTTTTCAACATATAAAATACCATATTCGAGATTTTCATACCATTTTTCAAACGAAGCATTTGAAGTTACAGTACTGTGACTATACTGTCTACAGCAGAAGAACTAGAAATCCCGGAACGACGATCCGCATTACCAAAGCCTGTAAGTATATTTACAGAACTATTATCAGGAAATTGTACAATATTTCACTTGATTTGGTCATTATGGTATCACATCTGCATTTTGACGAAATAGTTGATTGTTTTAGCAATGTTAAGAAAAATAATTTTAATTAAGGGGCCGTCGACATATTCGAAATGCCCCGCTTAACGCACAACGGACGTTTAGGGGGGAGGCGGTAAGGACATGGACGTTATGCGGGTATCAGCGGCCATCCCGAGGGGGCGGCCCCCGGTCACCCAGGGGCATTTGTCACAGCAGCCATGACAAACACATGCTAAAACCCCTCGGGTGGGGCAGAAAATTGTGACAAAAACCCCCACCCCTGGGGCAATCTGGGCAACATATTATAAGTATTAGAAGCTAAACGTTTTAGAAGTGTCAAAAATCTTAATAGTTTTATACAAATATTATGATCCTTTATTTCTTTGTTCTGTCTACCGACAGTGGATGGCTTAATTTAATCTCTTAATTTGAATGATAACGATATGACTTACTTCAAGGACAAAGAAATCGAAGAACGTCGATCGATCGAGCGAGTCCTGTGGCGAAAACCGCTGAACGTTGAGACAGCAGATTACGTGCAAACCCCGTGGATATGCCCCCGGGGTATTTTGACGAAAACGCAAAAGCACTCTAATGCCCCGCGTGTGGGGCATGTTTTTGCTACAAATCCCCTGCTAAGCTCCTGGGTTGCCCATCCTCGGGATGGCCGCTGATACCCGCATTAGTGTGGGGCATTTAGAACAAACACTTTTTCATCAATAGAAGTACACTTTTTAATCAAACGTTTCTAGTCAGCTAGATCTACATTAGAGCGCAATTTCTGTTGAATTTCCCGGAAATTTCAACAAGGTCTTTTGATTAGAAGTATCATGAAATACCTCAAACCTCCAGGTAAGTGAAACTCAGTTTTATAGTCGTGTCCGAATGGGTATTTTAGTCAAGATACGAAGAATTCGAGGTAGGCTGACTGACTGTAGAGTTGCAGCTATTAAAGCGTTAAGCTTGTTTATAAGTGAACTCCCGTGTATTTCATTAGTTTTTCCTGATCTAAAAAAAACATAAAACAATGGGTGGACGTTAAGGGGGAGGGGGGGGAGGGGGTCTGACCTTAACGTCCGTTGTGCGTTAAGCGGGGCATTTCGAATATGTCGACGGCCCCTAAGTTTTAAAATGAAGTGTATAATTACATGTAAAAAAACTTAATATATGTTATAATTGTTCTGTTTTCAGAAAGCCAACAATAAAACATAGTTGTAACAGAATGCCTTTGGCAGAGCAGTTTTGTGTTCATTTAATTTTGTTCATGTTAGAAGAGGAGTGACACTTGTGATATTGTGTGGGACTTTTGTGCGATTCTGTAAGAGGTGGCTTGTGCCTACATGTGACTTTGTCACCCAAGCTTTGTGTTAACGAAACAGTACTTCTTGCTGTTTTCCCAGAAAAAAGGAAGCCTGCAATAGTATACCTTTCCCTTCCCAGTTCCCTCAGTATTTACTTGATGACTATCTGGACTAAAACAGCAAAGGAGCATGTCTACTTGAGAAATGGAGACTCTTCAAGCACCTTCACTTCTCTTGATCTTCATTTTATTCTCCCCAGGCATGCAAGCACAAGCAAAGTGAGACAAATATACATGTGTAGGATACTTGAAAGATATAAATAGCCTCCATAGGAAACTACATGTACATGTATGAGAACAAATTATTTTCATGTATACTTTATTTGAGACAATAAACTGTTAATTGTAAACCTGCATGTTTTTAATTGTAACACGGTACAACAATGAAGGACTAAAACGATTTTAAAAAAGTATCTGCTTTAATGTTTTTTTTATATGCAGCAGAATCCTCTATCTTGCTGAGTTTATATCCAACCAATAGGTGACATACATGTAACACAGGGTGCAACATAATTTCCTACAAAAGTAAAACCTATATTTTCTAACAGTTGAAACTGTTTACACTAATGGTTACAAATCTACATAATCTGTACAGGAATCCATAAGCAATTACATATAATAAAATTAATTGTTAATTTGTTTGAAAAACTTGGGGGCTTCCTTTTTTCATGAGCCTCTTCTTGGAGTTACACAGAAACTACATTATTAGCATAATGCAGAGGTTTCATTAATTTTCAGTGTACCTGGCTTGGGCTTTGAAAGTAGCTGTGGATTTGCCTTTAGTAATAAATGTATTTTAAAATGCAAATATTATAGTATGTGTAGCTATAAGCTATACATGTATACATCTATTTCAGGCTAAGTGCAATGTAGATGCATGCTAGTGCTGGAGCTCTGGTTGTAGCCAGGTTATTTTGAAACCCCTGATAATTATAGTGGTCATTTTCTGTATGGCCCCATTTTATGTGCATCTGTAGTATACTTATTTTATAACTTGTGTGAATAATTTATAAGTGAAGATTATTTTATGAAATTATGTGAAGGGCTAATCTAAGAAACATGTCAATATTAATAAGTGAACATGTTTTCTTAACTTCATTTTTTAAATGAAATTTGTATTAAGTATGTGAAATTATTTAAAAGGTACTGTGAATCGTGTATATGTCGTGCTTGTGTTTTATATATTATTTTATGTGAACTTATTTCAGAAGTGAATCATGTGTATATGAGTGTTTGAATTGCTAATGCACTTAATGAATCATTTCAAGGCAGGAAGAGAGTTAGCTTTTTATTGGATAATTTTGAGGGAGGGGAAGGGTTAGGTGCCCAGTGAATGAATGTGATAGTTAGTCCAGTCTATATAAGCACAATAATTAATTTGGGAAAAGAAAGCAATGAGCTCGAGCGGGAAGTATGTTGGAATGAAGCACATGTTTCCAATGGCTTCCATTTTATAATAATATTAACAATCACACTGTAAGTAAAGAAATAATTAATTAATAATAGTGCTATTATAATAATGATATCAATGCTAAGAATATCTGCTTATGATCATGCATGTTCATTTAAAATTAAGGTTATAAAAAAATATTGAAAGTGTGCATTCTGTATTACAAACAGACCCCTTTTTAAATGGCTAGGAAGTCTGCTATTACCTAAAGCTCAGGGATGCTCTGATTTGAATTAACATGAACATACAATGTAAGTGTGAGTAGAGATTCTTAGTATTGATATCATTATATTGGAACTGTTGTTTTTAATATTAATATTTTCATCTTATAATATTTTTATTAAAATTATATCATTATTAGTCAATTAGTAATTTTGTCATGTCTTGCATTTAAAAAATATGTTCACCAACACACATGTATCTGATTGTTAATGTTAGTATTATGAATTAAACCTCATTGGAATTAATCTCCCTAGCCATCACAAGTTTTCTTTCCCAAATACATTATGAAACCCATATAAACTGAATCAACTATTACATTCTTTCAATCAACACCTACAATGTTACCCTTCTAAACTCAAAATGTGAGTTACAACATCAACACACATGATTTACCTCTATAATAAAATATATTAAGAACATTATGTTAACTTATTTTCAATATTCACATGTTTCATAGATTTAAAGTACATACTACATACATGTTCTTGTTTTTGGTGGAGAATAATGATCAAGAGAAGTGATGGTGCTGAAGAGTACACATTTTTCAAGTCTTCCATATACTCATTTGTGTATGGGTCCAACTAATTATTTTATTCTTTTCTACAGTAACAATAAACATTTTTAAAACACTTATAGTCTCAAATAATGAGAAAGTATAGATGAAAACTATATAGTTTACATTTGTATGATTCTATATGCTCATAGTTTGCTATATTTGCCTGACTTTGCTTTTGCTTGGGGAGAAATATAGAGATCAAGAGAGATTATTGTGTTTGCATGAAGTCTGCATTTCTCGACAAGAATCAAGTTTACCACTTAAAAAAATGTATAGCTCAATAAATGTTCAAATGTATTCTACAGGAAAATCAACAAGACCAGAGCCAGAGGTACTGCTTCTTTGTTTGATCTGCATAAAATGTGTAAAGCAAACACAAAGCTTGGGTGAGAAAGTCCACATGCAGGCTCTTCGTTCCATACACCAACCACCTCTCTTACAGAACTGCACAAAAGTCCCACTCCTCTTCTAACATGAACAAAATCAAATGAACACAAACCTGCCCTGCCAAAGGCATTCGATTACAACTAGGTTTTATTGTTGGCTTTCTGAAAACAGAACAATTATAACATCTTGTTTATAACATGTAACACTTCATTTTCAAACAAATTAAAAATCGTTTTCTTTACATTGGTAAAACAATCAAGTGACTATTTCGTCAAAATACCGATGTGATACCATAATAACCAAATCAAGTGAAATGTTATACAATTTTCTGATAATAGCTCTGTAGATTTACTTACAGTCTTTGGTAATGCGGATTGTTGTTCCAGGATTTTTACTGCTGTAGACTGTCTTAGTCCCTAGACACTACTGTAAGTGTAACTTCAAATGCTTCGTTTGAAAAATGGTATGAAAATCTCGAATATGGTATTTTATATGTCGAAAACCATTAACTTCTTAGTTCTCTACCGAAGTATAAAGCTTATATGTTCACAAGTTTCCTTATTTTTGGCGTTTTTCCAGTTGCATATGAACATTTCGAAATGGTTCGTTTTTCTTGAGTTGAGCTAGCAATTGTAGCTTTCTGTGAACAGGATTATGTGTTATTTGGGCTCAGAGAAGTCACTGAAGACTATCAGTCCATGGTGTGAAGTAATAAAGTAATCGTGGTATTTCTAGAGCTGGGAGAAGTCCCTGAAAAAGAGCTACCGATTCACTCCCGCTCGGCGGCCATCTTGATTCACTTTTAATAAAGTGCCTAGTGCGCATGCGCACCGATTTTCCGCTCTGTCCAATCTGTCAGTTGTTTTGGGTTTCTTCCGAACTGTTATATATATTGGACTCTGGTACGATCTTACCGGCTATTTCCTGTGAGACAAACAATTCTGGAGAGGCTTCTGTCCTCAAAACGATCAGAACATATACCACAAACCGTCCTTGAGGCTTGAAAATAATTACATACCTTATTCGCTGATTACTGATCACGGCAGCTGATAGACTTTCTCAAAGTCCCTTAAAACGAGATTTTCATTTCCCACATTCGCTTCTCTTAAAACGAGATTTTCACTTCTCTGGTTGATTTTCACTTTTTTTCACTTCTCTGGTTTAAGGGACTTTTGCTACCTGTTTCGCGCCAAATTCACCGGTGGATTTTTCCACCGGTGACGTAAGCAAAGCTGTCCAATAGAAATAGGGCATTTAGCCATGACGTCATGACCGCTTGACGACTGTTTTTCCTCTCAGTTTTCTAATTATTTCTTGAGCTGCCTTGAAACTTTCAGTTATTTTATCGACTTTCTTCAATAAGGTCACATTCTTTTCCGAACAAGAACGGCAAATAACGTTCGATAAGTATGAAAACCCAGATCCAGTTGGGCAGAGTTCACAGGAAATTTCAAGAATTCTGTCGAGGTTCTTCCAAATTAGAGCCGTCAAATAACTTTCTCCTCTTGTCTACATGCTACCGTTAAGCGTGAACCTTTTTCCGTGTTCGTTTATGTTTGAAACCTAGACGTCTGGCGGCACAAACCTTTGCAATTTAACCGCGATTGTGACAACCTTTGACATGTCCCGCCTTCACGTTTCAATGAGTGGGATTCAGGTTTGGCAACTTTTCAGCTAGATTTTCCTTCGCGATACGCGCTAAATCATATAAATGTCGGTTCAAGTTCAAGTTTTGGACGCTCAGAATTATGAGAGATGCAAGACAACAACTGTCTCTTGGCATAATCTGAGTTGCACGTCGGTAGAAGACATATCAAAGGTTTTCAACATCAAGGTTGAAAATAATTAGTTTGCCGACGAATTGCAAAGGTTTGGGACGCCAGACGTCTAGTTTCAAACATAAACGAACGCGGAAAAAGGTTCACGCTTAACGGTAGCTTGCAAATGGTAGTAACCACATTGCAAACAAATAGATCCCTTTGATTTTGGTGTCAGTGCAACTCTACAAAACAATTTTGTGGGAGTTGATCCAGCTGCTTCCAGTCCATTGAGACATGACTGTTTGTAATGGCTGTAAATATAGCTTCCCGGGCAACGGACTCGCACGTGCATATCACATATGTCAATCAACTTTCGCGCCAGAATATTTAATTAGATTCAAATCCTCACAAGTGAAACAAGTCGTCCTCTCGCGACTTCGTCGCTCGCTTCCGCTCGCGTTTCGCGCTCGTTCTCAGAGGAAAAGACAACTGAAAAGAGGTCGACTTGTAGCAACTTGTAGCAAGTCTAGGCAGCTGAGTGCTCTTACTCGATCGCTTGAATGCAGCGAAATGCCAGCTTTGTGGTTCGTTAAATTGCTACAGCCCTGTACAATACACAAACTTGAAAGCATATTTCTATTCAAAACCTTTCTTTGCTTTACTTTGTGGCAAAATGGTACACTTTCTTGCTATATATGTTAGTTCGCATAAAGGTTTGACTGTGTGAGAAAATTAGCCCCGCGTGTTGTTGTTGTGTTGCGCGTATGACACACTTCTGCTAAAAAATGAGTAGACATTCCTGGCCCCAGGAATGGGGTCGAGTAATGGCGGACGTAAAATTCAAGATTCGGAGTCAAAAAAATAAGACTTCCCGTCGTCGTATTGATTGTTTGAACTGGTAACTGAATATAGCAACTCTACTTTATGACTATGCAAAAGCATTGATATGTCAAAAATTTGATCGTAGTGGCACTTTAAAAAAAGGAACGTTATTATTGCTCGGATTTGAGGATTATTAATCCTTTAGCTTTAAAATAGCTATAATTGTACGAGATTACACGTAATTCTAAGGTATAACATCCATGATAGTTTAAATGATTTACTGCTTTAGGGATTAGCATTATTTTGGGAACATTTTTCTTGTAAAGTATTCTTTATATAGATTATGCAAAAGGTTAAAGAATATGGTGTATGTCTAGCTAACACTTGTCAATAAACGGTCAATGCAATGTACAATTTATTTATCAGCTCAAGTACAAGCCAAACTGCCTGATGGAAGTTCCACAAATCCCAATCAGTGAAGCTGGCATGATCCTCGACAGCTGGCTCAAGCAAGCAAAACGAACCTTGCAGCCGGAGCAACGCAAGGAAGTGATGATCAGCTATCAGGAATGTCCCCTGCCACTTTATCTCAAGCTAGCCTTTGACGAATCCTGCAGGTGGAAGTCTTATACTCCGTTCAAGGATGCTGATCTTGCCCCTAATGTGACAGACATCATTACAGCGTTGTTTGACAGAGTTGAGCGAGTTCACGGCAAGACGCTTGTTGGCCACGCACTTGGTTACATAACAGCGTCCAAGACCGGCTTGACAGAACCTGAGCTTGAAGACTTGCTGTCACTGGACGATGATGTCTTGAATGATGTCTATCAATATTGGACTCCGCCCATAAGAAGACTGCCTCCGTTGCTATGGATACGAATCCGCGCTGATATCCGTGATTATCTAACTGATCGTGGAGCAGATGGCACCCGTGTGATTTACTGGTATCACAGGCAGTTCATTGAGGTAGCACGCGAGAGATATTTGAAAGGCGAACAAGCAAAGAAGATTCATACAAACATGAGTGAATACTTCTTGGGAATTTGGGCGGATGGCAAGAAGAAAGCTTACACAAACAAGAAGGGTGAAAATCTTTCCAGCGATCGATTAGTCGCTCTACAGCCTTTAATGTTTGATACAAGTGAAGATAAGCCTATTTTTAACCTACGAAAGCTTAACGAACTGCCCTATCATTTATTCCATTCAGAGCTGTTTGACAAGATGAAAGAAGAAACGTTATGCAATTTCAATTTTTTGTTATCAAAGCTGAGAGGAACATCGGTCGAACTTGTCTTGGATGATTTTATTTCCTATCTAACTGCTAGACCAAATGACCCTGATGTGAAGATAATGCAGGAGTGTTTCCGTTTGTCAATTCACCCATTATCCATTGAGCCAAAGCAGCTGTCTACACAGCTTCTTGGTAGAATGTTCAAGTTTCAAGAAAGGCACCAGAAGTACCCGTACGTGTGCAAGGTTCTAAAGCAAGCATACAATTCCTCTGTTCCATGTTTTATTCCAAATCAAAAGTTTCTCACAGCGCCTGGAGGATCCCTGGTATCCACTATTGCACTAGGAGGATATGGAAACGATTATTGCAGCCTAGCAAACGATGGCAAAACGCTTGCTGTGACAGTAGTCGGAAGTGATGGCTTACAGATTAAGATAATCGATTACCAGAGTGGCAAACAACTTCGAAAGTTCACCATCACAGAACCAACTGCCATGTATAGAGTCAGTTCGAACATCGTCAGCGAGAAGGACAAGAATTTGATTATTTTGGCTGGTGGCCATCAGATTTTCATACTCAATACCGAAACTGGGCAACTAATACAAGAATTCCTAGTGGATGATGACGATTGGTTTTCTTATTATCACGAACCTGCTGTTGCATTCGCAGATGATGAGAGGCTTCTAGTTGCAATCGCTAGAAATTCTCTACGCGTGTGGAATGTTGCAGACGGGAAGATTGTCTACGACATCCCAGTGAAAGGTATTAATATCGACGATCAGGTTGGTGTTCTTGCTGCAAGAGGCAAGTACGCAGTGTACAACATTCGAGGAAAAAGTACCGTGCACTTTGTGGATCTCATTCTGGGAAAAGAAGTGAATAAGGTCACCATCAAGTTGGATAAAAAGGACGGGGAAGCTGGTTTTGTTCAATTCGTGAAGATCTCGGCCCGGCAGCAAGTAATCATCATGCCATCAACCGTGGACAAACTACTGATTTATGATCTGTCAACTGCAAAGCTTGTCCGAGAGATCACCTCATTCAAAATGACTCAAGGTATGTCCGGCTTGCAAATCGCAGATGATGGTACAAAGGCAGTGAGTATCGATATGTTCGAGATCTGTATTACAGACCTTGATACTGGAGAGGCTGAGGCAGTACTGAGAAGCTCCATCTTTCGGATGAAAATCTACACACGCGATGCTAACACCATTCTTTCAGTCGGACAGGATTTCATTCTTCGGGTCTATGACAGGTCCAGAGAAGATGACGACGAAAATGTCACCGATACTAAGATCAATGAGTACCAGGGATACAAGATTGCCGACCAGATCACGGCCATGACACCAGGATTTGACCAACGTTACGTGGTTGCAATGGCAACTGTACAACTAACCAATCAGCTTTCGATTTGGGATACTATAACTGGGGAAAAGGTCCGCCAAATGAAGGGTATGGTCTGTTCTTTATTATTGCAGACTTTGAAACGTGTTAAACGTAGTTTATTGGCGGAATCTTAAAATTGTTCTAGTTAACGTTACACCATTAAGAGAATTAAGGATTTAATATGAACAAAAATCAAGAAAGAAACCCGGAAACTTCAACAAAAGACTTCATATATATATGCACAATTATTGACCCTAGTTAATATTTGTGTCGGTGTTGCTTTTCTTTCAAGGTCTCTCAGTGTTTCCTAATCCCATTCGTCTGTGCAACCCGACACGCGGTGTGGGATTCATAAACGACCAACAGTTACCTCACTACAAGGTGTTAAATTTCAAAGAAGGAAAGATCGAGAAGACACTACAGGGTCCGGCCTGTAAGAGGATGAACGCATTTGGAATGATAGATGAAAAGAAGATGCTTTCATTCTCAAGGTAATTGATAATTGACCTATTTCTTGCGAATATAATTTGGAAATGTGTCAAACTTGTTTAATATCAACTTTCAACTTTTTAAATTTATTACTTTATTAACAAGGATACAATATAATATACCGTATAGTATTAGAAATCAATAAAATTGTGATGAGTAGTCTATTAGGAAAGCATAAATGCTTGAAATAAATAGTCCGGCCTCTATTGATATTTTGCTTGAATTGAAATCAATATTCTAACAGCTAAGGCATCTTGGCATGAACATCAGATCCAGGATTTTTGAAGGGCTGGCATAGATGTTTCGTTTGGGAACATGCAGGGGGGGTGGCTGTCATAGATGTTTTGTTCAGGAACATGCATTGTCTCTGTAAAATGCTGCAATTTGGCCAGTCCACCAGCCCAAAGGAGGGTGGCTAGCCAACCAATCCACCCCACCCCTAAATCCGCCCCTGCGTTTATATGGTAGGTAAATATCGCTTTGCAGAAAGATAATAATTTCATTGAAAAGAAGCTTACTAAAGGCTAAACAAGTTGAGGCCATGCTTTTGTAAGTACGTTTTCAGTTCGTGTCCTCGTCTGAGAAGACTCGAAGGTTAAATCAATTTGCAGTATGAGGTCGAGTACGGTTCGTGAAGGCAACAACTTCTACTGATTTATTTTAATCGATCCCACAATCACTAGCTCGTCACTATGCATCACATTCCATCCAGTCATTCAACAATGGTCAATAAATTAAAGGTTTTTTTTTATCAGAACGTTGGAAAATCAATTTAGCAGATTAGCGTTTAGTCTGGCAAAAAACGTGCAAGATTCACATGAATGATTTTAACTAAAATGTTACTTATTCGTCAGATTAAAAGTGTCGTTCATCGTTACTGAAATGTCATTATTCTTCAGGGGAAGAAGATACCTCAAAGTCTGGAACATCGACACTGGGAAAGTCGTTGACATTATCAAGTTCAAGGAGAAACACGAGTTCCAGGAGATGCTTCTAAGTTCCAATGGTAAGATGGCTGTCATTTCTCAGCACGACATGAGCGAAACATACCCAGAGAAGAAAACCCTCCCACTCATCGTCTACAACACAACCAGTCGCCAGCATAAAGTACTAAAAATCAACGAAACAGCTCTATCATTATACAACGCCAAAATTTCAAGCGACGGTAAGTACCTTGTTAGCATCAAGGACTACAGTAGGCCGATGCTCTGGGATCTGGATACAGGCAAAATGAAATTAGAGTTGTTGAAGAAAGATAGCTACGAGTCAGCAATCGCAGTGGAAATTAGTACTGTTACTAATGTTGTAGTAACGGCGAAAGGGGATGGAGGACTGCGGATCTGGGATATAAAATCCGGGGAGATACTCCGCGACATTCTCAGTGATACTGTCACCAGTATTCATATGACGTCAGATGGAAAAACGGTGATCTCAAGAGAAGCCAAGGCAAACATGTTCAATGCATTTGATGTACAAACAGGCAAAAAACTGGCGACGCTTACTGCTGATGGTTACCCTAACATCATCCATGTTGTCGGAGATCGTCTTGTGATGGCCGTAGGAGAGAATCCTAACGTGATGATCATGAGATTTCACAGGCCTGGAACAGGAACAGTGAATGAGGCATTGGCGAGTTCCCCGTACGACGGACTACCCGTAGATGCTGAAGTACAGGACCTCTCGGAGAAACCAACAGCGAAGGATCCACTAGATGATGACAAGGAGGATAAAGGGCAGTGCATGTGAAATAATGTTAGCAGATAAAAAGCTGAAAAAGCAATAGGAAAAACGAGTTAAAAGCAGTGCGCATAGGAAATCTGGATTTAATTTGATGTCCAGTACTTTGTAATTAGCGTAGCCGTAGGTAAGAACAGCATTTGATAGCAAAACAGTTAACGAGTACTGCTAGTTATCTCGAAAACAATATCGTTCAATAGATATGTGAAGGAGAAGAGAAGGGAATGGTTTGCCGCAAGCTTTCGCAAATGTTATCAGTACCAAAAAGTAACAAAAAGGCGTCAAAAGAACTGTTTAGACCATTTCATTGTTTAACTCGACAGTTTTTAATGTCAAGGATGAGAGTGAGAATCTTTAGAGGTAACCCTCCTGATCTTCCTTCCTTTTTGGTTATTAGTTTATTAAAAATCGATGTAATATCCCTTAGTTTTATAGCTAAGTAATTTCGCGAGCTATGATTGGTTAATTTTCCATAACTTCCCGTATGGACCTTCCGTCCACTTCCGGTATCAAAATAAATGAAGAAGCCATATATCTACCATCTTACTAACCTCGCTTGCTCGGTCCGTACCGTAAATTATGGATCCTCGTTTGCTCCCTTTTTATGGCCTGCGTACTTCGCACTTGGGCCATAAAAAAGGGGAAAGACTCGGTCCATAACATACGGTACAGACCTCGCACTCGGTTAATAAGAGGTATTTATGCTATCAAATATTTTAATAGCGTTATTATTTTAAAATCACGATCATATTTAAACATTTGAGCCACTATTAAAGGCTTAATTTGTCCACGGCGACTATATTTAGGTTTAACATTATAAACTATGCACAACCGTTAGTAATAATGTGGAGTGTTGGAAATGATACATGTCAAAGTTAGGACAGATAACAATTGTCAGTACGATGTGACAGTCGATCTAATAGTGGAGTCCTACTCCTACTGTACTACTGGAGACTGAAGTTAAATAGTTACTTCTGTCATACTCGCTCCTTCAACGTTAATGCATCCAAAAGTAGATTACGAAAAACGTATAGAATAGCAAGGAATTAGAACATAATTAAACATGCCATATTTCCACTAATATTGTTTTCACGTTCAAGTTTTCGATAAATGGAATGAGCACAGGCCGAGTAATTATCTTTCTTAAGTTCAAGTTCTCTTTAAAACGTGTTGTGTTTTTGTAGACACCGGACAACTGTTTGCTACACTGTATCAGTGCATTATCAGGTTCAATCAGTTTCTTCGTTTCTTAGGCCCAGGGACGGCGCAGCCGGGGGTCGGCTGGGGGCTATATTTTGCCTAATTAGTTCTCAGTCAGTTTAAAACTATAGTTTGGTCATACCGGCACAATTACCATTTTTAGCTCCTTTAGCTCCTCTTGGTACCAGCCTTCTTCAATGAGGAAATAAATTCCCTGATTTTTCCTTTGCTAAACACAATTTTACTGTTGTACATGCGCATCAGAAGTTTAGCAACAATGTAGGCATTGTATGTGAGTGACGTAAAATAAATTATATTGTACAACATGGACAGGTCTTGCAATTTTATGTTCAACATCAAAGAAGCCTGGAGCCAAGAGTGTTTCCATGGCAACATCATAGTTTGCATAATGACGTCTTTTCCATATGACTGTACGTGTGCAAAGTTTCAATTGTTTTTACCTACTATTTACAAAGATATTCTTCATTTTATCGATTGGTCTAATTTACCTTTTCGAAAAAACCTGAATATCTCAGAATGAGATGGATAATTTCAATTACGAAACTTTTATATCATGGGCACTTTAACTGTACATCACATGTTCATTTCATTTTGTTTTTGGCATTGTTAGTGGCTCTTGCAATTTATTCGGCCAAAAATATGGAAGTTTTCACTGAACTTTGTGATAGTTACATTTCCGTGTATTCGACACTTTTTCCAACTCTTTGACGTAATATTTTAACAACAAGATTGAGTGTTTTATCAGCCGTTCCAAACACCAAGAAAAAAATGAAAACCGGATCGAGTAGAGTGGATCGAGTAGAGTAGAGTGGAAAGGGTAGTGAAATCTCATTCCTCCCTATTTTTTTCCGACATTTCTTCCTCCTCCCTAGTGAGTTTTAAAATGTCTCCCTAGAGTATGTATACAGATCCCATTTTCTCCCTCCTCCCTGTATGCTAAAGTCCTCCTCCTCCCTAGTTTTTCTGGACATTTCACCCTCCCTGATTTGTTTTGCCAATTCTCCCTCCTCCCTGTTCTGTTCCTCCACACTCCGAGTAGTGGATAAGACAGTGGATTAGAAGTCGGGAGAATTCATGAAGTTGATGGTTTGAGACATACTTCGTCGCTAATTTTTATTTCTACCTTTCTTTCACTTTGTTTTCACCTAAGTCATACCTATGATCCTTGTTGATTAGTTAAATGCCCAGGACAGACCATCATGCTTTGCGCAAGTATTTGATGCATGAATCTTGATTTCCAATGAGGAGCCAGTTGAAAATCACAAGATTAAAATGTTTGAAGAACGCGTGGTTTTCAGCTCGTGTTTCATTAGGTTTTTTAACCCATCCGCCTGATCAGAATAGGATGCTCTGGTTGGCTAATCGCCTAATGAATTATTCATGAGAAATGTATTCGTAAAATACACGCCTGTGTGTGATATGTTGTATGATTTTGTATGAGAGGTTATTTCATAATTCGAGCCAGTTAATGATATGTTTAATGTATTATTAAACGTGTTTTTTTTTTTTTTGATGATGAAAGATGTTTAACTTATTAGCCGGCAGAAACAGATGAGGGACATAAACCTCGGTCTTGATAACGGTGTGATATAATGCTCCTCATCACGCAACATGTTGTACCGCTGGCCCGACTCGCAGGCCCTTGTTTTAATACAATCATATATGGCGTATAGGTAGAGCAATTACCGTCATTGTTTATCAGTTATTTTTTGCAAATTGACGCAAGACAATTAAAGGGGAACTTAACCCTAAAATCAATCCTTTTGAATAAAATCCTTAAGTTTATTAAATCAATACCCCAAGGGTACAACCCCTGTCATTTAAGCCGGACCTCTTTAGCAATTTCCGGCTATTTTAACACCACCCCTCCCCCCATTGCAATGTTGGTTTTCAAAAAGACCGAAATGTTGCCTTTGGATCCCAACATTGTGAAGGGGGAGGGGGGACAAGCGATGTCATAAAAAAATACCCGCGGTGTGTCAGAGGGGTTCGTTCAGTGTTCTGAATAGCATTATTTTGTCGGGCGGTCCGTACTTAATTGGGGAAGGTTGTAGGTTTTCCATAGTGAGTAAATTTTCCGGAAAAATGAGTTTAAAATGCGGAATTTTCAGCTTTGACTGGCGGCTCAGAAATGCGGAGTTTGTGAGAAGGTATGACGTCACATACGGGGAGAAAGTTTACTTTTAGAATGACAGAAGAAAGAAATCTGGTTGATCGCATGGCTTTTGCGGCTGCTCTAATGACTCGAGATACTAAAAAAATATCAATTATGATCGACTTCCAAGTAAGAAGAAGCAGAGAGAAATGTTGCTAGCGAAGATTTCGACAGAAAATCAAAGGATTTCCAAGAATTCGAAATACAGTGTTTGTATGGGAATCTGATGCCAAATAATTTTCGTAAAATCGAATTTTTGAATGTGTTCACTGTCTGCAACCTTAAGATACCAGGTAAAAGATTAACTGATAACAATTTGAGGGATGTAGCTGAGCTGGGTAGCATGCAATCGTGCAGAGCTTCGATACTGTATACAAAGCTATAATAGGAGTTAAATTATGTTCGCTTAGATATTATTTCAGAGATTAATGCATTCTTATTTAACCTGTATTTATTTATACTGCTAGCGAACTAGACCGGCCGGTGTATAGCCCAGTTCGCGGTTAATTCCGACATTTGGTAAGGGGTGCAAACATAACGCGAAATACAAAACTGAAGTCCAGTTTCCACCACATGATGATAGATATCAACTGGCTAATGGTATGAGGAATTTCTTTGTTAAGAAGGTATCTGATATTCGGATGGATCTTGTTGATGCTGCGGCACAAAGTTGTTCTGAATTCTCAAAATATGACTTTGCTCGTCCTGTGGAAGAATCATTTAGCGAGTTTAAGCTTCTAGACGATGATGACGTTTTAGAGTTGGTAAAGAATTCTGCCAAGAAGTTCTGTGCTTTGGACCCGATGCATACTCCACTGGTGGCAGAGTGTATTGATGTTCTTTGCCTGTAATTAAAAAAATGATCAATCAATCTCTTAATACTGCCTCCTTTCCTGATTCATGGAAGGAAGCTCTTGTAAACCCTCTTCTTAAGAAGCATGGCCTGGATCTTCCGTTTAAAAACTCGTCCAGTTAGCAATCTTCCTTATGTGTCTAAATTGACAGAACGCTCAGTATCAGATCAACTACTTGTACATATGTCTTCCAATGGTCTTTACCCTGCTTTGCAGTCGGCGTATAGGCAAAACCATAGTACTGAAACTGCTCTTTTGAAGGTGAAGAATGACATCCTTATGAATATGAACAAGGGTCACGTGACTTTGCTGGTTCTTTTAGATTTAAGTGCGGCCTTCGATACCGTTGATCATGGTAATCTGATCACGAGTCTTCAGTCAAGGTTTGGAGTCTAGGGCAAGGTCGTGGAATGGTTTTCAGCGTACTTAAAGGAACAGAAGTCAACGTGTCTCGGTTAATGGGATTCTCTCTGACAGTTTTACTTTGCAATACGGTGTTCCTCAAGGAGATTGTAAACGCACATTTACCTAGCGTTCATTGTTACGCGGATGACTCTCAGCTTTATCTTGCTTTTAAACGGGATTCACAAGTAAATCAAGAAGAGGCAACTATATAGCAATGCAGCACTGTATAAAGGATATTCGTCAATGGGTGCTGACTGACCGGCTCAAGCTTAACGATGATAAAACTGAGTATTTACTTATAGGAACAAGACAACAATTGTCTAAGGTCAACACGGGTTCTCTTGCTGTTGGTGACCATCAGATTGCTCCAGCTCAAGAGGCCAGGAATCTGGGCTGCTGGTTTGATCAGCAACTTAGTATGTGGACACATATCAATAGGATTTGTAGTGCGTCTTATTTTCACTTGCATAACATCAGATGCATTAGGAAGTTTTTATCAATTGAATCAACTAAAAAGTTAGTGCATGCTCTAGTTACTAGTCGAATTGACTACTGCAATAGTTTATTATATGGTTTGCCGCAAACACAGTTGTCTAAGTTACAGCGTGTCCAGAACACAGCTGCGCGCCTTATTTGCAATGTTTCCCGCTTTGATCGTATATCGCCTGTGCTCTTTAAGCTTCACTGTCTGGCTGCCAGTGCAATTTAGAATTAAATTTAAGATACTAGTAATTACATTTAAAGCTACTCACGGACTAGCGCCTGAATATATAAATGATTTAATTATCATTAAGGGGCATCGCGTTATTCTTTAAGATCAAATAATGAACTTCTCCTTGAGTTGCCAAGAGAGCGAACAAAGAGGACATTGGGGGGACAGGGCCTTTTGTGCTGCTGCCCCTAAACTATGGAACTCGTTACCATGTAGTATTCGTAACTGTAGAGCTTTGGATAATTTTAAGAATGTGTTGAAAACGCATTTATTTAAGTTAGCTTTTTTATAACTAAGATATATTATAATAATTTTTTAATTTTATCTTATTATAGTTTTACTGTGGTTTTAGCTCAATTCTTATATTATTGTCTATTTCTGTTTTTAATAGTTAATTTTCTGATGCGCAGGCGATCATATATTCATGCAGCCTGCGCACTATAAATGTAAATTATTATTATTATTATTATTATTAAAATGGTATCTATATTTTATTACTTGCTTCTATTTTTTGCTGTTTCTAGTCGTAAACAGTCCGAATTTGACCAAAGTGAAACGAGCTGCTCGCGTCCGTAGATATATATTTCTTCGTTATGCACTTTTGACATGATATAATTCTTCAAATGGCACCATTGTTTTACTTGTACATGTTTAATAATACAGTTCTCTGTTGTAAAAAAAATAGAACATTCTATGGAAGATTTCTTGTCCTAAAGTTTGGAAACGTAACACATGCATTTGACGCTAGAAAGTACGCAAGGTTAATTACTAGTGGCAGTTTACTAGTTTGTACTATCGGCAAATGTATGTCGATTGGTCAGAAGGATATCTTGTTTAAGATGCTACGGTCCTGTCGGCATCAGGAAATTTTTAAACGGGAGTTTTCGTACAGTATTTCAAGCTATGCTGTAGCGCGAGTTCAGTTAAGTCACGAATGTCCGTGAAACTAATAGCGCGTTCATTATTATCAGTTTGCTCTATGGGTTTTCATGTATTCAATAATTACTTCTGGAGCTTCATATGTATGTCGATTAGTCGCAATGATTTCCTCTTTCCGTTTTCCCCGTTAGTTTTGACATTTGGGATATATCCTTGGAGATTTCGTACAGTTTAGCGACCGTGTGTCGAAAGTAGAAAAGTTCGCTTGTCACGAAAGTGCGTAAACTGTCACAAGCGGTTTCATAGCAGTTCGATGTTTGACTCTTATGTAGTCGATGATAACTTATATAGCTTCATATGTACGTCGATTGCTCACAAGCATTTCCTCTTTCAGTTTTCCCTGTTAAGGCTGGTTCTCATATGATAGCTGACGATCGCTAGCAATCGCCGGATCGTCCAAATCACTCAACCGAAGGATAGCTCGCGATCGCTGCCATTTGTTCACATATAATCGCTGGCAAGTTTACGCGCCAGTGCGTGTGAGTTGGATGGACTGTCAAGTTCCCGATTTCCCATATTTGAAACTGACGCTTTGTGCTCGATGTGCACAGCAAGCCAGTCTAGATTCATAAACTCGACTGGCATGGGAACAGAATCTCTTACTGAACCCAGCGGAATGTTCTTTCTCCGTTTGATGTATTTTCCATACGCGGTCCTGATATGTTTTCCTCTACAGCAGCCGGTGTAATGTTGAACATTTCACTGATTTTCATCTACACATTCAACTTCTTGTACTTGTCTTTATATTCTCTGCTGTATTTGTTATAAAGGCATTCGTATTTGCGCAGCTCTTCCATAAACTCTTCCGTACTGCAGCCCGCCATGTTCGAAGCTGAGTGAACAAGTGAATGCACGAGCGACACCAACACAACAACAAACCGTTGCCATGGCGTTGAAGTTTGGATCTAGGGAACATTGCATTGTGGGATGCCACAGGATCGCTCGATCGCTGAGAAGTGTTCTCATATAATCGCTTGCCAACGATCGCTGGAGTAGAACCTTGGACGATCAAATTTTGGACGATACGGCGATCGTCAGCGTTCATATGAGAACCAGCCTTTAGTTTGGACATTAGGGATTTATTCTTTCGAGATTTCGTACAGTTTAGCGACCGTGTGTCGAAAGTAGAAAAGTTCGCTTGTCACGAAAGTGCGAATTAATACTGACAAGCGGTTTCATAGCAGGCCGATGTTTGCAGACTCTCACGTAGTCGATAATATAAACTTCTATAGCTTCATAAGTACGTCGATTGCTCACAAGGCTATCGTATTTGAGTTCATGAGGTTGTTTTGCCAGCAAAGAAAGGTTTTATCTAACTTTTCGTACAGTCTTTGCACTCCGGTCGGTTCATATAATTTCAGCCTCGATCGTTTCTAAGCCGTAGATATATATTTCTTCGTATCGCTGTTAAAAACTGCCATATCATTTATAATATGAAGTTTCCATGTGTTTCGTGAACTCTACTGGACATTGGAATGCCAAAAAGCTTCCAATTTCTTGCGTTTTTGGCTGCTGTATTCAGAGTACTCAGTGGTGGTCTTCCCCGCCAGTAAGCATCACTTTGCTTTTTTGTTTTAGTTGTGTTGCAGTCTGCAACGACTAATTTTGAATAAACAAATAATTAAAACTTATTTAACCACATCTTACATTTCCATAAATGACCAAAGGAGGCAAGGATGAGTTAAAAAAGAACACTGATGGAAGTCGATTTAAAAATCGGTATTTCACCGCTCTGAGAATTTCGTTCCGGGCTAGAACATAATTCAAAACTCATAAAATTTTCACACATGCGCAGTACCGTGACACAGCGCCTTTAGCTATATTCAAAAATATTTGTGATTTTAAATCACGTTTTATCTATATCACTGCCTATCCAGTAAATATATAAATTTATAAATATATAATTTCCTTTTTAATATCATTATTTTTTAGTTATTTTCTTGTTGCTGTATATCAATTTTCTTCCGTCCTTATATGTTTTTTTAGTAGCATACCTGTAAACTCACATATCAACCGCAGAGCCGTATAGTTAGGGGCTCAAGTGTCTGCCACAATGCCATTCGGGAGAATTCTATCGCTTCTTCTGTAGCGTTTTTTGCTCTAATTTTGGACAATTAAGCCACTGTAAGAGTGCCACTGTAAGAGGACATCATAAAGTCTTTTAGCAAGTTCACTGGGTTTTTCTGTTGTTTTTCTGCTCGGTTTGAGACACATCAACAAATTATTCATTGGAATTTCTGGAATTGGTGATCTGCTAATTAAAATCTATTCAGTCTATTAGGATGTGTTCAGTTTGTCGCTTTATAATAATAATAATAATAATGAAGGTTTATTGAATATAAAATCGCACAACGAGTGAATTACCTTAAATTTTACAAGTAATATAGATGAAACTAAGAGTATAAAAATGGGAAACTGGCACTTACAATCATGTATATAACTTATACCGGGGGACTGGATCCGGTTTACAAATAATATATTACTGTGTCCTACAAGCTGAGTTAAAATATCTTACAATAGCTTAAGCTAAGATTATTATTATACAATTGTATATGAACAAATTAGTTAGTGGACTTATAACACATCGCAGGAAAAAAGCTTCTCTTATACCTTTCGGTGCGACACTTAGGCAAACTAAGGTTTTGGCTATTGCGCAACTCTCGGCCGTGCGCGCTTACTCGAGTGTTAGGCAGAAGATGTTGGAGACTTGAACTATAGGGCTCTTTAGCTTCCTGAATACTTTAGAACATACAAGTTCATGCCTCCTGGTGTCAAGGCGAGAGCAGTTACATAGAGCGAGTGCTTCAGAGTAACGTTGATATGGATGGATGATTCGTAAGACTCTCTTTTGGACAAGCTCAATTTTGTCAGTTAAGTAGCACGGTAGGCTGGTATGCCAAACAGCACGACTATATTCAAGAATAGATCGCACCAACGAAAAGTAAATCAGAACAAGATCGGAAGGAGGAACACCACTGCGGCGGAGGACTCTTAGAATATGAAGCTGTTTAGATGCCTTTTTCACCATATTATTGATATTGTCGACCCACTTTAGATTATGTTGAAGCGTTAAACAGAGGACCTTATAAGATGAAACACGTTCAAGCGGTTTATCATTAATATTGAGATAAGTGGCGTCAGGTTGCTGACGGAAAGAACTAATGGACATCTCTTTACATTTCTTAGGATTAAGTTTCATATCATTACATTTCGACCAGGTCCGATTGAAGAGTGGAATAGGCCCTTTGCAGCTAACAGTCACGCGCTGATATAATACTTCGTTAACGAATGAATTGAGCTCGTGATCCCCATGGGAAAGGCGTTGCCATGGATGCTGGAGAGCAACGCTGTTTTAGAAAGATCGACAATCGATTGGAGGTGAAAAATAGCATTTACAAACAGGTTTTGTTAATATCGATGCAATACCGATCTCGTACAAGGCCTTTAAATAAATGAAGTCAGAATTTTTTTGCTCTCCAGTACAACCACGTGATTTGTTAGCTGCAAAGGGCCTATTACCGTTCACTGCTAAAGATTCCTTTAACTCTTTGTCGTCCGATCGTGTGTGAGCTCAATTGGTGAAATCCTGAGTGCTAACTCAACCCTCCCCCCTCAGTTCAAGTTTGGCTAGCCCGGGGTAGTTAAATACTGCTGACATTTTAAGCCGAGGGCTCAAACTTTCTCCACAATGCCATTCGGGTGAATTCTACGAACTGGTCGACGGTAGGTATTGCAACTTCTGTAGGGTTTCCAATGAAATGTGCTCCAATTTTGGAGAAAAATGCCACTGTCAGAGAGCTTGAGGACATCATTAAGTCTGAGGACGGCTGAAAATTACTTGGTTCGCTTTTAGTAGGCCTTGTGAGGGGATTTCACAGGGTTTTCCGTTGTGTTTGTGCTTTCAGACACAGGAACAAATTCTTCAATGAAATCCTTGAAATCCTGCAGTTGGCAGTCTTTTACCCCTGCTCAACCGATTAGGATGTGTTTTTGTCACTTTAAAGCAACGCCTTGAGTCCAAATCACCGCTCTTGGTTGTAGGGGTAAAAGACTTATATAAAAAAAACCTACCGGAGTCCCAGAGGGGGGGGACCCCTTATCGATTTTTGTCCATTACCCAGCATGCAATTGGAGGTGGGAGCAGGAAAACATGGTGGAGAGAAATGCGGCGTTAAGAACAGCGTGCTTCACAGTCGCTTTGTGTGTTTTGTGCCAAAAAAACCTGGTGGTTGGAAAGATTAAACAAGGTACTGTAACTACTGAGTTGTTATTTTGTGTTTGCTCTTGATTTCAAGTGCAAACGGAAAGGTTTTATTTAGCCGATTTTCAGCTCCTCGAAATTCGTGAAAATCGAAGAAACGAAACAATCGCCAAAACAAATGAGCTTTTCTCCATAGTGAAAGAGTCGAGCGATCCCTGTTATAGCTTAATGGAAACCGGCTCTCAAACGTTTCCTGTACGAAGCTGTTAGACCTCCAGATCGACGAGAAACTCTCGTTCTCAAAAGGAACAGTGATTTGCATAAACGTAAGACTAAGTACTCCAATTTTAAATTAGTTTGCTCGAAGTTAAGTATAAGCGTCAAACTGTTTCAACTTGCCAGTTGTGGAACAGTCTTGCTTGCGAATATAATTTTTATGTTATTCCTCCAGCTTACTCTATATTGACCGACATATCTCTTCGAATCATGTAAATAGTCTTTACATATACAACATCCGGGTATGTGTGGTGAGGTCAAGGGAGAGGACCCCCTCTACTGTGTGGAAGCTGTCACGTGGACATTCGCCTTGTGTTTGATCATTCACTTCTGATTCTCACACGATCGTAGGTAAGAGTCATTACTCAGTTTTATTGCACATTTATTTCATTGGCTTTTCAAGGGACAGCGATAATAGTAGTAGTAGTACAAGTTTAGCCTTGTGTGAGTTTACAGCAGCGCGTGTGTAGACTTAATTCCTCAAGGATACCGGGCGAGTTATTTAGAATTTATAATAGTCAAGAGTAAGCAAACGCGTTTTCCATGGCAAGCGCGGTAAAAATAAGGTTCCCAAAGTGCTTTATTTTAGGTCATTCTTTCTTTAAGAGGTTACAGCGTGACTTAGAAGCAAAATTTAGCTAGTCATAATTTTATGCTAGCATGTCAGTTGTCTTCGAGGTTTCCCCCTCAAGGTTTTATTGTTGTGGCTTCGTCCACTGTTGTTATTGAGGCTTCATGGTCCTCATAACTGTTAATGAGGATTCGTCCTCACTGTGAGGCTTCGCCCTCATATTATTATTTGTTTAGTTGGCATGCCAAGGGTAGCTATTGCGTCGACAGTTTGTCTGACAAGCTTATCCCTGCCACAGTATTTTTTTTATTTCGGCCCATGACTGATTTATTATAATTTTACTTTAACGACGCTAAAGTTTTCAGTGTCTGTCTTCCTGTTATTTGCTTTTATCTTGCAGGTGAATCATGCCTCCAAAGCGCTCTCAACGTTTACGTCGCCCTTCATCTAAAGCTTCTCAGAACGAAAACCGTAGATCAGAAACGGCGAGGAAAAGAGCAAGGTATTCAGATGTTGCACCCGGTTAGATGCAAAGTGCAGTAGAGCCACAAGCAAATGCAAAGTTAGCAGTTCCTTCTCGCTATTTTACATTTCCACCAGGTCTGATGGATGAACATGTTTTGCGAGTGGCTGACGAGATAACGAAAAGACTATCTTCGGGCCCATTAGCTACCAGTTATCACAACACCTACAGGTACCATCTCTCAAAATCCAACACCTCCCACTGATTCAAGTCCAGTTCATGAGGTCTTGCTAGAAATTCCCCTTGGTCCTGCAAGTAATGAGATGCGGGCCAGTACAAGCACATCGACAGGGTTAGCAGCATCTATTTTACAAGGGTAATAATAATAATAATAATTTAAATATTTATACAGGAGGCAAACCTCACCCTGTAAGGTGATTTTCAGGAAGGTCCTGTATTAGAGTAAAAAAAATATTTAAATATAAAAAATGTCTATGAATCTATAAAAGGTTAAAATCTAGTAATATAAAGTACTAATTAAAAAAATAGCTATAAAGATAATAATAAAAACAACAATAACGTACTACTATATATAAGTAACTAGATAAATCGTTTAAATTGATCTAGATTTAGAATGTTTCTCGTGCTCTCAGACAGCAAATTCCAGTCCTGAATGGCATGAAAACAAAGGTGACGTTGGCCAAACGAACTACGAGATTTAGGCTTATAAATGTCGTTTTTACTTCTAGTATTGTAGTCGTGCATGTCTCTCTTAAAAGCAAAATTAAAATCCCAGACTATAAAACCATTTAACCATTTAAAAACAAATAAAATACGGTGCTTTCTGCGTCTCTCTGATAAGGAAGCCCAGCCAAGTTCTTCCAAGGCCTCTGAAGCAGAGGAGTGCTTGGACTTATCTAAAATTAGCCTTGCTGCTCTGTTTTGCAGAAGTTGAAGGGATTTCATTAGAGTAGTATTGCTTTTGTCCCCCCAAAGAATGTCGCCATAATCTGAGATTGGTAAGATCATTGTGTTGCTAAAAAGTTATCTAACAGAAGCGGGAAGTAAGTACTTGATCCTGGTTAGTATCCCTAATCTTTGTTTAACCTTGCTGTTGACGTAATCGACATGGTCGTTCCAGGTAAGGGTTTCATTTATGACGACGCCCAAGTACTTAAACTCTATCAAGATCTTTGTCGTAGATTTGTACACTAATCGTGTCAAGGGATTTCAACCTCTGTGAACTTCCAATAAGCATAAACTTAGATTTTGCGGTGTTCAAAGTTAGCTTGTGATTGTAAAGCCACTTTAGGTCTTCATTAAGCATAGACTCTAAGTCCTTAACTGAATTCGAAGAACAGTACATGGCTGTATCGTCGGCAAATAATGTTACCGAAGTATGCCTAAGACAATTGGGCAAATCGTTAATGTAAATAGAGAACAATAAGGGGCCAAGGATGGAACCATGAAGAACCCCAACAGACACTTTCCGAATACTTGATGAAACTTGTCCGATAACTGTTTGCTGACGACGATTCGTTAGATAAGTCTGGAACCACGCCAAACTCGCAGACTCATATAACTTTCAACTTATGGAGTAAAACTGTGTGATCGACTGTGTCAAACGCCTTTTATATATCGATGTAGATCACACCGTTTAACAAGCCATTGTCCATATTGGTGAGCATTTCGTCAGTAAATCGAGTTAAGGCAAGAGGTGTGGATCTGCCACGCCTAAAACCAAACTGATTGACAGTCAGTAGCTTATGAAGATCTAAGAAGCCATAAAGCTGTATGTGAACTGCTCGCTCGATAACCTTACTCACGGTCGGGAGGATGTCTAAGTTACTAGCTTCTTTTTACGACTGAATTCAATGTAATAGTTTTTAATCTTAGATATGATAGTTTTTACGTAATTTTATCGATAAGTATTTTAACATATTTATAGTCTCTCCTAGTTTAACTTATTTGAATTCATTTGTAAATATATGTTGAAAAGCCCTTCTGGGAACTTATATTAAAGATATGTATGTATGTATGATGTATATTGGCCGATAGTTGTCCTTATCAGTCCTATCTCCCTGCTTGAATAGTGCGATAACCTTTGCACATTTCCACGACAAAGGAAATTGACCTAGCTTCAAGGACAAATTTATAATATAACTCAACGCAGGACAATAACGGCGAGCAGAATCACGAAGAAAGCGGGCACTAATCTTGTCAAGACCGATAGCCTTATTAGTTTTCATATGACTTAATTGCTTCTTAACGAAGTCTACTTTCACAGGATTTAGCTGGAATTTGTGATTGGGTGGTTTAACTTCAGATGGCATAGATTCTGCGCGACCAAATACTTTGGCTAAGCTTTCCCCTATACTTGTAAAGTGTTGGTTTAGGATCTCGGCAATATCATGATAACTCGTGTAGAGCTTATCACCCATAGAAATAG
This sequence comes from Actinernus sp. WN-2022, assembly GCA_030867875.1. Lineage (NCBI taxonomy): Eukaryota > Metazoa > Cnidaria > Anthozoa > Actiniaria > Actinernidae > Actinernus > Actinernus sp. WN-2022. The sequence goes on from JAOWCC010001751.1 coordinate 44,698,563, forward strand.
AATTTACTTCCTTATGATTTGATGGCAGTGTTTCTTTAATTGCTTTCCACATCTTAGAGCTGTTGTCCTTAGAATTCTCGATGAGTTTGCAGTAATGTTCTGACTTAAGCTGTTTTTCTTCATGATTAGCACAGTTTCTTAATTTACGGTACATACTCCAATGATAACGAGAGTTGGACGCGTGGGCCTTTTTCCGGTCACGATCACGCCTTATTTGTTATATCTTCGACACCCTCTACCGTGCTCCAGGGAATTTGTGAAAGCGGTCACATAAAAACGCGTCCTTGTCATGCTTCTTGAATGGACGGTACTCAAAAGTCTTTGCTGGTAATTTCCTAACACCTCCTTTGATGACACAGAATACAGGACTGTGATCACTCATGCTTGAATCTAAAATATCCACATTGCACTATTTTGTGGGTGTTGTTGGCCAGAATAAAGTCTATTGTAGTGCTAGATGTTTCCGTGATTCTAGTCGGCTTGGACACAATTTGGCTTAGATTGTACCTATAGATGCAAATTCGTCAAGTTTGCGGCGCATCAATTTTTCTTGGTTGAATAGTCAACATTGAAATCTCCCAAGATCACAGTTTCAAAATATTCCAAATTAAATTTGTCTAGAGTATTTCCTAAGTATGCAATTAAATTGTCCAAACTCTGATCACCCGGTCTATATACACAGCTCACAACCATTGGTTTACAAAAGGCCTTTTCGTCTCAATACAAATTAAGGCATTCAAAGCCGTCTTCGGTATATTGAGATTTGGAGGTAAACGGAATGCCATCCCGCACGTAGATTATAATTCCTCCTCCGCAGGATTTTACTGAATCTCGTCTGTCTTTACGTATAAGCGAGTCTTTAAATGCTGCTCAGAATGCCCTGCCCCTTTGCCGTCACAATTATTTACTTCCCCAAGCTTGCCAATTCACTCTTTTCACCTGGTGGCCATCTTGGATACAAAGAGAGGCAATCCTTTGTTTTTGCCAGGTTAGCCTCGTAGTGAGGGTTATTCAAAACGAGGCTAACCTGGCAAAAACAAAGGATTGCCTCGCTTTGAATCCAGGATGGCCACCAGGTGAAAGGAGTGAATTGATGCTCAGGTACCAGATAAACTTCGTGCTAAAATATGGAACAACGAATATTTTGATTTTGGAGCTCTATTAACCAATCCTGTTTTGGAAAATATATTTCAAATCACTCTTCAAAGTTCAGATAAGGAGGAAGCATCATCCCTTTGTCTAGAACCAGTAGCAAAGACGAAGTGGCATTTAAATATTGAGACTTGGTTGAGTTGCTTTCATGTTTTTGTTGGCGTGGATACTTGTAAATATTCCACGGAAGCCCCCGCCCTCATGAAATATGGGTAGGTTGTTCAGGATTTGACATCCAGAGGGCATAATTGCAGGTTTTACTTCGTTTCCCTGGAATAGTATTCACTGGGAATTCGGTGGATGCGACCTCAGCATTCGCTGATTAAAAACCACAACCAAACCCAAGTCAAAACAAAAACACTGTGGAATTGGTTACCCCTAGTGGATACTGTTTTAAGTCACCACGAAGGTTTGGAATGCTCTGGCTGTGCGTTTAAACACCTTTGCTGTAAGTGTGGAGGTACCCACAAAGCCAGTCTGTGTACTTTTCGTGGCCAAAGTACAACCACCAATGAACGCCCTCAGTCAACCTCCCAACTCCAATAAGAATTAAGAGGCTTGAATTTCTTCTTTCTGTGTAGAAACATTCCACTGCAGTAGTTATTTCCACTGGATTTAAGCAAGGTTTCCCCTTCCATTATGAGTGTACTTGGGAGTCTTCACAAGCCAAAACTTTACTTTTGGCCCTGCAGAAACCTGAAGCTGTAGATACAAAGATTCAGAAAGAATTGGAGGCGGGGAGATTGGCGTGACCATTTCATTTTCCACCCTTGTCTCCATTTCGGGTTTCTCCATTAGGTGTTGTTCCAAAAAAAAGACTCCAGTTGAATTTCGATTAATTCATCATTTATCTTTTCCCAAAGGTTCTTCAGTTAATGATGGTATTTCATTTGAGCATACGAGTGCTTGTTATCCTACTGTTGCAGATGCAATTAGATATATCATTACAACCTACTTGGAATGCAATGGAGAGGCTTATATTACTATGATCGGTGTAAGCCGATGGGTTGTTCAAGTTCTGGTAAAACCTTTGAGACGTTTAGTACTGCAGTAGAATGGATTGCCAAGTTGAAAATTAGACACATTTTGCATTTACTGGATGATTTTCTGATAATAGCCCCATCCAAGCAATTATGTCAGCAACAGTTGGATTTATTTTTGGACCTTTGTTCTTACATTATAGGAAAATCACATGCCTGACGAAGTAATTCCACGATAAATTCCACGAGAAAACCGATATCGCCCGAGTCGCTTCCTTGAATCGCATAGTCCGATGAATTTCTTGAAGATTTAGTACAGTTTGTTGATATTTGCTAACTTATAAATAGCGCGCGTAGTCTACATGCAGTGGTGATTCCATCTGAATCACCACTCCGTCTCAGCGAATCAGCGTCTGATTTCGCAAATGCACCGTGCGATTCAGCTTTGGCTATGCGATTCTACATCAATGCAAGAGTTTCTTTACCTTCGTGCTTCATAGAATAGGTCAATGATCGGTTGTTAGACCTCCATTTTATGTAAGTTTCGAGATCCAAAACCTACATTTTAAAACCCGGTAGCGGAATTTAATTAAGCCTACGATTGCTTCAGCAATCGAAACGAATAGAGTTAATTATCAATGAGATAATTAACTGCATGTGGAAATGCATCCAGTCGCCTACATTTTGAACTTCTTTGCAGAAACAACGGAAAAACGGAAAAACAATGCACATTGTTGGATTATGTAAGCACGCGGTACACGTCTCATATCATATGCCCCTAGATTTTCGGGCAGGCGTACCCGGACCTTTTCTTACTATTGGTAATTTGGGTTGGGTCTTCAGGTTTCATACTAGGGGATAGATAGATAGATAGATAGATAACCTTTATTTAAACACGATTAATGTAAAAGCTGAAAGCTTGTGGGGTCGTGTAAAAGAAATGTATATAAAATTAAATAAAAACACTATCAAATTGAGACGTATGTATATACATATATATACTATTTACAATATCAATATCAATAATGCTTAGGGCCAACGCCGGACTCCCCACGCGACGAACACCGTCCAAACAAAAGGCTGTGGAAGAAGCGACCTCGCTATCTTGTGTCCTAACGGCGCCCACCCCATGAAAAGCCCAACGCCTGCTCAAAGCTCAGATTAATAAAATCTTTGTGTATAATTTACAATCTATATAGTTAATAATAAGTAATAAAACTTTTATATTTGATCTCTAAAGTTAGTAATATATAAATCCTTCAACTCTAAAGTTCGTAGTAGTAGCTGAAGTGATATCAAAACTAAAATTCCCAAATGATTTCGAGCAGCTAAGACGGGATATTGTTTCTTTAAGGGGATGGGTTGATAGGTATCTAATACCTGTTAGGGGACCTCGTATCCTATTGTATTTCTCACCTGCCGCTTACATGGCAAATCTAGAAATAAATAAATCATTTTCCGAAGACGTATTCAGGACGGCCGTTTGTGGTGATTGTGAGGAACAAACATTTATCGGAGAAGACGCGTCGATGCTTTCGAACGAATTTGGTCACGCTGTAGTGTAGATATGGCGCTTTCTGCGGTAAACATTCCGAAATGACTTATAATTTACTGTTGTGAAGTTTCTCTGTTGTCTCTGTGTCTATCTTGTCAGTCACTCTTTAAGTAATAGAGAAGAGGGCTAGTGAAATGTTTCTATTCCTTCACTTCGCGGTGATCTTTATACTAGTTGTCAGTGGCGTAGCGAGCCCATAGGCCCGTAGGCCCAGGCCTACAAATTTTTCAGCCCACCTGTCATATTTTAAAAATGTATGAGAAAAAACAATGTGGAATCTTAGTTTACTCTATGTGTACTTTGTTTCGAGACCGTACACTGTTAAATATTTTTTTAAATATCAGAAATACCTCGTGGTATGGTCGCCATATTTGTCGGGCAGGCATACGCGTTAGAACTTACAGTCAGTGTTTGTATGGAAATCCGATGTAAGAATAATAACATCCGTAAACTGGAATTCTGAAACATTTATCAATTGCAAACTTATGATACTTTCCTGACCAAATTTAAGGGATGTAGCTTTGCTAGATAGTGTCAGTGAAGTCTCGTTTTTAATTTTCATACATTTGTCTGTAAAATGTTTCCTCGCGGACTTGGAATGGGTTGACAGTCCACGCAGAAATTTATAGACAAATGTATAGAAATTTAAAACGAGACTGCGTTCCAACACAGCTTACATCTCTCAGATTTATTTATTAAAATATATATTTTGCCAAGTATGTTAAGTTAGCAATTCATTAATTTTGAACTGATTCAAGTTTTACGAATATTATTTGACATCGGGCCATACAAACAACTTGTATTAATTTCCTACGTGTTTTCCATTTGCCTAAAGGCCCGAGCAAACGAACGCAACATGTTGGCACAACATCGCCCAACATTGTTGGGCACAACATGTTGCGTTCGTTTGTACACCATGTTGCATGATGTTGGCACAACATTTCTTTTGTTTTCGTAATCGATGAAGTGTTGGGTGATGTTGTGCCACCATGTTGCGTTCGTTTGCTCGGGCCTTAAGGTCTATTAAAATATTTTTCTCTTTACAAGTGTGGTATCTTACCTTTAAGATTATAGTAAAACCAAGCTCCTGTTTTAGGCTGGCCAATAGTTCCACTTTTGGAACAGAAAAGGTTGCCATTTTAACCCCGAGTCCCGATCTCACTCTAGTAAAACGGCGACAGTAAATAAACGTAGACGTACTCGACGTAAAACTAAACCAGCTCAAATTCAACTTGACACCACTTCAGTTATCAATCTTTCTAATTCTCCTCTATCTACCGACGAGATATCTGTTCTTTCTCGTGGACTCACGTTCTGCCCCACACCGCGACATATTAATTGGCCGGAAGTGACAGCCGACATTTACGACTTTTCACGACGGATGCGACTAACCGAATATTATTTTGACAATAACACTAATAACGATAACACAAATAACCCCAATGCCACACAACACGACAATCCTTTCCGTAACAAAAGTACTTGGACCCCTCCAGTCGACCGAGAACCGGCTCTTAACACTTTTTTAGACGCTGTTAAACTTGACATAACAACTGCCACACCTAACAAGATTCGTGACAACCTTACTGCTACTGAACGACAATCTATAGACCAACTTAAGCAACGCCACGACATAATTATTAAACCCGCGGACAAAGGTTCCGGTACAGTAGTTATGGACAAAACTTGGTACATCAACGAATGTTACAGACAACTTAATGACACCAAATTTTACCGACAATTAAACGAAGACATAACGGCTAACATACAACAACGTATCACTGTATATGTTAACAGAATGCACAGTGACAATTTAATCAACGACAAAACCAAACAATACCTTATACAAACTGACTACCCCAGGACGCTTTTACATTTTACCCAAAATACACAAACCAGGCAATCCAGGACGCCCCATTGTATCATCTAACAGCCACCCTACTGAACGTATATCCCATTTTGTTGACTACCACCTTAATCCTTTAGTTGCTAAACTACCCTCTTTTGTCAAAGACACTAATGACTTTCTCAACAAACTCCTTGCTATCGATAATTTACCCGCTAACACACTACTAGTTACCCTTGATGTCTCATCACTCTACACTAACATTCCACATTATGAAGGGATTAATGCATGTGATCACTTTTTACGTACTCGTCCACATATAACCATTCCTACTGGCACACTCTGTGACCTTATTCGCATGATTCTAACCATGAATAACTTTTCTTTTAACGATAACCACTACCTTCAGATTCACGGCACAGCCATGGGTACTAGAATGGCCCCTACTTTTGCCAATCTGTTTCTTGGTTTTTTCGAAGCCAACGCCCTGGAAAACGCTCCATCTCAACCACATACTTGGCTTCGATATATCGATGATATTTTTATGATCTGGACCGAAGGTCCAGACAACCTAAAAATATTCATCGATTATCTTAATGACATTCACCCTACCATCAAATTCACCAGCTCACACTCTTCTACTAACGTACCTTTCCTTGACGTTAATGTTTCTTTAAACAATGGTAATATCGAGACTGATCTCTATTCTAAACCCACAGATAAGCACCAACATCTACTTTATTCATCTTGCCATCCACAACATACCAAAAAAGCCATCCCTTTTAGCTTAGCCCTCCGTTTACGACGTATCTGTTCTACCGACGAAGCTTTTAAGCACCGCACTGCTGAGCTTACCGCATACCTCATTAAACGCGGCTATAACCGTTCCTTTCTTGCTAGACAAATACAACGCGCTGCCGACATCCCTCGCGCTTTTGCTCTACAAACCAAAGACACACACAATTCTAACCGTATACCTTTTGTTATTACTTATAACCCATCACTCCCTCATATTTCTGAAATAATTAAGAAGAACTACAGCCTGCTACACTCCTCTGTCCGCTGCAAGAAAGTCTTCCAACACTTGCCACTTGTAGCCTTCAGACGCACCTCTAACCTCCGTGACTTACTAGTTAAAGCTAAACTACCTTCTAACTCGACTGATCCTCAGCTCCCACCTGGCTCTTTCCGCTGTGGAAAGAACTGTTCTACTTGCCCCTACATCTGTGACGGACAAACTACTTATACTTTTTTCTCTACCGGTGAAATACGCTCTATCAGAACTAATTTGACGTGTAACACAAAAAATATAATCTACATGATTCAATGCAACCGCTGCAATTTACAATACATAGGTGAGACAAAACGACGTTTGAAAGACAGATTTAACGAACATCGACGGACCGTAGACAAGTCCAATAACATATCTAAACCTACAACAGCTGCTGAACATTTTCTCTCGACACCTAATCACACTGCTAATGACATGCAACTAATTCGTAAGGCCAGAGAAGCTACTCTCATTACACAAGCTAGAACACTCGTACCTTATGGTCTCAACATCCGTGACGAGTCATACTAGCTGGTATATATATAATCTCATTATCTTATTATTTCTATATTTATAGTGTCAATCATTTGTCATCTATTTCCTATATTTCGTAACCCATATTTCTAGTTAGTCACGTTCGCCAATGTAATAACATGTCTTCATATTACCTGAAGAAGGCTGGTTTGGCCAGCCGAAATATCGTTATAAACCTCTAAAATTTACGTTGTGTCGGCTTTGCTATTTTTAGTTTTATGTGTTCAGCCGATTAGATCAATCACTGATCCAACGTACACCAGCAGGATCGTCGTCCACGGTTGCTTGCATTCTATTTACAGTTTTATGAGCTTTTAATTTCATGTGAATCAAGGCTTTTCCGTTTAAAATGTTCGATATGTCTGTAGCATAGGGATTACTGGAATATAGAACATTTTGGCTTTCTGGTTGAGATTTAAGGTAAACTTCAGAATTTATATCGACTTCACAAACACTTTTCGAGTCTCAGGAATGCAGGAAATGGCGTTTTAGAGGGTAAAATCCAAAACAAATCCGGGGGGGAATGCCGGACCCCCCTAAATGCCCGGACGCCCTAAAAGCTCGCGCCTCCGGCGCTCGTTGATCGGATTCAAGCAGGTCGGGCCTACAATTATTCAAAAACCTCCCTACGCCCCTGGTTGTTACTAACTTTATATAACTAGTAACCTTTGGATTTGAATAGTCTGCATATCCTGCACTTAAGTAACCTGTTGGATTGGAATATTCTCCCTCAAAATCGACTGACTATCGACTGACTATTAACAGCCAAATGTCTAGAAATATGTTTAGATCCACTGTGATTTGCCCAAATTGGCTTGGCAATGAAGCTACAGGGACGGCGGAGCAAAATTTCAAATAGGGGGGGGGGGGGGGGCTAAAAATGGTAATTTGAGCCGGTATGACCAAACTATATTCTTAAACTGACTGAGAAGTAACTTGGCAAAAAAGTGACGGCTGCCCCTTCCCTGAGCTACCACGGGAACCGTTGATCAGACGACAACGAAACGAACGAAGGTCGAACTTGTTTGCATTGTTACAGTTGTAGTTTTTATCATATGAAATGTGACTGGCTGTTCGATGTTCTGTTTTTTTCTTTCTTAATTCAAAGTTCATTGTAAAGCTTGCATTTCTTCGGAAGTATACGATAACATATTTGAGGCAATAACATTCATCTGTGTCAGAAACTCATAGTTGTTCTCTAAATGCGCTAAATAGAGAACTTATCATAAAATTAACACCATACCATCCTTTCTTGGGAGTAAAAATATAACTGATAGGAAATTGACCTTTGCGCTAGAATTGCATTCCATGTATTATTTCAGAATTACGTATACGAACCTAGCCAGAAGTATCACATAACGCCGGACAATTTTTATTTGTAAATTTACATTGGCCTTTCGGGAGAATCCTGCAGTAATTATAAACAATACACTTTTACCGAGAGTACAAAATTTGCCATTGGGTAAGTTTCGAGAAATTCTACTACAACTACGGACTTCTCACTTGAAATTCAGTGAAGGAAATATGCAATTTATGCCGTTTATCGCTAGTAATATAATCTCGCATGATCCCAATTTGACCTTTAGTAGCATTTAGAACATGGTCACACTCACTCAGCGTTTCCCATTTCAGCTGTCTAAATCCCATAGTTAAGTAATTAGTATTCTATATATAGAGAATACTAATAAGGCTATGAAACAATAGAAAACAATAGCCTTATTAGTATTATCTATATAGAGAATACTAATTACTCCCCTACTCTTGACCCTATAGAATACTATATATAGAGAATACTATTCTCTATATATAGAGAATACTAATAAGGCTATGAAACAATAGAAAACAATAGCCTTATTAGTATTATCTATATAGAGAATACTAATTACTCCCCTACTCTTGACCCTGTATATTATTTCGAAATGTTCAGAATTTCTTACAGTAGATGCCAATTAATAATTTCAGAAAAAAATGTCTCGTGGATGTGACCAAATTCTAAGACGGTTAGATAATGAACACTCGAGTTCTATGTGATTTAGAGTGCCTCGCATTTTAGATAGGAAACCACTCGCGCTGGCGCGCTCGTGGTTTTCTGTCTAAATGCTCGGCACTCTAAACCCTTACATTAATGGCGACGGGAAATAAGCATTCCCGGTTTCGGCCAGTTGAATACTGGCTTTCCTATATCGTTTTGTCTTTTCGGGTTTGCAAACAAATATTGTGGGATTGTTTTTAGGATTGAAAACCAACAGAACATATGGCAGCAGACTAATGCCCTGACGTATACGAAGACTGTAAGGCTGACGCTCTTTGTGTGTTACCTTTAAAGTGCCTATGAACCTTATTTATTTATTTTAGATGTCAATTCTACATCAAGTGAATAGTAGAATGGTACAATATATCTTGATTTGAATACTGTGCCGCTGAGTTAAGGATATTTTAATATCCGAAATGCTAATTACATGACGTCAGGGGAGGCATCAATTATTATACAAAATGTTTTGTTACACATTTTTTTTCCTTCAAATTATCAGTGTTATACTCATAGTTGAAATAACATGATGTTAGAAATTTGTTTGCTATATCAGTAGAAACGCCCATTCACAACCACTAAGAGGTGATTGCAGATACCTCCCCTGACGTCATGTAATTAGCATTTTGGATATTAAAACTTCCTTAACTCAGCGGCACAGCATTCAAAGCAAAATATATTTTACCATTCTACTATTCACTTGATTTAGAATTGATATCTAAAATAAAAATATATTGTTCATAGGCAGTTTAACTGCTACACAGGCATTCAGCAAAACTAAACTCGTCACACGCTACACAAAAACAACTTCCACAATGACACAACACAAAATAGCTCACTGATCATCCGCGAGATTTTCTTAGGAGCCCTATGTTCCTGTAATTGAATACCATACTGTGATTTACGTAGAATCTTAGAAACTCAAGCAATAAATAATTTCGCCCGATTTGGTTAGTTTATTTTTAATACAGAAGTTGTCACGCTCAATTTGCATGCGCGAATGTTTGATTTTTGTTTGGGCTGTCAAGAAATCAAAAGATAGCGAGAGGTTTAATGCTCGAAAGAAATCGTCTTCTATATACACCATTTATCTCATCTGTATATTCTGAAATACCGCACCTGATCACTCGTTCGTCGAGAGGCCAGGAGCCATTATATGCCTACGGAAGAAAGCTTCTGTCTCCTCAGTGGTATGTTCGTCCGAAGCATTGACGAATGTCCGAAGCATTGACGAATGGCCTAGAAAACGTGGAGCCAGCGACACACTGTATGGGAGACATTTACTCCACCTGAAAGACGCTGATTGCAATATCCGCGTGTGTGTATTCTGACAGTAACACAGCTCTGAGCACCTGTACATCAGTCGCGGTACAGTTCCGGCTCGCTGTTTTGCAAGGTCATCCAACTCTTTTCTTCCCTGATTTTGAAGTGCAACTGTTCTTATAATTGCACAATAGCTCAACCTAAGAATCGCAATGCCCCAAAGCTAAGTCAGAACATTAGTTTCGCTTCTTGTAAACAGTCTATGAATATGAACGTAATATTTTCACAATTTAAGCAAATATGACTCATAGAATTACATGGAGTCGTTAAACTACAATCATTATTGTTCCTATCGTCTTTGTCCAATGGAGAGAGAAATCCGAATCCTGAACTTTTCTACTGATGCAAATCACGAAAGCTAACTCTTAGATTTCGCGCTATCTATGGCGGCGGCGAATAAATTGAAAGTCGTTCCAGGTCAAGTGAGGTAACTGATTAAGCAGTGTGCACGTGATTACATTATATTTCTAATTATTAAAAATCACGTGTTACGCGTGCGCATTGCCGTGGCATTGTTCCTTTAATCAAACGATTGATTAATAAACCAATGTGCGGGGCCATGAGCTTCCGCATTAAAATTAAAGCCCCCTGCAAGTATTTATTATCCAAACAGCCTATTACGAGAAGCTAAACCAGGAAGTAAACGTCGATTAGACTCAGAATGGCAACGGCTTGGGTGCGGCTTGGGTTCAACGATCACTTGGCCCATTCTTGTTAAGAAGGGTTATGTTTTGCAAAGGTCTAAAACTTTTAAACATTTACCAACTCAACTGCAGCCATGCTTTCGTGGTTGAAAGGCAACGAGAGCCAGCGGAAACACCCCAAAGCGTTTGAGTCTGTGGTGGAAGGGTTGAAGACACTTTACTTGAACAATCTAAAGCCGCTGGAGGAATACTACCTCTTCAACGACTTTCACTATTCGGTAATGTCTGATCCTGATTTTCACGCCAAGCCTATGATTCTGCTTGTAGGACAGTACTCTACAGGTAAAACGACGTTCATAAAATATCTCTTGGAGCAAGATTTCCCGGGAATTCGAATCGGCCCTGAACCTACTACAGACAGTTTTATAGCAGTGATGCACGGCGACGCAGACCAAGTGATTCCCGGTAATGCTTTGATTGTAGATCCGAAGAAGCAATTTCGTCCCCTCGGCAGCTTTGGTAATCCTTTTCTAAATCGCTTCTTCTGTTCTGAGTTACGCAATGCTGTGTTGGAGAGTATAACACTAGTAGACACGCCGGGAATCCTGTCAGGAGAGAAGCAGAGTGTGGCGCGAGGGTACGATTTCACCGGCGTCCTGAAGTGGTTCGCAGAACGCTGTGATCGCATCATCTTACTTTTTGATGCTCATAAGCTTGATATCTCGGACGAATTCCAACGTGGAATTGAAGTTCTGAGAGGTTATGACGACAAAATTTGTATCGTGCTCAATAAGGCTGATATGATGGATACTCGACAGTTGATACGTGTGTATGGGGCTCTGATGTGGTCGCTTGCGAAAGTCATCAATACCCCAGAGGTAGCACGAGTGTACATTGGATCGTTTTGGAACCAGCCGCTTCAGATCGATGAAAATCGTCGTCTCTTCGAGATGGATGCGACCGACTTGTTTAAAGATATACAAGATCTACCGAAAAATGCTGCGCGTAGAAAGCTGAATGATTTTATCAAGAGGGCCCGTTTGGCTAAGGTGAGTTGGTGGTAGTAGTGTTTGTAGTATGTTTGTACACATGGGTCTTGTGTATGTTTGGTAATAATTGATTAATGCCATGATCTAGGTCAGATACTGGTTGTAGGAGTGGCAGCTGATCGTTGTTTCAAAGAGAAAGTACTTGTCATAAGTAATAGCATGACATTTCGTGAATTTGGTGAATAAATTTCCCCGAGAGCCGAGGGAGGATTTGGGAAGAGGGACGTTTACAAATTATCCCGAGGCAGAGGGGAAATTTAATCACTAATTTCAGGAAATGTCATGATATTAGTTTGTAATACCATGATTTCCGAGAAGTTTAGTTTTCTCTGCATAAAATACAAGACGTTGCAGTTGGGTTTCTTTCTAGAACCTTTTTGTTATTATGTTTTGTTATTATGCTTGATTGAGCTCCATTGATTGAATGACCCTGGTTTGGTTACCCTGGGGACAAATATGTTGTTTCTGAAAAGAATAATACTAAAATACAATGCAATTATGTGGTTGACTAAATATTCAAGGAGCATGTACGTCACCTTTTGGTTTTAAGTATAATAATAATAGTTATATCAAGTTATATAAGTTTATTAAAACAAAACTCTCTTACAGTAAGAAAACTGAATTATCGAGTCTAAATTTACATGAGTATATAATAATAAATATTATTATTACTATACTAGTAATGATCACATGGTAATAGTAGTATCTAAGCTATAGTCCGAGTTAAGGTCAGACAGATTATATGTAGCTAATTCATTTATATTTAAAAGTAATAAAGTCGGGGCAGACCGTTTGCAACCTGAAATGTTATTGGTTACCCAAACAATAGCCTACCCCTAAAACAATACAAACCCTAACCCTAAAACAATGGGATTCTTTATCAGTGAAGTACGATATATAGGATACCGGACCTACAGAACAGTGAAGTCTAACCGATAAAGTCATGATCACCTGAGCGTTTAGTGTTACAATAGAGTTCCTGTTGATTAGCACACGAAGGCAGTCGAAAGTGTCTAACAAGAGCATCAAGGTTGGGCAAGTAGATGCCACCCCAGTAACTGCAGCGCGAAATCTAGGGGCCTGGTTCGATTCTCAAATGGACAAGTCAACCCACATTAACAAAACTTGTGGAAGTGCCTTTTACTATTTATACAACATACATCACATAAGAAAATATATATCCAGAGAATGCACAGAGAGACTTGTCCATGCATGCTTTTATAACTAGCAGATTGGACTATTGTAATAGTCTCCTTTACGGTCTTCCCGGCTATCAGATCCGCAAGTTACAACGTGTATATATAATGAACGCCAGTGCTCGCTTAATTTTTTGCGCACCGAAATTTTGCCGCGTATAACACCTATACTGCAAGAACTTCATTACCTGTGCGCATGCGCATAAAATTTAAGATTTTCTTAATAACTTCCAAAATTCTACAGGGTTTAGCACATAAGCACCTTCAGGATTTAGTTTCTGTTTTACCGTCATCACATTACAGTTTACAGTTTTTTTATGTCATTTGTAACTTTAAGATATGTGCAAATAAAGCTAAAGTCTAAGTCTAAAGTTTACGCCGCAACGATAGTGGTGTCCTTTTATCAAGATCACAGGTTAAGACCAAGAAAACCATGGCTGACTGAGCCTTCGTGGTTCTGAAGCCTCCTGGAGGGGTAACCCTACATGCGGCCCCAATTTTATGGAACAACTTACCCGCGTCTGCTAAGTCAACGAACAATATAGACACTTTATTTAAACATGTAATTAAGACATTTTCATTCCGTAAGGCCTTTAGTTAGTTATTTTAAATCACCCTCGGTTATTAGGTTTTAATTAGGAATTTTATATTTAATTAGGACTTTTTAAGTTTGTATAGTATCTATAGATTTCGATTATTTATATTTATACGATGAATGTAAAGATTATAATGCGCATTTGAGTATTTTATAGAAAATGCGCAATATAAGTGATACATATTATTGTTACATAGCCATAAGTTTTCCAGACACAACATACGCACTCATTGGCTGATTCAGGGTCACGTGGCAGTCATCAAATTTCAATGTTTCCCGCGCGGGCAACAATTCATCAATTGTTGCCCGCACGTCATCACATCGTGACAGAATATGGGGTGATGTGTTGCGCGCGCCACTGGCTAGCTAAAGGCGGGAAATATTTGTTTATCAAAATGTCTAGATCTTCATCAAAAGCTGATCATTTTTCGTCGAAAGAAAGCATTCAAAATGCTCCAAAGAAACAGTTTACATCTTTATCAAGTACGTGAGTGAGAAATTGGTAGCTAAAAAGGATGCAAGAAAGACTAAACGATACTGAAAGTTTCGTAGCGATGCTGGCAGCGTTTTGTGTTGAAACGCAGCTTCCCGAAGAGAAGACGACAAACCTCGCTCGTATCAGGTGCTATGTCCTGTATTTATGCACAACTTTGCCTCTGGTAAAACGTATGTCTATATAACAAATCACTTAATGACTGTCCCCTCGGGAATCAGTGAGTTTTGTTTCTCCGTGGTGTCTCGGGGAACATCGAGGTTCTCTGGGAAACAAAACTCACTGTTTCCCTCGGGGCCAGTCATTAAGTGTTTATTATTTCCTTGTATTACCGTGGAGATGTGATATGTAGATTGCTCTTTTCTGAATACTTTAATTTCAAGTTTAATAGACAGATAGTCTGGGAAATCTTGCCAATAGGCAATATTCGTATTCTCACGGACGAGCTGGAACGAACACTCAATGGAGGCTCGTGCGGGGGAATTCGCTAAAAACTATTTAGCATTAGAAAAGATTCCCCCGCATGAGCCTCCATTGAGTGCTCGTTCCAGCTCGTCCGTGAGAATACGAATATTGCCTATTACTGGAACCGCATATTCTAAGATCGGTCTTATAGTAGATAGATAAACTTAATCTCACACCTGCTCTTTTGAATATTCTTAGTGAATAGAGCCTCTTTATGCATTTGTGATATATGTAGCCGATGTGGAGGTTCCATTAGAGGTATTGACTCTTTCAACCTCATTATTGCCTATTAGAATAGGAATTACAGTAAAATTAGGATTATATATAAAATTAATTAACATATCCTTAAATATTTTGGGAGTTTAATCTATGATCGATTAAAAAATCATGAATATCTCTAACAGAAAAGTTAAGCAGGCTTATTGCCTATCTAGGTAAACAGCACAGTAATCTCATCAACAAATTTAGTTCTCAAGTGCCATTGGCGTAGTATTTAGGAGTTAGTCATAATGAAAAGAAGTAAAACTCCAAGTTTAGTTCCTGGATAATGCCACCTCTTGGAAGTTTCCTTTCAGAAAGTGAGTTCCCAATCTGGACTGCTTGTTTCCAATTAGTGAGGAAGGCTTTAACCCAGTTTAATTAGGAGCATATAGTGGACGTTAAGCTGCATCCGTTCTTGGATGAGGATATTGCGATCAACGAGATCAAAGCCCTTTGAGAAATCAGCAAAAAGATCCTTGCTCCGCAGTTGATCCCGTCGACCGCTTCGTGGATTGCCTGAAGCATATAGATCAGGGCATCGGTGGTAGAATGTCCTTTACGTGCATCTACTGGCAGAGGTCAAGCTGATCATCTATTTGCGTGGAGTCTCGTCAGCAAGAAACCCTCCAAGATTTTAGCTAAAGTACAGGTTAAGGGGATCGGTCTTAGATCATGCACTCTCAATATTTTGTGGAGGGTACACTTTTGGAATGGGAGTCACGGTAGAGCTTTTTAACAGTTCTGAGATATACATGTATCCTCTCATTGATTGATTGAATATATTTTGAATAATAGGAGCAAGTTCCTTTAGGATTATATTAGCGATTAATATTAATGACATCAGGACCAATAGCCTTGTTTATCTTTAACTTTAACAGGGAGGTATGCACTTTTTTCTCAGAGACTAAAAGGGCCGGAGGAACGATTTGAATACTAGGCTCTAATGCTGGTAGGGGGTAAAATCATGGTTAATAGAGTGGAATGGTTAGGAAACTCAGGGACCTTCTTTGTTATAGGTCTTTGTTAGCTTTTTTCGACCACTACCGTGCACAAAACACAATAGAAATTCCAACATGTTAGTCAATCAGCCAATAAAAACGTGTGAGTTCAGTCGTTCAGGGAACGCTAATGAACTATGATCGTGCACAATCTTTTGTCTTACCCCCTTCCAACTTAAATCGCAGCGACTTTGTTAGCCCTTTTGAAAGTGCCGGTTTCCTAACCATTCCACTCTATTAACTATGGTTAAACTAAATGAAGAAGTTGTTTATCTTGTCCGCCAAAAGTTTGGTGTCAGAGATTTCATCGCCAAGGAATTGAGATACCATTCTTGTCGCACATCTTGGCCAATCAGGGTTTTGATCTGGTTCCACCATTTTTGGGGATTAGATTGATTCAGATCACGGACTTTATGGTGATAGTATTGGGACTTGTCAACCTTTTTTTCTTGTTGTACTTTATGGCGCCAACCTGACTTATAGATGGTATAATTATTTCCACTTCGGTCGAAAGCTGCATGATTGGCGTTTGTGGATCCAAAGTATAAATTTCTTTGTTATACCATAGTTAATAGAGTGGAATGGTTAGGAAACCCGGCAAACTTCAAAGGGGCTAACAAAGGCGCTGCGATTTATGTTGGAAGGGGTAAGACAAAAGATTGTGCACGGTTATAGTTCATTAGCGTCCCCTCAACGACTGAAGTTCAAGTTCAAGTTCAAGTTCATTTTATTTGTACACTGATTATTAGTTGTAACAATAAATAATGTTTATGTATAAAAAGGATAAATAAATACGGAAAGCGGCTTAAGTGTTCTATAGAGTATGGTGTGTAGTGGTCAAAGTAGCAAAGCTTTCGTGTTGACCACTACCTTTGAGAAGAATAAAAATGCGGTGACAGCCTAAGTTTAGTAAATACAAACATCAGCAAGGTAGATTTAAGTAAATACTAGACAGTAAAAGAGAAATTAATAGACAGAACGAGGATGAAAATTACTGTTGATTACTTAAAAAATATTGTTTGTAACACATTTTGAAACTATTAAAATTTAAACTTTTGATCGTAATTGGTATGTTCTCCCATATTTTAGAAGTCATAAACTTAAAAGTGTGTTGGCCATAATTCGTTCGTAAAAATGGTCTGTAAAGATTTTGATTAGCAGAATACCTGGTATTATACGAATGGACATCAGAAACTGGTTTGATAATATCATGAAAAACAGTAGGAATTTTGGCTTTGTTGTTAATTATTTGAAAAGCAAAGGTGGCCATTTTAAACTTAAAGATATTGTCCAATTTTAGAATTCCGAGTATTAGATAAAATGGAATAGCACTTTCTCTTTGGTTAGCGAAGAAGATACTACGTATACATTTGTTTTGTTTAGTGGATGTTTTAGACAGTTTAGTCTTATAAGTATTGCCCCAACTCATTAATCCATAGTTTAGATAGGGATAAATCATAGTATAGTAAATTTGTTTAATTGTTTTTAGGTCTACATAATGTCGTAATTTGTTTATAATTCCAAATTTTTTAGAAATTTTATTATTAATATGTTTAATTTGAGTATTCCAATTTAAATGGTCATCAATGTATACACCAAGATACTTAATGTAGCTTTTCTGTTCCATTTTAAGTGTGGTCATGCTAATTTTTGCAGTAGTCCTAGGTGAGGTAATGAGCATATAGTTAGTCTTTTTAAGATTAAGTGATAATTTATTAATAACACAATAATTAAGTACATATTTCAAATCACTATTTCTGAAGATAGTTAGAAAACCAGTCATGAGCAATGCCTCTTATTCCATATTTGTAAAGTTTGGCTAGCAGAATTTCATGATTAACAGTATCGAAAGCTTTGGAGAAGTCAAGAAAAATGCCACACGTAATAAGTTTATTGTCAATCCCAAGTTTTAGACCATCAGTGATTTCCAAAAGTGCTTGTTCAGTAGAAAAACCTTTTCTAAAGCCAAATTGATATTGGAATAAAACATTATGTTTGTTTAAGAAAGATATAAGTTGATTGTAAATAATTCTTTCTAAAGTTTTACAAAAGGGGGATAGCAAGGCTATAGGCCTATAGTTACCTGGGTCTGTTGAAATACCACTTTTATAAATTGGTGTTATTCTTGCAATTTTAAAGATATTAGGCACAGTACCTGTTATAATTGATTCATTATAAATTAGTGTAAATGGTATTGAAAGAGGTTTACTTGCAATTTTTATCAGTTTATTGGGTATGTCAATTGAGGCTTTGTTTTCATTTAGTAAAGAGAACATCAAATACACTTCAGATTCAGTAACTGGAGACATAAAAAGACTAGATGATGGAGACTGATCAATAAATTGAGTTGGGTTATTGTTCGGAACATTAGGAATATGACTAGCTAGAGATGGGCCAACATTTACAAAAAAATCATTAAATTGATTAGCTACATCTAGCTGATTAGTGTAAGTTTTATTGTTTCGAATAAGCCTTGTTGGAAATACTTGTCCCTTGGCTTTACGGTTTATTAAGGTGCCAATAAGTTTCCAAGTTGACTTAAGGTTGTTTTTGTAGGATGCAAAGGTTTTAGTATAATAATTATTTTTGCTTATTTTCTTTATATAATTGAGTCGATTGGCATATAGTTTATATTCTTCAACTTTTAGCGGATTGTTACTGAGAAAGTGTGTACGATACATTTTTTGTTTGCTTTTAATTGATTTTAAAATTCCATTTGTTATCCAAGGTTTAGTAAATTGTTTCATTTTACTCCGAGTAATTAGCTTTATAGGTGCATTTTTAATTACTACAAGATTAACAGCATTAATTGCTTCACTTGTTTTATCATGTAGGCTCTTATTTTGACTAAGTATTTCATTCCAGTTTATAGAATTTATGTCCTGAAGAAAAAGGCCAGTGTCTAAATTTGCATAGTCTCTGAAATATTTCTTTTCATTTTTTCTTTTAATATTGATATCAACAATGCAAAATATTGGCAAATGGTCAGATATGTCCACAGTCGCTATACCAGGAATAATCTGCTCAGTTGGAGTATTAGTGTAGATATGATCAATGAGCGTAGAAGTGTGGTTAGTTACTCTAGTTGGTTTGGTAATGATTGGAAGAAAATTATTAGAATATAACATATCTAAATATTCCTCAGTAGGGACATGGCTGGTAAATTTCAAAAAAAAAATGTTCATATCCCCAAGAATGTAGGCTTGATATTTGTTTAGGTTAAGCATTTTAAGTATATCTTCCAATTGTGAGGCAAATTGCAATAAATCAGCAGTGGGGTGTCTATAGACACATCCAACAATAATATGAGCCTTATTATGACCTGGATCAATTTCTACCCAGCAGGATTCAACCAGAGACATATTAAAACAAATATCTGGCCTACTAGTTACTTCAAGATTGTTTGATATGTATAAACCTACACCTGAACTCACGCGTTTCTATTGGCTGAATGATTAACACACGTTCAAGGTTGAAAAAAGCTAACAAAGACCTATACTTAGATACTTAGATACTTAGATGGTTATACTCCCTGGGATAGTTTTCACTAATACTGGGAGTTTAAATAATATATAAATTAGAATAATAATAATAAACTAAGTAACATAATAGTAATGGTAATAATAATAATACTACTACTAATAATAATAATAGTAATAATACTACTAATAATAATAGTAATAAACTACGCGATTTAAGTCGTGACACATACCAAAATATTAAGTAAATATTAAGTAGATAAGAATAATAACTAAACATATATACGAGCGATCTATAGCCTGCGCAGGTGGCTAGGCACCTGCATAGATCGAATGGCAGGCAGGGCGGCTGACTTGAAACTGGCTAGACTGTTAGCAGAAACTGCTTCATACGGAAGCAGGTTCCATACTCTTATAGCCCTAGGGAAAAAAGAATAGCTATATGCTAGTACATTAACTGGAAGTTGTGTGTACTTAAACTGATGGCGTCTACTAGATCTGGAGGAAGTAGTAACACACTCAGGGAAAGGGATGTTTACCAGCCCATTTCTAATTTTAAAAATGGTCGCTGGGTTTCCTAACCATTCCACTCTATTAACTATGGTTATACACGTGACACACGGCCGATCAGAATGATGGACTGTGACAGCTTTGCGTGGTAGAAAACGTTCTACACCATCTTTAAGACCACTGATAAAGATTTGAAATTTCTACTAACACTGTATCCCACATAGTAGAAACGTAAAATATAAAGAGAAGAGCTATTTTGTCGCTAGAACTTCAGTGGTCACCCCAGGTTATAGGAAAAAGTGGCAGTCTGCAGGTAAACTATACTGCTGTCCTGCCGTAACCTGGCCCACTGATAGGCATGTCTCTACTAAGGTAGACTAGACTACTGCCCTGTCATAATCTGGCCCAATGGTAGACATGTTTCTACTAAGGCAGACTAGACTACTGCCCTGTCATAACCTGGCCCACTGGTAGGCATGTCTCTACTGAAGGTAGACTAGACTGCTGTCCTGCTGTATTACCTGGCCCACTGGTAGGCATGTCTCTGCTGAAGGTCCACTGGTAGGCATATCTCTACTGAAGGTCCACTGGTAGGCGTATCTCTACTGAAAATAGACTAGACTGCTGTCCTGCTGTAACCTGGCCCACTGGTAGTCATGTCTTTACTGAAGGTAGACTAGACTGCTGTCCTGCCGAAACCTGGCCCACTGGTACAGGCATGTCTCTACTAAGGCAAATTAGATTGCTGTCCTATACCGTAACCTGACCCACTGGTAGTCATGTCTCTACTTAAAGGTAGACTAAATTAACTGCTTTCCTTCCCTAACCTAGCCCACTGGTAGGCATGTCTCTACTTAAAGGTAGACAAAATTGCTGTCCTGCCGTAACCTGGCCCACTGGTAGGCATGTCTCTACTTAAAGGTAGACAAAATTGCTGTCCTGCCGTAGTCATGTCTCTATTGATATTCCGTAATCTGTATGCATGTTTCTACTAAATGTCTCTCATTTTATGTGCATGAGGGAAATCTAATTGAACGTGTGCTGATGAGGAAAATTAGGGATTAAATGTGCCTGAACATCAGATGCAGACAAAGGAAATTGAGGAGATCATGGTATTACAATTCTTACTTTTCACATGTCTCGGTTTTCTTTGTTCGGGGAATATATATCACATTTTCACATCACACCTCAGTTTCTTTGTTCTTTGTGGGGGAATATATATTTCCTCTTGCATTTTAACACATATTTTAAAACCTTTTAAGGCAAGTTTACTGTCACAGTACTTCCTAAATCCTGAGCAATATCTCAAAGTTTTTTTTTCTGATCGTCTTTTTCAGGTTCATGCCTACATTATTTCAGAGCTAAAAAGCCAAATGCCAACAACGTTAGGAAAAGAAAGGAAGAAAGAGCAGCTGATTAAGAATCTGAAAGACGTCTACCAAAAGGTCCAGCGCGAACACAACATCTCACCTGGCGACTTCCCTCCTGTGGGACAGTTCCGTTTGCAGCTCAAGCGGCATGACTTCTCTAAGTTCCATCATATTAAGCCAAAGCTTATTGAAAGTCTTGACCATATCCTAGCCAATGACATCCCGAAACTCATGGGGATCATTCCATATGAATCTCCCGAGGATGCTACTAATAATCCTTTTGCACCAGGAGCTTGTGAAGGAGTTGCTCTGGGTGCAGGCTCAGACAGATGGATTATCGAAGAGTTTAAGCCTGGATATGACAGGACCTTTAAATCCTTGAAACCCACAGACGGAAAAGTCTCTGGTCCTAGGGCAAAAGAAGAAATGATGAAATCTAAGCTGCCAAACACTGTTCTAGGTCGTATCTGGAAGTTATCAGATATTGATCGTGATGGATGTCTTGATGAAGATGAGTTTGCTGTTGCCATGTATCTGATAAAGGTAAGACTAAGTGACAATGACATCCCAGAACGGTTGCCAAGTCATCTAGTGCCACCATCAAAACGACAAGCCAATCGTATGGACATTGACTAAGAAGATGACTTACGTCCATATTAATCAGAGAAGCCTGTGATTTTGGCAGTAGCCTCCAATGTGCTGTCGTTTTTAGTCCTGAGAAATAAGACATATTTTCTGTAGTATACACTAGATTTTTCTGTCTTAGTTAGAAAAGGATTTACGTGTAGAAGTTGGTAGACACGCACAGCCTAAAATTCCAAGAGAACTAAGAAGCTGTGAGTGCTGTTTATCAACAGATGTGGAAGATGAAAATCATTTCTTTTTCATCTGTGTCTCATATGCTGACTTGAGAAAAACATTATTTAATGATATTAGTAAATATTGTAACAACTTCTCTAAACTGCAAGATATTGCCAAGATCCTCTTTTTCTTCAAAAATATTGACCCATTTATAGGTAAAAGGTTAAGTCATTTCATATACGAAGCTTCTGAACGGCGAGATACATTACTATCACGAGTTATAAAATAAATTGTTATAACAATAATTGTAATTATTGTAGGCAATACCATTTATGTATATGGGACTGCTAATAAAATGTATTGTATTGTATTGTATTGGATGTATATATATTTCGGCTTTTTACATAAATTTATACATTATTAATCTTCATTATACATTAAAGATTTTGTAAATATTACTTGTATGTATTTATCGTATCTTATATCGTAAATCTTCACTTAAACTTGTTAATATATCGGTTTTCAATTCTTGTAATTGCTAAGCTATACAATTTTAATAAACAATTTTTTATTATTATCACTAAGAGTAGCAAAGGCGACACAACGTAGATTTTCGAGGTTTATATAACGATATTTCGGCTGGCCAAACCAGCCTTCTTCAGGTAATATGAAGAAATTACGAACGTGGACGTGACTAACTAGAAATATGGGTTACGAAATATAGGAAATAGATGACAAATGATTGACACTATTAATATAGAAATAATAAGATAATGAAGTTATATATATACCAGCTAGTATGACTCGTCACGGATGTTGAGACCATAAGGCACGAGTGTTCTAGCTTGTGTAATAAGAGTAGCTTCTCTGGCCTTACGAATTGAGTCTCCATTAGATATATTTTTTTCGATAGGGATTAGATGCATGTCATTAGCAGTGTGATTCGGTGTCGAGATAAAATGTTCAGCAGCTGTTGTAGTAAGCAAGCAAGCAACATCATCTTTATTACCAAAAAGGTTATAAATACTTAATTTACATAACTACATAGATCTCACTAAATTATGGTAATAGTTACTCAGAATAACTAAAGTTAAACGAGCTGAGTAACATTTCAAGTTAAGTAACAATGTTTTTGTAGGGTTTTAAAGATGAAAACTAAAAAAAAAAAAAAAAAAAATTTGATACAGATTACAGCAATATAGAACACTTAATTAATGTAGAAAACAAATGGGTTTAAAGAGGGTACCAGATATTTTCAGATAATAGTTGTATTATGTAACAGTGGCAGATGTAACTAATGAAGTTGTTACTGATAGGACTCCATGAGACTAGATTTAAGCTTTCGCTTAAATGATGTTAATGACAGAGTTTTAAGGCTTTCATCAAGCTCGTTCCAAATAATTGCCCCTTTATAGCGGAGGTTAAATTTCCCAAAGTTTGTTCGAACTCTATTTATATAATAAGTTGATCTTGATGCAAGTCTGGTGTTGTATTGATGTTTTGACACTATAGTTTGGAAAAAATTATCAAACACAACAGGTAGCGAATTATGATGAAATTGATACATGAAAAGTGCGTTATGGAATACTATAAGGTCTGTGCATTTAAGAAGTTGGAATTCTTTGAATAGGGGATCAGAATGCTGATCTGGTTTTGAAAAAGTCATTATTCTTAATGCCTTCTTTTGTAATGTTACAATAGGTTTGACTGTTGAATAGTAACTATTACCCCAAACTAATAAGCTGTATGTGATAAATGGATAAATGAGAGAGTAGTAAAGTTGGCATAAGATTTCCATATTCACGAAATGTCTCACTTTAGCAAGAATACCAATCCCTCTGGAAATTTTTTTACTTATTTCATGGACATGGTTTTTCCAGCTTAGATTTGAGTCAATTATAAGGCCTAAATATTTGACATGTGAGTCTTGTTTAATAGTTTTATTGGATATGTTTAGATTCATTTGATGCAATATTTTTTTACTTATTTCATGGACATGGTTTTTCCAGCTTAGATTTGAGTCGATTATAAGGCCTAAATATTTGACATGTGAGTATTGTTTAATAGTTTTATTGGATATGTTTAGATTCATTTGATGCAATATTTTTTTACTTATTTCATGGACATGGTTTTTCCAGCTTAGATTTGAGTCAATTATAAGGCCTAAATATTTGACATGCGAGTCTTGTTTAATACTTTTATTGGATATGTTTAGATTCATTTGATGCAATATTTTTTTACTTATTTCATGGACATGGTTTTTCCAGCTTAGATTTGAATCAATTATAAGGCCTAAATATTTGACATGTAAGTCTTGTTTAATAGTTTTATTGGATATGTTTAGATTCATTTGATGCAATATTTGTTTACTTATTTCATGGACATGGTTTTTCCAGCTTAGATTTGAGTCGATTATAAGGCCTAAATATTTGACATGTGAGTCTTGTTTAATAGTTTTATTGGATATGTTTAGATTCATTTGATGCAATATTTGTTTACTTATTTCATGGACATGGTTTTTCCAGCTTAGATTTTAATCAATTACAAGACCTAAATATTTCACATGTGAGTCTTGTTTAATAGTTTTATTGGATATGTTTAGATTCATTTGATGCAATATTTTTTTCTGTGGAGGATGAAAAAGAACAAAACTTGTCTTTTCGATATTTAAAGATAATTTATTGCCATTTAACCAAATATTGACTTTTCCTAGTTCTATATTAAATTTAGATTCTAGAGTGTGAATGTTTCTATCACTCATAAATAAATTTGTGTCATCTGCAAATAAGTGAAACTCTAAGATCTTTGAGCATTTATGTATGTCATTAATATATAGTAAAAATAATAGCGGCCCTAGAACTGAAATCTGTGGCACTCCACAGACTGTTTGTTGGTAATCTGAGTCAGTATGGCCTATTGAGACAAACTGTTTCCTATTTTTTAGGTACGAAACAAACCAATCATGCGTAATTCCTCTTACACCATAATATTCTAGCTTGCTCAATAAAATGTCATGATCGACAGTGTCAAATGCTTTACATAAATCTATAAATATGCCACATGAATAAGTGCCAGAGTCAATAGTTATCTGTATTTTATCAATGAGCAATATAAGTGCATGAATGGTAGAATGGTTAGACCTAAAGCCAAACTGATTATCATAAATAACAGATATTTTTTTAAGAAAATCTATTAATCTAAGATATATCAGTCTCTCTAGAATTTCGTTAAAAATGGAAAGGAGAGATATGGGTCTGTAGTTAGATGTAAGTAAAAAATAACCTTTTTTATGAATAGGAATATTTTTTTGCAATTTCCAGCTGATCAAGAACAGTTCCCGAAGTAATTGAATAATTAAATAGAAGTTCCAAT
The DNA here is from genome assembly GCA_030867875.1 of Actinernus sp. WN-2022. NCBI lineage: Eukaryota > Metazoa > Cnidaria > Anthozoa > Actiniaria > Actinernidae > Actinernus > Actinernus sp. WN-2022. The sequence continues at coordinate 44,724,266 of JAOWCC010001751.1, forward strand.
GGATATGATATTACAGATTTCAATATTTTCAGCAAAGGAACAGGAATACTGTATGGTCCCATTGCTTTGCTGCTATTTAGACTAGAGATAATGTTCTCAATTTCAAGTGCAGAAATAGGAGATAGAAAAAAACTTGAAGATTGAGGTTGATCTAAGTACGTTCTAAAAGACGAGTTACAACGTGGGATAGCAGCTGCTAAGTTTTTCACAACATTAGCAAAATATTCATTAAATTCATTTGCTATCTGTTTGACGTCAGTAATTTCTTGTTTATCTTTTATAATTTTGTTAGGTCTAAATTTAACTTTAGATTTCAAGCTGATTAATTGTCTTATGCCCTTCCAAATATTTTTTGTATTAGATTGGTTAACAGAGAAGTATTCCTGATAGTATCGTTTCTTGCTTAATTTGAGCAGTTGGCTCAGCTTATTTCTGTATAATTTATATTTGGAATGATTCCAGTTACTTCTAATCTTGATGTAATGTCTAAATAATTTATTTTTGGTATTAATTGATGCTTTTAGACCTAGAGTTATCCATGGTTTTAAGTAGAATTTTTTCTTCTTTTCTTGATAGCTGTTTAACAGGCGCATACTTATCAATAATTTCTGTAGTTTTTGAGAAGAATAATTCAAATATTTGGTTTATATTTGTTGATCCATAAAATACATCAAGCCAATCAATACGTGTATAATCATTTAAGAGAGATTCTTCATCAAGGTTTGAATAATCTCTTTTATATATTTTATCCTTTGATGTAGTTGTGTTTAGTTGATTAATCAATACAAAATTATGTAGGTGGTCTGATAAATCATATAAAAGGTTTCCACTTATAGTCTGATAATCAATTGAATTAAAGAAAATATTGTCAATTAGAGTGGCAGAATGGTTAGTAACCCTAGTGGGTTTAAGAATATGTGGTTCGAAGAAATATGAATTCATAGTATTTATAAATTCTTCAGTTTTAATGTGAGATTCGTAATTTAGTAAGTTTATATTAAAATCACCTAATATAATACATTCTTTATTCTCTTTATTTGTTGTTTCAATTAAAGGATAAATATTATTTAGGAATACTTCTAAATCAGAGCTGGGGTGTCTATAGACAACACCACAAAGAATGTTCTTATTTAAATTGTTTTCTATTTCCACCCAGAGTATTTAATTTTCTTTGGTGCTAGAGTTCAAATCTTCCCTAATATGGAACTTTAAAGTATTCCTGATATAAAATCCTACACCACCTGCCCGAAGAGTAGTCGGCTGTGAAACAAAAGTATAATTTGGCAAGTCAATATTAACAGATTTTTCTTCAGAGGTATTTATCCATGTTTCAGTTAGACCAATTATGCTAAAAGCATAATTAAGTTCTGCTAACATTTGTGTAAAGTTATCAAAATTAGCATAAATACTTCTAATATTACAATTTAAGGCAGAAAAGGATTTTTGTAGTAACGAACTTTGGATATCACTAGAACAATGAAATTCATGGACATTAAAATAACTAAAATTCACCTTCGAAGGAATATTTACTTCTGGATCAATGCCAGAAAGATTCATATCAAACAATTGGTGTCGTTCAGAGTAATATTTGGGCCTGACTAGATGCTAGTGAGGCATACGCTCATCATTTTCAAATTTCGCTATCGAATCTTCAAAAAACAATTCGATTTTTTTAATCGCACTTCCTGTAGCCTACGTTGTATCCGCCTCTCTTCAGCCGGCTCGCTACACTTTCTGGACGTGTTCTAGTATTCGACGATCCGTCCTGCTTTCCAAATATGGAATATATTGACCATATATGGAATATCACAGGGAGCTCTCAGGAACGACACTTTTCTCAATAAATTGTTTGATATGAGGAATATTATTGATAGTTGATAGAATTTGTAGACTTGGTAAATCTCGTAGACTAGAATTTATAATTTTATGGGAACATAAACAAGTAGTATTAGAATTGTAGCTAAGTTTTAGGAGATTTTCGTTGTCAAGACAATTAAATGGGAAAATAGCTTGACAACAAGATTCACAAAGCCATTTATAATTACTAGAGGTGTAATATTTTAGATCCTTAAGAGACCGGTTCATTCAATAAAATTTGACGACCTAACTTACACTAGTCTAGTTTATAAACAAAATGGCTGACATATAGAATTGGCCGTGTGTATTTACGTGTTGGGTTAGGCCTGGGCCCAAGGCAGAAACACGTGACCGTCTCAGAGCACCTCTGTGATTTAGGTCCTAACAGACTTCCTAATCCCTGAAGAAGGGGTCTGTTAATCAGAAATACACGTTTGGCAATCCAATTCTAGTGTAGCCTTAGTGTAAAAGTATTTTCACATAATTTTTACTCTAAATATTTTAGATAAATAAATTAGAAATAAATAAATTGTTGTAAATAAAATGAAAATAAGGGGGTAAGGGGAACATCTTTTAACCAATAATGGTTATAGTTATATACTAGCTTAAGATATATATATTTTTATACTCAACATTCAAAGTTCCCATCCCATATCATATCCATGGCATAATCACATTAATCAGTTTCATACCATAATCACATTAATCAATTTCATACCACTATTTAAATATATTTCATAATAACCCACTCTTCAAATTAATTAATTATCACTATAATCTACATGTAACACACTGTCACTAGTCTGACACATATAAATACAATACACATAAGATAATAATACACAAAAGAAAGGAATAAGTATGAATTGGTGATGCTTGTCTTATACAAGTAAATATACACATGATGGCTTTTCTCTTCCCTCTGTCGGTGCTCCACGCGTTAAAAATTAAAAGGGCGCCAGTTCAAACCAAAGTCAAAGACCTCGTGAGCGGAAATGGCGCGAAGCTCGAAGAACAGCCGGGAATAACGGATTGGGTAAACCGCTGACCTGATATTACAAATCCCCAGGGTCCGTCCCCTGGGTTAAACCACCGGTAGCAAAAGTGTTGTTTTCCCGCACACCCTCGGGCAACATGGAGCTGACAAATCGTGACAAATGCCCCTGAGTTCCCGTGCATGGGTTCCCCGGGGGTCGGCCCCAGGGGGAAGCCGCTGATTGATGCATAATCTCGCAGAGTCTGTCTTCAGAAAGCTATTTCTGATCGTCTTACGGCTCTTAAAATCCTCTAACACTGAACTTAGTTCTGATAAATTTGGGCTGAAGACGAATAACAAAGGAACCGGCAGAACTTCTAGTAATTGAGTTTTTTATTTTATTTAAACTTATATATTCTTTGTGTTTACTCCAGGAGCAGGAGCTCATCTAGGGAGCTTACACAACATTTATTTACAAATAATTACTTGAAACGAAAGGAGGAACTAAGCTACATACATACATGATTATTACAAGACTTAAATTTAAACAGCACAAAAAGATTAATAAGTTCAGTAGAAAATGACAAAACAGAAGGCGAGTTGCAAGGACAAATCAGAAAAAAAACGATTTGAGTCCATTAGAAAGATTTGGACTTCCTTAAAAATACATTCGTTTTGTGCTAGTTTTCAACTTAAATTTGTGGCCGTGCATGTTTTCCAATTACTAATAATAAGTGCAACAGAGAGGTAAGGAGTTTGGATCGTTGGGCAGCATACATGGGACAGTAAAAGAAAAAATGCATTGATGTTTCATTGGAAAATCTACAAAATGTCTCTCACGCTCTCTCTGTTGTCAAGGAATGTTAGAATGGCTTGCCCTCCACCACAGGCGTTGCTATGGGAAAATCGTCACGTGATCAATTGATGCAAAAGGCGTATTGCGTACACATGTATTGTTCTCTGATGCGTCAGTGCGCACCTCCCCTCATATACAGTATCTTCCCAAGTACGAGTATTTTGAATCAGAGTTAAATGAATGAGTCGGGCTTGACTTTTTAAAATTTAGCAAATTTCCACTGGTTTTCCGTGGCGTGGACTCTTATTTACCACGATTTACGTCATCACATGGTCAAAATTTGTTGTGGACTCACAAGGCGCATGCATGTAAAAAGGGTGCACAATTACAGTAAATAAGATCGCTCTAAAAAAGTTTGAAAGCGAAAGCGATATATGAAAAAATATAAATATATATCCTAATTTACTTAGTTCTCGAAATATATATCATAGATCATTAATAAGTTTTACTAACACGAAAATTATCAGGAGTGTACTTAGACTACATTTGTACGTACTAAACTCGCGCTACAGCATAGCTTGAAATACTGTACGAAAACTCCCGTTTAAAAATTTCCTGATGCCGAAAGAAGCATAGAATCTTAAACAAGATATCCTTCTGACCAATCGACATAAATATTAAGCTTTTCTTACCTATCACTTATTTTTAGGAGTCAATGAACGAATTTTTCATTTCCCTGAAAGTTATCGGCTTCCTGCCATTCTTTTTGAACTACGAGTACACTCCTACACGCGTGTCGCATATAAGCTTTGTCGTTATTCTTTTAGACATAATAATCTTGTTATTTACTATTCGGATTTAATGACTAGTGCGACCTTTTTAGCCTTTCAAGATAAAATATTAGAGAGGGCTACCATCAGGCACATCAGTTCATCTGTTAACACACTCACATGCTCGCATTTATTTCGCATACTTAATCACTCACCAAAATATTTTTCTTTTATATGTCATTGCTTGATTGGAGTAACCAATCATAATAATTATATATACACAGCATGTCCACAAACAAACGTCGCAACAGGAAACGTGACGTCTTACGAATGGAGCAATATATCGAAGCTCGCCGGGTCACGGAATGCAGCATCTGCAAAACATTTAATAGGGAGGAACCGTCCAATCCGGCCCCGTGTTGCAATGTCTCATTGCACGATTCCTGCCTGGGACACTGGTTCAACAATGCAAAGACAGACGACCCATTTCTCTGTCCGTTTTGTCGCCAGTCACTCCTACCTATAAACGCTGCAGATGCGAGTGAAAATGTAATCGCCCATGACAAATTTGTATATATTTTCGTAAATATAATCTTCAAATACGAGCCTGTCAATCAGGTTCATGAACCTCCATTTGACGCTGACGCAGATTATTTTATGGACGATTTTGATGATTTGGATTTTTGGAGTATTGTAGATTCAAGACGAGCTGTACCTAGATATCCACCAATAGATTGGGCTCGGGTCCAAGCAACTCTGCCCGACCATCTCAGGTCAGACACTAGCCATAGTCCTAATGGTAGACCTGGTTAATTTCTCTCTCTAAATACCGATTCAACTTGTGGGGTGTCATGCTCGAGGATCCAGCGCTATTTTTTGGGGGTCTCGGAGACCCCTAAAAGATAGCAGACCTTTGGAAGACCCCTAAGAGATAGCACTGCTAACGATTTTAACCCCTAAAAGATAGGTCGAGCACCCCCGTCTATTTTTATTTTTATTACCAAGACTGCCTTTGTTATTTGACTGGAATATCCAGCCGTGGCAATGTCGGTCTTGGTAAAGCCTTTAGCAAGGTTAGTTATTGTCAAATGTCGTATAAAAATACTAATATTACCAAGACTGCCTTTGTTACTTGACTGGAATATCCAGCCGTGGCAATGACGGTCTTGGTATATTTAGCCTTTAGCAAGGTTAGTTATTGTCAAATGTCGTATAAAAATACTAATATTACCAAGACTGCCTTTGTTACTTGACTGGAATATCCAGCCGTGGCAATGACGGTCTTGGTATATTTAGCCTTTAGCAAGGTTAGTTATTGTCAAATGTCGTATAAAAATACTAATATTACCAAGACTGCCTTTGTTATTTGACTGGAATATCCAGCCGTGGCAATGACGGTCTTGGTATATTTAGCCTTTAGCAAGGTTAGTTATTGTCAAATGTCGTATAAAAATACTAATATTACCAAGACTGCCTTTGTTATTTGACTGGAATATTCAGCCGTGGCAATGACGGTCTTGGTATATTTAGCCTTTAGCAAGGTTAGTTATTGTCAAATGTCGTATAAAAATACTAATATTACCAAGACTGCCTTTGTTATTTGACTGGAATATCCAGCCGTGGCAATGACGGTCTTGGTATATTTAGCCTTTAGCAAGGTTAGTTATTGTCAAATGTCGTATAAAAATACTAATATTACCAAGACTGCCTTTGTTATTTGACTGGAATATCCAGCCGTGGCAATGACGGTCTTGGTATATTTAGCCTTTAGCAAGGCTGGGACACTGGTTCAACAATGCAAAGACAGACGACCCATTTCTCTGTCCGTTTTGTCGCCAGTCACTCCTACCTATAAACGCTGCAGATGCGAGTGAAAATGTAATCGCCCATGACAAATTTGTATATATTTTCGTAAATATAATCTTCAAATACGAGCCTGTCAATCAGGTTCATGAACCTCCATTTGACGCTGACGCAGATTATTTTATGGACGATTTTGATGATTTGGATTTTTGGAGTATTGTAGATTCAAGACGAGCTGTACCTAGATATCCACCAATAGATTGGGCTCGGGTCCAAGCAACTCTGCCCGACCATCTCAGGTCAGACACTAGCCATAGTCCTAATGGTAGACCTGGTTAATTTCTCTCTCTCGCTATATATATATTTTTAATACCGATTTTTATACTACGAGTTTTAGACGCATCGAGGGCGATGCAGGAATTTAGCTTGGGGGGAATGTTGTGAAGTACGAATATCAGAAATGGAAATTAAAGTTGTAGACAACTATATTTAGCTAAACATAAACAGTTCAAAGACAAGTGTTTGTTTGGATTGTGTCACATTGTTGATACTCTTACTGATAGCCGCTCCACAGTTATCAAAAGGTTATCAGTAAGCAAACCAAAACATATTTAATAATTATTAGGTACTCGAGATTGTATTCAAATCATGAATTCATATCAACAATGTGAACCAAGCTAATTTGCATAAAATAGAATATAGATTTTGTAGCGTTGAGCTCTTGTTTCAACTAAAAGAACTTAGTAATGATTGATTTTAGATTTTGTAGTCACTCTAAAGAGTGTAGCTTGGTCATATATACCTGATCCAAACAGACACTAGCTATGACGCAGATTACAATTTAAAGCGCAAATGCTCCCACGCTCAGCAAGAGGTAAGGCAGCAATCTCGTATTAATGAGAATATATTTTATCTAAAAGAGTTTCAAGATTTCCTATATCGCAGAATTTCAAGATTTCCTACCAAACTTATCTGAGCTCAAGTGAGTTAAAAACACTTATAAGTTTAAAATATAGCTAACCAACCAATCATAGAACATCATACTAAATTCCAGTGTGATGTTCTCACGAGATTGTAGCCTTGCCTAACTATAAATGCAAGTACGATTTCGCCTGTAAATTAGAATAGAAAGAGAGGACGAAGGAGAGAAGAAGTAGAAGACGAAATAAAGAACCTACATTGAGAAAGAGAGTCTTGGTACCTTCCCCGCAAATTATACGCACAACAGTACTGAACTTTTTAGCGCAAATGTAAGTGTTACGTTTCCAAACTTTAAGACAAGAAATCGTCCATAGAATGTTCTATATTTTTTTACAGCAGAGAACTGTGTTATTAGTCATGTAGAAATAAAACAATGGTGCCATTTGGAGAATTATTTCATGTCAAAAGTGCCAACGAAGAAATATATATCTACGGACGCGAGCAGCTTGTTTCACTTTGGTCAAATTCGGATTGTTTACGACTGGAAACAGCAAAAAATACAAGCAAGTAATAAAATATAGATACCATTCTTTACTCAATGCTGTTTACCTTGGATGTAGGAAGAATAAAATCCTTGTAAATCTCGCCATATACTGTGCAAAACTACAATCTGTGAATCATCGGCTAACACCCGAACAGTGTGGCGTTTCCTGCAATTTATTTTGATTGATTCTCATTGGATGTTACACAATACAGCTGTCAATTCAATGTCTGGAGACTGTGACATGCGCAGTACCGTGAAACTGCGCCTTTACAAGGGGAAAATATGTTCCAGTTAAACTGAAGCATTATTAAGGCCTGACTCGCCTGTTGATTTGGCATATTTTTATTTAAAGGGGAAGCTTCCATCCAATCGTTATGAAACTCGGTAGGCTGTTTGTTATCGGTATTTGTTAGAATATGAACTTCCTTTATTTTTCAAAGTTGTATCACGTGACTTAAAAACGACCGTTAACGGTTGAAACTTTTAGACAAAAATGGGGTACGGAAAGTAGACTTAAATGAATCTTCTTTCCCCATCGTTGTACAACTCATAATATGGGCTTGAAAACTCCGCCTTTTAATCATGTCAAGATCATAACGGAAGTAATTAAACAGGTCACGTGACATAGTAAATGGTAAAATATCTTAATATAAATGACGGATACCACATTAGAAGGCACAAATGCAATGCAATTGTCAGTTTAAGCAGTGTGATAGCAAAAAAATGGGGGTAAACTTCCGGCCCCATTTCAAGAAACGCGTTTTATGACGTCATCAACTGAGGAATGTCACGTGACACTAAAGGGGACTTCAAAACTGATTAAGAAGTCAAATATTAGGTATTTTATAGTTTCGACAACTTACATGTAAATATATTGACTGAGAATTGAAGATCTTTAAAATCTCTGCTGGGGGTCTGTTAAGGACACAAATCCAGACCTTGAATTACTTGGGAATATACCCACAGGCTTTTAGCCGGCCTTGTTGGACAGGCCAGTTAGCCAGACGATTTTGACAATAAACCCCCTTCCATTTATAATGTTTGCAAAAAAGGTTGTCCTTGACAAACATACAACCAATACCCATTAAAGTCGGTCCTCTTTAGCAATTTCCGGCTATTTTTAACACCCCCCAATTTCAATGTTGGTTTTTGAGAAGACGGAAATGTTGCCTTTACATCCCAACATTGTGACACGCGAAGTCATAAAAATACCCGTGATGTGTCAGGCGATCTGTACTTAATTGGCGAGGGTTGTACTAATATAAGTATATACTGTAAGTATTTTTTGTGGAATAATGCTAATATCAAGAGTATGATATTCTCATAGAGTTAAGTTATGGGAGGAGATGAGCTCCGAGGCCAGTGGAGGACCAAGTCCTGGTAGTAGCGAGGTGAATGGGTACAGCTCCGTTCTGCGGGGAGGTGGGTGGGTGCGACCAGGAGCCGTCCACTACCGAGTTTGGCGCAAAGAGATCTGATCGAGTGAAAATGCTGTCTTTTGTACAGACGCTAACATTTCCCGCCATTGAGAGTCACTTGGGGGTTGTTTGTTGATTTAACTTATCGATTTTAGCACCGCCTCGTCAATGTCCTAATTTATGCATACCGAGAATAGCCACGCTGTACTTTTCCAAAATATTATTATGCCTGTAGAAAACGCCAATATTCTCCGCCTGAGAGGGCGTCTTTTGGCCAGGCTTTCCGAGGCGTGCATTACTTTGTGTATCTGGGAATAGTGGTCTACCATGCTCGTGCTGCGCCACACACATGCTGGGCGATCTGATGCTCATGTACACCCAACAAGGAGAGTGTGATGGAACATGCACCCCTAAAGCTGTGCGCTGACTCCGCTTCGTACAGACCTAGTTCTTCTAGATATTTCCTAAGTCTGCTGGCAATTGTTGAGCCCACAAAAGGGGATATAGATACGCGGCCGATGGGGGTTGTGGCCCTGAATAGGTAACCCTATCTCTGTTTACCTAGCCAAGGATGTAACTTATGATGTAACTTATGATGTAATTTTAGCTCGGGACTTTTTCGAATGTTATGGGGCCGTAATCGACTTAAGAAATTTCACACTACACATACCACCGGAATGTAGAAAGGTTAAAGAGACTCAAAGTATGTTTTGCGCTTGATTTACTTTAATTAGTGTTTACTTTTAACTCTCGCGGTTTCCAGTTGAGTTGTTATTCATCTTTAGCAAGTTTCCTTTCATCGGCAACCGGCCAGTCGAAACTACTGAATTCATTGTAATCACCTGTACCTTTTAAAATATTAACTGCTGCCTATTGCTGGGGTGCACGTTACGTCATCGCCGCCATCTTGGTTCCCTTTAGTTTTTCAAAAGGTCTCTCGTTAGCTTCTCTTGTTGGGGATGGGTTGCACCCCACCAATAAAAGTTCATGTAAGAGAAGAGTGAACGACATTAAAACCTACTACACACCAGCGTCCAAGTGGTTACTCTAGAACACGCCCTCGACCCCCAGCTTGTCAAAAGTACTAAATCTTCAAGTAATTCATTTAACTATGTCAAATAACCGATATCGTTTTCTCGTGCAATTTAACGTGAAATTACCACGTCAGGCATGTGATTTTCCTATAGTGTTACCCAAGAGTAAAATAAATCAACTTCTGCCACTCAATTGTAACTACACATGCACGCACGCACAAAAAGTAACATGTCAAGCGCTATACAGTGAAACTACCTCACTTAATCATAGGAGATGGCACGACGTCCGCACAAGAAGAGGGACGAGCTGAGGATGGCGCAATTTTTGACCACTCGGTGCTTGCTGTGTGTAACAACGAAAGAAGAATCATCAAAACCTTTACCATGCTGTGGAAAGTACGTCCACGATTCATGCCTTGGACGGTGGTTCATGCGTCCCACGTGGGTAAATCCATACACGTGCGTTCATTGTAGGAGCATGTTGCTCCCAGTGAACCGTGCATCGGTTACTCGAGGGGAGTCTCCAAGATACGTTCACGTATTTGATAATTTTACCATAATACATAACTATACTTATCCTGGTATAACCCCCTTGCGAGTCGACAACGATGCCATTCCCGGGCCGGCCATCGCCCATCCACCACATGATCCCGCAGACTGGGACATTGTTAGGGAGAACCTCCCTCCTAACCTGAGACACCAACCAGGTAATCGTAATGGGAGGCCCGGCTGAGTGGTCGACACGTTCTTTTAATATATAATTATCGATGAAATACCAGTTTGTTTCTTTCTAAAGAGCGAAATCTTCACACATGAAAATATCACTTTCGAATATGACTGGCTCTTAAACATATTTCCTAGCCTTTTTAGTAAGACATGAAAACTGGTAATCATCGAACATTTTATATTAAAAGAACATTACATGGCCGCTAATCTGGGATTGGGATAATCCGGCAATATTCAGAAATCCCATATCGTCTGGGATTTCCCCCGATATATTTATACTAAAGCCCCGGTCCTCACTAGCGACATAAGCAGCATAAGAGTCTAGTGACGACAGCCGCGACAAAAGCATTTATAAACACAAACGCAGCTGAGAATATACGCATACACATCCATGTCTTATCATCCACCATTTTGTTTCTTCTGTTGAGTGTGACAAAAATTGGCAGGTGTTTAAGTAGCAAAAGTCAATAGGCGGCGGCAATGAGCTTCCCTCACATTTTGCTTGAATTTGGCTGTCTAAGATGTCTACAATCCAAACTACACGCAGAAAATAAAGATTTTTTTCTATGGATTCTTTTTACTGTGAAGACTCGAAGAAGCCACCATCCAACCAATCGGAAAGGGAGAAAACAAAAGATATTTCAATCTCAAATTTGATAACTTTCCCCACATACGATGTTCTTCGAAATGAAACCGTAGTTAGTTTGATCAATAATAAATTCAAACTTCAAAAATTATCTACTGAAAATGCATTATTTCGATTAGTTTCTATTGAATTTACGAGTATCAACCAATGAAATTACGAGAAAGGAGAATTGAAAATTAGCACCTTTTACAGTTCGGAGCAGTACTTAATATGCATGAGCATGTGCTTATGCCGCAAGAGAGGACCGGGCTTAGGCAGGAAAGGGGCTTCTGGTTTTGCATTATAGCTAACGAAATAGTCCTTACCTCCATTATGATGACCTGGTTGGTTTAATTTCTTAGGGCTGGAGCAGGGGTCTGGAGGGAGATTCTCCCGAACTATACATTTAGTATATACCACACCAGTGAATATCACTTTACACGCGCTCTGATTGGCTACTCAAATGGTGAATATGATTTCACATTCACCTCCGAGCGAAGCAGCGATCACCTCGTGCTTTGTCCATTTGACAGAAAACAAAATAACTATTTGGTGCTGGCTATTCACCTGCGGTGTGGTATATACTAAAACAATTATTCACCTCAGTGTTGGTGAATAGTGGTGGATATTAACTCGCCAAAGCGGCTCTGTAAATATTCAGCTCCTTTCACTAATTAAGCATTCTGTACAGCTGCTCAGAGCTCTGGCTTAAAGGCCCACAATCACCCAAGACGCATTGCGGTTGAAAATTGCGCTATGTAAGGGTTAGATAATGGCACTCGAGTTCTATGTGATCTAGTGCGAGTGGTTTTCGATCTAAAATGCGAGGCACTCTAAATCACACAGAACTCGAGTGTTCATTATCTAACCGTCTTAGAATTTGGTCACATCGATGAGACAAATTATTGGCAACCGACTGTAAGAAACTACTCCCGGGGGGGGGGACTCCCCATAAAAATAGACGGGGGTGCTCGACGTGAGAAATGAAATTCACCCCTAAAAGATAGCAATATGGGCGTGGCTCACAAAAAAAATTCCCCTAAAAGATAGCAAACTAAAGGAAATAAGAGACAAAGCCCTACCCCATAACCTCGTCTTTAATATTCGGATGGATCAAACTCTATATCGAAGCCGTAAATACCGATTCAACTTGTGGGGTGTCATGCTCGAGGATCCAGCGCTATTTTTTGGGGGTCTCGGAGACCCCTAAAAGATAGCAGACCTTTGGAAGACCCCTAAGAGATAGCACTGCTAACGATTTTAACCCCTAAAAGATAGGTCGAGCACCCCCGTCTATTTTTATTTTTATTACCAAGACTGCCTTTGTTATTTGACTGGAATATCCAGCCGTGGCAATGTCGGTCTTGGTAAAGCCTTTAGCAAGGTTAGTTATTGTCAAATGTCGTATAAAAATACTAATATTACCAAGACTGCCTTTGTTACTTGACTGGAATATCCAGCCGTGGCAATGACGGTCTTGGTAAAGCCTTTAGCAAGGTTAGTTATTGTCAAATGTCGTATAAAAATACTAATATTACCAAGACTGCCTTTGTTATTTGACTGGAATATCCAGCCGTGGCAATGACGGTCTTGGTATATTTAGCCTTTAGCAAGGTTAGTTATTGTCAAATGTCGTATAAAAATACTAATATTACCAAGACTGCCTTTGTTACTTGACTGGAATATCCAGCCGTGGCAATGACGGTCTTGGTAAAGCCTTTAGCAAGGTTAGTTATTGTCAAATGTCGTATAAAAATACTAATATTACCAAGACTGCCTTTGTTATTTGACTGGAATATCCAGCCGTAGCAATGACGGTCTTGGTATATTTAGCCTTTAGCAAGGTTAGTTATTGTCAAATGTCGTATAAAAATACTAATATTACCAAGACTGCCTTTGTTATTTGACTGGAATATCCAGCCGTGGCAATGACGGTCTTGGTATATTTAGCCTTTAGCAAGGTTAGTTATTGTCAAATGTCGTATAAAAATACTAATATTACCAAGACTGCCTTTGTTATTTGACTGGAATATCCAGCCGTGGCAATGACGGTCTTGGTATATTTAGCCTTTAGCAAGGTTAGTTATTGTCAAATGTCGTATAAAAATACTAATATTACCAAGACTGCCTTTGTTATTTGACTGGAATATCCAGCCGTGGCAATGTCGGTCTTGGTATATTTAGCCTTTAGCAAGGTTAGTTATTGTCAAATGTCGTATAAAAATACTAATATTACCAAGACTGCCTTTGTTACTTGACTGGAATATCCAGCCGTGGCAATGACGGTCTTGGTATATTTAGCCTTTAGCAAAGTTAGTTATTGTCAAATGTCGTATAACAATACTAATATTACCAAGACTGCCTTTGTTATTTGACTGGAATATCCAGCCGTGGCAATGTCGGTCTTGGTATATTTAGCCTTTAGCAAGGTTAGTTATTGTCAAATGTCGTATAAAAATACTAATATTACCAAGACTGCCTTTGTTACTTGACTGGAATATCCAGCCGTGGCAATGACGGTCTTGGTATATTTAGCCTTTAGCAAGGTTAGTTATTGTCAAATGTCGTATAAAAATACTAATATTACCAAGACTGCCTTTGTTATTTGACTGGAATATCCAGCCGTGGCAATGACGGTCTTGGTATATTTAGCCTTTAGCAAGGTTAGTTATTGTCAAATGTCGTATAAAAGTACTAATATTACCAATACTGCCTTTGTTATTTGACTGGAATATCCAGCCGTGGCAATGACGGTCTTGGTATATTTAGCCTTTAGCAAGGTTAGTTATTGTCAAATGTCGTATAAAAATACTAATATTACCAAGACTGCCTTTGTTATTTGACTGAAATATCCAGCCGTAGCAATGACGGTCTTGGTATATTTAGCCTTTAGCAAGGTAATCTATGTGAAATCCGTCCAGAAGAGTGAGCATTCAACGAGAGTATATGATAAAAGGCAGTGTTGTTTCTTCTGCAACAAGTTGGTAGCAAAGGTGGCAAGACACTACCAGAGCATGCACAAGCACACTGAAGAGGTAACTAAAGCAATGGCTTTTCCGAAGGGTTCTAGCGAACGAAAAAAAGAACTTGAGAGACTGCGACTAAAAGGGAACTATTTTCATAACATTTTGGTTTTAGAAACCAAACGAGGACAATTTATACCATGCAGACGTCCTTCACAAAACTACAATCTTGAATCCAAAGACTTCCTCCCCTGTGCAAGTTGCTTGGGCTTTTTTAAAAAAGATGACCTATGGAAGCACACCAATGCATGCCAGTTTAAAACTGAGAGCCAGCAGTCGAAGGGAGAGGAAGAAAGCCAAGAGCAAAAGTACCAGAAGGTGCAAGAACAAAGCAGGATCCTGCTAATGTCCCAGCTCACACCAACGGACAAGAAACCTCTGATCGAGCTGAAGGCCTCCATGAGACAGGATGGTATCGCGTTTGTTGCTAGAACCGATCCACTTATCTGCAAGTTAGGGGAGGTGCTTCTGGAAAGGGTTGGAAGGTCGAGGTCGCACGAAGTCTCACAAGGGATGCGAGAACTTGCAAGACTTATGTTGGAACTCAGAAAGAGTACATCTGTCTCTGATAACTGCCAAAGGCAAAGTTTGAAAGATTATCTCAAACCGGGGACATTTGATGAGATTGTCTCTGCGGTGCAATCGTTGTGCCGCTTTGGAGAAGCACCATTAGGGAAGAAGGTCGGAGTTCCCTCCCTTGCCTTAAAGCTGGGGTATTCGCTGAAGAAGTGTATCGTTATCCTGAAAGGCCAGGCCCTGCGAAAGAAAGACAGCTACATTCTTGAAGATCTGGATTACTTCCAGCAACTCATGGAGGCAGACTGGAACCACAGGGTCTCGTACCATTCCTTGGCAGAGCTCTCAAAACAAAAGTACAACAAGATCGAGCTGCTGCCACTTACCAGTGATCTAGAGAAGTTGCGTAAGCACCTCCTCTCACAGATTAACAGGCTGTCAAAAAGCCTGAAAGCAACACCGTCTCTTAATATGTGGGAGGAGCTATCGGAACATTTGATTTGCAGATTGATCATTTTTAATAAGCGGCGGGGCGGAGAGGCATCGAAGATGCTCGTTGAGTCTTACAGGAACCGGCCCGATTGGAAGCAGGCCCAGATCACTGACATACAAGATAGCCTCCAGCCTTTAGAAAGGAAGTTAAGTGAAAGGTAAATACACTAAATACAGTTCCTAACGTGCCTGTTTGTAACTAATAGGCCTATGTTTTCTTTTTGCTGTACATGTTTGATCGGTACAATAGGCCTTTTACAGGAAACATTCACATGCTGATATAATACTTCGTTAACGAATGAAATGAGCTTGTGATCCCCATGGGAAAGGCGTTGCCATGGATGCTGGACGGGAAGCTATCTTTAAAAACGATGTTTTAGAAAGATCGACAATTGACTGGAAGTTGAAAATAGCTTTTACAAACCGATCTCTTACAAGTGCATTTAAATAAATGAAGTCAGTTATTTTGCTGTGCAGTACAACCACGTGATTACATCCCTGCAAAAGGCCTATTGTAGCGCTATTTAGAAACCAACATTAAGTTATAAGTTTCTCTCCGCAAAAAGTTGACCAGTGAGGGGCGTTACTCAGAATCAGTTAAAATCACCCAACGAAACCGTTAAAACAATCGAAAACAGGTCTTGAAAATGGATTATGAAATGTTTTTTTTTGTGCCAATTTCTTTTATTTATAAAATTTTGAAAATAATAAACTATTTATGATTTTGTATGCTTTGTTGCACTATTTATACTTTTTATTAAAATGGTTCACTGTCTGGGGTACTATTTTAGGTTTTAATGTGACGTCATCAAAAAATCTAAAATTTAAACTATAAGTCCTACGAAGCTGTTCTTTATATATAATTATTCTAGACATTGATTATAAAACTCTACACAGAACATTTAATGTTGACAGAGTGTATTGTTGCGGATAAATTTTTTTTAAATATTACGACAGTTGAACGACCCAGCTTGTTTTCTGAAAGGCATAAAAATCCAAGTAATTAAATCAATTTCTTTTTTTAGCTCGATAAATGGAGGTCGCGGGTTGAAATTCCGGCTGGACAAACACTTGGGGTTTTAAAATGACCGAGTAGAAGGCGCTGCCTTTGTGAAACAACTTTAAATGGTTAGACCTTGACATCTTCTTGGATGAGGATGTAAAATCGGTCCCACAAGTCCTATTGCCTTAACCTACTGTGCCCTTGTGGCCAAATATCACAAACAAATATTGACAAACAAACAAATTCTATAGTCTAGTTCTTCCGTTAATGCTTCCGTCGCTTCTGCCTCTAGTGAAAACCAGTCTTTAGCTAAGTTCAACCCTGTAAGGCATAAGCAAATTCAGTTGTTATTTTTTTCTGGGGTGAAACTTTTAAACATCTTGTCCAATGTGGACTCGAAATAGTCGAGTTCATAAAAGTAGATATATTATTGATGACTTGCAACCAATCCCCAGATATTCGATTGACAAAGATGTGGTGGTCATGTTGGTGGAACTAACAAGAGAAGCTAATGAGGAATCTTTTTTTTATGTCCACCAATATGTCAGCAATGACGTAACGTGCAAAACAAAAATAGACAAAAACAATCTGGCTAAACAAAAGGATGATAAAAGAGTTACACAATTCTTAGGTCAAATGTTTAAAAAACACAATTGTACCATGCATGTGTATACTTGATTCACATACTTTCTTCAGTAATTGAGGTCCTGATCTTATAGTGGGCACCATTACCAGTACAATATGAATTTGTAACGTGACCTGAAACAACCATAGGGGCTAATCAAAGTTAGGATTCAGCTAAACCACAGAGCGAATTGGAATTTGGTGTGTTTGTTTTTGTGCATGGAGGTGAACCTGGGGAAAAACCCTCGGAGCAAGGGGGATATACCAACAAACTCAAATCACATGTGGTGCCATGATAACTTTGAATTGAATTTACATGAATTTTCTTCCATACAGGCTAGATCTAGTAGAAATCCGCGGGAAATGAGGGAGGAAAGTCCCCGTTATTCTTACAAAAGAGATGAAAGAAGGTATAGATCTGCTCCTTTCAACACGGGACGAGGTTGGTGTTAACAAGGAAAATCCATACATATTTGCCCGCTCGTCTTCATTGTCTACTACGCACTTACGCAGTTGGGAGACGTTGCACAAGTTGCCTTTAGTGAGGAAGTGGGACTAAAGCATCCTGAAGCTATCACCAGCACGCGTCTTAGAAAATATATCGCCACAGTTAGTCAAGTCCTTGACCTGCAAGAGAATGAGCTGGAGTGGCTGGCCCGACATATGGGTCACGATATTAGTATTCACCGGGAGTACTACAGGCTGCACCACTCAACACTTGAGCTAGCAAAAGTGAGCAAGATTCTGAGCACTGTTGATCAGGGCAACATTGGAAAGTGGGCTGGGAAGTGTCTGAATGACATTGAAGTGAGCCTCGATGATGAAGGTATCAATGGATTTTCTTTATGCAATATTTCTAATCATCTCTCAATTAGATTATTTTTCAAAAATCTAATAGATAAAAACCGTGTTACACATTTAACACCATTTTGTTGAAACTTTAACAGTAATTTGTTGAAACTTTACAGCAATTTGTTGAAACTCAATGGTGATAAAACCCAAGTGATGATTGTTGGGGACTCAAATTATAACCTTAACGTTGGACATGAAGATACATTGTATCACTATTGAGGATTCAATTAAATTACTAGGTGTCACGCTCGATAAGCACTTGTCTTTCAAATCTCATGTTCAAGGGAAACTCAACCCTAAAATCAACCCAACGTCTTTACAAAGATGTATTCGAAATAAATAAGTTCTGCTATTTTATTTTTCTGTGTTGCGCGTCTATGAGGAGAAAATTAGTCTCCAAGTTCGATTATCCGCTGAAAATCTATATTGTGTGCCGGCTCAATTCAGTGCAAATTTCCCCATAATGTACGTCACACATACCAAGGAAAAACGGTTACACCACTAGCACAAAGAAAACACAATGGTCCTCAATTAGAAGCTAAGCCGTTAGTCCCGCTATTCAATGTCGGGGACAGCATGGCAAAACTAATTTATTCCCCGTATCTGACGTCGCAAATTACAAGACTTGAGCCATCTGTACATAGCGGATGTTGTGAGGAAGGTTTTCAGATTTTATCTTGCTAGACGTGCAACACAGAAAAATTAAATAGCAGAACCTATTTATTTCGAATACATGTTTGTATAGACATTGGGTTGATTTTAGGGTTGAGTTCCCCTTTAAGGAAACACTCACAAAAGTTTATGCTAAGTTAGGGGTGCTACGGCACATAAAGAATCTCATTCCTAATCCGGTATTGTTTAACCTATCAGTACAAGGCTTACATCATGCCTCACTTAGAATATTGCAGTCTGCTCTTATTAGGACTAAATAAGACACTTAGTAAGAAATTAGAGTCAGTGAATCATTTTGCACTGAGGACACTTTTAAGTTTAGGTAATTAGTGTGGACTACGACCAGGTTCTCAACTCCTGTTCTCTACAATCACTTGACCACAGAAGAAGAGTCCAATCTCTGTTATTATTGTATAAATGTAACAACATTAATGGCCCTTCCTATATTTCTGACCTATTTAAAGAATATAAAGTTTCCTATAACTTAAGAGGTCACAAAGGTAAAGTTATGCAACCTTCATATCACTGTCTGTACCAGCATAATTATTTTAATTACGTAGCTTCTCACATCTGGAATCAGTTGCCTGTAAAAATTAGATCTGCTAGTTCTCTTCCTATATTTCGTAAACAGTTACTCAATCTGGATCTTACTAGTACTACCTATAGCTATATGTCCAAGATGTCTCTTAACTCCCTATTACTTACCAATTATACACTAATTGGTGTGGTTACCATTAGATAATAATTATTTTATTAATTATTACTTTTTATTTGTTTGTGAATAGTTTTTTTAAATAATTAGTTTATTGTAATTAGTCTTAATATATAGCTTACCCTATATTTGTGTAAATAATTTTAACATATAGCTGTATTAGTCGTGCATTTTTACATGAGCCTTTGGCTCGGGAGATTGGGAAACCACTCCTGTACGTCAACGACGTTAAATCAATTACCCTATATCATTATGACGTCACAGCTTGTTTATGAGGGGGACAGAATCGACTTGAACAATAGAATTTTGAACTAAATCTGCTTTTACTTCGAATTGTCTGGTTTCCAGATATCAGCTGTATCAATGTTTATCCCACAATATTTACCGTATTTGGTGGCAGTTACCGCTATTCCACGTTCTACAAAATGCATTTAATAGCGATTTCCTTTGTGTTGTTGCTGTTTTGTCCCCCTCCCACGACTGTGATCCTTAGCGTTTAAACAATAGATTGTTTTGATTTGACGTCATAATGATATAGGGCAATTATCCTTATCCTTAAACATGTGTTACTCTTAACAACAACAAAAATCTAAATTATAACTTTCTGTTATTTTCGTTCAGACTCGGCATTAATTGGATACTCACTAAGTAATCAATTGTTTGACCAAATTTTGTGATGTAATTATTTTCTAGACAGGAGCTATGAGCAAAAATGTACTTCCCTAGTCTTCTCTTATTGGACACAAATTCAGAACCAACACTAAGATTAGAGAGGGTGGTTCAAAGTTCAAGTTAATTGCAAATATTTGTATTAGGCACAACATATGTATCTTCAAGTTGCTGAGACTTCATTTTTGGGAGACATGTTAATGCATCCAATCATGTGATCTGCCACACCTCCTTCTTCTCAACCATAGATAACCTGTAAAAATTCTCCTGTCCAAAATATAAGGTCATTTCACATGCAATTGACATTAGTCAATTACAATGGATGCTAACATCCTGTAAAATAACTTTGGCTGCAAACAGAAGAGGTCACAAGTCCTGACATGGGTAGGGTGGTGTTTAATGAGCCTTAAAATACTAGGCAATTATTTCGGTATATGACTGATACTTACTGGCAAATAATGCTTGGTGAATGAATCATCTCAACAACTTTGTGTCTTCGAAAACAACAACCAAGCCAACAATTTTCATTGGCATTCAGTTTAATATGAAGACGATATGTATTATTTTGTGTTGTGTACAAGCTGAAACTGGTTTTATTTTTGATAATGTAATTTCAAGTCTATAAACAAGAATACTATGAGGTGAGTATTGGTTGGTAGTAACCAGAAACCTCGTCTATCTAAGTTCAGTGCCGATAAAGTTCTAAAATTCTGTATAAGCAAAAATATGGATCAAGCTTCATGTCATGAGCTTGTTGACTGGGTACATATTATTATGGCTGTCTCCCTAATAACTGCATATGTTTAAATTTAGATTTCAGCAGTGATGATGATGATGATGAAGATGATGATACTGATGCCAGGATCAACCCAACTAGAAAACGCACCTCTCAAGGTAAATCACTGACTCTCTACGTCTATTGGAACAGTGCATTTTATTAGAGTACAAAAGCAGTTATTTATTACATGATTGGTTGAAGGGGAAGGAGGGGGTGGAGTGCATTACTTCCATGATTTGTCACCAGGATCTTGAAACCCGGACCCTAATTTCAGACCTTAATCACAGGTAGCCCAAGCTTGTAATCTGTATACTATTTATACTGAGGCTAGTAGGGTATATTCTTAGTGTTCATCTTACAACATGAATCTTGAACAAAACTTCATAAAACTTACAGAGTACCTTGCTGTGGTCATTATAGGTATATCTGCCGCTCCGGCCAATTTTGACCTATCTGTATAGAGCAATGAGGAAAAACATTACTGAAATTCTCTTTAAATTGGAACAAACATAGCTAAGGAACATAGGAAGACACTGTGTATGTATTAAGACGCTCTGCTTGTTTGATCCAAAATGAACTACTACAAAGAGGGTCCTGAAGGGGGGTCCTAAATCCCAGTTCCCAGCCCAATTTTGGTCCAAATCCCAGTCATCAAAGTGGGCTAATTCGAGTATTTGTGTCATCAAAGTGGGCTAATTCGAGTATTTGTGTCATCAAAGTGGGCTAATTCGAGTATTTGTGTGAAATTATAGAGTCAGAGACTAGCAAGTCTCACAAAGAAGAGAAATCCCATTCCCATTTTCCAAAGTGTTTGTCCCATTCCCAGTGGTAAAATCCCAGTCCCAGTGCACGAATCCCATTTTCCCAGCCCAAAAAGAGGCAAATCCCAGCTCCCATTTTACCCTTCAGGACCCTCTACAAAATCCTATACAAACACTACTAAATATTATAAACAGTATATGTGCTACATGTACCTCTGCCTTATTCTGAAAAGCTGATTCCTATTCAATCCATTTTTTAACATTACTACCATATTAAAATATGTCAATCAGCTCCTGTCAATGCTGTTATTGTACATGGTTTATTGTCATTCTCAAATTATTTGATAAATGGCAAAATAATACTGAGCCTTTTATTATCATTTTCGGTTTTATACTTCTCTTTGATACTCACGACCTCTCTCAGGCTATGTAAATTGCGAAATATATAACGCTATTTCAGGCAAAAACAACTAGCAAATCTGCATACCCTTTGCTCTTCCCCTCCCGTTACCACTAAGCAGTCTCCATCTTAGATGTGCCTAATGCCTACCGTATTTTATCACGTATAAGCCGTGATTTTGAAAGTAACAAAAAATTGTCACAAAGTTGGGGGTGCGGCTTATATGTGAGTGTTTTCAGAAAACGTTGTTTGCAATGACCGTAAACAAAGCCATATGAACAATAGAAATGGCACATTTGTCAGCAAGATTTCTACTCAAACTCCTCTCCTTCGCTAGCTACCTATTCTTTTTCTTTTAGAATTAACAAGCAGTGGTGTCAATGGTAACTCTGCCAAAAAAAAGACCCCAGAAAGAGAATCAGCTACCGGTAAGTCAAAAGGTTGGTTTTTATTGCTTATCGATAAAACAACTGGTTGTGC
The DNA here is from genome assembly GCA_030867875.1 of Actinernus sp. WN-2022. Taxonomy (NCBI): domain Eukaryota; kingdom Metazoa; phylum Cnidaria; class Anthozoa; order Actiniaria; family Actinernidae; genus Actinernus; species Actinernus sp. WN-2022. The sequence continues at coordinate 44,746,718 of JAOWCC010001751.1, forward strand.
ATTGTACCTCCTGGTCATGATGATAATGCATTACCATGCTACCGTGTGGAAGGGAAATTTTGTTGGTAAACCAGTATTTATCGTAAATGTCTTCCTTACTGAATTATTCTCATGAACGAAGTATCGATTTGAAGCTTTATTTTTAATTTGTTCTTTGTGAAGAGCTAAACATACGATAAATAGTAGCGTTAACAGAACGGACATGAAGATTCATCCATTTTGACCTAGCGCTAATATTTCCGATTGCCGAGGTCACGTGACCAGTTGATGCAAATAGGCCATTATAACCAGTTTACGGTTCATGCGCAGTTCTTCAAGTCTTTTGTTTCAACTGGCGGGCCACCATTGTCTAACATCTGCCTGCCCGCCAAATAAACAAAGGATTTGTACAACCACGCATGAACCGTAAACTGGTCTAAAGGGCTCGGCTATATTTGAACAAGCCGTGAAGAATGTAGCCTGCTATGCAGATGTATTATTTCAATCTCAGGAATTCAAGTAACGTCTGCTACATATTTGAAACTAATTAAGCGCTCGGGTAACACCTCATTGTGTTATGGACCAGTAAGATTTTACCTTCCATATCCTGGAAAGTGACGTTACATTTAAAATGAATTCATACAATACATTCGCCATTGACCAATCATAGGAGAGAGTTCCCACACCTGAGACAAGACTAATTTGTACATGTTTCATTGTGTCTGGTATGTTTAGCCTCCATTAAAGCTCAATAAAATTCAATCGAAAGCTACATGAGAGAAACAGCAGAAATGGTTTGAGTAAAATTGTGGCTTTGGAGAATCTAAAAGCAGATTTGGTAACTTGATTGTGTTGATATACCATCTTAGAGTTCATAACGGTTGCATGGCACGGCAAATAAAAAATAGGCACCCAATGGCTGCATGTGTCTACTGCATGCTTTTATTAGATATGTGATGCTAAGTATGAGAAGATAGATGGCATAATGCAAAATTTGTTTACATGTACAAAAATTGTTATGTCAAAGGTTGGAACTTTATTGTCTGGGATTGTGCAAATTCCCCCGAAAACATATTGAGCAGTCACGGTCCTCACTAGCGACAAGCATAAGAACATATGCATGCCTATTAAAGATGTCAGGCTAAATTCTCTCAACAGAAGAAACCAAAATGGCGGACGAGTCGATCCAGAGGTGTTTAATACGCATGCGTATGTTCTTATCCTGATGTTTATGCTTATGTCGCTGCTGTCCTTACTACCTTATGCTTGTGTTTATGCTTACGTCGTGCCTGTCCTCACTATCTTATGTTTATGTTTATGTCGTGCCTGTCCTCACTACCTTATGTTTATGTTTATGCTTATGTCGTGCCTGTCCTCACTACCTTATGTTTATGCTTATGTTGCTGCTGTCCTCACTACCTTATGTTTATGTTTATGCTTATGTTGCTGCTGTCCTCACTACCTTATGTTTATGCTTATGTTGCTGCTGTCCTCAGTTCCTTATGTTTATGCTTATGTTGCTGCTGTCCTCACTACCTTATGTTTATGATTATGTCGCTGCTGTCCTCACTACCTTATGTTTATGCTTATGTCGTGCCTGCCCTCACTACCTTATGTTTATATTTATGCTTATGTTGCTGCTGTCCTCACTACCTTATGTTTATGCTTATGTCGTGCCTGCCCTTACTACCTTATCTTTATGTTTATGCTTATGTCACTGCTGTCGTTACTACCTTATGTTTATGTTTATGCTTATGTCGTGCCTGTCCTCACTACCTTATGTTTATGTTTATGCTTATATATGTTGCTGCTGTCCTCACTACCTTATGTTTATGTTTATGCTTATGTCGCTGCTGTCCTCACTACCTTATGTTTTTGCTTATGTCGTGCCTGCCCTCACTACCTTATCTTTATGTTTATGCTTATGTCACTGCTGCCGTCACTACCTTATGTTTATGTGTATGCTTATGTTGCTGCTGTCCTCACTGCCTTACGTTTATGCTTATGTCGCTACTGTCCTCACTTCCTTATGTTTATGTTTATGCTTATGAAACCTCGTCTATCTAAGTTCAGTGCCAATAAAGTTCTAAAATTCTGTATAAGCAAAAATATGGATCAAGCTTCATGTCATGAGCTTGTTGACTGGGTACATATTATTATGGCTGTCTCCCTAATAACTGCATATGTTTAAATTTAGATTTCTGCAGTGATGATGATGATGATGATGATGAAGATGATGATACTGATGCCAGGCGCTACATAATTTAGACTGGAAACGCACCCTGAAGGTATCCGGTAACCTTAAACAATTTAAAACTATCAAATAATGGCATTTGGATTAAAATACCTCCCAGTGAAAGTGCATATAAGCCCTGGCCAGTTATGCTTTTTTTTTAGCTTAGACCTTAAAAGTAGGGAAAAGATGATATATCGCGCTAAACGTTTCGGAGAGTTTTATTCGGCAAGCCTTTAATGCAATGGCTCATCGAGCGTGTTCTGTTGATGACGTCTAAACTAGACCGAGTGCCAATTTTGTAAAGCGCTCTCGTGCGCTTGATTTTCGTCCACAGGCAACCCAATACACATTTTGGGGGTACTTTGAACAGCCAATACACCATGACAAATAAATAAATCAACTTTTTATTCCGGAATCCTTTGTCAATGGCCTCTAGTCTCTTCGTAAGAAATATAGCCTAATACAAAATTCCAACCCGACAAAACAGAAGCTAGGCGATTCGCATTCACACTTTTGAACATTCTTTATTCACCGATACAACAGTCAAATATTCGGTAAATACTACCTAGACAAGCCAAAAGTCAAGGCCCTATAAATAAATATAAGAATTAACAAATTATGAATACAAAGTTGACAACGCTTAGATGCAAGATATTGAAAAGTTCACATGATGAAAAGCAAGAGTCTACATAATAGCTGAAAGTATAGCTTACATGCATGTATATTTTTAGAACATATCAGGTTTTACGTTCATTACCTCAAGCCTGTCAATGGTCTTTTCTTTTCAGGGAAGAGAAGAAAAATGTCTCACACTATGTGGACAAGTGAGGAAAAAGAAGCTGTTTTGGAGTATCTTGGTACGTTCCTGAAAAAGAAACACCTCCCTGGCAAGTTAGATTGCACACGCTGCATCGAGAAGAGCAGGCCAGTGCTAAACAATAGGGACTGGAGTGCTGTTAAATATTATATCAAAAACGCAAAAAGCAGAGCTGCTAAGCTAGCAAAGAAATAAACCTTCAGTTCTTGCCAAACAAGTCACTATGGCTGACGTCAGTTGCACATTACGTAATGCCAGAGGTCCATAACCAGATGTCTCGATATGCAATGGATTGCGGACCATCAGTTTGACCAACAATCCAATGTAGAACACACTTGTCGCATTTGTTCACTTTGTCAACTGTGTTTTCTTCTGAAGAACTATGAATACAAAACTAGTGATCTCAATGAAACTACGCCTTTATAGTTTCAGACATCTGATTCGAAGGCCACTTTAATCACTTCAAGAGATATAGCACAGCCTATACCAGAACTGCATCATCTGCATAGAGGATGACTCGTGAATTCTTTATGGATGCTGTTTGGCTGTTGAAATAAATGGTGAAAAGAAGCGGGCCGAAAATTAAAGAAACCAGCTTGGCATATCGAGTCTTACGTTTATGGATTTTTGTTTTCTTTTGTTTTTGCATCTGCTTTATGAACTGGTAATCGTTAGTTACGATGCTCAATTGACGTAGTTGTTTGATAAAACGCGCCCTCGAAACTCGAGTTTTTTAATAGTAATGTCAAAAACAACATTAAGTAATGATCCCCATAAAACGGTAGCGAAATCGGTTGCGGTATAAAGCCTTTCTCACATACGATCTTCCGTGTTAGAGAATACAGGTAAACTGGACGATAAACAGCAGTAAAAGTAGTTCCAATCAATTGGAACAACTGGGAAAAAATCAGGAACGATTTGGAAAAGTTCCTCGCATTTGATTTACTTGGTTAATGGCATTCGGAGCCGTCATGTAAATTATGCGATTAATCTTAAGTAAGATTTCAGGAAATGAGAATACTTCCTTCCGTTTTAGTTGATTTTTATTTCAACCAATAAAAGCAAGAATTTTAACAATGCAATATTGACACCTTTACCATTCCTTTGCTATTGGCGCAATCGTTCTTTCGCGAATCATTACTTAATCGTTACTAAATCGTTACTAAACAGCTTGCCTGTTTGTTGCCCCATTTCAGACCACGTGACTTTTGCCTTGAGTATGCGTTTTTGTTTTTCTGTATCCCAAGAGGAAATGTACCAATTTATATAATTGGAAAACAAAGCACTGAATGCTCTGGAGAACTATCACGTGGTCTGAAATGGGGCAACAAACAGGCAAGCTGAAAGGGTCTATTGTACTAGACAAAAGTGCAACTAACGATAGTGGTAAACTGCTACGTAGCATATCCGTTCGTAAATGTGCTCGAGTTGTAGCCGTAGCAGTGGAACCAGTACTAGGGACTTTAAGCAACCACGACGGCTACGATGACGGCATAAAACAATAGCCTTAATTACAAAATAAAATATCTGCACGTGAAAATGCACTACATTTCCATCGTTCTTTGCAAAAGCACAACGTGAAAACCCCAAGTTGTACGTTTTAAAGAAAACGCGAACGTAAGAAAGTAAATCAATCCGTTTTTCGTTTGGCGTGAACGGAACTCTATATTCATCATATTTTTTCGAAATTCGGGTTGTGAAAAACAATTCAAGGGAAATAGTAGACACTGGTTGCTTAAAGTCCCTAGTAACGGTAGCTGTTGGGCAGTGTCAATGTACTGGAGTTGTAATGGAAGCAGTATACAGTAGATGTAGTAGCGCCGGTATAGACTATCTTTCTTACTTGACTGGAATACCCAGCCGTGTCAATGTTGGTTTTGGTAAAGCCTTTACTAAGCAAGGTTAGTTATTTTAAATTGTCGTATAAAAATACTAATATTACCAAGACTGCCTTTGTTATTTGACTGGAATATCCAGCCGTGGCAATGTCGGTCTTGGTATATTTAGCCTTTAACAAGGTTAGTTATTTTCAAATGTCGTATACAAATAATAATATTACCAAGACTGCCTTTGTTACTTGACTGGAATATTCAGCCGTGGCAATGTCGGTCTTGGTATATTTAGCCTTTAACAAGGTTAGTTATTTTCAAATGTCGTATAAAAATAATAATATTACCAAGACTGCCTTTGTTACTTGACTGGAATATTCAGCCGTGGCAATGTCGGTTTTGGTAAATCCTGTAGCAAGGTTAGTTATTTTCAAATGTCGTATAAAAATACTAATATTGCCAAGACTGCCTTTGTTACTTGACTGGAATATCCAGCCGTGGCAATGACGGTCTTGGTAAAGCCTTTAGCAGGGTTAGTTATTTTTAAAGTCGTATAAAAATACTAATATTGCCAAGAATGTCTTTCTTACTTGACTGGAATACCCAGCCGTGTCAATGTCGGTCTTGGTAAAGCCTTTAGCAGGGTTAGTTATTTTTAAAGTCGTATAAAAATACTAATATTGCCAAGAATGTCTTTCTTACTTGACTGGAATACCCAGCCGTGGCAATGTTGGTTTTGGTAAAGCCTTTACTAAGCAAGGTTAGTTATTTTCAAATGTCGTATAAAAATACTAATATTACCAAGACTGCCTTTGTTATTTGACTGGAATATCCAGCCGTGGCAATGTCGGTCTTGGTATATTTAGCCTTTAGCAAGGTTAGTTATTTTCAAATGTCGTATAAAAATACTAATATTACCAAGACTGCCTTTGTTATTTGACTGGAATATCCAGCCGTGGCAATGTCGGTCTTGGTATATTTAGCCTTTAGCAAGGTTAGTTATTTTTAAAGTCGTATAAAAATACTAATATTACCAAGACTGCCTTTGTTATTTGACTGGAACATCCAGCCGTCGCAATGACGGTCTTGGTATATTTAGCCTTTAGCAAGGTTAGTTATTTTTAAAGTCGTATAAAAATACTAATATTACCAAGACTGCCTTTGTTATTTGACTGGAACATCCAGCCGTCGCAATGACGGTCTTGGTATATTTAGCCTTTAGCAAGGTTAGTTATTTTTAAAGTCGTATAAAAATACTAATATTACCAAGACTGCCTTTGTTATTTGACTGGAACATCCAGCCGTCGCAATGACGGTCTTGGTATATTTAGCCTTTAGCAAGGTTAGTTATTTTTAAAGTCGTATAAAAATACTAATATTACCAAGACTGCCTTTGTTATTTGACTGGAATATCCAGCCGTGGCAATGTCGGTCTTGGTATATTTAGCCTTTAGCAAGGTTTGTTATTTTTAAAGTCGTATAAAAGTACTAATATTACCAAGACTGCCTTTGTTATTTGACTGGAATATCCAGCCGTGGCAATGTCGGTCTTGGTATATTTAGCCTTTAGCAAGGTTAGTTATTTTTAAAGTCGTATAAAAGTACTAATATTACCAAGACTGCCTTTGTTATTTGACTGGAATATCCAGCCGTGGCAATGTCGGTCTTGGTATATTTAGCCTTTAGCAAGGTTAGTTATTTTTAAAGTCGTATAAAAGTACTAATATTACCAAGACTGCCTTTGTTATTTGACTGGAATATCCAGCCGTGGCAATGTCGGTCTTGGTAAATCCTTTAGCAAGGTTGCTCATTCTTAAATGTTGTATTAATACCGCTAATATTACCAAGACTGCCTTTGTTATACGACTGGAGTATCCAGCCGTACGCGTGGCAATGTCGGTTTTAGTGAAGCCTTTAGCAAGGTTAGTTATTTTTAAATATGCCAGTGATTTTAGAGTTTGAGAAACGTTACTCTGCTGGCTTGTAGTGGTAGCATTAGTGTCAGTGACGGTAACTAGATTTGTTGTGGTATTAAGTTATTTTTAGCCTATAACTATATCTACAGTGTAATTTCCAGTCACTTCAACTTATTGACCTTTTATGTTGTATAAGGTTTAATTTAATGCTATTGGCCTTGATGTTGGTAAACTTTGCCACTATTAAAGTGGAATCACATTTATATCCTATCTGTGAACGACACAAATAAAAAATAAATTTGGTTATGCATATAACACAGGTTTTACGTCTTTCTATAAGTACATCGTCTTAATAGCAGATTTCTGTTTGCAACATAAGTCAATACCTGGAGCCAGTTGCTTAAAGCCCGTTTAGCGCTATATAACTTAAAGGGGAACTGAACCCTAAGATCAACCCAATGTCTATACAAACATGTATTCGAAATAAATTGGCTCTGCTATTTTATTTTTCTGTGTTGCGCGTCTAGGAAGAGAAAATCCGAAAACCTTCCTCGCAACCTCCGCTATGTACAGACGGCTCAAGTCTTGTAATTCGTGACGTCAGGTACGGGGAATAAATTAGTCTCCGACATTGAATAGCAATGGCCATGTATGCAATCAAAGCCATGCAAGGAACCGGGTTTTATTTATCACTCCGGCGAGGGGGTCGGAGTATTTGGATATAACATCGGACACCCCTCCCCCAAATATATATACAGAGGAGGAGGTGGGAAAATTCTAGAAGCCCAGTCGGAAACGCTATTTCTGGCAGTTTGAGGGCATAACATGGTTTGGGACGTTTTAAACTACCAGGCTCTCTAGTTGCTGACGTTTCTCGAACGACGCCTAGAGAGCTATAGAGAGAGAGGTAGGATTTTAACTTATGGGCAGGGTAGACTCAAACAATTTTATGTCCTTCCAATATTTGAGGAATTTGTCCTTAAAAGTATTTAGAATGAATGTTTGTGAGGCTAAAACTGCAATGAAAGAGATGTTAGTAGGGATAATAATTGCCTTTGGGTACTGAACTCTAAGAGTAATGACCTTTACCCAATGTCCTCACAAGTCGTACCACAACCCCGAATTTAAGGTCCTCACAAGTAAACCGGAAGTCCCCACGAGTTGTGTAAAAAATGTCCCCAGAAGTAGAACATCATTTTTTTTCGATAAACATGGTGTGTATCAACTGCCTTTGTGCAGGCAAATATAACCCCCTTATAATAATTGTGAATATTGGTGAGCAAGCTATAGTCCCCAGTAGTGGGTGTCAAGCAAGAGTCCCCACAAGTGAGTAAAGGTACGTATATGTGTATGTGTGTGTGTATGCATGTATGTATGTGTGTGTGTATGTGTATTTGTATGTGTATGTGTATGTATTTGCCAGTAATGATCAACTCGAGCAACTATCGGAGCGGTGATTATGCGTTCTGTTCATTGTTATAAGTCTCTGGTTCCCAGGGTATCACTATTACGATTAGAAGGCTCAGAATACTCTAAGTTGTATCTCACTTTTTTAAGTTCACGTTATACAAGAGGACATAAACTGGAGCGGAAAAATACCTGTTGTGGTTACTGCTAAAGCCGGCGGAGTACGTCAAGTGAGAACAGGACGAGTGGAGAAGAAGCAGCGAAAATCTCGCAAAGACGCTAGAGACGATGTTCGTTTGGCTAAAACACTGTTGACCGGTGGAGGGAAAACTGTTCAAAGGAATGCAAGACAGGAACAAGAACTCCAACAGTTTAAAGACTCTATGTCGACCGGCATCCATTGCGGGCGTTTGTTTTTGTTTTGATTCAAGAATTCGACCTGGCGTTCCTCGCTAGCCTTCATGACGGCCATCTTGATCTCACAAGACATCGGAAGACGAATTGCAGAGGATTAATGTTTATGGTGAGTTTTAAGTTTCTATGAAACGCCAACAAGTCAATAGACAATACGATCGGTATTTATCTGTGTTTCTTTCAATTCAATTTTACTGAAGGTTGCCGGCGAAGCCGAAGTTCTACACGAAGACAGAGCCGATATTTGCAGTTCAACTTATACTTGTATTATTTCTATATATATAAAAAAAGGAAAGATGGCCAAACACGTGGCTGCCCTTGTAGCACGGCTGACTTAGAATGTATGGCGAATCGGTATAAGTGTGGTACATCGAGAAAGCCATGTGCAACTGAAGGTATGAACAGCTGAAAAGAAAGTCAAAAGTTTGTGCAATCAACAAAACACCCGACTAAATATTTTTATCACAGCCAAACTAAAGACAAAAATAAAAAGGTGTAAAACATGTTTTTGTATTACGAACATTATTTCAGAATTAGAAACAGTTCCTCAAGGAAGTGCGCATTATGTAAGTGTACCAGACTGTTCACTAGTGAGAACACCAAACAGGAAATAGCTAGTGTATTAAAGTACACGATTTATATTTTTCAGAAGGATTTTAGTATAATCTCTCCACATTTCTTTTTATAAAGATTTCTTTAACGATTTAGCACGACGACAGAGTTGAAATTCTTGTAAAACTCCAGGGGGGGGGGGGGGGGTACTCCCTTATGTGGCCTAAACAGAGACGTGCGCTGGACAGGGTACGGTTTTTGGCCTCTGTCCTGAACAGGGTATATAATTTCATGAGTCTGTCCTACCTGTCCTAACCAGGGTATTGATTGCACGATTATCCTCATCTCACCGGTCTTTAACAAGTCATCAGTGACTCCACAAGATCATTGTCACCCAATCATTGCAATTGCCAATAAAACACAATTGTGTAAAACAAGACAGTCTGTATTTTGTCATTTGTCCTAAATAGGGTCCTAAACTAGAGGGTGTTGTGCTACACAGGGTAGGTATTTAGAGTTTTTCTGTCCTAAACAGGGTCAGGGTTTCAACCCTATACCCAAACATGGGTCCAGTACCCCCGGGGTAAAACTGTTGAACAATGGCTGTGGGAGCTTAGATTTTACAATCTTCACGAGTCACAAATCCAGGCCCGGAATTCCAGGAACGTTGTGCCTTGCTCCTGAGAATAAAATTTAATGTTACAGACGAAGGGAATGCATCACTTCATACGCCCTGGACAAAGCCTAACATGTCTAAACAGACATGCTCTCGAAATTGCCATTCGCTGTAGGTGAAATTAGGGTGGATCTTCTAGACATTTCAATGGCCAGCTACTGCAAGACAGCCTAGACAGTTTGTTTTGTGGGAGCATGGCTATTTGGGGAAAGGAACAGTTATCCCTTCTTGTGCCATAAAAAAACATCCATCAACAGATCCCTCCCCAGACAATGTCTATATAGCCTTGAGATCTGATTAGATGGGATGCTTGTTGAAAAATTCCAAAGGAACCAATACCATAAAGGTACTGTTGGCATTTCAAATTAAACACCCAAAATATGCATTTTTACCCCAAAAGGTATGAGCATCGCCATCAGCTAGATATAGGGAGTCACCCCCAGGAGAGTCCCCGCTAAGCTACTCACTACAACACTTGTGTGGTATATACTAAAAACATTATTCAACACAGATCCAGTGACAATTGGTGGATATTTACCTCCCTGTGAAGTGACATGGCAAGTTACAGTGTCACAACTTCAACATGGGCCACCACATTGTCAAATTTGATTGGCTTGGAAGCTACTGATGTCTAGGCCTTTAAATATTATTGGCTTGGGGACTACCAAAGTCTGGATCATTTGTTATAAACTTGTGCTGTGACTGGCTGGTTAGTGTCGGTGGTCCTGTTAGAAGTAGTCACACTGTAAATATCCACTACTAGTCACAGACACTGTAAGGGATATTTATTTAATTATTTCTTAGCCCTAAATCTGCTGCAATATTAAGTAATCAAATAAATCAATTCTGGGCTTTCTCGTAAAGCAATAGTTGGAGCCAGATGTCTTGGATGTTGTTGTGGCAGAGGCACTACCTTTAAAATTATGTGCTGTAATATAAGGGATAAGTGTTTTTGAGGAATAATTCTCAAGTTGTGATTCTAATTGTCACCACAGAGCTAAGGCTTATGATTTGAGAAATAGGATTTTAGTGTGAAACCCTGATCCTTGGGCCTATGTAGCTACAATGTATTACAAGGTTACTCTTGTAATTTTGAGAATGCATTCAAGAAAAAATGAAATTCCCTACCCTATAGAAGACTTATTAACCTATCCAAACTTGAAGCTAAATACTGAAGAACTTCAAGAATGCTAAAGGTACAAGTACAATAGTTTATTAGCATTCCCATATACATACATGGTATTGCCTAATTAATATACAATCACACTGAGATTAGAGAAGTGAAAAAAATTATACAGTTCTTTGTAACAAGATATTTCTCCTCTCAAAAGGAGAATTTAAAAGGAGAATTTACTAAAGGTAAATTGTATAGCCTACGTGTATATCAGACCAATACGACTGTGAAACCTGCATGCAACTGTACTCACTCATGAAATTACATAATGATAGTGACATGACATGTATAAAGTTCTTGAGGTAGACTTTGCTCGTGCTGATCACCTCCAGATCCTGTTGTGCTGATTGGACATGAACTGAAGACAAGACCAATACGTAAAAAAAGATAAGAACATATTTACGTGAGTAGAGCAGAGAGTGAGAACAGACTACAAACTCAAGTACAGAGCGCAAAGAATTTCAAGTATTACTTACTGCAGTAAAACTTGAGCGAATTCACTGTCCCTTCGAGGCTTTCCAATCCCTCCACTGGTCTTGTACCGATTCTCTTAAGTATATCACTTTCAAAGTCACTGGTTTTTTGGGCTGTCCTCCTCTAACTAGTTGCCGATTTGGTTCGGCCTTGGACGCCATCTAAAAGATGGGCGTCTCTAAGTTTAAACTCATGACTCATAACAGGTCTAACAAGAGTATAGAACGGAATGATTCTTGCCAAATAACTGAATGTGAAGTTAACTGATTGACTTATACGTCTTTTGAGAGTAATTCTTTCCTAAAAATCGAAATGATTACAAGGATCAAAGAAGATTACTGAGCGACTACAGCTTTCCACGCTAAAACTCGACTTTCGTATGATACGAAACTCCAAAGCGCCCGCATTGCATGCCGGTCGACATAGAGTCTTTAAACACGGTTTGTAGATAAAAGTTTAAAATACCCATGTAGTCTGGCTGTCGCACAAAGTAGGAATTTGTCTTCAGTTCAAGTTCCGTCCAAAAAAGTGGTTGTTTTACACCGGAGACCATAGTAACACGAAAAATGTACGACACAAAGACTAAGTAAGAAATTGGTAGGTAATGCGGCCATTGTTAGTCCAAGGGCAGAGACGCTTTCTCAATATGGTATTTATTTGACAATCTTGGGAAATACAACTATAGCTAGACAGGTCTAGACAGAGGTTGACCCTTATGAGATTATGACCCTGATAAAAAATAGAAATAACTATTGGGGTCTGTTGTTTTATGGAAATAAATAGTAAAAGGCAAATCACTAAAGGTTCAATGCATGACATTATAATAATCTTGTAGATAAAGATGTATACCATTCATTTATCAATGCAACGTGAAAAGATAGATACACAAAGGCGTATGAGAGTATTCCAGAAAGAAACAACAACAAACGAAATAAACCAGACTTTGAAGCATAAAATATCTATCTATCGCTTTAAATGAGAATTACAAAAAAATCCACCTTTTTAAGGTAAAGTATTCCTTGGATGTTGATGTGACATAAAACAAGATAATTCAATATAATTTCGTGATCTTCTCGATCAATCGAATTCTTAGTGAGATATTTCATCCTTAGTTACAGACGACTACAGACGCTATCAGAAATACAGACCTTGCGTGGGGTAAAGAAAGAAAATTTGACCCATGGGACGACTGTATTATGAGCACGAACCCTCTTCAGGGATGAATAATAGATACATTAAATAATTATTCTATGCTTTTCTATTTAGAGCTTACCCAGCTTGAAGGCAGCACTGCAATTAGTGAAGTAGAGATAAGATGTGGCATTTGTTCAAGGCACTATTCAAGCTGCAATACTTACCGTTCTGTACAAGGGAAAGTGCAGTATTTCAAAGACAGTAAGTATATTAAATTTATAGCAAAACCTAACGAGCTACAGGTAATAGCTATGATGTATTATGGAACTCTCAATTATATACATATCACTCAAATCTTAAAATTCTCATTATTATTACATTTTCTATATCCTTGCAGAACATTTCACAACGTGCCTCAACAATAAAAGAAAAAATGATGCGGAGCTGAGAAACCAACTACGCATGGATGCATTCATGTCCCAAAAAGCTGCAAGCGCACAAATGTCCTCAAGAACTTCAGACATTGATGTGGATAATTTTGATGGAGCCGATGTAACAATCTCAGACAAGTAAATGCACGATTATATTCACAAGTACAAAATGACATTTAAAACACACTATTAATCTTGTGGGTTTTTTCGTACATCGTATCTCCTCTAAAAGATTTTTTAATTTCCAGCGTAATGTAATTGATTTTTAATATTGGGGAAAGGATTTAATTCGCGATAAAGAAACAGATGGCGTCTGTACGTTTTCCCATAATCCTTTGCAAACCTAAACATCTACAAATTGCACTTAATGGTACAAAAACCTTTTCAAAAGATGTGACTTGGTAACAAGTGTTCAAAGTTCAATTTTCAGATTCTAGGGTAAATCGTCTGCGAAGTTATAAAATATTTAGTAGTTTCTGTGCGAATAGAATTTTGGGAAAACGTACAAGTCGCCATCTTTTTCGGTATGGTGGATTATGCACGAGAGCCACTCAGCGAAAGAGTAAAAATTAATATGATTATCGATAATGTACAGTCGTTGTTAGAAGACTAAATCATATTTTTTTCTGGTGGATTTCTAAGTGATGTTGGTCTTGTCAATGCGTGTGCTTACTATACACTGTTACTAGAACATTCATTGTACCTTATTTAAATTTGATATAGTGAATGTGAGGAGTTATTAGTGAATGACGACTATGGTGATGTGGATACTCATGAATGCACCGAAAATGCTCCTACTGAGACTTATGATGTTGTGCTGAAGAGTGCTGCTGATGACAAAGGCATCGATGCTATTTATCTGTCCGAAGAGGAGGAAAGTGACCTAGACAGCGAGGAAGACACCGAACAGATATCATGCAATACGTAAGTTGTCTTGTTCACAAATGAAATGCTGACGGGAATGTTTAGAGGGTTCATAATATGAATTAAGAAGGACATCTGGATCAAATCGGATTAAGTATTCTTTCTTTTTATTTCTAGTTGTATAACTGATGCGCACCCTCTTGCAGTGAAACTCAACAAACTCCTTGAAGAAGGCAAACTACCCGAGAGCTGCATCTATTACAAATTTATAAATGATACTACATCTTTTGCGATGCTCGACCCTACAGCGGCATCAAAATTTAAATGGGACAATGAGGTGTGCGAGTTTTTCTCAACAATCAAGTATCTGGGAGGAGAACGAACGGTCAAGTTTTTGAGGGGACCAGGTTTTTACGGGACTGGGAGAGGTGGACTGAAAGAATTTAAGTCATTTGCAGACTTCAATCTGTGTGGCCCCTCCAAAAACTCGATGAAACGACTCCAAGTTGGCTACACTATGGAAAGTGGAATGATCAAACCTCATTTGCAGTCTCTCCATTCCTTGTCTCAGCACCCGAAAGCAAGCATACAAAGAATTGTTGATACTGATAACGTAAAGGTAATTCCAGTAGTTTTGCCAAGTGATGGTACTGCCATCAAACCTGGACTTGAATACGATCAAAGACAAAAGTGCGTCATTGGTTTGATTCACAAAGTAGACCAGGCCTTCATAAAAGAGAACCCTGTTCCGGACTCTGGGTACATAACGAAAAACCTTGTTACCAATGCAGATGTAACATGCGCGATTTCCCTTGACAACTGTGCCGCAATGCCAGTGGCGGTTCGCTTTTACCCAAATCTGTTACTGGAGATGATATCTTTACCACTATGAAGGAGGAAGTGCAAGTTATTCAGATATGTAAGCGGTGCTTAGAAAACCATTCCAGCAACAATCACATTGTAAGCAGTAAAACGAGCTGCTTTAGCAAATGCGAAGAATGTTTAGATTCCAGGTCAGTCTGTGTCATGTAGAGAGAAGGGTCAGATCTCGTACATTCCAGCACTGAGGGCATGTGAAGCCTGTCAGGAGAATAATGAAGTTTGCTACAAACTTGCTGTTATGGCTGTGGTGACTGATTGCGAAGAGTGTAATAAGAAGGCACTTCTACACATAAATGACCTTACTGAGTCACAGAGTTTGCCCCCAGAGCTGGAGCTCGTCGTGCCATTACCGGTTGTTGTACATCTTGGGAAGAGCATCAAATGCAGCTGGGCAAACTGGTACATCGAACTGTATGGTGAGCTGAGCAATCTTGTTTTAATCCGCACGCTGCGCGACTGCGCTGACCCAGAGGCAAGAAAGAAGCTTAGGAAACTTCTAACGCTAGAATGTGTCCGCAACAAGGACAGAATGGCTGTGGACCCAATTCTTCGCCTGACCCGTCCAGAGGTATTAAAGGTGTTAGAGGAAGTTAAAGTAGTGATTCATACGGTTGTACCTGAAAAATACAGGTACTGGAAGAGCAACCTTCCTGGTGTTTGCAAGCACCCAATCGCCGTGTGTGCAGGACCACAGGGCTCAATCCTTGTACTCGATTATGACTTTGAGTCAACCAAATCAAGGCTTCTTACCGTAAGACTTCACCAGCCAGCAGACGTTTCAATAACGAAAGAGGGCTTGTCAGATGCACGCGACGTTTGCTATGCAGATGGAGTTGCATTTATTTCGGAAAGAGGGATTTCAGCCGTGTCTTTCGTCGACTTGAAAGGAAATGTTAAGCTGAAGGTCAGCTCATTAAAGCGAGCTGAACTAGTACAGAAGCTACAGTGCTATGGACTTAGCGTCGACGGAACAGTTCCTGTTCTACGTAAACGACTACAGGAACACTTGAATACAGTTCGTGATGCTACAATCAATGTAGAGTGTGTCCAAATGCAAGGCCCTCTGCAAAGGCCTTCCGCAGTCTGTGCCGTCAGCTCTGACCTTCTGTTATGCGGTGATGATGACGAAAGAGTCGTTTACCAGGTAGCTCTGGAATTTGACGGGATAACTATTCAAGGCATACCGGTCAAAATCACGAACTATCCTAATGCTATCTGTACGATTGACTCTATTTCATGTGTCGACAGCTACGCATTCTTTTCGTCGTCTGCTTGCCAGGGAGGACTCTATAGATGCAACCTCAGCACAAAGGAAGAGCGGATCGTCATCGCCAACTCGCAAACCACACAAGTGGCACGAGTATGCGCCTTCAACGGAAGCCTTGCGTTCACGGATGCGAAGGCGGGCAAGGTGAAGCTGTATGATCCTAACAAGGACTGCATCACTACTTTGGCAGGAAGTAGTGCTTCAAAGGACACCGATGGTACACAAGATTCGTGCGCATTTGTGCAGTTACAAGGAGTCGGTTCCTTAGGAAAGACCATTTTTGTTACAGACGTTGCTACTGGAAAGATCAAGATCGTCACAGGCCTTCGCGAGACAGTGTCCTTCTTGAGAATGCTTGGTCTCTTATATGATACCTTTGGAATACATTCAAAGGGAATGTCAGCTGAGCGAGTATCGCTCCAGAAAGCCATAGAGAGCGTCACAATTATTGATACTTACACAAAGGATACCGTCACCAGTGTAAAAGAACACCACCAAATGAAACAGACGGCAGCCACTAACGGCCCACAGGGGACAATTTCCAGCAAGACCCAGACGTCTCTTACTCTGCTTCGCAAGGGACTGGATCGGTTGATCAAAAATGTGTCGGGAATCAACGGTCAATTCGTAGATAACATTGTTTTGGAGACACTACTTACTACGCAAGTAGAGAATCTCCACGCTGTGTCTCACTTCAAACATGAAACGTTTAGTACACTTCAATATGCCCAGGATTTTGGAACAATTGTGAAGGAATCTTTGAAGCGCACCACAAACTGGGCTGCAAGTTATTTTACTCATGACAGGGGTCCTATTACCCAGTACCACAATCTGCAATGCCCTTTTCCGCAGCACAAGTTATGACTCCGCTGACAAATAACACAGTGTTGCCAGATACAGAAGCAGCTTTAAAAGACTGGATGGAGAGCTACAGGCCAGTGCGTCAGCGTACAGTACGCAGCGAGACAACGAAGGACAAAGCTGGCGCTTTGCCGCCAGACGTCTACCTGACGTACAAGCCAAGAGAGGCTACACCCTTTCTCAATTTTCCTAAGGAACTGGAGCAACCATCAGATGACAGGGTCCATCCTCAACGGCAAGTCCAAATGCAACCTTATGTTTCAGTTCGTATATCCTTTGTTGACGAGGCAGATATACCCGATGTTCATGTTGAGTCCTCAGCTTCAGACATAGTGGAGGAATATGAAACAGACTCTGAGGACGAAACCTCATGCCCAGATGATCTAGAGCTTCCGGTTAGAAGAGCATGTATTACACGTTCCGGGAGAGCTGTACGGGCATTTCTTCGCCTGGACTTGTGATGTGTCTCTCAACATCAAAGTTTGTTCAAGGCATGCTTTAGACTCGGATTTCTTTTAAAGAACTTTGGTACAAATGTTTAATACTTGAATTTTGTAATGTTTCTTACATCCTGCCTTGGTTCGCAATTTTCAATTTTTATGCGAGCATTCTACTAAATTATGTACATTTTCCTTCACATAAAATAGGATGTTATCATTAAAAGTTATGTTGTTCAAATGAATAGACAAAATGTAGTGTTTGATGTTGAATTAGCGGTTATTATTCATTTCATACCAGCAAATATGTATTCAAATCAGGTTAGTGTAGTCTTTTTATATAACTTAACTGATAACAGCAAAATTTAACTGATAACTGATAAATAGCTAAACATTTAGCTGTTAACTGATATTGGTACCCCCCCCCCCCCCCCCCCCCCCAATTCAGCCCCTCTTTCATCCCTTTTGTCGCCTTTTGTCCCGCTTTTTTTTTCGTTTTATCCCTCTTTTTTTTATTTCAAAACGAAAAAAGGCGGGACAAGAGGAACTGTCATGCCCTGCATCTTTAGAGTATGCCATACGTGTCTGTAACCTCCCAAAAAGTCAGGACCATCCAACATATGCATATTCTAATCTTATCACGAACCTCATTCACATCATAAGCTAAACTATTTCTTTTGAGGCCGTATTCTATCAAGCTCCTTTTCAAAGTAGCAAAGTTAATTTCTATATCGTCCCTTTTCTTCAATAACCCAACAATTTCCTCGTAAGTGTACTTCCGCCGTGAAGTATCCACTTCCGCCGTGAATTTGCAGTGTTGTGTTCACAAACTTTTGCCGTCGGTGTTCACAAACTGTTGCCGTCGGTGTTCACAAACTTTTGCCGTCGGTGTTCACGAACTGTTGCCGTGATACTTGTGGGCCACCGTAGTTTCCAGTGGAAAAAAAAATAGGTGGCAGAAATTTCGCTATTAAACTTTAAAACTCATAAAATAACTTTAAAAATACGTGCTTACTGTTACAGACGACTTCCTTAGCTCCAAGTGAATTTTAGTTGGTTTCTAATAATGAGGGAATTTTTGAGGGAATAAAGCCGTTCTCAGTATTCAGCGGAAGTGATGCCATACACTTAATACGACAACCTCGTGGCGCGAAATAGTTTGCATAAAAAAGTAGCCAACATCGCAAAGATAAATATAACTTATTCTTATTATGTACGTGAAGACGTTTTTATTAAAAATATGCCTCCAGCCGTTGTGTTCTGCAGGCGAGCGTTAAGTGTATGACATCACTTCCGCTGAATAAACCTTTGTTTAAAGCTGAACAATGGGAACGGCCTCCAGTAATGTGGACGTTTAGATTCAATACTCGGAGCTTCCTGTCGTTATATCGAAAAACAATTTAAACAGGTAATAATATATCAACTCTACTTTATGAATATGCAAAAACATTGATATGTCAAAATTTGATCGCAGTGGCAATTTAAACTATTGTTTCGAAACGGTGATGGTCTCTTGTTCGAAATCAACTATTGGTTTTTTGACCGGATTTGTAATTGTCCACTTTAGCAACGAGTTCGGGGCTGGGGCGAGTTCGGTTTCGCAAAGGCGCTTGGGATCGTTACTACAAAGAAACATGGCAAATATCGTTACTGTTCCCAGTAACGATCCCAAGCGCCTTTGCGAACCCGAACTTGCCCCATCTCCCTACTCGTTTCTAAAGTGGGCCATTATTTCAGACAGGTTATTTCTTCACCTGAAAAAAATCTCGTTGTTTACGTTGAATTGTGCTTTTACAGTTTCAAGTAAGCTACAGAATATAATTCATTAATATTTTATCATATCTCTGATTCTAAGCAGTTTATTTAATTAATTTAATATATATATATATAAATATATATATAATGCATATAAGAGGCAAATGGTTTGTATTTTACAGAGTATTTCGATAGTCATTGCCGTAGTTTGTCCCGTTCATACGAAATCTGCTCTATAACATGCCATAGTAATTTTTTTAATTAGAAGAGAATCATGAAAATAAAGGTACGGGCACGCACTGTAACCGGCGTATCCTGTTCCACCTTTTTGTGTCTTAGTTAACACTATCCCATCGTGCTTTGCGACAACCTCGTTTCCAAGCAGTCCTGGAAACGAGGTCGTTCGAACTTGCCTGGTCTTTGCCATCGGCCATCTTTGCCCCACGTTAAGTTTGATTAATTCTTACGATTTACAAATACAGCTTTCAAAATGTGTGTCAAACCGCTGGAATGAAAGGTTATGAAAGATGCTTTCAAGTTTTAGGTCCTTTAGGTCGATATTCTCGGCGCCAACCGAAGGGCCGGCTTCAAAGACTCGTCACAGGTTAGAATTTCACCTGCTCAATCTTCTGCATGATATTTTTTAAAGATTCCATGAGTCATCATGACCTTGCACAACATTTTTTTCTGGACTTATCCAAAATCGCTTCTAAAATTATAATAGACCCACTCACGGTTTTTTTTTTGTATCCCAAAACGAAATGTATCAATTTCTATAACTGAAAAAAAAAGCACAATTCTCTAGAGAACTGTCACCTGGTCTGAAATGGGCATCGAACAGGCAAGCTGAAATATTATTCTGCCGCTGAAATCAATATTCTATACCGTTCTTAGGCTGCACGCTCTGTCAACTGAGAAGTAGTGGATAACAGTGTAAATACTGAGGCAAAAACATCCATGTTCTAGGGTTAGGTTGTTTGCTCAATAATATTATATTTTTGTCAAAACAGTGTGCTCAATATTTTTTTTTGAGAATTTGCGTAATCCCAGTCAATAAAGGTCCAACCTTTATGACATAACAATTTGTGTACATGTAAATAAAGTTTGCATTATTTCATCGATCTTCTCATACTCAGCATCACATTCCTAATAAGAGCATGCAGTAGACACATGCAGCCATTGGGTGCCTATTTTTTTTTATATGTTGCAGTGTGTGTCAACCCCTTTTCAGAGCTAATGTCAGCAATATCAGTCCTTTCTTGCAATGGTCATATCAAAATCTACAAATTGAAAAGCTTAATAACGTAATCCGCTTTCATGCTATCGTGCACAGGTTTCACCGGTACAACTAATCTCCGGAGAGTTTTTTCTTACACGTAACTGCAAAACGAAGTAGACTCTCCTCAAAACCTTGGGGTTGTTATTTAGTACCGCACGGTACGAAACTATATGTTTTATTAGGTATTTTTTTAGGGTAGTGCACTTTCTAGGCGAAGTATTTTTAGGGTGGTTTTCCAGCTTTTGCGACGAGCAACGAAGTACCTCCCTCCCCCCCCCCCCCCCCCCCGGGCCTGTTACAAGGTGTGATTCATCTAGCCTAGTTAATGTACGTTTACAAGGTTTTTAATAGTTCACAGTTTATCAACTAAATCGTATTCACCTAATTTCAAACAAGACTTCTTTCTTTATCGAAAGAAATGGCAATATCGAAGAAAACTAAATTTCTATTTTTCTCGTGGGGTAATTTCTACTCTTTGAACTGACTTATTCAAGGTTCATTATACTTTTCTCATCATATATAACAAATTTCATGCATGTAATATTTATAAAGAAATTAAAATGGGAGCAAAAGATGAGTAACTCCTACAGTTCCACTCAAATTGGCCCTTCAAATCCTATTTTTTATAATGCCTTCATCAAATATTTATGCTCATTCAGACAACTGCTTGAATATCGCTTCCGTTAAAGCTTTTCCTGCTTTAATGTCCATCTTCTCATTCTAACATATTGTTTTTAAAATATTAACTTTGGAACTCAATCAAAAAGCAGGGAGCGTGATCTCTAGCTCTCTTTTCATTTCGGTCACCAAATTAAGTTCTTGTTAAAGCGGCATATATAAGCCCTAGCCAGTTATCTTTGATATCGATTGTATCGATTCGAACACAAGCGCATTGCACCATTTGTCCCCCGCAAGACACTGCAGTCTATTTTCAATTCACTGGTGCAACCACATTTTGATTACTGTAGTGTTGTGTGGGGAAGTTGCAACTGATAAAACCCTTGCTAACAAACTCCAAAAATTACAAAACCGTGCGGCTCGGGTTTTAACCTTTTCCAGCTATGATGCTAATGCTGATTATCTCTTTGAAATACTTGGCTGGAAAAAACTTGAAACTCAACGCCAAATTCATAAAGCTGTTATGGTCTATAAATCGCTTAATGGACTCGCCCCTGACTATCTTCGTTCGAAATTTGTTGACCGCAGCAGCGTTACGAATTATTCTTTAAGAGACACTGAGAGCAAACTTGCTATTCCTCTGCCCCGCACCAACTTTCTCAAAAATAGCTTTGGCTATAGTGGTGCGGTCCTATGGAATAGCCTTCCGATTGAGTTGCGGCAAGCCAGAACTCTAAGTAGATTTCGCTCTGGTTGCAGCAGCTTCTTTTCTTATCTTAGCTTAACATAATTTTAAATTAGCACACGGCACTCATGGAAAGCAGGTTTTTATTTGAGCTAATTTTAAATGTAATTTTATATTGTAAACTTTTTACAAAACCCTGATGAGCGTACCGTGTATAAATAAAGATTACTTACTTACTTACTTACTTACTTACTATACATGAAGTGGATAGTTCGACGGTAGAATATTTCTTCACTAAAGTGCAAGTATAGCCATAAAACAACATGAACTCTTTTTGCCCCAAATTCTATTTCTAATTTGTACTTCAGTTGTCAAAATTAGTTTTCTTTGAGAGGCAGGAGCAGAAATTAAACTAGTGTTTGAAATTAATCTTGATCAATTGTGATTGCGTGACGTGCGCCGTCCGAGAGGGACTGAGGACTGTTTAGCGAGAATGTAAGATGATTCGAACACGAGGACTGGAGAGAGTGAGTTTAGCGTCGAGTAAGATCAAGCTGTGTATTCATTCACGAGTAGAAAATTCGAATTAAATCAGTGAATTAAAGTTAACGAGTGAGTATATATTGCTGTGGGAAACATCCACAACAATTGGCACCCCTGGTGGGACGAAGGACCCGAGAGAAGAGAAACAAGCGAGAAAATCGCCGAGAGAGGTCACGATTCGTAAACAAGCATGGACGAATCCGTAGCGAATTTGGAGAAAGGTTTGGTTGCTAAACTAAAGAACCTAAACCTCATGAAAGGTCAGGCCGCCAAGGTGAAGGAAAAAGGAAAACTCGAAGAGATAACCCGTCAGATAGAAATGTTCGATACTAAGGTCAGTGAAGTCGAGTCTTTTAAAATAAGAATTCAAGAAGCCAAATTCCTGGCAGAGGAAACCGAAGCTCACATTGCTGAATGGAGCGAAGGTGTCGAATGATGAACAAATAGCTGTGATTGAGAACGCTATCGAAGAGTTCACAGGCCTAGAAAAGGATGGAAAGGCCAGAATAAAGGAGAAAGGGTTTGAAGCTGAAATGCTACACGAAAAAGCAAAATTAGAACAGAAATTGGCGTTCGAACAAAACGCCGCCGAGAGCAAATGTGCTAGTACTTAGTCTTAAGTCAGCACAAGGCCAAACAAAGCTACCGAAACTGGAAATTACGAAATTCGCAGGCTCAGTTCTAGATTTCAACAGATTCTATGGGCTATTTGAAGCAGAAATAGACCAATCAAATTTAGCGCCTGTGGCCAAGTTTTCGTACCTAAAAGAGCTAGTAGTGCCCAAAGTAAGAGCACTAATTGATGGGCTACCATTTAACAGTGAGGGATATGAACGTGCCAAACATATCTTGCAAACAAAATACGGGAAACCCAGCGAAATTACGAATGCCCATATGCAAGGGATAATATCCATCCCTGCAATCCAAGGATCCCAGCCAGCTAAAATTAACGAATTTTATGAAAAACTGTTAACTCATGTTCAAGCACTAGACACAATGGGGAAGTTAAATGAGGTCGATGGGTATTTGAGAGTAACTTTAGATAAGCTTCCGGACATAAGAGCAGATTTGGTCAGATTGGATGACAATTGGCAAGATTGGAAATTCTTCCATCTTTTGGAAGCGCTCAGGAAATGGTGTGAAAGAAATCCCGCCCCTTTTCAGGACCAACAATTCCCTTTCATGACTGAATCCTGGCCAGAGTCAGCACAAGCCACAAAGGCGAGAGCGATCATTCCAAGCGAGGGAATATAATCATTACAAACCCAAATGCTGTGTCTATTGTGGCTCTGATCAACATAGGGCCGCTGACTGTGACCAGGTTAAGGGGGTGGTCGCGCGGCGCAAGATCCTAAGCGAAGCGAAGCTATGCTACAATTGTACCGGGGCCAAGCACCGAGCAGAACAGTGCCGCAGTAAAACAAACTGTCAACATTGCTCTGGTCGTCACCATACGTCTATCTGTGATAAAAGTAGAAAAACCCCAACTAATGAAATGATGCTTGCTTCCCAAGAAGATCTCCAGGCACCGGTGGTCTATCCAGTTGTCAAAGCGGGAGGTATAACATGTAGGGCCTTACTTGACACTGGGGCAGGGGGGTCCTATGCATCTAGTCAGCTGATCGAGCGATTGGGCAAAAAAAACGAGCAAAACTGAGTACAAGCAAATAGACATGATGTTAACTACTGTTATAAGGAGAATTACAGTTTATGAGATTGGGGTGGAGAGCCTAGATGGGGATTTTACACTCAATGTGAACGTAAACCGGGTAGAGAGAGATACTCTAATGAAATTACCCAACCCCCGCTACCAGGAAATGATAAAGAGGTATACACACATGAAGGGAGTTGAGATGGGGGATGATGACAAGAAAGATGAGCTACCGGTACACTTTATTCTTGGGGCAAGTGAGATCGCCAAGATTAAGACCCAGACTAAACCCCGGGTTGGGAAATTAGGAGAACCGGTTGCGGAGCTCACTAAGTATGGATGGGTAGTTATGTCCCCAGGGATTGAGGCTGACACCAGCACACTGAACTTTGCTAGAACCTCCACTGAAGATTACTAACTGTTATGCAGCCTGGATGTACTAGAGGATAAAGGGCTAGAGGATAAACTGGGGGGAGATCAGGAAGTAGTTTATGAAGATTTCAAGCAGCAGTTAGTCAGAACGGAAGAAGGATGGTACGAAACAGGGTTACTATGGAAACCAGAAAACCAGTATCTTCCTAACAACAAAGAAGGCAGCCTAGCAAGATTGAGTAATCTATTGAAGAAGTTAGAGAAGAAACCAGAGCTGTTCACTGAATATAAGAAGATTATTCGAGAACAAGAAGAGGAAGGTATAATCGAGAGGGTATCGGATGAGGCGCGCGGTAAAGAATTATATCTCCCTCATCAGCCGTCGTGAGAGAATCAGCGCAGTCGACCAAGGTGCGCATAGTTTATGACGCGTCGGCCAGGGCAACCGATAACTCACCATCACTCAATGATCGTCTAGAAACGGGACCCCCCCTTCAGAATCTCATATTTGACATAACAGCGCGCAATCGATTCAGACCAGTAACACTATCAAGAGACTTGCGCAAAGCTTTTCTATCTGTGAGAATCAAAGAGGCTGACCGTGATGCATTGCGCTTTCACTTTATTGAAGATGATGATCACAGCAAGATTACTACGTATCGTTTTACAAGGGCTCTATTTGGCTTGAACCAATCCCCTTTCTTATTGGGGGAGACACTTGAACAACATTTGAACGGTTACAAAGAGGAGTACCCACTTGAAGTTGAGGAGATTAAGCGTAGTCTCTATGTAGATGATATACTTCTGGGGGGACAACAAGGAATGAAGCTCAGTCTCTTAAGAACACCGCTGTACACATTTTCCAGTCAGCTAATTTTCACCTTCATAAATGGCACTCTAATGACCCTTACTTAGAACTGTCGGTATCCGTAGATGTCACAGAAGAAGGGGTGCGTTTCGGTAATCAGCAGTTGAATGTGAAGAGTGATGAAACAACAGTCCTAGGCTTGCCATGGAACAAGGCAAAGGATAGTCTAGCTGTAACATTTCCTAAGAGACCAGAGGAAGATACAAAGAGAAACGTACTGAGTAACCTCGCAGCAGTGTATGACCCGCTTGGCCTAGCATCCCCAATCACTCTGCTAGGCAAGATGGTTTATCGGGACGTCTGTGACCGTGGTCTTAAGTGGGATGAGGAACTTCCAGTCGATCTAAAGCAGCGCTGGCACGCATGGAGTACCAAATTACCCGAGAAAATCGAAGTTCCTAGAAGCATAGTGGGCCACAAAGAAACCATTCAAGCTATCGACCTACATGGGTTCGGAGACGCGAGCGGAAACGGAACAGCAGCAGCTGTGTACGCGGTCGTCCACCAAAAATCAGGGACAAGCCAGGCTCTCGTAGCAGCAAAGGGTAGGCTCGCGAAGAAGGGACTTACTATTCCCAGATTTGAGCTTGTATCTGGACAGATGGTAGCTAGGATAACCGAGAATGTGCGAGTAGCACAAGAAGGTATGCCAGTGAGAAACTGTTACGGTTGGCTCGACAGCACAGTCGCCTTATATTGCATTAGTGGCCAAGGCCGTTACAAGCAGTTCGTAAACAACCGTGTTGAAGACATCAAGAGCAAAAGCTACATCAAATGGGGACATGTCGGTACGGCAGAGAATCCAGCGGATGTCGGAAGTCGAGGTTGCTATGGCAACAAGCTGCCACAAGAATGGGTCGACGGTCCGAACTGTTTGGGTGAGCCGGACAAATAGCCGAAACAGGACAAGCTCGAGCCGAGCAAGGATTCCGAGAGTGAAGCAAAACCTGTCAAACAGGAGCAGTACAAGGGGCAGCAGTGAAGCAGGAGGACACCTTTGACAAGTTGCTGGCTAAGCATGAGTTTTGGAAGACGATGAGGATCACTGCGTGGGTAAGACGGTTTGTGAACAACGCGAAATCCAAGAAACGTGAACGAAAGAGGGGAGTGATGAAGACGGAGGAAGTTCAAGACCAAGTAAGATGGTGGGTGAAACGCATTCAACAACGACACAAAGATTCCGACAATGTGAAAGAAGATGTTCTTCGTCTCAATTTAGTGGACAACGAGAAAGGTCTGCTTGAATGCCGAGGACGAATCGAAGGAGATTACCCGGTGTACATACCGCCGAACACCTTGTTGGCAGAAAGGTTGGTAACTGATGCGCACACCAGCGCCCTGCATGGGGGAGTTGGTTAAGGAACCTAACGAAGAGAATGATCAAGAGATGTCATTGCTGCACTGAGGAGATTTCAAGCGATGCCATTCCCGAAACCTCCGGTCGGAAGTCTTCCTAAAGACCGAACAATGGGATCGCGACCATTTCAAGTGGTAGGTGTGGATTACACAGGCCCTATTATGTACAAGTATCATGGTAGCAAAGACGCCAAATTTTATATGCTGATCATAGCCTGTATACTAACAAGAGCTGTACACCTGGAGGTATTGCCAGATCTCTCAGTGAAGGGATTCAAGCAAGGCTTTAAGCGGTTCATGGCAAGACGAGGGCGCCCTGAGACCATCTATTCAGATAACGCGAAGACATTCTGTGCAGCAGCTAAGTGGATCAAGAGGATCGAACGAGATGAAGAACTTAGAGACTACTTAGGAAGGCTCGACATCACCTGGAAGTTTAACTTGAGCAGAGCTCCTTGGTGGGGCGGTCAATATGAGAGGCTTATCGAAGTCGTGAAGCGATCACTCTACAAGGTAGTCGGGAAGGCGATGCTGAGGTGGAAGGAGCTACAGGACGTTATGCTTGATGTAGAGGTATGCGTCAACAATCGACTATTGTCATACGTTGATGATGACGTACAGCTCCCAGTGCTAACACCAAACATGATGATCACTGGGCAACACTATCCTTATCCCGAAGAAGGAGAAGAGAGTACGGACGAAATAGACCTCCAAAAGCGAGCAAAACACCTTAAGCGTTGCAAGGATAGACTCTGGAAGCGTTGGACGGGGGAGTACGTCAGAGGGCTGAGAGAACGCCACAACATGAACCATAATCTGAAGAAAATGTCGCCAAAGTTGGGAGATGTGATCCGGATACATGGGGAGGAGAAAAATCGAGGCAAGTGGAACATGGGCGTGGTCCAGAAGTTGTACCAGGGACGTGACGGTGTAATCAGAGGAGTAGAGCTTAAGACGTCCAAGCGGACGATCGAGCGTGCCGTTCAACACCTGTATCCACTAGAGCTAAGTGCTGTTGCTACACCAGCCGAGGCAGCGCTGAATCCACAAGCACAGGTGTTCCGGCCAAGGCGGATGGCAGCACAAGTCGCAAGCGACAACATTAGTCAGATTCTGGACTTTGAATCGTACATGCATGTTTAGACACTTTAATACGTATATTCTAGTCGATAGTTTTGTTATCAGCTTGTTATTAGCAACAGTTGTACTCCGATGACTCACATTTGAGCACTCAAGGCGAGTCTCAAATGGGGGAGTTTGTTTGAAATTAATCTTGATCAATTGTGATTGCGTGACGTGCGCCGTCCGAGAGGGACTGAGGACTGTTTACCGAGAATGTAAGATGATTCGAACACGAGGACTGGAGAGAGTGAGTTTAGCGTCGAGTAAGATCAAGCTGTGTTTTCATTCATGAGTAGAAAATTGGAATTAAATCAGTGAATTAAATTAAAACAAGTGAGTATATATTGGTGTGGGAAACACTGATCCACAACACTAGAATAAACGCTACCCGAATTGCGGGATTGATTCATCTTGTGATGTCACTGAAGATGGCTCTTGCTGCTGTCGGTCTCTCTTCTCTGCTAACATTGGGCAGCGAATCGAAATCTGTAAGAGGAACAGCTTGGAAGCAACGTGCCAGGTATTTTGTTGAATAAAGGTGAAGAAAGTATCCTTCACGAGTAAGGTTAATTACTTTAAAAAAATAGACGATATTCGATAATTTAAATTTTAATACTCCGACTACATTTTGCCAGGTTTTACCATTTGAAATGACACAAACGTCAAACATTTTAGATTAAGAAAACTCAATGTGATTTTCCTATCACCTGATGCATTGCAAGTCTGAACTATTGTGGTCGCCATCTTGGGCCCATTTTTGCGAATTTTTGGGCCCAGCTGGCCGAATTCTGCTAGGCCTTCTGGTTGAGAGTTGGTCGGTGACGTCACAATCCATTACAAACCACAGAGATCCCATTAAACCACTCAGACAAAATACTAGCCAGAAGGCCTAGGGACTAGGCTGAAGTACTCCCAGATAACAGTTCTTCGTCGTTTGAAAAATGACAAAATGGCGGCACAAACTATGTACCACAATGCGCGCAATACGATACAT
Organism: Actinernus sp. WN-2022; assembly: GCA_030867875.1. NCBI lineage: Eukaryota > Metazoa > Cnidaria > Anthozoa > Actiniaria > Actinernidae > Actinernus > Actinernus sp. WN-2022. The sequence goes on from JAOWCC010001751.1 coordinate 44,775,311, forward strand.
CCCACACAAACCACAGGCGTCCCAACTTCGTTATAGTTCGACAGGAGTGTACAGTGGGCAAAAACGGCTAGAATTCGTCCATATTCTCCAACTGGCAATAAAATAGGTTATTAGTTGGCTAAGCAGCTAATACGGCTGTGTATTTTTACGAGTCTTTGAATTTTGGACAGCGTTTAGGCGAGCCTGTTCTGACCCAGTTGTTGTTGTTGAGCCATTTCGTATAAATATGAAATGTTTGTATACGGTTCGTACAAGCGTACAGATAAAAAAAACTCCCCTAGACCACAGCGCATGAATCCGACTCCCACCTACAATGTGAGATGCGACCCCAACATTGCAAAGCTTTCATCTTCAAATATGGCCTTCCCTTGAATGTCGGGCCCCCCGAAGGTCTTCGATTTCCAAGAGAACTCTTAGTGCCTTTACTTGACTGCATGGGAGAACAACTACCGGCACCCAAAGCCACATAACACACCGCCGTGTATTGATAGTTACCTAATTACTATTGTCAGGTACAGCTACCAATTTAGCGCATCACTGACTATTTATATGGTGAACCGGTAAACTGCATGCTCTCGCATGTGGGAGGCAGTTTCAAGCGAACGCAATCGAGACGATATAGTAAACCACGGCGGACAGGATGTTCTGGTTTTTCGGAATGCATAATTCAAAACTTTAAATGATTAATGAGAAAAGGTTGCATTTTCATCGTGAACATGCACCTCTACGTATTCCCACTCGAACTCGGTTATCTCGAATCTCTCGCTATCTGGAACTGAAATAATAAACCCGCTGGCAAGTGAATTTTGATGGCTTCGCCATCTTTCAATTTATGACCGCGATAATCAGCTTGAGCTGCCTGTGAGCAATGTAGCAATTTTGGAACAAAAGTAAGTTGCCGAGTTATTTATAGTTAGTACAATGCCCTTGTCATGCGTACCCGAAAATGAAGGGGTCTTGAGATTCTGTCACTAAACTGGCTGTCTCGGGTCGCCTGTTTCAGTTGAGTGCGCTGCCGTGCCTAAAATCCTTGTCATATAAACTGGACTTTTATTAACATCTTTCAGCTGGGTGAGTCTCGTGTAGCGGCGCAGGGGATGAGGGTACAAGGAATTTTCAGCGTATACAGGAAGTAGACTATATATTAGTCATGATTATGGGGTTTTCAATGCGTAAATGCGAAATACGTACAGGGGGACTGAATATGACGAATTTTCGAGAATATACTGTAACTACACTAGTATCATTCTGGGTTTTTAACTGAAGCCGTAAACGCTGTGCCCTCCTTGACACTCATGTGCCCACCTGACACTCCTGTGCTCTCCTCGACAATCCTGTGCCCTCCTTAACACTCATGTGCCCTCCTAGACTTGCTCCAAGTCGAACTCGCTGAGTCACTGGGTAAGCGACTACTGTGTCAAACCACGGTGGGCACAAACGACCATAAAAACGGCATGAGTTCTATATTTTAAAACGTTTTCAATGCAGACGATTGAATTTTAGTAGAAGGATGTAGAATCGTAAAAGGAATATAACCTGATTTGTTAAAGGAACAGTGCCACGGTAATGCGCACGCGTAACACGTGATTGTTAATAATGTCAAAGACAATGGAAAATCACGCTGTTATGTCACGTCACGTCAAAACTCAACTGATCTGGAACGACCTTTGGAATTTTCGCTAGCACGAAATCTAGAGTTTATAGTTTTGTGATTTGCATCAGTTGAGACTGTTCAGGTTTTAGAATCGTATAAACTCCCCACTGGACCAAGACATCAGTGCTTCGAAGATCTGCATGTATGGGATTCGGGATAATAGTTTAGGAATCCACTCGACAATGCCGACTGACATAAACAAACAAGTTCTGTGGGAATTATAATATTCCATTCTAAACTGCAGTTTCGCGAAACTACGGGGAAACTAATGTTCTGACTTCATTGCTTTGGAACTTTGTGATTTTTAGGATAGTTGTTGCACAATTATAAGAGCACTTCCACTACAAAATTGGGGAAGAAAAGAGTTCGATTTTGCTAAATAGCAAGCTCGAATTGTACCGAGCGAAGGCCGTGTTGACACTGCAATAAATACACGCGAACATTCAGCGTCTTACAAGCAGAGTAAATGTCTCCCCTACATTCTTACTGTCTCCAAGTTTCCTAGGCCGTCCATTGTCCCCCTCTCAATGCTTTGGACGAAACTACCAGGAGACGGAAGCTTTCTTCTGTAGCCATTAATTCCTCCGCTCGACGAACCGTCCAAGAGCACTGAATTCAGAGTCAAAAATACTCGCAAAAATTATAGACACGAACGAAATAACATCATAAATCCTAGGATACAAAACTAAATTACAGTTCTAAATAGGTATAAGGTCAATTGAAACTTAGGCGAAGCCGATGGAAGAGGATTTCTTTCGCGTATCAAATCTCTCCCCATCTTTTGATTTCTGGACAACCCAACCAAAATTCAAACATTCGCGCATGGGCACTGAGCATGGCACTGTTCCTTTAAGCTATGTTACTACCATCGTGACGTCACAATGACATAATTTATCCATTTGTAATACGTTTCTTACAACTGTTCATTACCTCTAAAAATGGAATGTCGTATATTGTTAAAATCTACTCGTGATGATTGAAGGAATCGCAAACCCGATGTCGATTGGTTAAGGAAATCAAAAGTTATGAAAGTTTTAATTTTGTCCATTTTCCCACCAAAATTTGGCGGGAAATAAACAACACAAAGCATTTATGAAAATATCGCTTCATTAATTTTTTAGAGTTGTAAATATTGTTGCATGACATTTTGTCCAATCATAAAACACATTGGTGGCTAAAATCGTATGTTTTTAGAATTTTGATTTTTTGTTCATAACCGGTATAACCGGCTTAAAATTGAAGTCATATTTTCGGCAACGTCATTATGACGTCATACTTTTTTATACATGCCCTTAGAAAATAATCCTTTGAGTGATTTTCGAGTTTTAATGATGAAATGCGCTAGTCTGGCACTCAAAAGTCATATTTTCTTTTCTTGATTTTTTAACAATAGGGAGCCTTATTTAGGTACGACTCCTGACGTCACTAAATATGACGTCATAGCAACAGTCATTCCTCTATAACATTTGCTGTAGTAGTCGTAAAACGTTCAAATTTGCGCCAGATGAATGTGTGTCATGAAGGCCCTTTGATGGTGTAGTCTGTTTGTAACGTTTATTAAAGGGGGAATTTCACCAAAAAAGGAGGCATCACTTATGACGTCACAACAACGTCATCATACTAACATAAAACACCTAAAATATGTACCCAACATTTCTTCAAATTGAGACTATAAGTAAAGAAATGGTGTTAATTTTAATTATTTGTCCACGCTCATTGATGCCGATGTGAAAAGCGAACGTGAGAATCGAAGCGAGAGGCGAGTTCGACTTGTTTCACTTGCAGGAAATTGAATCGGGCATTATGTTTTGGCGCGAAAATACATTTCAGGGGCGGAGCTTACATTTCGCGCCTTTGACGAACTCTTTCCGAGTACAATCAAATTGTAAATACCACATCCACGGTCGACTGACTTGACACGTCAACGAACAATGCCTGAAGAATTGACGCTTTGTGATTGGGCAAATCTTAGTACGTCATAAGCCACGCCTACGGTCGAAAAAATCAACCGGTAAATTTGGCGCGCTGCAAGTGGGAAAAGTCCTTCGTGCGGGGGGTCAAGGAGGATTTTGAGAAAGTCTAGTGCCCTCCTTGACACTCATGTGCCCTCCTAACACTCCTGTGCGCTCCTCGACACTCATGTGCCCTCCTCGACACTCCTGTGCCCTCCTCGACACTCCTGTGCCCTCCTCGACACTCCTGTGCCCTCCTCGACACTCCTGTGCCCTCCTCGACACTCCTGTGCCCTCCTTGGCACTCGTGTGCCCTCCTTGACACTCATGTGCCCTCCTTGACACTCATGTGCCCTCCTTGATACTCATCGAAACAATATGCAAAAAAGTCAGCGCGGGCATTGGTGCTATTAGGCGAATCAAACCGTTTGTTCCACTTGATTCCCTTGAAACAATTTATAAGGCCTTAATTCAGCCTTACTTCGATTACGGTTCCCCTTTGTGGGATAACTGTAGAAACGTTTTAAAGGATAAACTACAAAGATTCCAAGCCCGTGCTGCAAGAGTAATTACCGGTTCCAGCTATGAAATTAGATATGTTGACATACTCGACGCTCTAGGCTGGCAAACACTGAATGTAAGGCATGCTTGTACAAAATCTATCTTAATATACAAAATACTTCATGGCTACTCCGCACCCTGCCTTAAAAAATAATTTATAACGCTGAACGATCGTCAAAATATTTACAATTTAAGAGACTATGAAATAAACCTAGCACTTCCAAAGCCTAAAAGAGAATTTTTGAAAAGAAGCTTTAAATATAATGGTGCTATGCTATGGAATACACTTCCGCGCGAAGCTACACTAGCGGAATCGCTCCAACAATTAAATTGCCTGGTGTAGGGTCACGTTGATAGCTCTGTAAATAGTGCATATCAATTATTATTTTTATAAGAAGTTTGAATAATACCAACTGAATATCCTATAAATATTACTTTTTACCTCTCCTTGTAAATACATTTTTAAGTCTGAATATAACTTAGTATAGTTCTAATTAGTTGTAATAGTTTTAACATATTGTAAATATTTCATGCCCTTCGTGGAAACCAGCAGAAAACGTTCTGTTGTTGGGGCCAGCGTGCCTAAATAAAGCTGTATGTAATGTTTTTCGTTTATTTTTTGCATAACATAGCACAATTTTGTTTTTACATTTTTTTTCATGACATTTTCAGTATGGTTTCCCGATGCAAAGCTTCTCCGATGGGGTTATCTAATACCCTTCATTACCCTGGATGGGGTATTTCGGAGTTGCTATACGCTTCGGGCTATACCCTTCCTTCGTATATATGCTATTGTTTTCAGTGCATCGGTTAGGGCTACAAATGTATTGATTTTCGCTCGATATGATTTCTATGTTCGTTTTACGTGATTGCATGGAGGAGTATAGTCCCAAGTGTTGCACCTCCAGCGCCCTCGTCCTTTATGTTTCAGGAAATGCCACATTCTCCTCACACCTCTCCCCTGTGGAAGAGATTCTCTTCACCTTGGCTTATGTGATCATCATGTTGGCTTCTCTGCTGGGGAACATTCTCGTCATTACATCATTAGACCATGAGAACAACCATGAGAACAAGACCATGAGAACAACATCCAACTGTCTCATCCTAAACCAAAGCTGTTCAGATCTTCTGATTACTTTTATCTACATGTCTTGACAAATAAGAATTGTCTATGTTAGTGTACTCTGGTTTGGAGGGTTATTTGGCGAGGTGATTTGTAAACTGTTCACGTCCTCACAGTACGTCTCGTCCAGTTGCTCTATAATGAACTTAATGGTTATCGCAGTTGATCGATATTTTGCAATAGCTCATCCTCTAAAGCGCGGCTTCGTTTCAAGACATTTTAAAAAGGTAATCCTTTTAATTTGGGTTTGGTCTGTCGCGCTCTCGTCCATCGCTGTAGTGCTTACGCAGGTAGATCTTGATAAGTTAGGAAGACAATATGGATGGAGAATTTACATCATGGTTTGTACGTAATAATAACTGCTGGAATCATTTCGTTCGTAACCGTAATTATCCCACTTCTTACTACGACTGTGCTTTATGCTCTGACTGCACGACGCTTGTTGTCGCATGTAGTCCCAGGGGAAAGACAGAGAGATGACAGACAGCAGGCAACGAGGAGAAAGACAAACATGAAAAATCACAAAAATGATGACCAGTGTCGCGCTACTTTTTGCGATTTGTTGGTTCCCTTTTATGTTGATTATATAAGTATTCCTCGCTTAAATGCTCCTTACGTGTTATATCTGTTCGCCATCTGGCTGGCTAATGCATTTAGCACCATCAATCCGTGGATATATCTCACGTATATCAGCTCGTACAGGGAAAAGCTCAAACTTAGTTTCCACTTCAAATCCGGAATCGCTACATTACCTGTAGAAAAAAAACAATTGGCCTGCGGCACAGGGAAGACGACGACACGACAGCTCTCGTGAAAACAAGGACGCAGTGCAAGACACGCACTTGTAAATCGTTGTAACGTCTATATTTATATTAGTAGAGTTTGAATTGACAAATAGAACAGGATTTTCAGTGTTCTGCTCTCTAGATCTCAAAAAAATAAAACCATGACTGGAGCAGACGAGAACATGAAACTGTCTCCTCTTTTAGTGCTCTCTCGATTTCATTCTAAAAAAATGTCAAAGTACAGTTTTAATTTTGGCATTTTCTCCATGCCGGATTTTGAATTGTTATAAGAAACATACAAGACATGACGTCATTTTCATGATTTATACTCTCACACATCCATAGCCTGCGTTGCGGCTCTAGAGTATCGGAGCGGAGATTAGGGGGATTCTTTTATAGAATGCCTGTATGAGGAATGCTAAACGTTTGTGACGTCAATGCAAGTTTCAATACTCTTACCTGTCCCTTACCGAACTATTCTAATACAGGTGTTGGAAAGCAAGAGCAATTAAAATGTATTTGAATATTTATTTTTATATTGTTTACTTTGTTAACAACGAAAAACGTAATTGATGAACGAAGATAAACAAGCAAACATGCGCACGAATGCTTATTTCGAAATTCAAAATTTGCCAAAGTCGAAGTGAAGTTTGTGATATAGAGCAGATTTCGTATGAGTGGGACAAACTACACTACTGACTACAGCACAATTGCTGTACGGCATGCCGTGATGTTGAAATGGTTTAGAGCAGATTTCGTATGAGTGGGACAAACTACACTACTGACTACAGCACGGTTGCTGTACGGCATGCCGTGATGTTGAAATCCTATCTTCTCCTAAAAAGATTTGCTGTGGGGTACCTCAGGCTCAATTCTTGGTCCTTTATTTTTTTTATTGTATATCAATGACTTGAATAATGTTTCTAATGTATTAGAGCTTATTCTATTTGCTGATGACACAAATATATTTTTCTCTCACAAAGACCCTGTTTACCTGATCAATACTCTGAATGCTGAAATAAACAAATTATCAGATTGGTTCAAGGCAAATAAACTCTCATTGAATTTAACAAAGACAAAATTCATGATATTTAAACCCAGACAAAATAGGCAATGTCATAATCTTCAGTTGGTTATAAACAACCAGATAATTGATCAAGTAAAAGAAACCATGTTTCTAGGGGTAATACTAGATGAACACTTATCTTGGAAACCATATATATCTCATATAGCCAACAAAATATCGAAATCTGTAGGAATCATTTTTAAATCTAGTTTTTACCTTTCCAAAACGTCTTTACGAACACTGTATTATGCAATGATTTATCCTTACCTTCAATATTGTAATTTAGTCTGGGCTTCTACTTACCCATCCAATCTTCGTCGTATAGTACTACTTCAAAAACGTGTCATTAGAATCCTAATGAAGACTAAATTTGATGCTCACACTGATCCTATTTTCAAAGAACTAAACATAATTAAATTCCATGACATTCTTTTGTTACAGATAGGTCAATTTATGTACTCCTACAAAAATGGTCTTTTGCCAATTAAATTTAACAACAGGTTTTTAACAAATGATCAAGTCCATAATTACAACACTAGAAATGCTCCAGCTTTTCGCACTCCCTTATGTAAAACCAACATAAGGCAGTTTTCTGTATACTTTCAAGGTCCAAAGTTATTTAATTCACTTGATACTGAACTTATTAACTCCGCCTCCCTTTCTCTTTTCAAAGTAAATTTTAAATCCTATCTCTTTTGTAAATATTAATCATGATTAATTATTATTAAGAATACAGGTAACGCAAAAAATAACAAGGAAAAAACGCCAGTTCGTCATAGTTACTCGTTATGTTTATCCACTTGCTGTTATTTTAAGAGGAAGCCTAAATTCACATAAGCCCTTAATGGTTTCTTTTTAGGCTTCCTCGCCATTAACCTTTATATATATTTACTTTGTATTATCTACTTTGTAACTTCTATTAGTGGCGAATAAAATACAATACAATACAATACAATACAATACAATGGTTTAGAGCAGATTTCGTATGAGTGGGACAAACTACACTACTGACTACAACACAATTGCTGTACGGCATGCCGTGATGTTGAAATGGTTTAGAGCAGATTTCGTATGAGTGGGACAAACTACACTACTGACTACAGCACAATTGCTGTACGGCATGCCGTGATGTTGAAATGGTTTAGAGCAGATTTCGTATGAGTGGGACAAACTACACTACTGACTACAGCACGGTTGCTGTACGGCATGCCGTGATGTTGAAATGGTTTAGAGCAGATTTCGTATGAGTGGGACAAACTACACTACTGACTACAGCACGGTTGCTGTACGGCATGCCATGATGTTGAAATGGTTTAGAGCCGATTTCGTATGAGTGGGACAAACTCTACGGCATGCCGTGATGTTGAAATGGTTTAGAGCAGATTTCGTATGAGTGGGACAAACTACACTACTGACTATTAATAGCACGGTTGCTGTACGGAATGCCGTGATGTTGAAATGGTTTAGAGCAGATTTCGTATGAGTGGGACAAACTACACTACTGACTACAGCACGGTTGCTGTACGGCATGCCGTGATGTCAATGGTTTAGAGCAGATTTCGTATGAGTGGGACAAACTACACTACTGACTACAGCACAATTGCTGTACGGCATGCCGTGATGTTGAAATGGTTTAGAGCAGATTTCGTATGAGTGGGACAAACTACACTACTGACTACAGCACGGTTGCTGTACGGCATGCCGTGATGTTGAAATGGTTTAGAGCAGATTTCGTATGAGTGGGACAAACTACACTACTGACTATTAATAGCACGGTTGCCGTACGGAATGCCGTGATGTTGAAATGGTTTAGAGCATATTTCGTATGAGTGGGACAAACTACATCACTGACTACAGCACGGTTACCGTTCGGCATGCCGTGACGTTGAAATGGTTTCCCTATATTATTTGTGTCCTGCTGATCCAATCAAATTACAGAGATACAGTACAGCATGTAGCCGCCGGGCACGGAGAATTTCCTTACGAAGTCCCCAACGGTCTACAGGGGTAGAATTGTCAAACAAACATACGAACGCAACCGTTTCAATGTTTAATTCACAATGATTGTTGTTAAGCCGGTTGATTGAACGCTAGTTCAGTGTTTATTGTAACTGATGTTGTGGCTTTGATGCTTACAGTTGATTGTTTATATATGTTGGTTCGAACTGTGAATAGTAAAGATATACAGACGATCCATGTACTATACTTAAAATTCTAAAATGAACACGCATTGCACTATTCTAGATCAACTAAGATTACGAACAATCATGGCGTGTTGTACGATTACATGTAGTTGAGAATCATAATTGCGAGGATACATATTAAAGGATCATTAATAACGATGTACGTAAGGTAGACAGATAGTTACTTACTTTGGTTTACGACGGTAGCAAATATATATATAAATTGAAGAGTAGTGTAACGTTGCGTAGAATGATTATTGCGGGACTAAGTCAAAACTGGGCGCTGCCCCAAAGTATCTAGTTGCAATAAGGTGATTATCTATGTGCACAAATTACGAAATATAAATAACGATGAAGCAATTATTACCATGAATATGAAGGCGTTACAAACTTAACACAGCACGGTTACAGTACCGTTATGGTAAGGCTACGGACATGCGACCGTAGTTTGTCCCACTCATACGAAATCTACTCTAAATAAGATATAGCGCTTTACTACCACATCACTCAGTATTGCAGCCACTTTTTTGGCCCGGCCAAAAGCTCAGTCCTTTTCTAATTTAACTGACCCGTAGCCACCTGCCATTCTCTTTATAAATGAACTCCGTAATACGGTTACTCCAAAACCCGTAGCGCACTGAATATGGCTGGTTTTATAGACATTGTAGTCCGTTCTAGGTACTCGCTTCACTTCTTAAATGATAACTTTATTCCAAAACACCAGCATTGGTATACATAAGAAATACATAAATATGTATCTAATCACAGCGTACAATCATTAAAGATAATAGTTATATCATATAAGTATTGTATAGGATAGTTGGTAAAGTTGAACCACGCACCTCTCGTAGGCGATTGCCTCTCTTAAAGTGCCTGTGAACCTGATTTGTTTTATTTTAGATATCAATTCTACATCAAGTGAATAGTAGAATGGTACAATATATCTTGCTTTGAATGCTGTGCCGCTGAGTTAAGGAGGTTTTAATATCCAAAATGCTAATTACATGACGTCAGGGGAGGCATCAATTATTATACAATTTTTTTGTTACAATTAAACAAATTTTTCAAATTATAAGTGTTATACCCATGGTTGAAATAAAATTGTTTGAAATTTGTACTGCATTTAATACCTCTCGTAAACGCCCACCTCTCTAAGCTTGTTACGTGATGAACGTACATTGCATATTGAGCTTAATAGGACAATATCATATATCTGCAGAGTAACCGGCTATTTATAGAGCCCTGTAATTAGCACGTGATTACCTTACAATATAACCTGTGTAAGATGCATTATAGAAGCACTTGAATAAAACTGATACTCGTACTGGACATACCAAACAATCGCACAAGTACGTTACATGATGGCAGCGGTTACTGAAAACGAACTATACCAAACACGTTAGTGAAGAGACCTGAGACGAGATGGGAGAACCATCAGACGAAATACCGGGAGACGTGCAAACACCACCGCCGATTATTCATGACATACAACCGCCTACCAGATTAAAACTGTCGAGTACAAATAAGGCCGACAACTGGAAAGTCTACAAACAGCAATGGAAAAACTACGCCGTTGTTACACAACTAGAAAAACAGACAGAGGAATACCGGATAGCGCTTTTCCTCTACTCGATAGGATCGGAGGCCGTTAAGATATATAACAGCTTCGACATGAGCACGGAGAACAGAACGAAGCTGGTGGAAATCATCAAAGAATTTGAAGAAATTTGAAGAATTTGAAATTTGAAGAAAAGCGAAGAAATATCGGCGATAAAACTAAAATGCATGGATCAAGGAGCAAATATGGAAGAAGTACATAAAGTAAAAACGGCAAGACCACCGAAGTACGGCGAGAAATCGAGGCCCAAACAAGAACAACAGAACTGGAAATCTGACTTCGCGCACACGCAGCCATCCGGAAAACCCTGTGATTATTGCGGCCGTAAACACCGCCCAGGGAAGAACAACTGTGTAGCTTGGGGCCAAACATGTACAGCCTGTGGCAAGAGAAACCACTTTGCAAGACAATGCAGAGGAAAAGAGAGAACGTACCAAGTAGAAGAACATACGGACGAGGAATCGGGCAATCCAGATTTGCCGACCATGCCAGTATGTATCTATACGAGAGAATGAAGAAAACAGTCATTTGGACGCATTGGAACTGCCTTTTTGTTCCCTTTCCGACGAGTCATTTCTATCTATGTGTGAGGTTGACGTACCGATACAAAGAGAGAAGGACTCGACAACCCAAGGATATCTCATAGAGCTAGTAGAAAGATTACAAAGTTCTTCTAGAAAGGATTTGAGGGTTGCTCACTTGAACGTGTGCAGTCTCAGAAACAAAATGGATGAAATTAGATGTCTACAGAGGTTCTGCCAATTCGAACTGCTTGCTATTACAGAAACACACTTAGACAAGGCTATCCCAGATAAAGTATTAAATATTGACGGCATGAAATTTTTGCGACTAGATCGCAAAGGAGGTAGTTGTATTTTGTATTACGCGGCACATTTACGAACAGTTCACCGGAAAGACTTATTTACGGATGGATTGGAGGCAATATGGCTTCATGTGAAACTCCCCACAGGCACTGTGTTATTCTCGGTTATGTACAGACCACCGGATGACATGCGATTTTTTTATCTTATCGCCACTCCTCTGGAAAAAGCTTGGCTGAAAACATCACATATAGTCCTTCTAGGAGATTTAAACTGCGACTTTTCTGCGTCGGTGTTCCCTAAAGATCTTAATACAAGAAAACTGAAAGCAGTTTTTGAGGCTTTTAATATGCAAAATGTTATCGAAGACTCCACTAGAATAACTAAAACAACCAGCACTTTGATTGATCTCATTGTCACTACTAGAATGGATGTCGTCAACTTGACAGGGACTTATCCTTTGGGAATTTCGGATCACAATTTGATTTATTCTACCTTACGATTAAAAAACAAAAGGCCTCCTCCAAAGATTATAAAAACAAGGGACTATAAGAAAATAGACGAAGATAAGTTTAGATATGATATTCAATCAGCACCGTTTCATATCGCCTTGGTATTCGACGATCCCGATGACGTGTTGTGGGCTTGGGAGACGTTATTTAACGAGATATGCGATGAACACGCTCCCTGGAAGGAGGTCAAGGTTAAAAGCTGCGCCCCTCCGTGGTTAAATACTGAGATCCGCTTTAAAATGAACCGTAGATATAAACTGTTCAAATTAGCGGTGTCATCTAAGAGCCAGGATCATTGGATTGAATACAAGAAGGTTAGGAATGAAGTTACTCGAGATTTGAGGCAAGCCAAAGCCTCGTATTTCTCTATGATGTTCAGGGAAGCCGTTAAAAACTCATCCGCCTACTGGAACTTGGTGAATAAAGCCACAAATCCAAAAACGAAAAAGTGCATAGGTCCTTTGAAAAGGGATGACAGTACGCTAGCCTTAGAGGATGAAGAAAAAGCGTGCATAATAAACTATTTTTTTGCAAACATAGGAGAAGAACTTTCTAATATATTACCTCCAGCGGTAAACGATCAACGTACCGCCGACAGAACTCTAGATGTACCCCAATTAACCGATTTTAAGGTAAACGCCAACGTTATTCGACATAAACTAAGAACACTTAAGGTGAACAAATCATCAGGACCGGATAATATCCAATCGAAGCTTTTGAGATTGGCGGGAGATGCAATCGCACCAGCGTTGGTAAGTTTATACCAATACAGTATCGAGAGAGGTACAGTGTTCTCTGCGTGGAAACTGGCCAGGGTTGCTCCGATCTTCAAGAAGGAGGATGAAACCGAGAGAGGTAACTACAGACCAGTATCGTTACTAAGTATACCAAGCAAGGTTTTGGAGTCCGAGGTCAACGACAGGCTTGTTAATCACGTGTTCAGGGTAAATATGATGGTCTCCGATAGGCAATGGGCATACAGGCCGGGCTATTCAACGGAGCTATTGCTGATGAATTTAACGGAAGTGTGGAGGAGAGCTGTGGACTCGGGTAATGCCGTTGCTGTGGCTTTCATCGATTTTAAGAAAGCATTTGACAGTGTCGATCATGATGTGCTCGAGGCGAAATTACAACGGGACTTTGGCGTTAACGGCACGCTATTGAAATGGATAAAGAACTACCTTCAAGACAGGCGCCAATACACAGTCGTCAACGGAGTTAAATCAGGCGTATTACCAGTGACTTACGGTATTCCTCAGGTTCCGAATCGGTCCTAGGACCAACCTTATTCACCTTATTTACTAACGACCTTCCTTCTTCCGTCACTTCTGGCCAGGTCTACATGTACGCCGACGACACCACGGTTTACGTACTGTATTAATAAGGACGCTGACCAGGCGGTTGCTCAGTTAAATGAAGCTCTTCAGGAACTTTACGTCTGGTGCCTCAATAACAGGCTTACACCACACCCAAACAAGTGCGAGGCTATGCTGATTATACGTTCTAGTTATACTATGGGACCGATTGCACCTGTGAGAATAGGGAACTCTCAAATTAAGTGGGTTAAGAAATCCCGACTATTAGGCATGACGGTTGATAATAACTTAAGTTGGATCCCACATACAGTAGAACTGAAAAAGAGTTATGCTAATAAATTAGGGCTACTGAAAAGATCTAGATTTCTGCCAAAACATGTACTAGAGAAACTATATTTCTCAGTTATACTGCCTTCGGTGATCTATGGCATGGTGTTGTGGGGAGTTGTTATAATTCGGAAAATATTACATCACTTGAGAAGCTTCATAGTAGAGCCGCAAAAATTATATACAATCTCCCCAGAGACACATCTTCCGCAGATGCTCTGCAGCTTGCCAGTTGGTATTCACTCAGTATTTATCATAAGCTTGTATTGTTTAAAACAATGCACAAGGCATTCCACGCTAGGTTACTCAGGCCAGATTTTTTATGCGATCAGATATTAATTAAGAGGACTAGCCGTTATAATCTAAGAGTAGCGGATTCCCTTGAAATACCGCGTTTTAATACTAAGTTCTTTCAACATTCAGTTCAGTATAGTGGATCGGTTTTATGGAATAGTGTTATTTCTAGTGATCAGTCAATAGTATATGCAGGACATAAGGATCTTGAGTGTCGTTTAAATAAATTAGCGGTGTTTGAACAGTTCAAGTTTAACACTACATCTGCCTCTTCTACTAGATTTAAGAGTGATGACTTCATTTACTTGTGATTCCACTCATTAACTGAGGCCTGGTATGAATGTATTGTATTTTTAGAAAAAACATTTTAGCAGCTCTGTAATACTCTTAGCATCATTATTTATTAGTAAGTTCAATTTAGTAATTTGAAGTTTATTTACTTATTACAGTTATTACATTTGTAAGTATTCTTAGTAATTTTTAGTATTGTAAATAGATGTACAGTTACATATTCTTAGTAGTAGACCCACGACCCCATAAGCCTTGTGCATTAATCATAATCGTGTTTAAATAAAGGCAATCTATCTATCTATCTATCTATCTTTCTCTATTCCATAACTGGGAAACGTCAGCAGCGCGAGATGACAGCAACTGTCAACGCCGTCAAAGGCCGCGACCGCGAGATCTACGCAAACATGCTAATCAATAACAAACAAGAGCCCATCTGGGCTTTCACTCAGGCCATGTCCCCTAGTAATGTTTTTTTTATTTTATTTTTTATTTATTTTTATTTAATAGCTTAACTCAGGCTGAGAAACAGACTCTAGGTCCAAACAAGCTCAGCCTGAGACAAATACAAATACACTGACAATACATTACAGATAGAACTATGAATAATGTATTAAGCATGAAATGTAAAATATATGATGCAAAAAAAAAAAAAAACGGCCGGCCAAGTACAAGTAAATAAGCGCAGAAAAAAGTTAGCGGCAACAAATAGTAGATATGTTAGTAGATCGGCATTTAGAACTGATAGTTTTATAGGTTCTAATGCGATCAGGGTCAAAAGTGGAAAGCAAAAGCGCAAGATAGTGAGCTCGTAGCAATGTTTTGAAAGACGAAATTGAACTACAGGACTTAATATTTAAAGGCAGCGAATTCCATAGAATAACTATGCGATTAAAGAAAGAATCCCTATAAGTAGATGTTTTGCATGGGTTAAGCTTGTAGTCTGAACCAGTAGTGCTTCTTGTAGATCTTGATGAAAGCGAGCATGGAGTTACATAACTAGATAGATCAGTATTGTTAAGCTTAAGGCGACACTTAAACAAATATATGAGGTCTAGATATTCTAGCCAGTATGAAAATGGCAGTAGATTAAGTTTAAGTAGCCTATCTTTATAGGGTAAGTCTACTTTTAACATGAATTTGGTTGCGTGGCGCTGAATACGTTCGAGAAGTTGGATATCTCTAGAGCTTGACTGCGGGGCCCAAACCTGACTACCGTAACACAGAATGGAACGCACTAGCGTAAGATAAAGGGTACGACGCAGCGTTACCCCTAAAGAGTTAGGGGTATTACGTCTCAGGAAACCCAAAACCTTATTTGACTTAGCTACCACCGACACTACTTGGTTGTGCCAGCGCAGATCATTTGAAATGATAATACCTAAATCTTTTTGAGAGCTACTCTCTTTTAAGGCATCGTGGTCGATGTTATAGAGACGCACCAGTGGATTGCGTCTTCTAGAGATTTTAAGAACCTCGCATTTACTGGAATTGAAAGCTAAGTCCCATTTGACACTCCAGCTGACCAAACCGTTTAGGTCATACTGGAGAGCTAAATGGTCTTGCTGAGATTTCTGAGAGCGATAACATTTGGTATCGTCAGCGAACATGACTGACCTAGTACTAGCCGAGGTTACACTGGGAAGATCATTTACATATAAAGGAAAAGTATCGGACCCAGGATGCTGCCCTGTGGGACCCCAGAAACCACAGGCGTCCAGCTGGAACTGGACCCTTCGATGACAACACGTTGCCTGCGATTGCTGAGGTAATCAGCGAACCAATCCCACAGTGCACCAGCTACCCCGTATAACCTCAACTTAGTTAATAGCTTTATGTGATTGATCGAATCAAAAGCCTTAGCGAAATCTAGATATAGAATATCCGTCTCAATATTTTTGTCTAATAAGGCACCTATTTCGTGAAAGACGGTAAGTAGTTGAGAAATACAAGACCTCCCCTCTAAGAACCCAAACTGGGAATCCGAGATAACCTGCAAGAAGTACAGTAGCGTGTTTTTTAGAACGCATTTTTCAAAGACCTTACTTATGATGGGAAGTAAAGATATAAGTCTATAATTACTAACAAGTTTTTTTTGAGTCTTTCTTGAAGATCGGTGTTATATTTGCTTCCTTCCAGTCAGCTGGAAACTTTCCACCTTTAAGGTCGGCACATACGAAGGGATAAGTCCCAGGGACAAGTCCCGGGGACAAATCCCTTGTTGCGTACACACGAAGGGACAAGTCCCAGGGACAAGTCCCCTCGTGTCAACTAGGAAAAATCTTGTCATTTTGTCCCCGGGACTTGTCCCCTCAATTCAAACCCGGCTGATTTGAAGGGACAAGTCCCGGAGACAAAAATTTTTCTCCGCGACAATATTTTTCCTAGTTCAGACGAGGGGGACTTGCAAGGACTTATCCCTTCGTGTGTAGCGACCTTTATGGAGGAAGGGGTACAACCATAAATAAATTGTTTTCAGTGTCCAAGGGATGTAGCCTGAATTTCAGCCGTCTCCTCTGAGACGGCTGAAATTCAGGCTACAAGGGAAGCACCATTAGAAATGTGGATGGGGAGGTACTAAGGACTTCCTCAAGATCAAGATGCACATTTGTTTTGCCCCTTGGTTGTGCAAGGCAGGGTTTTTTCTTTGATATCTTGTGTTCCAGGATTTATTTTTTATTTTGGACTACCCTTCTACAGATTTCTGATGATGTGTTCCCAATGAGATTAAAGATGAAATACACTTTCATTTGAAATCCTCTTCGTAATAACCGAAGGGAAGAATTATTAGCTGAATTTAGTAGTCTTTGGGAGTGGCCTGTAGCGCGTAAACATTCATTCTCTGCTCCCCTAGTATATATATGTAATTTAATATTTTTGTTTTTCTCGTATGTAAATTAAAGAAGTTGACCTTTTACTGTAAACACTTCTTATTCATGTAACGCACGCTTACAATTTAGTCTGCTGTTCTGCAGGTTCCGAGTACCAATAGATGAGTGTCTCAAATGTATGTTTATATTTGTCCCATATTATAAGTTGTATCCTGTCCACCTGTGATATATCGATGGAGTTATCACTATATTTCTCTATTGTTCTTTCTACACTGCGGCTCTTTATCGCAGCTCGCTGATCGCGTCCATATTGGTATCGTTGGATTAAAGATTATTAACTGAAATGCCTGTTGGTTATCTCTATTTAAAAGCTTTTACCCTCCTTCCCAAAACTGCAGTCTGCTCATTATATTACAGAACTATAAAGGGAACTGTTGGAAGCCTTTAATTTCTCGAACCAAAACCTCGGCCGTGAGAGGATTCTTGTTTACCTTGACAGTTGAATATTGCTTCGCTCATCATAAATTATTCTGTACTGAGTGTTTATCTCTCCGGGGTATTTCTGGCTTCGTGTTGGCGAGCGACAGTGTTGGCTCTCACAGTTCAGGAGTTCAGATGTCTTCAGACTTCGATAGAGGATAGAAACCCATAACTGCTCAACTACAGTATATATATATTTGTTGGTAAATCGCTATATTTCGCTATAAATCAGCTAGTCAGTATACCTGTATAGTATAACGTACACAGGTCTCGATACGAGATCGGTAAACCAGCCAAAAACACGGTCAAAATTATTTTAGTGTTGGCCTACAGATCACGGTGTTGCGCTGGTATGTATTATGACCGAGAGTAAAATTAAATGTGGCATAAAACCTACGAAACGTACATCCAAACAAGAATAGCGTCCGATGGCGAAATCTATTAGCGCCACGAGTTCATGTATAATTTAACGCATGCGCAGAAATTTTGCTGCATGAAACAAAAACAAAAAGGCTTTCACTGGGGCCACATGAGATTGAAGATGAAATACACTTTCATTTGAAATCCTCTTAGTAATAACCAAAGGGAAGAATTATTAGCTGAATTTAGCAGTCTTTAGGAGTGGCCGGTAGCGCGGTGACTTTCATTCTCTGCTCCCCTAGTATATATGTAATTTAATATTTTGTTTTTCTCGTATGTAAATTAAAGAAGTTGATCTTTTAATTTAAACACTACTTATTCATGTAACACACGTTTACAATTTAGTCTGCTGTTCTGTTATACTGTAGGTTCCGAATACTAATAGATGATTTTCTCAAATGTATGTTTATATTTCAGTACCATATTATAAGTTGTGTCCTGTCCATCCTGTGATGGAGCTAGCTATGTCAATTTGTGTGCCTCTATGTAACTTTATCTACTGTTCTTGCTATACATGATGAGCCATTACGAGTCCATCTTGGTATTTTTTGGATTAAAGATTATTAACTGAAATGCTTGTTGGTTATCTCTAATTAAAAGCTTTACCCTCATTCCCAAAACTTCAGTCTGCTGATTATATTACAGAACTATAAAGGGAATTGTTGGGAGACTTTAATTTCTCTAACCAAAACCTCGGCCGTGAGAGGTTTACCTCGAGAGTTGAATGTTGCTTGGCTCATCATAAATTAATTATGTGCTGAGTGTGTATCTCTGGCTTCGAGTTGGCGAGTGACAGTGTTGCTCTCATAGTTCAGGAGTTCAGATGTCTTTAGACTTCGATAGAGGATAGTAACCCATAACTGCTCAACCACAGTATATGTATTTGCTAGTAAATCGCTCAGTATACTTCGATATATTTAAATATCAGCTACGTACGTATACACAGGTCTCGATACGAAGATCGGTAAACCAGCCAAAAAATACGGTCGAAAATATTTTAGTGTTGGCCTACCGATCACGCTGTTTGCGTTGGTATGTATTATGACCGAGATTAAAATGAAATGTGATGAAATGTGGCATAAAACCTACGAAACGTACCTCAAAGTTCAGAAGTTCAGAATAGCGTCCGCAGAATCTGGCGATTGGACTGGAGAGAAATCTATTAGCAAAACAATTAATGCATAATTTAACGCATGCGCAAAAATTTTGTTGCACCGAACAAAAACGGCCTGCAGATTTAGAGTAGTCAGTGAAGTTCCACATTGATTGCGGAGCTACTGTAAATGTCTTGCCACGGAAGTACATCAAAGCCGACGAGATTAAGCCGACGAAACGCGTTCTACAGATGTGGAATAAGACGGAAGTGAAGCCAGAGGGGATTAATCGCGTGACAATAAGAAATCCGAAGAACAACAGGAAATACTCAATCGAGTTTATGATTGTGAAAGAGAATCTAACCCCTTTGCTAGGAGCCAGTGTTATTCAACAAATGGGACTGATTGAAGTACATGAGAACAATTTTGAGAAGATATTAGCGACTAAAACCGGAAGCAAAACGGAGACCGGAAGTGAAACTGTACAGACGGCAGAGCAGAGAAAGGGGGAAGAACTAAACAAGAAAAGCTTAAGTTGGAGTGTAAGACGATCCCTTACCTGGGGAAGCATTTGATAACCCGAGAAGATGGTATTAAGCCAGACCCGGAGAAGGTTGAAGCAGTTCAGAATATGCCTAAACCCGCCATTGTAAAAGGTGCGGCGATACTGCGGATTCGTCAACTACCTGGCGAAGTTCCTGCCCCGACTAGCAGAAGTGATGAAGCCGATACAGCAGCTTACGCGAAAGGCTATTGAAGAGCAGTGGCGATACGAACACGATGCTGCGTTCGAAAGAGTGAAGGAGCTGGTGACGACAGCACCACTGCTTAAGTATTACAATCCGGAGGAGGAACTTACGGTACAATGCGACGCAAGCGAGAAGGGACCTGGTGCTGCCCTCATGCAAAAGGGACAGTCCATAGCATACGCAAGCCGCGTTCTTACTGAGCCTGAAATACGATATGCTCAGATTGAAAAGGAGATGTTGGCAGTTGTCTATGCTCTGCAGAAATTTGACCAATATGTATATGGGCGTCAAGTGACGATACAGAGCGAACACAATCCTATGGCAGCAATCGCACGAAAACCCCTCCGGCGCACCGAAGAGGCTACAGGAGATGTTGCTGAAGGTGCAGAAGTATGACGTGAACATAATCTACAAGCCAGGACAAGAAATGCACCTTGCAGACACACTGAGCAGGGCTTTTCTAGCCTCCAGTGATAACACTCAAGGCGAGTTTGAGCGTGTGAACGCCGTCAAGCTGCTGCCGATGACTGACGAGTGACTGGAAGAGATCAAGCGGAGCACGCAGGAAGATGACGTCATACAGCAGCTTAAGGGAGTCATCCAGACAGGATGGCCGGAAGACAAGAAGGATCTTCCAGCTGTACTAATACCTTTAGTTCCAGGGACGAATTGATGGTCTACGACGGACTAGTCTTCAAAGGCGAGCGGCTCCTCATCCCAAAGCAGATGCGTCCGAAGATGAAGAAGTGTCTCCACAGCTCACATATAGGCATGAACGGCTGCCTGAGGAGAGCTAGGGAGTGCATATGTTGGCCTGGAATGACCTAGGAGGTAAAGGAGTATATATCGCAATGCGAAGCATGCAGTAAGTACGAGACAAGACAACAGAAGAAGACTCTGATGAGCCATGAGATTACAGAGAGACCGTGGGAAAAGATCGGAGCGGACCTATACACCATCGAGGGGAGAGATAATTGTGGTTGGAAATAGACCTCATGCAAGACACCAGGGCGAGTGCTGTCATCAAGAAGCTGAAGTGCCACTTCGCCAGGCAAGGTGTTCCGGATGTAGTAATCAGCGACAATGGGCCACAGTTCGCCTGCGAGAAGTTTTTAAACTTCGCTGAGGAATGGGGCTTCGAGCACCGTACGGGAAGCCCTGGCCATCAACAAACCAACGGCAAAGCTGAGGCTACAGTGAAGGAAGCGAAGCGACTACTACGCAGGGCTAAGGAGACAAACGGAGACATCTATTTGGCAGTACTGGCTTTACGGAACACGCCGACAGAGGCAATGGGCACTAGCCCCGCCCAACGGTTACTCGGGCGACGCTGCAAGACACAGCTTCCCGCAACCAAAGCCCTTCTTAAACCACAGACTGCACACACAGAATCAGTGGAGAAAGAGACCCGAGCAAAACAAGAGAAACAAGCTAAATACTACAACAAGGGAGCTCGGGACCTTCCCTCTCTTGAGGAAGGAGATGAAGTGCGGATGAGACCGTTCAGACTGGGGCAAAAGGCATGGGAAAAGGGGACGGTGACCAGGCGGCATGATGAAAGATCCTATGAGGTAGTGGCAGATTTAGGGAACAGCTACCGCATGAACAGGGTAGACATTAAAGAGCAAATCCCTCATCGGACACCACACCAACAGGCCATACCTAGTAAGGAATCCACACCAGATCAGGAGCAGGCTACAGACAGGTTCAGAACCTGGTACCCGACATGCCTAAGGCCGGCATTGAGCCGTACGGTCAGCAGACAACTGTACCTACTATGGCAGCACAGCGTCCAAGGGAGCCTGTATATCTGAAGGACTTTGAGCGTTAGCAACTACAACACAGCAATATAAACAAATATGTAAACTGGACTAGACACTGTATCATTCAGGAACATTAGTCAAGCGTTGAGTTACATTTATTGATATGATATGATTTTTAGAAGCAATGATTTTATATTAGTTCCACATCACCTTAAAGGAAGAGGGATGTTACGTGATGAACGTATATTGAGCTTAATAGGACAATATCATACATCTGCAGAGTAACCGCCTATTTATAGAGCCCTGTGATTAGCACGTGATTACCGGCTTACAATATAACCTGTGTAAGATGCATTATAGAATCACTTGAATAAAACTGATACTCGTACTGGACACACCAAACAATCGCACAAGTACATTACAACCACGAAGTTGGATTTTTCTTTGGTATTTTACCTCCGGTTAGCGACCACACCGGAGGTCAAGTAATATTTTTCAACAAATACAACTTTACAATGAGCTGATTGCAATGTCGTTATTACAAATGACATCATAAAATGGCGTATTTCCGGTTACAGTCTGTATCCGGCCTGTTAACCAGTACTGGAGTTTTGATTCTTGCTGTTTCTTGCACACTTGTTTGATTTCTCGGTACGATTTACAACACTTACTACAGCATTCGTCAATGAGGACAGTGCAACTGCAACCCCCAAACCCCCCCTCCCAAACTTCCCTCTCCATTAGCCAACAACACTCGCCCATCTCCACCTTATATTCAGTACAATAACTGAACAACCCTTGATTAATAGCTTTTTCAAGCCATAAACTGTAAAACTGTACAGTACTGTAGAAATATTTTTGACACTGATCAAGCCCCGTTTTTTTTTTTAGGTTGGAGCATTACAAAACCATAATAATAAACTGTAATGATAAAATATGTTGTTGTATTGATATTCCCTGTTACTCTCGTAAGAGGGTGGTCGCTTACGAGAGGTTCAACTTTACGAAAGATATTGCATTAATATAACTGAGAAAATCTTTAGGTAAGTTCAATAAACAATATCGTGCAAGGTCTTGGTGCTTTAAACAAATATCGTGCAGGGCTAGAATCAGAAAAAAAAAATCGAGCAACTAAAATTCACTTACTACCCCCATCAATAATCTAATGGTCCGTCCCTTATCTGATCATATCTGAAAAGTAATTTACGCTCCCCAGGTTGCCAATCCGTAGATCTACAATTTACATGATCTCTTCACAAGTTTCATTTTCAGGGCCTGTTACAGCAGATAAATTGTTAGTAAAGTACTCGTTTGAGTAACATTTCACAAACTGACCTTCGTAGCTCAGTTTAATTTGCCTTGTGGATTAAATGAATTCATCGATGCAAAGAAACAGAGTCTTGGCCTCAAACCAGCCTGGTAAGCTATATTGCAAGGATATTTGAGAATCAGTTTTAGTACGTAGCTTTATGAGTTCATTAACATATTAGGGTCATAAAATGATTCAGTTAAAATGCGAAAACAGAAAAATCAAGAAACCTTAGATAAAGAAACAGGTTATTTTTTAAACATTGAAAACACGAACTTCGCAGCCGTCTTTTAAAAATACCTGGAAATTCGTCACATACGTATGAAATGTACGATTATAACTATTTTTGATGAACGTTGTGGGAAGAAGAGTCTAGACAAGAGATCGAAGCGTTTTCACAGTTTGTAGAAAAATCGGTAACGATTTTATGCATCAAGCCTAGCCCAAGGGAGCACGGCAGACTTACCAACCTCGTCCCCAGGGTCTTCTCGGTCAGATCCAATATGGCGGCTACTCAGAGAGAAGATCCTGAGTAGTATAGTCGGAGTCAGTTAAATACCACTTTTTCTTGTACAACAAAACTCAAAAGGTTGTGAATGTTATGGACGCCTTGTTTTCTTGCACAAGGGGCGTCATAAAGCGAATTCAGAAATCCACTTCATGACGCCCCTTATGCAAGAAAAAAGGCGTCCATAACATTCACAACCTTTTGAGTTTTGTTGCACAAGAAAAAGTTGTATTTAACTGACTCCGACTATACTACTAGGGGTAACTAAGGGTCATTCAAAGTGTCACTAGACATTCTTGTACGTAAAATCCAACTTGATAATCCTATTAGAGATATGATTACATATAGTTATATCGACATCGATTGCTTGTACGTAAAATCCAACTTGATAATCCTATTAGAGATATAATTACATATAGTTATATCGCCGCAACAGCCTTACACATAAAATCCAAATTGGAGTATCTGTTAAAGCTATCCTAACACATAGTTATATCGAAGGGAGAATGGTGAGACCACGTAGTGAACCACTTCCACGGAGTCTAGCTCGAGAGGCAGGTGCTATTCTAGAGGAGAGAGATGGAATGCTCGAGGGGATGGAGATAGGTCGCCGTACTATTCGATGGCGCTTCTTCCAAGGTGTGGCAGGAGATTTGACTCCTAGGATCATGGAAAAGTTAGTTGCAAATGTAACCACCAGCTTTTACCTGCGCTACAGCTACACCTATCGCATTCGGAATGTCAATGACGGACGCGTGATTCTATTCTCCAAGACTGTCCCAGGCTCTCCATGGGTGAACATCCTAGAAGATGCAGAAGAGTGGATCAATAGCAAGGAGACAGCTCGATTGAATCCCGACAACATCACTCGACCAAATACCCAATGGGCCTTCGTTCGTTGGATCTACGTAGATGTCAAAGTCGTGATCGATCGTCAGCTTTTGTTGGGAACAGGTCCACTGCCCCAATGGCTTCGCCTTAAGAAAGGAATGCTTGCCCTTGATCAATATGGCGACAACCTATGTCTTTGGCGCTGCCTTGCCATGCATGAAGGAGCAAGAGTAGATAGGTGTTGCGTCAAAGCTCGAAAACTTGCCCAGAACTTCTATCGCCTGACAGCGCCCACACAAGACGTTCCCAGAACTTCCTTAGACCAGCTGGAGGAAGTCGAGTTGCACTTCGGGATTGGCATTAGGGTGTACGAACCCACGGAGGACGGCGCTTGGCATCTGACGCGACATGCAGCTCACTACAAGCATACGATGACGATTGGGATGTATGAAGAACATGCCTTCTACATCAAGAACATCGACAAGATAGGGAGTGTCTACGTATGCAACGATTGTAAGCAACGGTTCACAAAAGCCTCGAACCTCCACCGCCATGCAGATCGTTGCAGGCGTGGCGAAACGAAGATTGTTTGCCCTGGAAAGGTAATCACAGTACCCCAGTCGGCATACGAAAAAGCCTTCTGGCCAGAGAGCACAGCCAGCAAAGTCGCTCTATGCTGGTTGGAATGCGAAACCAAAAGGATTGGACAACACATTCATCATGCAGCTTGTGGGCATGGTGGAGAGCATTGGATCGAAGGAGCACCGGTCGACGGCTACGAACCTCTTTCGAAAACCATCTTTCAATTTCATGGATGCTATTTCCATGGCTGCCCGAAATGCTTCCCTAGGGAAAGGAGGCTCTATCTCAAGACCTGTGAAAGAACGGCAAAGCTACAAGGAGCTGGTTATACAGTAGTGGAAGCTTGGGGCTGCTCCACAAAGAAGAAAAACAAACCGGTCCCCACACCAACGCAAACTGTCTACCCACACTTCATAGTTTACGATTTCGAAGCCTATCTCGACACGACAAAAGGAAGACAACCAACAGACCACCTGACCATCGAAAACGTCCATGTCCCAATATCAGTATCAATTGCCGACACGTACGATCGAAAGCCAACCCACATCTGTCGACGCAATCCAAAAGAACTCATCAAAGCCTTTGTCAAAGAACTCCAGCAAAGAGCAGAGACAATCCAAGGAGCTATGGAAAGATGGTTTTGGCTTGATTCACCCAAATTCTCCTTTTACACCCTACCAAAGAGTCAACAAGCGAAGATCAACGAATGGATCTATCAAGTTCCAGTGTTGGGATTCAACTCTGGCAGGTACGATCTCAATCTGATCAGGGAGCACTTCGTAGGAACCATTGCCGACACCTGTTCAAAGATCCTGGTAGCAAAGAAAGCCAATTCCACTATGTTCCTATTGACCCCAGATTTCCGTTTCCTTGATGTGATCAACTACCTTGGACCCGGAACTTCTTATGAACGTTGGGTCGCTGCCTATGGCTGTGAGTTGCAAAAGAGTTTCTTCCCATATGAGTGGTTCGATTCTCCAGACAAGTTGGATCACATTGGATTACCAGACTATCCAGAGTGGGGTTCGAAGTTGAAAAGAGAACATCTACTATCTATGTCAGAGTTCGAAGACTGTGAGTGCACCTTTCTCGACAAAGGAATGAAAACCTTTGCAGACTGGCTACAATACTACAACGACCTAGATGTAGTTCCATTCCTAGAGGCACTCGAAAAGATGCGAGATTTCTATCACGAGAAAGGAGTAGACATGCTGAAAGACGCAGTGTCCATCCCAGGAGTCTCACTACAGTTCCTGCTTCGAGGTAGTGTAGAAAGGGGAGCTGAGATGTACGCTCCAAGTAAGGAAGCCTACCGCATGCTGAAAGACGCTGTAGTGGGAGGTCCAAGCATAGTGTTCACCAGACTCCACGAAGCGGGAAAAACTAAGATTCGTAGTCATCAGGGAGGAACTAAGACTTGTCGTAAGATTCTTGGATACGATGCCAACGCCCTATATCTTTCTACCATGGAATTCGAAATGCCTTGTGGAAAAGAAAAGGTTGTGCACTATGACGATCCAGGTCCAGCCACTGAAGGATTCGTTGAATGTCTACTTGGTGGAACGTGGTTTGGATATGCAGAAGTAGACATCGAGATACCAAAGAAATTGTGGAAGGAATTTGAGGAGATGCCACCCTTCTTCTACAACAAGAAAATCCCCAAAGAAGCAATCCCTCCAGAAATGTTGGCCTACCTCACAAAGACAGGTAGAAAGCTCAGCGAGGAAAAGAAGTTAGTTGGAAGTCTCTCTGGAAAGAAGTTGCTACTCTATGCTCCTCTTCTACTTTGGTATGTAGATCACGGCGCAGTGATCACTGCTGTCTACCGCACGATAGATTACGAACCCAAAGAAATCTTCGGATGGTTCGTGGACCAAGTCACTGAGGCGCGACGCCTGGGAGATGAAGACAAAGGTGAGGCTTTGCTGGCAGATGTGTTCAAGCTACTAGGAAACAGCGCCTATGGAAAGTTGCTCGAAGACTTGGGACGCCAAACAAAGGTCACCTATACAAAAGATGAGAAGGTTGTGGACAAGGCATTGCGAAGTGTTTGGTTCGAAGACCTGGAAGAGATTGGTGATGCATATGAACTAGAGAGTAGGAAAGACCAGATCCGAATCAAACGGCCTTTCCAAGTAGGTATCGCTGTGTACCAGCTCGCAAAGCTGCGTATGCTTGAGTTCTACTATGACTTCATCGACAAGTACATTGATCGCAATGATTTCGAATATATACAGATGGACACAGACAGTGCCTACATTGCCATCTCAGGAAATAGCCTCGATGAGGTTGTAAGACCGGAACTGCGAGAAGATTTCGAAGCCGAAAGGAATGAATGGCTAGCTTGGGACGAATGGAGCAGTCGTACACCAGGACTCTTCAAACTCGAATTCGAAGGACATCGCGCCATTGCCCTATGCTCGAAAGCCTACTACGTCGATACAGGTGGCAGCAAGAAGTATTCCGCTAAAGGTATGTCTAGACGGCACAACGACATTTCGTGGGATCGATTCAAAGCAGCCCTCCAGGGTAGTATCGACATGGCGGAAAACCGAGGCTTCCGACTATTGCCAGAAGGTGTGGTAACCTACGACCAATGGAAGCTTGGGCTATCGGCTTACTACGACAAAAGACGCGTTCTTCCCGATGGAATCCACACCGAGCCAATAGAGTACGCTGTTTAGCGTCTAGGTACAAACAGAATTCCTTTTGGTGGTAGTTCTGTATCCCTAGGAACGACTTGTAGCTCTTCACGAACGAATCCACGTTTGGGTGCGTCCTTCTCCTTTGCAAGGTAGTAAAGCACAGGCTGTCCCGAAGATACTACACTTCGCGAAATGGTGTATATCTGCAAACTCCACACAGGATCAGTAGCTCTACGTTTTTCACCTCCTTCCAATTCTCCTGGTGCGTAAAGATATCGAACTAGAACGTCGAATGGTAGACGCTCTTCTCTCAATCCAACGGTGCGCGAATACGTAGGAGTCTTAAGATCTACTTGTTGCGCCACCACAGAATTCGAAGGCTCTTTACCAGTCAACCGAGTCACCTCACTATTCATAGCTTTGATAACCATTGGTAAACGAACTACCCATTCTCTACTACGTTCATCTGATCCTTCCGAAGTAAGTACCATCTCTTGTGCATACTGATACCCAAACAATCTCTCGGCTAGAGTTCTATTTGCTCTTTCAACAAAACTTTGCGCTCTATGATTACCAGCCTCACCTCGTTGAACTTTCGTACCATGTAGTTCTAGCGTTTCAGACATACGTCCCATGAATTCTCTACCAGGATCTACTTGCAAGGTCTTTGGCCATTCTAGTGGACTACGTTTATAGATTCGTTCGAATGCCGCAGAAACTTCACCACTATCTTTAGATGCCAAAGGTTCGGCTTCTTTGTATCGAGAAGCTACATCGATTACCACTAATGCATACTTATATAGTTTCCTTCCACGTCCAGGCCGATCGTGTGGTAGAAATATCAAATCAGCTTGGTGGACTTCATTTGGTTTCGATACAGTCCAATGTGGTCGTGGAATGTGTTTTGGTGGTGGTAGATATATTTGCCACATAGATTGCTTTTCCAACCAACTCCTAGCCACGTCTTCTGATGCTTTCGCTGCTACCGATAGCTTGCCAATTGCAGAGTGACCTTTCCAATAGCCCATAGGACCATAGAAGATATTCGCAAGTTTAGAATCCATCATACATCTATACATTCTAACCTTCAACAGATGAAAAAAAAAGGAAGAATGAAGAAAGTCGTTGCGTGACCCTCTTCATTCTTCCTTTTTTCTTTTTTTAGTAACTTACTAGTAGCTTAGGGTAACTTACTAGTAGCTTAGGGTAACTTACTAGTAGCTTAGGGTAACTTACTAGTAGCTTAGGGTAACTTACTAGTAGCTTAGGGTAACTTACTAGTAGCTTAGGGTAACTTACTAGTAGCTTAGGGCAACTTACTAGTAGCTTAGTAGTAGCTTAAGTAGCTTACTAGTAGCTTAGTAGTAGTATCTATATCCATTTACTAATAGTGTATCCAACGCCTAGCATTCCACCACCAACGTAGAGCAACTCGCCAGTCTTCTGATTGTTTGAGGGTTTGTAGTAGTCAGATAAGCGGGGTTCTTTCATCTCTTTGAGACGTTTAAGCGCCTTACGTAACTTATCGGATCGCACTAAGGCTTCGTTGGTATCTCTTTGATCGTTGTGTGCTTTGCGTTCAAGACCTTCCTGCTCTTGTGCATAGTCATATAAGCTTTGACGTTTGATTCTATACGCTTTCATTTCACGTTCTAGTTTTTCGGTGGCCCTATCGTGTCTCTCTCGTTCCTTATCTACAGCATCGTCCTTTCCAAACATTCTAGCTAGTATGCCACCACCAGTAAATGCCGTCGCATTCAAAACAGCGCCGAAAATCGACATACCAATTGCTGCTAGTGCCATTATTATTTGGTCTTTTCTTTTTCTTTCTCAAGTTGTTTCTCAAGATATTCCTTTGCGTATAAGCTACCAACTATCACGGCAGTCCACTTTGCGTAATTCGCTAGGGAAGAAGAAGGATCACTAAGCATAGATTCCTTGGTAGTCTTTTTTACGATCCACCCAATACCAGCAGCGAGTCCAACGATTTTGACTGCATCGGTTGCCGTCTTCGTCAATTCCTTCTCCATCTAGATATATACTACTATGATCTCGAGTCTTTAAGTGTTACTCCATGTCTAGTGCCGTTGGCTTTGCCGGAGCTGCAGGTTGTGTCGTGCTAACGGTGGCAACACGCTTATTACCATCTACATACTTCTTGTACGCAAAGTACGTGCCAAACAATGTAGCGCCAGTACCAATGACTGCGAGGATAGTCAGGCTTTCGAACCGACCTTTCTCTACGTCGACTTCTTTACATGATTCGCTTTCGCGCATCAACTCTCTCTTTTGAGCTTCTTTAGCGAGTTTGTTGCTTAACGCTAGTGCTTTTCCAGCTGCGACGCGCTTTGGGTTTTTTATCTTAGTTGGTGCAGTCGTCGGAGGATTCGCAGTTATCTGGTCCGCTTCTTCCATCTTGATTCAATATAGTAGGTATATGTGGAGGTTCAACAGTTGTTCCAGGAATGACTACGTGACCAGATATGTGGAATAGGACGCTAGCTAGAGCTACAAGGCGACCTGCTTTGAGCGATAGTAGGCCAGTCGCAGCACTGATTTCGTTGCGGACTAGAGGGTCTTCTTGTAGGTCCTTGATCAGTGCTTCTTGAGAATCTATTGGTATTAGGTAGGCAACTAGGCGGGTAGCTAGACGTGTCACACCGTCGACTAAGCCTTTCGTTACTTGCTGAGCTAGGACGGCCTGATACCTCCTATACAACTTGTCTATTTCTTTCTCAGGAAGTCTAGAGATGTCTCCTAGAGAAAAGTTCTTACCTAAGTATTCTTTCGTTACGCCTGTTGCGGCTAAGATCGAAAGTGATTCGCGATTGTCCGACGTAACGTCTAGGTTGGTTGGTGGGGGGCCTGTTACATCCTCACCGAATATCTCGAGTACTTCTTTATCCATGATAATATGTTGTAGGTGCTGGGAGCTCTAACACTACCTCGAAAGGATGACGGAGACAGAAGCACATGCGAGCGAACTTATGGGATCCAAGTATCATTCGTAACTCTTTACATTCTTGCGAGCCTCCATAATCCTCAAATATCCTTTTACCATCTACGGCCGATGCTGTATGGAATGCTACTACGATAGCTACGTTCTCACGGAAGGGTTTACATATGCTCGTTAGTTGTTGGGACAGCACCCAAACGGAAATCCCTATATGTCGTGCAGAAAAGGCTAAGTCCACTAGCTTGTCAGTTCGTTTCTTGACGTCCTTCGATGCGGCGCAATCATCGAGAATCAATAGAGTATTGGTACCTGACCAAAATGTTGTGCAAATACTCAAAGTAGCATCGATGGCATCCTGCGGTGGTGACATGACGAAGAAACGAGGATCTCGATTTGCAAATCCACGATAAGTTTTGTTGTGGGCATACGTAGGACAAATCAGTACTATGTAATCGAACTTACCACGAAATGATCCACGAAGTTGTTCTATGAGAAACGCAGTCTTCCCACAATTCGTCGGACCGACTATGAGTGCGTTGAACGGCACGTGCTCTACGAGAGAATCCATCAGTATAATATACTTTGCAGAGATCTGTTCAATATCGTGACCTGAGCATCCGCAAGGACATAGATGTGCATTTTCACATTTCCACTTCCCTTTGCAGTTCTATGTATGCGAATGTCGATGTCCTTTCCACTACCGGTTTGTGCCAAGCCATCACCATGAACGGTGGAATCTTTTGCTGTGCGACAATCGATTAGAATAGAGAATCTATTTTCAAAGAACTTCTTTGGAGTCATAGAAGTATTGGGTGTACCAAACCAGCTTCTTGCAGCCTCCCAGAAATCTAGAGGAAGCATGCCGCTTGGAAAGAGTCTGTTGGGAATCCCATTGACATCTACTTCTACCTTCAAGATATCTGGATTCGAGAATGCTTCACTATCTCGCGTGCCAATGGTAGGTGGATCTATGAATAGTAGAAGTAGTCCAGCAAAGGATCGTCGTGGAACATTAACGTTTTGAGATATCAAAGTATCGGACGTTTTAGCGATATCTACTGTTTTGAAGTGAACAGCGTAGTTGTATAGGAATGCAGTACCTATTTCATATTTGTGAAGTGCACTACTAGCCAGCGTTTCGTTCCTGATTGCTTCGTATTCTAGTTGGAGGTTGGTAAGTTGGTACGTACCTATCTTCGTCGTATCCGATCCAATTACAACCTCGTTGGCAGACGCTAGAGTTAACTCGAACGTAATGGTACTTTCTAAGGCATGTGGATATAGAACTCCATGTTGTGTCAGAATGTCAACATCTAAGGGAATCTTATACTTAGAACCACATGCAGTTAGGAGCGCGTTGTCTGCAGCAGATGAAGTACTTGCGTCACCAGCTTTCGATCGTAGCTTATTCAAGTTCTCTGATTGAATGCCTTGTTGTATTCTAGACTCTCTCTCCTGCGTAGATAGGTATACATCGGAGTATGTTTGTAGGAGGTCTGGCCTGACAAGGTCTTCTACTGTTTCAGCTCCCATCCTACAGATTCTACGCATGACCAAACAGCGTCCAACGTTCGAAACGACTCTGTTATTCGCATGTCCACCAGATAGTACGATGTCGCCCAATAGCGCTAAGCTCCCAGGTACTAGTACTACGTCTTCTGCTAGCTTTGGAACTTCTACGTATAGAGTCTCACCTGGATTGGCAGACGATCGAGTGAAAGTCTTCCTATACAAGTCTCGCGGAGCCTTGAGTGCATGAGGCTCTCTTCGTACTTGTGTGGGATCCAACTTTGATGAGATCATGTTGAATATAACTATATATGTAGATATGTTTAACATGGCCTCTGAGGGTAGGTATGATGAAAGAACTGATGAAGCTGAAAGAGGAAGAGACTACGACAACGATGATACTGTCAATGAAGAAGCACGGAAATTGGCGTCAGACTCTACGAATGTGGATCCGAGTGAATCACTCAACCTGAAAACTAGACGCGACTTCGCCAAGGAAGGTGCTCGACCAAAGAATCTGGAAACCTCGTTTACCGTAGAAGATAACGATTACTTCGACGAACTCGTTGCGGAGGATGAGGATAGAATCAAACATCCGAAATTTAGCGATCGCCGCGTAGTCTTCAAAACAGGCACATCGGATGAAATGAAACAAATGCTATTCGATACTGTATGGAAACACTATGTGGATGTAGGGATTCGTGGAGGATTCCTTGAGATAACTGGAATATGGGAGGCCAATAAGGAACTGGCTAGAATCTATCTTCACGTACTTGGAAGTAAAGAGAAGCCCATACCTTTGACCACAGTGAAGGGTGAAAGATATCAAAGTATGGGTAAAGATCTCAAATTTGTCCTAGGTCCTACAGATGCAGAAAGAGAAGACCAAGTCATCCAAGGTCAAGAAAAGGCCGCCGAACATCTCAAAGTAGAAGATAGCATACTTCAAGACCTAACGTCAACTGAGGATCAGAAGGAAGCGGCTAAGAAAGAGAAAGTACACATCCATAACGAAATAGAATTACTCGAATGTCAAGAGGGAGCCATACTAGAACGTATGTCGCTACGTGAAAGGATCAAATACATTTTTAGAAAGCATGGAATGACTGTTCTTGCAGTGGTAACTTCTATTGGCGCTATCGTTAGTACGATAGTTTCCCTGTTGTCGAAATCCGTACCAAAACCAATAAAGACTGGTATTGATAAAGCAGCAGATGCAGTAAAGAAGGGATTGCAAACGACTGGGGGGTTGTTGAAAGAAATGGGAAAGAAACTTGGACAGATCCTACCTGGAATGATTGGATCGATTGCGAGTTTCATATTTACTATGGCTGGTAAAGCTCTGGGAGTACTAGCACAGAACGTTTGGTTATTCATCGTAGCAATAGTGGTGATCACGATAGAGCAATACAAACGACGTTAACGAAACAACATCCATGCGATTCCAGCTGCGGCAATGGATGTCACTGCGAGATTGATCTCATGTTGTGAGACAGCCTTTGCCTTTGCCTTTGCCTTTGCCTTTGCCTTTGCCTTTGCCTTTGGTACAGGAACTTGTTTCTCGAGAGGCTGCACCGATTTCTTATCTGATGGTCCTTCCATAGTAAGAGGTGGGTGTCCTTTGCCTTCTGCATTGATGTCGTTAGTGCCTAGCATCATATCTTTCGTAGCTTTCGGGATTGGATTCCTATAGCCATCTTTCTTACCAAGATAGTACACTAGATCGCTTGGCAATAATCGCACGCCTACAGCTATTGCTAGATCGAGCCTCTTATGCGTTGACGTTATAGCGGTAAGATAGTTTTTGTAGCTCACCACTAAGTCGTTTTCGAGAATAGCATCTTCGACTAAGCTCTTAAACTTTTCTTTGACGTTATGGCTATCTATGATGGATCCGTTCAAGTCGGCTTGAGCACCAAGCATGCAATGACCAAAAGCCTCGACAGATCTATTCAACCTACCCAATCCAACATCTGTCAAACCCTTTCCGATTGGTGGCGTAAACCAATTGTATTGCTTTCCTTCATGTTCATCGTTCCTAATGAAGGCCACAAGATCCCCCTGATCCTCCTTACCTCCTTGGTCTGCAAATAAATTATATTTCTGAGGCCATGTGGTTGCACCTTTGTCATAGCTTCGGACTCCATGGACGTTTACGTATCCTGTCGGACCCGGGTACAAAAGGAATATATCTCCTAGTCCATTATTCCTACCTCCGTGCCATCGGAAATCTGGTGGGAAATCTGGTGTTCGAGATATGCCAAATTCGATGCACAATTTCTCAAGAGCTGATTTGTTATAGGGGTTATCCATTTGCTTGAAATTAGAGTTACCAGGTAAAGGAACTCCATGAGTACCACCAAGTTCACGTAGAATTCTTCGTATCGTGAAATAAACATGGAATCGTAGGAACCCCTGAATGACTGGTGGATGCGTTTTGAAAATAGGATCAAGCAATGACACTCCACATCCAGAAGTCGCACACCACGTTGCAAAATTCAATTGTTGAGGCCAGTATTTGAAATCCGGACCATGTAACCAATGGTAGGACTCATTTGCTGTCATATGCTTTACGACGGTCTCCTTGAATATATTTGGAACGCCTGCTTTGAACCTATCCTTTGGGGTGGCATATATCCATAGATTAGTGAGATCGATATCTTGTGCCGGTCCAGTAGAAGGAACTGCTGTAATAGGATATTTCGCACTTCTATCTAGGGTCAACGTAGCTGGGAAACCTTTATGCACATCCCACAACGCATTATCGATGCGATTTTGAATCATAGTAGGTAACTTTGAGACATCATTGCCGTAAACGACATAGCTAGAATCTCCATCTCGAAACCAAATACTCGTCGAATATTTGCCTGGACCGTTCACTTCCGTAGAGACATAGAACTTGTGAAGATCTGCATGTGGATATCTTTTCTTGAACTTCGCTAATAGATCTGCATTCGATGTTGCGATCTTATCGTTTTCCTCAGCTTCTACCCAAGCATGCTTGGAAAGACCTTTGTGCTTCCGCGCGAATAGTACCCCCTCATAAACTGTTTTGGTACCAAGGGCTAGGTCAAGCGCCTCGCCTGCGCGCCCATGTAAGACCCTTAGCTGACCTCCACCTGCCTTCGTAGGGAGGCCTGCATCTGTGAACACCTGGTAGGTTTCACCGTGAAAGAATAAATTAATGTTCCACACCCCATCCCGACCCACGAAAGAGTCGAACCATCCGGTTACAGCCTTTGGAAATAGGTACTTGAACTGCCGCCATGCGTCTGTCATGTTGAAGCTATACGTATATATAGTTATACCTTCAACATATAATGACGATCCTTAATGTCATCACCACATCATCCGACCATACGGTCTACTTCGACGATCCAATTCTTATCAGTAATATTTCGCTACTTGAGGTCACTATCGAGAACAGTTGGTGGAACCTAACGGAGAAGGCTTCGTATCAGCTTGATTTCAGCGATGGTTTGATGTTCCCATACGAATTTAATCCGGGGTCTTATACTTTGAAAATCTTAAAGCCCAAATTCGGTTCTGCAGTTCTTAATGGCTTCGTAAGCTTTCATGACGAAAGCACTATGAGGGATCAGGTCCTAACGATAAGTAAACCAATCAAGTTCAGTAAAAATCTCTGTGAGTTGGTGAGTATCGATGGAAATGAAGAGGCAGATGGAAACGTTTTACTCGAAGTGGGAAAATACGCCCTGGTTATCAAAGATATCCACATAATGTATGTCCACTGCGATGTGGTAGATCCTAGCTTTTCAATTCTAAATGGAAAACGATCGCAAGTCCTAGCGAGCTTAAAAGCACGAGGCTCCCGGTTTAGTGAAATAACCTATTCTATGATGCTCCCACTACCTGTCAAAGCTCTAGGTACGATACGAAGCAGTCTTAGCCTTACGATTCGTGATGAGAAAGGCAACGTGGTAGACTTCCGTGGTCGACCGATACGATACGTGTTGAAGCTTGAGTAAGTTACATGTATAACGTACAATGGAAGGCGATTCGATTCAACCGTTTCCATCAGCACCAAGTATCTATCCACAGATCGCTAGTGACACTGGAAAGAACTTTAGACTGCAAACGATCCGAGACACGCTTTCGGACATTGAAGTTCAAGAAAGACACTACGAAGGTGTGCGCAAGAAATATGCACGTTCTCAAGGAATAGTTCATGGAATCGCAGTGGCAACTGGAGGTCTATCTGTGATCTTATCTGGATCTGGATTGGGCGCAGCGTTGACTGGGGTTGGAATAGTGATTGGTCTACCACTTGGAGTCATTGGTGGGCTATGTGGATTAATTTCAGCATCTACGACCCTTGGAGCTAAGAAGTTAGGAATGAAGGTTTCTAAGCATGAAAGGACAACTATGTTGGCAAAGGCAAAAATCAATACGATTCGCGATCTAGTATCGAAGGCACTACGTGATGAAAACATATCCGACTCTGAATACAGTCTCATCCTGAACGAAGCGAATAAGTATGAGATCATGAGATCTGAAATTCGTCGCAAGGCTTCCATAGGTGAAAAAAGCACGGATCGGGTTCGAGCCGAACTCAAGCAAGAAGTGCAAAAGGAAATGCGAGAAAAACTTGGAATGTAAGAATCAACGTTTCCTATGAAAGGAACGAACATGGTTCTCACTTTCACTTTGCCAAGTCCTACTGCTAGTTAGCCTATGTCTAGTGTAGATTGGTTCGAAGTGGGAATGGTAAGAAGACAACTCCTTGACAAAACGCTTGACCGCATTTCCAAATATGCCACATCGCTTAACGACATCCTTAAAAGACATAGACGATCCGGAGCGACGTAGCACCTCGTAACTTGCTCCAACGACTTTCGTCTTAAGCATTGATTTTGGGCCTATATTGTTTTCCATTGCTGTAGTAACGACCTCGTGGACTATTTGTTGAACGTCCCTAGGTACTCCTACAAGCTCTAGTTGTAGGAAAGTCGTTGCAATGTGAGGAACTATGCGCTCAGCATCCAAGTCTACATCAATCTTATTGTCGTCACACAGAGAACGTATGAAGACCTCTCCACTATGGATGCCTTCGTTTCTTAGTTGCATGAAGCGAGCAACCTCACTTTTAGATCGGACGAATCCACATTGTATGCATGCATGGTAGAGTAGAGCAGCCGCAGGTGGTTTACAGGGACTTGGTCCCTGGACCGACATTACAGGTACCACATGATATGTTGATGCTAAGGGCTCGTCCTTGTGGCACCTAGTGCAGTAGAGGCCAGGGGTGAAGACTGCTATTCGATATTCAGGATTATTTAATTTCAACATTTTGGGCTCATAAACACAACGGGTTACGGGGACCACAAATTACCAACCTCTCGGTTTGAATCCACACCGCATTGTAAGGACCTGTGTTTTGCAGTGTTAGTTGATTTTATCCTTTTGCATTATTGGGTTGTTATTGAAACTTTAGACAAAATTGGCCCTGTTGAATCCTATACCCGCATTGTGAGAACCTTTGTAATTTACTGTAATTAGCGTGACTGTAGGTAATACCGCGCTTCGTGTTCTGGAACACACAGGTTTATTTCATTCTATTCCATTTTTCAGTTCCCATGCCATGGCAATTCTGATGATCTGCTGAGCTAACGCCAGCGTTGCGAGGATTCTAGCGAATAGCACTTTTTCTTTTCAGATTTGATAAAACTAAGACCAGTTTTCGCGCAACATTAGCCTAAAACTCAGTCGCCTTCTCTCAACTCGTCCCCCTCCCACGAGAAATACTTCTGATAATACCTTCTAGTATAACGAGTGAGAGAAGGCTGAAGGTGCATAATGCTGCGTGAAAAATCAAACAAATCGCACCGTGTAACATCGCCAGTTAGCTAAAACAACAAGCACTTTAATCTGGTAGACAAATTTTCCACTAACAACTTACGATTGTGAAAAAAGTTACAAGAGTTACAAAATATCTATTTTTGTTTAGTTGCGTTATATTCAAATACGTTTTCGCAGCTACCAAGCCTTTCATTGTGATATATGATAACAAATATTTCGTCACTATTTTTATCCTACTTGCTTCTTATACAGCGTGGGCCTAGTCTGGTCTCTGAAAATGTTGTATGCTAATATCTTGAAACTGTATTTTTAAATGAAATGAAAAGCTAAAACGCTTGCTATGTTCGCCATCAGAACTTAATCTGAATATACATGTATGATTTTTCTGATCGTCATAATTTCACACAGAATGGTGAAAGGGATAATCAAAATATGAGCACAATTACTGCTCACCCCCCCCCCCCCCAAAAAAAAACATCCCCTCCCCCCCGAGAAGGCAAAAACACTCCAGTCAATTGAGAGAATACATATCACTTTATTAACTAACTATGAAGCATAATTAACATTTTGCAAAGGAAGATGCATTCAAGAAAAAAAAATCCATTTCATCGCGACTCACTGCCTTATAGTAACTGACATAACAAATGGTAGGGAGATTAAGATTCCACGACGGCAACGACAATATGATGCAACAATTAGTTTTCTTGATCATTAGTTTTGTTTTTAGTTTCATTTCTTAAATTTCCCCCCGTTTTTCTTATCCAAGCTTTTAAGAAATTGATCCTGCACAAAATTATCAGTTAGGTCGAATGAATAACGTTTCTAGGTTAACAAAAGAGCGTAAAACTCGGTGTTTTCATGTCGTTGCTCTACAGACGACAGCTAAAATGAATGCTGCTATTTGTATTTTCTCATGCTGTTGTTTTATTTTGTACTGATTAAGCCTATTGTTTCACTGCGTTATAGTAAACGTTGCCGTTGTGGTATCTTAAAGTGCCACTACGATAATAATTTGAGATAGTGATATTTTTGCGTATTTGTAAAGTAAAGTTGTTATATTTTTCCTATCCACACAGTTTTTTTTGATATGACGACGGGAAGTCTTATTTTTGGGGGTCCAAATCTTGATTTTTTACGACTGCCATTACTCGAACCCGTTCCTGTGACAGAACTAATTTCAAGCGGACGTGACGTCATTTTTTCAACACAACAACATGCTGGGCTACGTTTCACACAAACTTTCGCATGAACTTATAAATAAAGTACATATTTATACTATTTTTTTCCAAAAAGGAAAGGAAAGAACAAAGTTTTGAATGGAAATATGCATTTACAAGAGCGACGCGTTGGGAAAATGACGTCACGACAGAAAACCGCTGGTCGAAAATCGGAACACACTTCAGTAATGGCAGACGTGATTTCGACGGTAAACTGTGTGCACATTCATTGCTTAATTTGGTCCTTTGGTAATATTTTCACTGATTTGGATATTTTAGACACTGTGTCGTTTGGAAAAGTAGAAAAGAAAATGGTCGAATTTCATCGTAGTGGCACTTTAGTAGTGAAAAGAGATATTCAACTGTTGTACTCATGACATACGAGCTCTTCTGACATATAATCGAATAGCTAGCTCCAATAGCCTCGTTCTTCATTTTCCCTGAGTCGAAAGTTGCAGTGATTTCATGCAATAGATCAAAATATTTCGGTTTTACTCGTTTCGGCCGTAAAATCAATGTCAGTCATCTCCAAAAATATAGGGGAAAAGAGAAACAGATTACCAAAACAGTGTTGCAATGATGGCAGATAACAACTGGGCCGCGTCATGAAAATTGGGCCTGGACGACATCAAGTTAAATAATTCCTATAGTGGTGTTCATAATAACAGATTTAACATTTTATTGTATTCTTGACAATGCGGCAATCGCGATGCAGATTCTAATAGTACCACATGTATACAAAACATAAAACAATTGCAAAAAATATTTACATATGTCGTCCGCGCCCTTTTTGCCTGACGCGGCCCTACTGATATTAGATACAGGCCATTTTGATGATGTTGCGCGCGCAGCTAGAACAATGGCTATCTGTTTTAAATAACAAAAGGCTTGTAAACCAGAACGAGTCTTAGCAGCTCGGGTCTATTGTTCTACTGATGCGTGCGTAACATCGTCAAATGTTGACGTGATATTAATTAAACAAAACATTAAAGTATATAAAAGTTAATACAAAAAAATATATTATTTTTAATTCCCTGACTACTTAGAGCAACATGCCTAATTTCAAGGGCTACCGCAATACAAAAGTGCTAGTTTTACTACAATTTTACAGTTCTGAAAGCACAAAACGAGAGAGTTAATTAACACTGTTATCTGTGTTGGATACCGGTTATCTTCTACAGGCAATAGCCGCACTGGCAATAGCTGTGCAGGCAATATGCACTCACTCACACCCAATAGCTGCCCTGGCTACTTGTACTCTCCTACAGACAATAGCTACACTAACAATCTGCACTTTGCTATATGATACAGCTGCACTGGCTACCTGTACTCTCCTACACATATAGCTGCACTGGCCACATGTATTCTCCTCCATATAAAGCTGCCCTGGGTACCTATACTCTCTTACAGACAATAGCTATACTGACAATCTGCACTCAGCTATATATGCTACAAGCACACTGGCTACCTGTACTCTCCTACATATTTAGCTGCCATCGCTACCTGAATTCTCTTTTAGGCAGTATCTGCTCTGGCTAATAGAACTCTCCTACACATATACACGGCTTTCATAATGGCCGCCTCCTAATTTGCATATGTGATTTTCCGTTTCGGTAGTTTATCCACATGCATAGAAAATATGAACATTGGCATGTGAAAGAGCATGTCGACATTAGTGAACTTGTGAAAGTTGAGTGCTGTGGCTTATAAAGCAATGAAGTTACAGCCAGTTGAAATTAGAGAGATTTGAATGAGAAAAGCAACGGAGGCCTTTCTAGCCTCGCTTTCATGTTTTCCTGCATTAGAAATGCTCATAGCTCAGCAGCAATTCTTCGCATTGCTCTAAAACTCAAGACAATTACTAGTTTTAATGTGATCTTTCATGTGGTAGCATTGGTTTCCCTCAACAGATTTATCTTCCAAATTATGCAAATTAGGAGGCAGCTGGAGGCGGCCATTATGAAAGTCTACCTGCACACTCCTACAAGCAATAGCTGCCCAGGCTACCTGCATTGTCTTTTAGGCAGTAGATGCACTGGCTACCTGTACTCTCCTACAGACAATAGCTACACTGACAATCTGTACCCCG
This sequence comes from Actinernus sp. WN-2022, assembly GCA_030867875.1. Lineage (NCBI taxonomy): Eukaryota > Metazoa > Cnidaria > Anthozoa > Actiniaria > Actinernidae > Actinernus > Actinernus sp. WN-2022. The sequence goes on from JAOWCC010001751.1 coordinate 44,816,614, forward strand.
CTATATGCTACAGCCGCACTCACTACTTGTACCCTCCTACACATGTTGCTGCCAGCGCTACCTGAATTCTCTTTTAGGCAGTATCTGCTCTGGCTAATAGAACTCTCCTACACATATAGCTCCACTTGCTACCTGTACTCTCCTACAAGCAATAGCTGCCCAGGCTACCTGCATTGTCTTTTAGGCAGTAGCTGCACTGGCTACCTGTACTCTTCTACACATATAGCTGCACTGGCTACCTGTACTCCCCTACACATTAACTACCCTGGCTACCTGCATTCTCCTGTAGGCAGTAGCTGCACTGTACTCTCCTACACATATAGCTGCCATGGCTACCTGTACTCTCCTACAGACAATAGCTACACTGACAATTTGCACTCTGCTGTATGCTACAGCTGCACTGGCTACTTGTACTCTCCCACAGACAATATAGCTACACTGACAATCTGCACTCTGCTGTATGCTACAGCCGCACTGCCAAACTTACTCTCCTACACATATAGCTGCCCTGGCTACCTGTACTCTCCTACAGGCAATAGCTATACTGACAATCTGCACTCCGCTATATGCTACAAGCACTATGGCTACTTGTACTCTCCTATACATATAGGTGCGCTAGCTACCTGCACTCTCCTACACATATAGCTGCACTGGCTACCTGCACTCTCCTATAAGCAATAGCTGTACTGGCTACCTGTATTCTCCTTGACATATAACGGCGTAGGCTACCTGTACTCTCCTACACATATAGCTGCGCAGGCTGCCTGTACTCTTCTACACATATAGATGCACTGGCTAACTGCATTCTCTTTTAGGCAGTAGTTGCACTGGCTACCAGTACTCTCCTACAGACAATAGCTACACTGACAATTTACACTCTGCTATATCCTACAGTCTCACTCGCTACCTGTACACTCCTACAGACAATAGCTATTCTGACAATCTGCACTCCGCTATATGCTACAAGCACACTGGCTACATGTACTCTCCTACACATATAGGTGCGCTAGCTACCTATACTCCTACACATTTAGCCGCCATCGCTACCTGAATTCTCTTTTAGGCAGTATCTGCTCTGGCTAACAGAATTCTCCTACACATATAGCTGCACTGGCTACCTGTACTCTCCTACAGACAATATAGCTGCACTGACAATCTACATTCTGCTGTATGCTACAGCCGCACTGCCAAACTTACTATCCTAAACATATAGCTGCCCTGACTACCTGTACTCTCCTACAGACAATAGCTATACTGACAATCTGCACTCAGCTATATGCTACAAGCACACTGGCTACCTATACTCTCCTACACATATAGCTGCACTGGCTACCTATACTCTCCTACACATATCGGCTGCACTGGCTACCTATACTCTCCTACACGTATAGCTGCACTGGTTACCTGCACTCTCCTATAAGCAATAGCTGCCCTGGCTACCTGCATTCTCTTTTAGGCAGTAGCTGCACTGGCTACCTGTACTCTCCTACACATATAACTGCGTAGGCTACCTGTACTCTTCTACACATATCGAGTAGCTGCTCTGGCTACCAGTACCTGTACTCTCGTATACATATAGCTGCCCTGGCTACCTGTACTCTCCTACAGACAATAGCTACACTGACAATTTGCACTCTGCTATATGGTACAGCCGCACTCGCTGCCTGTACTCTCCTACAGACAATAGCTATGCCGATAATCCGAACTCCGCTATATGCTACAAGGACACTGGCTACCTGTATTTTCCTACACATATAGCTGCACTGGCTACCTGTACTCTCCTACAGACAATATCTACACTGACAATCTGCACCATGCTATATGCTACAGCCGCACTCACTACCTGTACCCTCCTGTACATACAGCTGCACTGGTTACCTGCACTCTCCTACAAGCAATAGTTGCCCTGGCTACATGCATTCTCTTTTAGGCAGTAGCTGCAGTGGCTACCAGTACCTGTACTCTCCTCCACATATAGCTATCCTGGCTACCTGTACTCTCCTATATACAATACCTATACTGACAATCTGCACTGAGCTATATGCTACAAGCACACTGGCTACCTGTACTCTCCTACACATATCGGCTGCACTGGCTACCTATACTCTCCTACACGTATAGCTGCACTGGTTACCTGCACTCTCCTATAAGCAATAGCTGCCCTGGCTACCTGCATTCTCTTTTAGGCAGTAGCTGCACTGGCTACCTGTACTCTCCTAGACATATAATTGCGTAGGCTACCTGTACTCTCCTACACATATCGAGTGGCTGCTCTGGCTACCAGTACCTGTACTCTCGTGCAGTTATAGCTGCCCTGGCTACATGTACTCTCCTACAGACAATAGCTACAATGACAATCTGCTCTCTGCTATATGATACAGCTGCACTGGCTACCTGCACTCTTCTATAGGCAATATAGCTACACTGACAATCTGCACTCTGCTATATGCTACAGCTGCACTGTCAAACGTACTCTCCTACACATATAGCTTTCCTGGCTACCTGTACTCTACAGGTAGACAATAAAGCTATATAGACAATATAGCTATACTGACAATCTGCTCTCTGCTATATGATATAGCTGCACTGGCTACCAGTACTCTCCTACACATATAGCTGCACTGGCTACCTGTACTCTCCTACAGACAATAGCAATGCATTTTGTAGATCAGTTGCTACATAATGAGAATAAATAGTGCAGTTGCATTATAACTATTTGTTACACCCCAAGTCAAATACGTCATAGTTTAAATTGTTCTGGGTAGACCGTGTCACATAGCGGTCGTCTAAACATCATAACCCCCAGCTGGGGAACAAGACATCAAAGCTTGTAAAAATAGTCGCGCAATTATGATTTTGGAGCTACAACAAAACACTTATGCCTTCACTCTCGGAAAACAGTGAGGTTTTTTTACCTCGACTCTTAATGTTCCCTTTGTTTCTACCTCGGAGGAAGTCGTTAAGTGCTCAATGACCCAGCTACAGTATGTTGCCCTGTATCTGACCGATGATAGTATCCAACCACAGCAAAAGTAATTGTAAATTTTACCAAATACAGGCAAACAAAGTATTCAGAACAACTATCGATTACAGGTCCAAGAAATACTCTGCGGGAAAGAGCAATTTGTTCAAGTGAATAAAACTTTCACGGTCGAAACGCTGCCCTTTTCACTTCCCAGGAAATTACCGTAACTCATCGAGGTTCTTGCAGCTAAAGATATCAGCTAGTATTGATTTTTTCACGATTGAGCACAGTGTAAATTACACTAAGTTTTCACAGGTTGATCCAAATCTATTGTCTGATGTGTCAATTTTTACGATATATTTGGAAAGTGAACTATTGTAGGGCAGAAATTACATTTGTACATTTTACGAGAGGGAAGATAAGGAGATTATACGGTGAACTGGTCGGATACTGGGCCACATACTGTATGCTAGATTTTTGCGAAGCCCACTACTGTAAAGTGCCAATATGCAAATGTCCAGTACTACTTCTTAGAAACTTTCCGCTTCCTCTTGGCTATCTCGTTTTTAACAAAATACTTCACGCCGGTCCAGTTTCTGTTCCTAAGAGCACCTTTGCTTGATAAAATGCACTCCTCGCATTTTCTTTTGCCCGGCACGTTTCCGTCCTTTATATTTCTTTGTAAGTGCAGTAGCACGGCCCGCTTCTCATCGTTTGTCCAGGGGTATTTTGTCACTGATCCTGAAATTGAAATATCATATTATTAGACTACTGAATTGAACTATCACATCATGTTATGGCGTTCCGTTACGGACAAAATTATGAACACTGTTAAAATGAAGTTCAAATTCAAAGGGGAAAGAATGAAGAAAAGAAAATGAAGTCGAAATTGAAAAAGCAAAGTCCAAAATCCAAAATTAACTGTTCAAGCGCATAGCACAGTCGAAAAAAGAAAAAAGAAATCTACACGTCTCTGCATAATAATGAAGTTCACAAAAGTCCGAGTTGAGAACACAAAACACAAAATTATGAGTCGAGAACTCAAAAATATTGAGTAGCACGAAACCTCTGCACTCATCATACTAACAAATGGCCAAAATTTTAACTGACAACTGACATTAATAAAACATCAATGTCTTTCTGATTCTACTGGAGATTTCGTCCTGATCTACATAAACTTTGGCTTCGATTTTCTCGGCCAAAATAAGTCGTATCGCCAAAATAACTGAAAACATGATTCTCTACATCTAGACGATTGATAAGTGCGATAAAGAATTCGCGTCCGATCTTTATGGGATTTACAAACTCTTTCTTTATCTAGTACTTCAAATCAGCTTTTTACAGAAATCTTACTTTGGTTTTCCCTGAATAGACTACAACATATGGTTTGGAAAAGGATCGAAGAACCGACTGAAAGCCCGTATCGAGGCCCGTATGGATGTCCTCTTTTACTCCTCTCTTCCTTTAGGGATCATTAAGAAGCTCTTACTTTGTTTCTTTACTTTTCAATTGTCTTTTCAAAATGTTCTGACTACGGCACATGTTCAGCGATTTTTTTTCCAAAGTTAGTGTTCTGACTACGGCACAGCGACTGTCTCGATCCACGCCGAGGCGGGAATTAGTTCCCATGGCCGAAGAGAGCTTCGAAACTGTATACAAAGCCATGACAGGAGTGAATTTTTTTGTGTATTCTAATTTATGCTGTGTTGCTTGTTTCCTTTCCATTTTCCGGGTCATTTGCCCACAGCGGTTCTCAAGACCAGCGATTATAATTTTAATTATCCTAACTAAGTAAAATTTAGGGCTTCCAATTCCGTTTTTTTCGCTATCCGAAAAAAAAAACCGGCCCTAAAAAAGAAGAAAAAACTAAAAAGAAATGCCTACAGCACGAGGTATTCCCAGGCGGTCACCCATCCAGTTACTAACCTCGCCCGATCTAGCCTCCTTTGCAGACGTTTTTAGTTTCGGTCCCATTCTAACGTTAGTGTGTAGGGAGAATGGGACCGAAACTAAAAACGTCTGCAAAGGAGGCTACGCCCGATCGGGCTTGATCGGATTACCGTCTGAGCTAAACCGCCGGAAGCCACAGGAAACCCAACTAGGTCTGTCAGGGCTAGTGCAAGTTTGCTGTTTTATTTTCTTCAACATTTGGCAAAGCTGCCTTCTAATGATATCTATATTGGCACGAGTTCGGTTGGTAGTGCCAGCCTCTTGTTATTTTTTTAATATACGGCCTTTTTGAAAATATTTTGCGACTTGGATGATGCGATATGGTGACTTGTTTGGTCTGACTTTATTTCGGATGGATGGAAGTTCGTCAAAAGCTGAGCGAGACCTGTATGTTTATATGAGTTCGCAGCAAGCTCGGGCCGAAACGTTCAACCTCTGTATTATTTACTTCTCAAAGTGTTCAAAATTAAGGCCAAAAGAGTCAGCAATACATCTACAAACGACTGACTTTGATAAATAAAGGCCTTCGTGGTGTACGTCGTGTGGCCCTGGCTGGAGAGATCTTTTGGCAGGTGCTGGGCATCTGTGTCCTTTGTATTGATAGGACTAAAAATATCCACTAAAATCACAAATATATATATATATATGTTCTAGATCTTAAACTGGTGTACTAGTAGACCAAGCGAAGTTGTGACTGAAAGAGAGTTTATCGGAGATGTTTGCTTCGACTGTAAACAAGTTCGTATTTTAGTATCAGTACCTATTAAAAGTTTAGCCGGCTGTCTTCTAAGTCTTCCCTCAGGTTATTTCACATACTTGCCGTAGTCGTTGTATCTTAAATTCCCTAGTATGGGGGGTCTCTGACTCCCCAACCCTGGGGAAAAACGTTAAAAGAACACTGGCCTGCTGATGAATACAGACATTATAGACCTGCGTCGGTGGACACTGCGCATGCCCGTTTTCCAAACGGCTCGCATCGTATATTTGATACAATTCGGTGACGGTAAATAGCATATATCTGATATTTTTAAAACTTACTTTTGTTTTTTGGTAGCCTGCTCTCTGTCTCTCTGTCTGTGGTAGTAACTGAAGCCTTGTGTTCTTAAACATGATTAATGAGACAGTATTAATTTTTTTTATCACCCTTGATTGGCTAAGAAGTGTGCAATTTATTGCAAACACCAGCTTTGTTCTTTATTACCTCAGGAGCGATTGCAACTCAAGCATAGTTCATATGGTTAATGACGTTTTAGTTTGCAAAACACTTACCTTTCTTTCTCTTTGCAGTGGTATTGCTCAGCTGCCAGTCTTCATCTGAATCCGAAGAGGAATCTGCAAAAATACTCCATTCAGCTAAAAGAGCCAGCAGTACTCGAACAACTGAGCATCCTCGCCCAGGAGGTCGACAGCTTTTGGTACGTACATTCTACCGTGAAAGTTATATTAAACGGACAGTAGCTAGTGTCGTGTTGCATGTTAAACATTTCTCACATTTCATTGGCTAAGAAGTGTTACATATATTGCAAGCACTAGCGCAAAAATAAATGTAAAACACAAGTGCAAATATAATTCCAGAAACAACAGAAAACTCATTAATTTTGTTGTTTTTGTTTCTATACATTGATTATTATAGTGTTGGAATCACTTTGTGGAATAATGCTTAAAAACGTAATAACTTTTTTTATTACTTGCAAGTCCCATAAATGTCTGAAAAGTATGCGTAGGTAGTATAATAAAACGGCATTTGTTATATGTTAGAGGGCGATAAGGCATATGATTTTACCAATTCAAATTTGTCAATATGGTTTAGAGGTTAGATTCAGATATATTGTTAGCCAACGATTTTAGAATTGTTACACAAAGCGTATGTGAAATCAGCCTTTTTCGTGGATTTTCTTACAGGCAAATGCATTGCCACTTAGGTAATGCAATAATGCTGATTCCTTCATACTAATGTATACGGTATTTCTTAAACTTACTTCTGTTTTTTGGTAGCCTGCTATCTGTCTCTCTGTCTGTGGTAGCAACTTCAGCCTTGTGTTCTTAAACATGATTAATGAGACAGTTTGATTGGCTAAGAAGTGTGCAATTTCTTGCAAACACTGGCGCAAAACTATGAAACACCAGTGCAAGTAAAATTCTCATTTGCTGTTTTTGTCCCTACCAACCAACATGGGCTACATACTTTGTTCTTTATTCGTTTGGGCACGATTGCAACCCAAGCATATGACTATATGGTTAATGACGTTTGAGTTTGCAAAACACTTACTTTTCTTTCTCTTTGCAGTGGCGTTGCTCAGCTGCCGGCCTTCATCTGAATCCGAAGACGAAGACGAATCTGCAAGAATACATCATTCAGTTAAAATAGCCGGCAGTACACGAACCGAACTGGGCACCATCGCTCAGGAGGTCGACAGCTTTTGATACGTCAAGCCGGCATGCTCATGCACTTCGAATGCAACGCGTGACGTTCGTTAAAGAGCGTTTAATCTGTGTGTTAGCACGTACAACCGACTCCCGTAATAGCGGACACTCATATAGTCTCAGAACCTAAATGGGGGTTCCCTGTGGAACTCCCATTTAAAAGTGACAGGGGATACTCGTCGTAAATTTTGAAAGCAACCCCTAAAAGGTTCCAGAATATTGTTCTTAAAGTGTGACTCATCTTTGATTTTAACCCTGAAAGGTTCCAATTTCAAAACATAAAAAAACATTGCTAGTATTATGGAGATAGAAACAGTTACATCCCAGTACAATCGACTGTGTAATATACCAAGGAGCGAAACTATGCGGTTAAAATATCATCATATAGCCAAATTTTATGTAGATCTGCGTAGACTCATTCATCTTACTCTCAATGCCCGGCTAAAAGTTACCATGATAATCACAACTGTGAACGTTTCAAATTCAACAGCCTAAGTGGTACCAAACTACGCATTTTAAATCCTAAAAGGTAGGGAACGGGAGTCTGTAAGTTAAGTGGAAGTTCGTTTTGGCAAATCGCAAAAGCCTGTGATTTTTATGAACAGATTATAATTTAGTGTACACTGCACATGTAATCAACTCAGTGAGAGTTGGTTGAATAATGAGCTGACGCCGTTAGAAATGAGTAGCAGCCGACGGCTGACGACTGTCAGCTAATGTATGAAACGTCAGCTGCTACTAAACTTTCTAAAGCCTACCGAGAGAATATCGTGGATGATAGTATAAGCGATCTAGGCCTCTAGTTATACCATACATACATACATACATACATACATAAACTTTATTTCAACTCGAATTTGCAGAGTAGTAAATACATGCTAATATCTTCGAGAAAACTACTGTTACTAATACTAATACTATTGTTATATTACTAATACTAAAAATATTTACAATGAAACCTAGAAATTATTAACAAATAGACATTACTGTAAAATTAGATTAGATTGTATTTACGGATTTCTCTCTTAAAATCAGTGAAGATTACCGAAACGTATATGGTAATCAGTTATGTAAAATTTAATTGAACGAAATATAACAACTTCCGGTATTGTCATTCAATGCACCTTACCTTCTCCGTTGTTCTTGTCACCTTCTGGTATATCAGGTATATCTGTAAATAAGTTATACGACGTTTTATTGAGATGCTGGACTGAACAAGTGCATATGAATCAAAGCTTCGACAAACGAAGCGTCAATAGTTATTTGGTTTCAAATATTATTAAAGTTATAACATTTGAAATCCACTGTTTGTTTCCTTAGATAATATTGGGCAAGAAATTCCAAACCAAACGCTGTCTCCTTTTGTATTATTTTCCTGTTTGGTTATATAACAACATTCGCAAATACCTTTTATGTTAATATCGGCAAGGCTTTTGCCGACCAAGCTTTTGATATTTCCCTCATCCACCGCCAACAGCAGCTTGCTAACCTTTGCCAACTCGATGGTCGACTCGTGCAGTCGATAGAAGTCTCTATGAACTCGAACATCGTGCCCAAGGTGACGTGCTACCCAGTCTATGTCCACCTCGGACAGTGCTCCAACTTGAGTAATGGTGGCGATATACTTCCTCAGACGGGTGCTTGTAATAAGTTTTGGCTGTTTGAGAGGTAGCTCGTGTGCTGCGGAGGACAAGCAGTCCCAGCCCCTTAAATGTCCAATGGACCCCTTCGTTGCCCTTGCGAATACAAACGGATTCTGTTTTGGAATACCCACGTCGGACCGAGTTAAATTCAAGATCTCGATAGACTTCTTCGTCTCTGGGCTTAAAAGTATTGGTACTGTGCGTCCTCTCTTGCCGGTTACTTCAACTAGATCAAATCTGAAAATATAAAAAAACACATGGTAAGTTCAAATAAGAAAGTGAGACGTCATAAAAGGTTATTCATTTCGCCATTATTTATGTGAAATATTGCCTGTAGCTTGTGTTAACTCGTGCGATGGTACGTGAGATAATTGGCTTGCCTTTCGCTGCAATACGAGCATCCAAAGGCAGCACAACGTAAACTCTTCGTGATGTTTTTCTTGGTTATTCATTTGATTCCAATAATTGAATAGTAAAGTCCGGCCCGGCACGAAAGTAGACTGAAAGTCTTGTTCGTTGTATATCCATCCCGTGTGACGTCATGAGTTCCTACCTCAAGGAAGGAGGGTGATCACTAGTCATAATGAAATTCCTTTATATACAAAGCAGTAATGTAGCAGTATCTCTCAGCAGCCCTCGTACTGTGGAGAGCGCTTCCATTCCCGACATGATTGACAAGAGCGAATCGCCATGTTCCCGCCGTGAACTGAACTCTACAATGGCGGTCGCGTGATACAACGAAAATGACTATAGGGGATTACTGAAAGACCTGATCATGAGCTATGAAGCAATACGAGAAAACGTAGTCAAGGGTTTCAATCTTTCTGTATTACACAAAAAGAGCATATAAAGGAGAGTCGGCTAGTTTAGATTTAAACTGGCGTGCCAAATTATATATAAAATCTTGAACTGAAACACCCTTGTTTCAGTGTTTAGTGTAATACACATGCAGACTCCCAATCAATACTATCGTCAGTCAAACAAATAATTTTATCAATTAGTATTCTGCTGTTAGTTGATCATTTTTTTCAACGACAATTCCGGTATCAATATAACAGTTTGACAATGTGTTGCCTTTAAAATTAAATTGTCTAAGTAATCTTGAGTACATTTTATAAATTGGCATGACGTTACCTGTTACAAAGCTGAAGTTCTATAGGGCTCAGCGTTTCTTTCAAGGCACCTCCACATTCCTTCCAATTGGGCCGGCTTTCGAACGATGTGATAAGCAGTTTTGATGCCTCACCTGACCTTCGTTTGTTGAATATTATTATCCTTGCCAGTGTAACCTTTGCCAGGTCGCTCCATGTACTAAGCGAAGGTTGTTGAGTTGCTGACAGTCTGGCAATTTTGGCGTCCATGTGCCTCCTTAATTTGTCTAAGTCTTCTGTCAGGGGTAGAATGTCTATCTTATTTTGCTTTCGTTGACCAAGCGATGCCAGGGAGCGTGAAGATATTTTGTCTGCCCAATCTGCTTCAAACAATTCAAGAAAATGCTTTGCATTTTTCGACAGGCTTTCGTCCTTTTCCCTCAGAGCCTTTCCTTTAACAATTTGTGCACATTTCTTGAGGCTGTGGCCGAGTTTTAATGCCAGGGACGGGATTTTGACGTCGGTTTCTGTATTGAACTGACATAAATGCTTTACAGCTTCTATTACAACATCGAATTTGGACGTGTCGATAAAGTCTATCAGAGATCCCTGGTGTGCGCCATTCAGTTGCTGCAAAAGCCGTGCTAGCTGCCTCATTCTTTGTGACACGTAGTTGGCGTTGCGTTTTCCAACTTTCTCCAATATCGAAGACCCAAACTTTAGGATAAGTTCGTCGTGCCTCGCCGTAAATGACACCGTGTCATTCTTCATGGTGGCTAACACCTCCTTTTGCAGCTGCTCGCTTGCGTCGTTTGAAGATGGCGGAAGGAGCATTCTTGCCTGAACTTGCACCTTCTGGTACTTTCTATTATCCGTCTCTGCCTTAAAGCTGCATATCTTAACGTGCCTCCACAATTCATCCCCTTTGCAGAAGCCATAGCAATGAGGACAGGGTAGGAAATCGCTAGGGCTTGTGTCCTTAGATGGCTTTCTCATTACTAGAAGTTCCCCTTCGCCTAGAGCAATCACATTGCTGTTATAATGGTAATTCCCAAGCAACCTCAGCTTTTCAAGGGCGTTCGTCATCTCACGGCTTCCTTTTCTTAGCGCCAAAATCTTCATCATATCTGTTTCATCAGAATGGGATGATCTCAGATGTCTGGCCATTTTGGAGTACACCTTGCTACAATAAAAGCATGCGTGTTTCTTTGATTGTATTAGAATCTTGCCAATCTGCTTTGATGCTTCCTTTGGATTCACTGCAAAACAATTTAATAAGATGTTTTCCGCTTTTAGCAACTAATAATATTACCAACAACCTAGCACGTATATCATGTTGTTCGTTACCGAAATAGAAGCGATGTTGATCTCATCCTTTAGAACAATGAACGACTCAAGATCAGTGCTGATTATAATGGTTTTGGAGTCACTTTGTGCCCGTCCCATAAATGTCTTATAATAACATAAATTTGTTATATATTATAGGGCAGTAAGGAATATATTTTTATCAATACAAATTTGTCAACATGCTTTTGAGGTTACGTTCAGATATATTGTTAGCCAGATAAGGGAAGTTCTGAAGAAAAAATAATTATAACTATAAACGATTTTAGAATTGTTACACAAAACATTTGTGAAATCAGCCTTTTTCGTGGATCTTGTAACAGGCAAATGCATTGTCACTTAGGTAATGCAATAATTATGTTTCGTAAATCAATCAATCAATCAACTTTATTATTACCATATATACATATTATTCACATTGTAAGACAAAAAAAAACAATAGATAATAAGTAGTATGTGTAAAATAATATAAGTTACAAGACAAGTAAATCTACTGGTAAAGTTGCACCAATGAAGTAATAGTGGTGAGTTAGGAAAAAGTGGACATAAAAGTTGTGAGTTAACGTCTGGTACAGATTTATAAAAAATATATAGAGCTAGAGGGTGATCAGTTAAAAAAACTCCAGAGAGCTTGTACAAGTACTGATTACCCAATTCGTTCTTACTAATATATACGGTATTTCTTAAACTTACTTTTGTTTTTTGGTTGCCTGCTATCTGTCTCTCTGTCTGTGGTAGTAACTTCAGCCTTGTGTTCTTAAACATGATTAATAATAGAGTATTATTATTTTTGTTCTCACGTTTGATCGGCTAACAAGTGTGCAATTTTCAGTGCAAATATAATTCGGGTTGGGGGGGGGGTACTCAAAACTCTGTCCCTATCCCAGACCTAAAATTGCCGTTTACCATACCCTATCCCAAACTTGAAGCAAAAAATATATACTCTATACCAGACTTGAATCCAAAAATCTATATCCTATCCCAGACCCAAACCATAGATTCATACTCATGCATCATTAGATATGAAAGAGTCAAGAGTGTGGTTGATAGAGCGGTAAGCATGGCGTCAACGACAAGTATATCAAAATCCACACCCTTTCCCAGACCAAAACCGTAAAAAGGATACCCTATCCCAGATCTCGGCAGCTCAAAAACCATACCCTATCCCGCGGCACATACCCGTATATCCCATATAAGGGAGTACCTCCCCCCCCCACCCCGGGTATAATTCTCATTTGCTGTTTTTGTTTCTACCAACCAACATGAGCTACATGCTTTGTTCCTTATTACCTCAGGAGCGATTGCAACCCAAGCATAGGACTATATGGTTAATGACGTTTGAGTTTGAAAAACACTTACTTTTCTTTCTCTTTGAAGTGGCGTCGCTCAGCTGCCGGTCTTCATCTGAATCCGAAGACGATTCTGCAAGAATACATCATTCAGCTAAAAGAGCCGGCAGTACTCGAACAATTGAGCATCGTCGCCCAGGAGGTCGACAGCTTTTGGTACGTACATTCTACCGTGAAAGTTATATTAAACGGACAGTAGCTAGTGTCGTGTTGCATGTTAAACATTTCTCACATTTCATTGGCTAAGAAGTGTTACATATATTGCAAGCACTAGCGCAAAAATAAATGTAAAACACAAGTGCAAATATAATTCCAGAAACAACAGAAAACTCATTAATTTTGTTGTTTTTGTTTCTAGAAACTATACATTGATTATTATAGTGTTGGAATCACTTTGTGGAATAATGCTTAAAAACGTAATAACTTTTTTTATTACTTGCAAGTCCCATAAATGTCTGAAAAGTATGCGTAAGTAGTATAATAAAACGGCATTTGTTTAACAAATAAAAGATGGTTCTCCTTGTTATATAACAAAATGATGCACGCTCGAGGTCTTGAAAAACTGCGGATGCACGAGCGGAACGCGAGTGCATTTAGCAGTTTTTCAAGACCTCGAAAGTGCATTATTTTGTTATATAACAAGGAGAACCATCTTTTATTTGTTTTATAATATAAACTTCAATGTAGACGAAGGAAATAAAGCTATCTTTAGAACCCGCGTAAAAATCTAAAAGCAAACTGACGACAGCGAAAACCCCATTTTACTACTTGACTTGTTTACAACTTTTTTCGTCGCTGATTGGTTCAATTGTGACAGCTTGACATTGACGATCTGAAAGCTCGTTTCTTATTGGATGAAGTAATCTGCTAAGAATAGAACGTGTCAATCGATAAAAGTGAAAGACAGAAATTGCAAGAGCCGGCAAATGCAATGGGTTGTAATATTGTCATCTGGTCAAAACTGTTGCAGGAAACAAAGTGCTTTCTTTTTACAATTTCTGGTCAGCACAGGAGAGGTTTATCTGCACTGATTGTGATAGTGCCAAGCGTTGAAAATGCCTGATGGAAAAGCATTCACATGTACAGAGAAAGCGTTAGCGAATTAGCGGCAGTAGAGTTGGACACGTGAATTGAGGATTGCCGACTATTTTCTACAACAACTGCATAGTTGACACTGATTACTGATTCTGTGGTCTGAAGAAGAATATTTTCTTTATCCCAAGGAACAGTGTTGTAACTGCTGCTCTGATGGCCGTGTTGCGTAGCTTTTGAGGCTCTCTTCGTTGGCATGGCCGCTATACACATGAAAGATAATCTACTCTTTTGAAATTCTGCCAGTTCTGGGTTCTCTGCAAGTTGTATCGCCCGTTTTTCATTCAGGGACATTCCAGAACCTCTCAAACGAACTTCTACATGAAACCAGAGAAATCCCATTGTATTCTTCGCACTTCACTGTTCAGGTTTCAGCATAAAGCAGACTCAATATTACAGTTATCGTCGAGTTATTGGTGAGTCGTGCATGTCTTGTTGTTGTGTTGTCACTTTCCTCTCACCAGGCTGTTAGTAAAACCACATTTTTCTTTTAAAATTACAATCATTTTTCATATCAAACTCTCAATGAGTAACACTGTATTAGAATGTGGGCATTGCTTTTCTCAACTTCAAACGTTTTAGCATCCCATTTTGTGGTCGCTTTAGAGTACGAAGCCGATGCTAAATTCTCTCGCCGATCACTTTCTTTTAGTTTTGGGAAGCGACTTTTATTTTCCTTTTCTTCAACACACCTTAACAACTCAAAGTCGGACATGTTTTCTTCCCAGTCTATAAAATTAGAGTCTATGAAATTAAACTCGCGAAAAACAATCACCGATACGTTTTGTTTTGATTGGATTCTCGGCGTGCTTGATTTTTTCTTGAGCGTGCATTTATAACAAAATCAAGCACGCTGAGCATCCAATCAAATCGCATGTTCTTAGGATGATCCCATAATTTATATTATAATATATGTTAGAGGGCGATAAGGCATATGATTTTACCAATTCAAATTTGTCAATATGGTTTAGAGGTTAGATTCAGATATATTGTTAGCCAACGATTTTAGAATTGTTACACAAAGCGTATGTGAAATCAGCCTTTTTCGTGGATTTTCTTACAGGCAAATGCATTGCCACTTAGGTAATGCAATAATGATGATTCCTTCATACTAATGTATACGGTATTTCTTAAACTTACTTCTGTTTTTTGGTAGCCTGCTATCTGTCTCTCTGTCTGTGGTAGCAACTTCAGCCTTGTGTTCTTAAACATGATTAATGAGACAGTTTGATTGGCTAAGAAGTGTGCAATTTCTTGCAAACACTGGCGCAAAACTATGAAACACCAGTGCAAGTATAATTCTCATTTGCTGTTTTTGTCCCTACCAACCAACATGGGCTACATACTTTGTTCTTTATTCGTTTGGGCACGATTGCAACCCAAGCATATGACTATATGGTTAATGACGTTTGAGTTTGCAAAACACTTACTTTTCTTTCTCTTTGCAGTGGCGTTGCTCAGCTGCCGGCCTTCATCTGAATCCGAAGACGAAGACGAATCTGCAAGAATACATCATTCAGTTAAAATAGCCGGCAGTACACGAACCGAACTGGGCACCATCGCTCAGGAGGTCGACAGCTTTTGATACGTCAAGCCGGCATGCTCATGCACTTCGAATGCAACGCGTGACGTTCGTTAAAGAGCGTTTAATCTGTGTGTTAGCACGTACAACCGACTCCCGTAATAGCGGACACTCATATAGTCTCAGAACCTAAATGGGGGTTCCCTGTGGAACTCCCATTTAAAAGTGACAGGGGATACTCGTCGTAAATTTTGAAAGCAACCCCTAAAAGGTTCCAGAATATTGTTCTTAAAGTGTGACTCATCTTTGATTTTAACCCTGAAAGGTTCCAATTTCAAAACATAAAAAAACATTGCTAGTATTATGGAGATAGAAACAGTTACATCCCAGTACAATCGACTGTGTAATATACCAAGGAGCGAAACTATGCGGTTAAAATATCATCATATAGCCAAATTTTATGTAGATCTGCGTAGACTCATTCATCTTACTCTCAATGCCCGGCTAAAAGTTACCATGATAATCACAACTGTGAACGTTTCAAATTCAACAGCCTAAGTGGTACCAAACTACGCATTTTAAATCCTAAAAGGTAGGGAACGGGAGTCTGTAAGTTAAGTGGAAGTTCGTTTTGGCAAATCGCAAAAGCCTGTGATTTTTATGAACAGATTATAATTTAGTGTACACTGCACATGTAATCAACTCAGTGAGAGTTGGTTGAATAATGAGCTGACGCCGTTAGAAATGAGTAGCAGCCGACGTGTTCTTAAACATGCTTGTTAAAAAATTCTCACATTTCATTGGCTAAGAAGTGTTACATATATTGCAAGCACTAGCGCAAAAATATAACTCACCAGTGCAAATATATTTCCAGAAACAACAGAAAACTCATTAATTTTGCTGTTTCTGTTTCTGTCACTTTGTGGAATAATGCTTACAAACGTAATAACATATTTTATTTATTACTGAGCTTTCATGGTTTTTTTTCTTCAAAGGTTTGAATGCTTTTACTTCTAACTGCTCTTTCGGGAGACGGTCATTTTTCTGTGAATGCCTCGAAAATCTGATTTATGCAAAACAGGCCATTGGTTTTTGCATAGGGTGTATATGTACGTTTTTTTCTTTTTTACATAATTTTGTGAAGGGAATAAAAGTAAGTTGAAAGTGCATATTTTTAAACAGGCCTTCAGAGAAATGAGCTCAGAATTGATAATGTTAGAAGTCCTTTATGGCAAGCACATTTCAACAACTAGGGCCGATTAAACGAAGTCAAAATTTAACTGCCGTTTATATATTGTGTTAGACACGTTTAAACAGCTGGCCCCTGGAGTCGCCTACCTAGTGAATTGTATTTAACCCAATAGTTACCTCTCCTGAGATGCACTAGGTCATCTTCTTTGTCCATTACTGCATCCTAATCAGAATAAATATAACAATTATATAATGATTATTAATCACCCGCAATGGCACAGTGGTTAGCGCTTCTATATCTGTGCTTCTTGTTTCTTTATTTCTCTTTACATTGGGGACAGAGAATCCCCTGTGGCTCGGGTGACCATTTATACGTAAATTCGTGGGACGTAAAAACACTGGGAACGCAACCACTAAAAGCTCTGGCAGTCATCACTCATGTTTGTAAACTGCTGCATATAGCTGCTACTGAAGCAGTCCGATAAAGACCTCTTTAGTTCCAATATTGTCCGACCTATTTCAGATAACATAATCATCCCCTTCAGAATCCTTTCTTATGTTTTTAATTAGCGCACGAAATGATTCCTAACTATGAAAATTATCTGAACTAAAATAAATTCTAAAAAAAGTTCATGAATTGAAACGGTGCCTGAAAATAGGAGTTGATCAGATTTAGGATCCGGCTTAAACCACAGGTCGAATCAGAATTTAGCGTGTTTCTTTTCTTGCAGAGGCAGGAAAACCGAATAACGAAACCCTCACAGGAAGGGCGAAATACATGTACCAACAATCTCAACTCACATGTGGCACCGCGAACGGGAATCGAACCTGTGAGCGAAGCACTTATTCATTGCGTCACGCCGAAGAATTTGAAATAGGACAACATTAAGCCAACTGAAACTAAAGATTTATAAGAATACAAAAGTAAACAGACACTTACACCTTCATCATCAGCATCATCCTGATTGAATCGTGGTGCTCGCCGCCATTGCTTTCCAAACACTGAACAAAGACAAGAGAGACAACAATACTGGAATACTTGCATGGTCTCACAGTATTTTTACGTTTCATATTTCGACGTCAACTTGGAACAGCAAAATCGCCTATATTTAACTATATTCTTGATAAAACTCACAACTTTAGCATGTTTTGCTAATTTCGAGATGCTCTTGTCCGCAATTTCGAGATGCTCTTGTTGCTGCTCTTGTCCGCAGCAACAGTGAAATGAAATTTTATATCAGAGAGCCAATATTTTTGCGTCGTGTTTTCCTCACACAGAATAACAAAGTACATTTTCAACCCTCATCTTTGCTAGTTATTGAACTTTCCAGTTTTATTATTGCTCGAATTTAAAGTACGATAAAGTAACAAACCTTTAACAGTAGTTGCAGAATAAACGTTCTTCTTTTGCGGATGACCCTAAAAAAAATCCAAGATAATTATCGAAGATAAGTGACAGCATGGCATGAGGGAAATTAGTGATTTAATCACTAATTTCCAGAAATATTATGATATCTGCTGGTAATACCATGTTCTCCGAGGAAGAGAACTAACCTGCACGACGTTTAGTTTATCTACATACTCTACGACACGTTTGTGTTGTGTTGTTGTATATTGCTTTCAAAATGCTAATTACACAACATTTACTCGTGAAACAGTGTTCAGAAAATGAGCACGTGAAATTACCTAGCGGTGTAACGAATACAGAAGATAAAAGGCTTCTAAAATAACACTCATATATATTCATTACCAAACATTGGTTTCATTTGAGTGGACCGTTTCACGATGCAATAAGGACTGCTATTGTGAAAATAAAGTGAAATGTGTGATACAATGACGTCACAAATATCAAATTAATGTGTCTGATCCATATTTAGCATGCATAAAATTTCACTTAAGAATCGCACATGGATAATGGGGGTAACAGTTATCAAGACAAGATTTTCGCGTAGTCAAACGAGTTAGATGAAGGATTACTATCCAGTACTTACTATCACCCGATGCGGTCACGGGGAATCTTAACGATCGCTCAACCGCTTGCGTGCTCTTCTTACTTTTCCTCATGCATGTTAATGAGGGAAGGTTAGAACTAAATGTCCACCATGCATGTTAATGAGGGAAATTTATTTCTAATTTTCCTTCTTGCATGGTTAATTAGGGAGATTTGTGTGTGCTGATGAGTAGTTGTTAGACCTTAAGTAATGGTTCGCGTAAGGGGTAAGCATATCTAATGCATGGAATGCAAAAAGGTGCTAATTATGGCGTTGTTTCAGTCGTCCACTTCATTGGTTTAGACATCAAATTCTGTCAAAACTTGAACAGGAATTTTACTATACCTCAGCTTTTTCACCAGATATGCCGGAAATTCAATGTGGGGAATATTTAAAAAAATTGAAGGCTTTTTGCGTTATTGTTTACTTCTATTCTGATTGAATAAAATGTTTTCACACAAAAGGAAGGCAGTTTTAGAACGCACTTTCAGGTTATTTTATTTAAAAAAAATATTATTTGAGGATTCATTTGTTGTCAGTATCAACAACATAACATATTTTGATGTGGGAAATGCCTAATGCACCTGAACTATATAATTCTGCCTTCTTCCTACACGGATTGTTCCTCAAATGTCCCTCGTATAACAAGGAAAACAGAGAGAAGACCAAGGTATTACTTGTTTAAAAGTTATGAAGACAGCGTTAAAATAATACTTATTAAATCGAGAAGCTCTGAAGTCTCAGTGATGGTTCGTTGCATCATGTATGATTATGTTGAATACTTCTTGGAATCTAATTTGTACCCAAAAATCTACAGAGTAGTATAGAGTAAAAGCAACAAATCGTCTTCCTTACTTCCTCTAAGGTAACATCGCTTTCGTTGAGGTCCTCATCTTCGTAATCTTCATCGTCGTCGTCATCGTCGTCATCATCAGGATCATAACTAACATCGTCAAAATCATCACCAGAAGATACAAGATCGCCATTGCTATCTAAGCTTAACACATCAGCACCGTCGCTAGCACAATTACTACGACCACCGCCACGAGTGCTCGTCTTAGGCGCATCGTGACCGCAACCAGTTCTCGTCTTTGGTGCATCGCCACCGCCATCAGTGCTCGTCCTTGGCGCATCGCCACCGCTACCACTGCTCGTCTTTGGCACATCGCCATCGCCATCAGTGCGCGTCTTTGGCGCATCGCCACCGCCATCAGCGCTCGTCTTTGGTGCATCGTGACCGCCATCAGTGATCGTATCTGGCGCATCGTGACCGCCACCAGTGCTCGTCTTTCGTGCATCGCCACCGTCATCAGTGCTCGTCTTTGGCGCATCGTGACCGCCATCAGTGATCGTGTCTGGCGCATCGTGACCGCCACCAGTGCTAGTCTTTCGTGCATCGCCACCGCCATCAGTGCTCCTCTTTGGCGCATTGCCATCGCTATCAGTGCTCGTCTTTGGCGCATCACGACTGCAACCAGTTCTCCTCTTTGGCGCATCGTAACCGCGAACAGTTGTCCTCTTTGGTGCATTGTGACTATGACCAATTCTCGTCTTTGGTGCATCGTGACCGCCACCCGTTCTTGTCTTTGGTGCATCGCCACCGCCAGTAGTACTTATTTTTGGTGCATTGTCAGCGCCATCAGTTCTCGCCTTTGACGCATCGCGACCACGACCAGTTCTCTTCGTTGGCGCATCGTGACCACGACCAATTCTCGTCTTTGGTGCATCGTGACCGCCACCCGTTCTTGTCTTTGGTGCATCGCCACCGCCAGTAGTACTTATTTTTGGTGCATTGTCAGCGCCATCAGTTCTCGCCTTTGACGCATCGCGACCACGACCAGTTCTCTTCGTTGGCGCATCGTGACCACGACCAATTCTCGTCTTTGGTGCATCGTGACCGCCACCCGTTCTTGTCTTTGGTGCATCGCCACCGCCAGTAGTACTTATTTTTGGTGCATTGTCAGCGCCATCAGTTCTCGCCTTTGACGCATCGCGACCACGACCAGTTCTCGTCTTTGGCGCATCGTAACCGCGAACAGTTCTCGTATTTGGTGCATCGTGACAGCGACCAGTTCTTTTCTTTGGCGCATCGCTACAGCTATCAGTGCTCCTATTTGTACCACCACCATCAGTGCTCGTGTTCGGCGCATCACCAACGCCACTAGTGCTCGTCTTTGGCGCATCGTGACCGCCACTAGTGCTCGTCTTTCGTGCATCGCCATCGCCATCAGTGTTCGTCTTTGGCGCTTCGCCACCGCCATCAGTGCTAGTCTTTGGCGCTTCGCCACCGCAACCAGTTCTCGTCTTTGGTGTATTGCCACCGCCATCAGTGCTTGTCTTTGGCGCATCGCCACCGCCATCCGTGCTCCTCTTTGGCGCATCGCAACGGCCGCCAGTGCTCGTCTTTGGCGCACCACCACCACCATCAGTGCTCGTCTTTCGAGCATCGCCACGGCTACTAATTCTCGTCTTTGGCGCATCACTACCGGCGCCAGTGCTCGTATTTGGAGCAGCGTGACCGCTACCAGTTCTCGTATTTTGTGCATCGCCACCGCCATCAGTGCTCGTCTTTGGCGCATCACCACCGCCAACAGTGCTCGTCTTTGGCGCATCACCACCGCCAGCAGTGCTCGTCTTTGGCGCATCACCACCGCCAGCAGTGCTCGTCTTTGGCGCATCACCACCGCCAACAGCGCTCGTCTTTGGCGCATCGCCAGCGCCACCAGTGTTAGTCTTTGGCGCATCGCCACCGCCAACAGTGCTCGTCTTTGGCGCATCACCACCGCCAACAGCGCTCGTCTTTGGCGCATCGCCAGCGCCACCAGTGTTAGTCTTTGGCGCATCGCCACCGCCAACAGTGCTCGTCTTTGGCGCATCACCACCGCCAACAGTGCTCGTCTTTGGCGCATCACCACCGCCAACAGTGCTCGTCTTTGGCGCATCGCCAGCGCCAACAGTGCTCGTCTTTGGCGCATCGCCAGCGCCACCAGTGTTAGTCTTTGGCGCATCGCCAGCGCCACCAGTGCTCGTCTTTGACTCATCGCCAGCGCCATCAGTGCTCGTATTTGGCGTATCGCCACCGCTTCCAGTGCTAGCATTTGGTGCACCACCACCATCGTCAGTGCTCGTCTTTGGCGCATCACCACCGCCATCAATGCTCGTCTTTGGCGCATCGCAACCGGCACCACAAGTGCTCGAAGCTGTTGCGTTGGTACCACCAATAGGACGTTTCTCGATTCCATCACATTTCCCAAGTTGGTCGTTCTTAAAATAACGAGAGAAATGTTAATCAGCGAAGTAATAGGAGGTTACTGTTTGCTACTTTGAATGTAATGGTTCAACGATTACAACCATATGGATGTCCAAACATACCATGGAACTTTCTCATTCAAGGTCCCTTTCAACGCTACATCTGCATAATTTTACCACAATCAGTTTTAGTAGAGAAATTTGATCTATAACTTTGAAGGAGACTGGGTCGAGAATTAAAACTCTAAAATCCCTCGTTTGAATAAAAAAATCCCGCCTTAATCTTTCTGTACTATACAAAGACGATTAATCTTAGGGTAAGAACTCAGACTTTTTGATAGCATAAAAATTTGAGTTGTGACAGGTCACATGATCAGCCCATGCGATACAAATAGAACCACTGTTAAATCTTTACCTATTGGTGTTTTTTTATCATCATGACTCTCGGATCGACCCTCGCCTCCCGGTTAGCTCAGTGCTTAAGTGCCAGTCTGTTGTGCGGGAGGTCGCAGGTTCAAACCCCGGCCGGACCAATACTCAGGGTATTAAAATAACTGAGTAGAAGGTGCTGCCTTTGTGAAACAATTTCGTTCACGAGCTGCAAATGGTTAGACCTTCACGTCTTCTTGGATAAGGACGTTAAATCGTAGGCCCATCAGTGGATGAATAGCCACCTCGTGGAAATGCCACTGATTAATCCGTTATTATATTATTATTATTAAAATTGGTTTGCATTGAGAAAACATTTTGATCCTTGTAGAATTCTACCAAAAATACACGTATAATCCAAATTTTGGAACAAGATTATTTCCTAACGGAACTTTGGGCAAATTAATGTACAATAATGTTACAGTACTTTGTTTGCGGCCGCCATGGCGGCCATAAAATGAAAATAACAATAAAGCTTAATTAAATCATTGGGTTTCACTTCAAAACTCTTTGGATGCAACTTTTAATGCTTTATCGAGTTCAAAAAAGAAATTGATACGATTACATGGATTTGTTTGCCTTCCGGAAAACACGCTGGGTCGTTCTGTCATAAAATTCAAAATGTGTTTACTCCGTAACAATACATACACTCTATCGACGTGAAATTTTCTGTGTAGACTTTTATTATCGATGTATAATATATTTACAGAGAACAGCTTTGTATCGATATGCTCCACATTATGGGATAATTATGCATACTTCCTAATTAACTTACTGGTCAGTGTCACGTGTTTAAAGCTTTCAAATGCAAATGAGTACCATACAAAACCCAAGGCGCAATGAATAATAATCAGTTCTTCCTTTGGTGCTTACAATAAGGTCAGTGGTCTCTTATATTATTATTATTGTTCATTTATATTTCAAGTCTCAATCGAAACGCTTGTTGCTGTTTCTCTAAACTAAAAAGTTGAGCAAATTTAGTACCTCAATCGCAAGGACAGAAGAGGACAGAAGCGTCAGCTCGATCGATCCGTTTGGTCGAACGCGTGGCCGTACATCATGGCAACTTCGCCAATGAAACCGCTAAATTCTTCTCCACAGACGAACCGACTCGGTTCTTCGGAGAATGGATGTATTTTGCAGACTTCGCTAACGGTTGGACGTCCCGCTGGTTCGTCCCACTGGTTCGTCCCGCTGGTTCGTCCCGCTGGTTCGTCCCGCTGGTTCGTCCCGCTGGTTCGTCCCGCTGGTTCGTCCCGCTGGTTCGTCCCGCTGGTTCGTCCCGCTGGTTCGTCCCGCTGGTTCGTCCCGCTGGTTCGTCCCGCTGGTTCGTCCCGCTGGTTCGTCCCGCTGGTTCGTCCCGCTGGTTCGTCCCGCTGGTTCGTCCCGCTGGTTCGTCCCGCTGGTTCGTCCCGCTGGTTCGTCCCGCTGGTTCGTCCCGCTGGTTCGTCCCGCTGGTTCGTCCCGCTGGTTCGTCCCGCTATCAACTTGGAATGTCCACATTCCGCTACAGTCGCTGAATAATTCACGAGTTTCATGAAGGTCATGAATTTCTGCAGCTCTACTTCAGGGTCTGCACGCGTGTCGGGTCAACATGCAGATTTCGTCAGACTCCAGTGCAGAGGAATCATAAACCTGACGGCCTTCCATACCCGACAGACGGACTGTTAGGTCGACGAAAGGGATTTGTTCCAAGCTCAATATCTCAGAACATGATGACGGGAATCTTTATAACCGAATCAAGTTCAAGAGCCGACAGTGGAGCCGACTCGGCCGCTGTCATGCCGGAGGAGTTGAGCAGATAATCACTCTCCGTGCTCGACCTCAACTGAAATCTTCGAATCGAAGGTTTAATAGAGGCTCAGGGTGACGAAACCGATATGTTCCGAGCACAGTATCTCGGAATACAATGAAACATTTTGCTTCGAGCTAAAATCGCGGCTTCTGATTCAGAAACAAACAGTGGAGCCAACTCGGCCACTGCAACGCAAGACGGGTTATTAACAATTTCGTCCTCCGTGCTCTACCTCACCGAAACCTTCAGTTTCAAGGTTTACAGGTTCGGAACAAATGATTTGAATTATAAGTCTATCACTGTAAACAATGGCTATTAGTATCCGACACCCGAAAACTATGATGTGATGTCTGTTGTACTATGTTAACCAAGCTCTTGAAGCGAATTACCACGTGCCGCAAAAGGGTACATCAACACCGCCTCCCGGTTAACTCAGTCGCTAAGCTCCAGTCTGTCGAGTGAGAGATCGTGGGTTCAAACCCCGATCAGAACAAAACTCGGGTTCTTTGAATAACTAAGTAGAAGGCGCTGCCTTTATAACTGAAGACAAAAAATTCAGAAATGTAATAACAGTAAAACCGTCTCAGATGGTAAAGGTGGCGACTGAATTGTTATTTAGGCAACAACAAAACATCCCTATATAGGAGTCCACCAGAAAGTCTTATAAGATGACTTATCTACCAGATTCATTGACCACTTTTTTGGTAATGTCTCGTACCAAACCTCGCATAATTTTTAGTGAGGAAGGTCAGTCATATTTGTACTGGTACTGTAATTCATTGAATAAGTTACAAATTGGTACCAGTAATCCCTGGTTCGGGATACCATCTTGCCTAGATTATGAGTCTTATCACTAAAGTCCATTGAAAACGATGACTATTAGTATCGGACACAATTTGCTTCAAGTGATAATCGCGAGCTTCTACATACATGTAGGCCATTTTGCCATCTCCCCTTTAAAAATGACGGGGATAAACAACTGATGAATCAGTAGGTTTATAATTCGATCAGGTTGATACACTGATCAGAAAAGGAACCATTGCCTATATGAAGTTTGTTTTTCGTACCCAAGAAAATTGGTCATATGTGAGAAGTTATTAATTTGAAGCCGTTAAGTGAATTCATTTCAAAAATGAAATATATTAAGTTGGCAGCTATAGTTCTGTTACTCAAGGGGTACGCCCTTTTTTAGTGTGCACACAAACAAACATAAAATAAAAAATAATATTTGACCCGCACCGGAAACATTTCCGTTGATGTGGAGAGCTCAGTACAAGTTCGACTGCTTAGAGTTCATAATGTTTACACCAAGGTCCTTAAACCTATTTTTTTCAGGGTTCAGATTAAATGGTTGCAAGGTTCACTGCCATTTTATGGATGTTATTCCACTTGTTGCCAGCTCTCCTCCGTGCATAGCACAGCGAACAACTCTCTTCAATTAGACAATCCTTTCAAAGTTTGGGATTTGTCTTTAACTTTGACTGATACCAAATCTCAGTCTGGTCCTTGTCACAAACCTTGGATTTATTATACGAAATTGTTCATGTCTGCAGAGCAATTACAAAATTGTCTTTGCTTGCACGAAGCAAAAATAGGCATATAGTCCGAGAGGCAACTCATGTGACTGGTTGCTAGTTTTTACAGCCCTTCCTGCTGTAAACTATCCATGTTTATGTTATAACAGATCCATTGAGTTAAATGAATCTCGAGCGTTATCGGAGAATCCAACGATCACTATCATTTAAGCCTTCAGGCTTCCTTGGACCCAAATTGGAGTACAAATAATATTCAAAGTTTATTGAATGGTTATGTTTCGACCATCATCAAATTGATGTGTGCATATAGAGTGCGATGCCGCCAATACAACTGGCTGGGGAGCCGTTTGTTATGACCAATGGTCTACACATATATTAGCAGCTCTTAACAGGCTTTTTGTTCTCAACTTGTACAATATTCAGCTTAGACTTAAGCTTGACAACTCCACTGCTGTTGCTTACATTAATAAGATGGGAGGCATGATATCGCCTTGTATAGATTCTTTAGCAAAATCTTGTGGGAGAGCTAGGTGCATTGCAAGGACTATTTATGTTTTGCCCAGGAGAAATGAACTTCATACCAGATTATTTATCTAGAGATTTCTCACTCAAGTTGGATCTCTAGACACTGTTCACTAGCATTACATTTATTTCAGAAATAAATTGCTTGCCTCGAGGTTTAATGACAAGAACCCAGTAGTCAATATATTTCTTGGCATCCGGAACCCAATGCTACGGGCGGCTTTTGACGCCTTTAGCATTTGCTGTGTTATTCGTTTTCAGCATTTTGGCCGTTTAAATACGCCACGAAAGAGCCCTAGTGCTTCTCATTGCTTCAGGGTGGACCATCCAAGCATAGTACCTCCTTTTACTGCGGTTTTGATAGACCATTTTGTTTTCCTACCAGAGTAGGACGACCTTCTCACCCTTACCAGTCTGCAGCTAGCTGCTTAGATATGATCTGGAAATCCCTCCCAGACCATGGCTTTTCTGATGAAGTAATCAAGATCATCAGAGTGTCATTATCATCTGGAATTGATAAGCAGTACAACGCAGTCTACCTGGTATGGTCAGAAACAGATCAATCAACTTCAGGTTCCTATACCGTACGAGGCTGCAAAATGTTCTGGCATAATGCTATGCTGACTATTGTACTGTAAATACATACCGCTCATCATGTATCTGTTGTTTCACATCCTCTCATTACCAGGCTTCTCAAGGGAGTCAGTACAACCTTAGGACACCAGTCTCGGTTGTCTTCGACATGGGATATGTGTCATGTCAATAGTCGCCAATTATGTCAAGATATTGTTCCCTTTGGAACAACTTGATTTAAAAATCATAACACTAAAGACAAACTAAAGTACTGTAACATTATTGTACATTAATTTGCCCAAAGTTCCGTTAGGAAATAATCTTGTTCCAAAATTTGGATTATACGTGTATTTTTGGTAGAATTCTACAAGGATCAAAATGTTTTCTCAATGCAAACCAATTTTAATAATAATAATATAATAACGGATTAATCAGTGGCATTTCCACGAGGTGGCTATTCATCCACTGATGGGCCTACGATTTAACGTCCTTTTCCGAGAAGACGTGAAGGTCTAACCGTTTACGGCTGTATTATGTAAAGGCAGCACCTTCTACTCAGTTATTTTAAGACCCTGAGTGTTGGTCCGGCCGAGGTTTGAACCCGCGACCTCCCGCTCGACAGACCGGAGCTTAACCACTGAGCTAACCGGGAGGCATTAACATCTGCTCAAAGAGAGCAGATTTTTTGCGCATTAGATTTTAACTTCAAGGGGGAAAAAACACTTATATTTATGTCCTAGATTACAGTACTAGAATATGTTCGTCGTACGACAGATCTGAATAAAGTCCAGGTTTGTTTGTATCAAAGTATCAGTTCAATCATATCCTTTGTTCGCCACATAAGCCAGTGTCTATTCTCACCATATGTAGCGAGATGGATTGAATCAGTATTACTGCTGAAGGCGTAAATTTTAAATGTATCGATATTAAGGCTCATAGCTAGCCTTCAAGGAGCATCTGTCATAATGATAGATACCTATGTATGTCAGGATGTCCCGACAAATGGGCACACATTTAGTAAATATTATCTCAGGTTTCCTGTAGAAGTTGTCTCTGCACTGCATGTTTATAACAATTCACCTTGTGTTGTGAAGATGTTGCATACTGGCTTCGGTACTGTAAATCGCATAATTATCCCATAATGTAGAGCATATCGAAAGAGAAATTAAAATTAGACGAAAGGTAACCTACCTTGAAGTATAATTGTAGTTATCTGAAGATATGTGGAGCATTATGGGATAATGTTCTATACTAACATGATTATCCCACCTCTCATCCACATGAGACCTTCGCCAGCTTATTAGTTGCGCTCCAGAAAGAACTGATTATTATTCATTGCGCCTTGGGTTTTATATGGTACTCATTTGCATCTGAAAGCTTTAAACACGTGACACTGACCAGTAAGTTAATTAGGAAGTATGCATAATTATCCCATAATGCTCCACATATCTTCAGAGAACTACAATTATACTTCAAGGTAGGTTACCTTTCGTCTAATTTAAAAAAAAATTTATGACATCACGTGAAAACTACCAATATGGTTCACATTAAAACAATTAGTTTTTGAAATGATATGTTATAAACTAGCTTTGACCACCCCTTGCATTTGTTTAGCCAAAATGAGGTTGACCCATTCCTTTATCTACCTGAGTTTAAAATTAGGTAGATCTGGGTGATTCACTCATGTCGTTTTCGTTGTATTAATTGCGGGCGCCATTGTCGAGTTCACGTCTTATTGGAGAATGGAACGTTCCTCGTGACACAACGAAAACGACTCAGGATTTTAGAAACAAAAATGTAATATCCCTTACCTCACAATTGACCACAGTTAATCCCATTAGACCGTCTAGGGATAGCAATTTATCCTAAAAAAATAAGGAAATATCTTAGCAATTTAAAAAGCTTCCTGCAGCCGGTCACTCGGTACAACTACAGAATACCCCGACACTCTAAAGCTTCACCGCAGTGAACCACCCCTCCAAATCAACTTTTGAAGCTGAATGTTTAGTGGCTATACTCGGATACGCAGTGAGCTATATGGACCACCCCTCCCCATCAACTTTAAAATACATCTTCAAAGGATTAAGGGGAGGGGTGGTCCATAGAGCTCCGTCACCGACTGGGTATCCGCGTAGCCACTTAGAAATACAGCTTCAAAAGTTATAATATCTTCGTACTTTAAATAACAGGCATTACAGCTTGAAGGGGTGGTCTCACTGACTGCGTACCCGCGTATCCGCGTAGCCACTTCAAATCACAGCTTGAAAAATAGAAAGGGGAGGGGTGGTCAGGCTTACTTGAACTACAACTTAAAAAGTCTAACGGATATTTCAGCTTAATGATTATTCCTTCTACACATCCACACCAACTTGAGCCGGTCACTGCGTATCCAGGTAGCCAGCGGGCAATTTTAGGGTGTGCTACGGATTTGCGGGGTATTCTTTGTTACTCCGGTCACTCGAACTTGCTTTGGACCGGCTTCCTGCGGCGTTCCTAGCAACCAAGCGAAGACAGCCGGCGAAGAAAAACACCAACCGGTATAATATTTCAGCAACGACATGCAAGAGCTTTTTCACCATGATTTGTTCTTTTGGTACAGCCTTAAAACAGGCTCTAGAGTGATGTTTTTAAAAGTGTTTTCTCTATTTGCTATGTAGGTTCCCATAGTGTTAAACTAAATGACATTAATGGCTATACCTGCCTGATTTTTTGCGTGGAATTGTCGAACATCAATTTTGCAGTAAAATCTATACTCTCTATAGTTCCCATTGCACCGATGTTATTGAAACTCAATACCAGTAAAGATCATTGCAGAGTTAGGGAAGAGGTTAAAACAATATATGGTACTCTGGCGGGACCCGATTTTGATGGAAGGGGGGTTGTACCCGGAACCCACCACCTATTTTGGCAAAATCTAGATTTTTGACCACAAATATCTTCTTGAATAAAATACTTATTGAAGAAGTAACTATATTTCTAGTTTCTACAGACAGAGAAGAACGTGTGTCTGCATTAAAATCAGGTATCGTTATTTTACAACGCGAGAAAATTACCCTCGAAAAAAGGGGTAGGGGTATTACCCGCTACCCACCACCTCCCCTAACAAAATTGGGTCCCATTCGAAATCCGTTGTTTTGACCTCTTCCCTTACTCTATAACAGCAATTTCAAAAAAATATGTAACTCAGTATTTGACGTAAAACCAAGACCAAGGGTTTACATACCCTTAGCGAATTGTTTTGCGATGCAGCTAGTAACAAATTGCCTAGCCTGCGAAACAGGCTCTCAGTGTTGTAGTGATAAAATAATTTGGCCGCGTAAAAATGGGAAAAGGAGACTGACACAAGGACTGGGCAATCTCGTACCCAGGGTCTTCTCGGTCAGAGCCGGTCTATATCACGGGCGAGGATCGAGGAAGAGCCGGAACATGAAATATGAGTGGTCAGCGGTATAAAGAGTGACTACCACAGCAAGCCCACCAAGAGTTTGGTGCTTGCGAAGTCAGACCCGATATATAATTTAAAAAAGTTAGTCGGCAAGTAAGGGATGGACCATTGTATTTTTGAGGGAGGGGGTAGCATTGGAAGAGAAAAAAAATATGCATGATAAACCATAGAAAAAAAACAGTGGCCGGTCAGTGTGATAAAAATTTTTTTACAGAGCTTTGAAATACTCGTAAAAAAAATCCAGAAAAAAATTACCACCCGCTCCCCTCCTCAAAAATATAATTGTATGAGATAAATGTATAAGTATTGGTTCATTTATAAATCTATCCTCCGTTTTTCAATTTTGCTTTTGGTATTTTTTGAAAAGTTTACTACCTTTATTGATGATATAGTTCCGCGCAAGATGTCTCTGCGAAGGATTTGGTGTCAATGATCGCGAATTCCATGTGGGAACGCCAGAGAGTAGCCTCAGTTATCTTCGGCTCTTCAGTTATGTGGCTGACATCCATGGGCAGTCATGGGTAAAGTGTATTATGAGGTGATAATAATGTGTCTTTCAAGGAAAACCCATGCATAAATATAGCTATCTCGTTTTATTACCTTAACTAAATATCATGGAAGCTTTATCTATTCAAGATCACTCAGTACGATTTAGTATTTCCCTCCTATCTTTTTAAATTTCGTATTTTTTTACGAGGAATGCCATGGTCTGCAAAGTTTGCAACGGTGACGCCCGCGATGAAGACTACGGGAGCGGCCATTGATTCTTTCATGCCAGAATTTGCAAAAGACCCTTGCGGGCTATATTTCGTTTTGCCGTAACTTCGACTGCTCCTCCTGCGCTTGCCAGACGTCTAACAATACAACTAACTGTAACTCCAGTAAGCTCCAGTATGGTAGCCAGCTTACGTCGACAACTTTCTTTTTATTAGACAGCCAGTTTAGACTGAAACAACAACGACGAAGTTATTCCTACACTACCGAGAACAGACCTACCAAGTCTCGCTCCTTGGAGTGGGCATGAGACACACCTCGGCGTCTAGGGTTTAGCCTAACCTAAGCCCTAATTAACCTATCTTCTGGTTCGCCAGACTGCGGTGCTGGACGGCTTTTTGAAGCAGCTTGTATTAAATGTATGTATTTCGGAGGATTTGCAAACTCTTTGAGAGACTGATGGGGCGAACGCAATAAGCTAAAACCGAACTGTCTTCATATATATCTAAAGTGGTACTGTCGCAGTCCTTTCCATGGAGACCTTTGAACAAAAATAGCTGGTTTTATCGAAATTTCCGTATCTGAGAACCAATTGACAATTTTACCAACATTTTGCATTGCATTTGACAGCGAGCGAAGTTGCACGCATTTCAATCAAACCAAATCAAAATTGGCAGGCTATCACACGTCGACTCCTATTGGTCAATTAAGAATGGGTTACAAGTTAACGGAAATCATTTTGCGTGGAGGGCGGATATTCAGAAACCAGGGGTTTTCGTGCAGGCGGTCTTTCCTTTCTGCTTCCCCTTCCCCACCCCCCCTCCCCACTCCATTTGTCATTCGACCCCAAGTCTCAATCACGCTCGGCCAATATGGCGGCCGCTTCGACGATCCGTTTGCTTTCCGCCTGCAAGCAGGCTACTTCAAACCCAGATTGAATGTCTTGACTGAACCTAATAACAAGACCAGTACACAAACCATTCAATATTTTTTCTTCAGTTTCAAGCAAAAAGCGAGATAGCTTGCACACCATTCCCTGGTTGAAGAAATGTTGCATCGTTTGCAATGCGTCGCCCCGTGGTAGGGAATGGTGTGCAAGCTATCTCCCTTTTTGCTCGAAACTGAAGAAAAAATGTTGAATGGTTTGTGTTCTGGTCTTGTTATTAGGTTCGGTCAAGTCATTCTATCTGGGTTTGAAGATGAGTCCAAGGTGGGAAGAGGCATGTACTGCATTCTTGAGGCGAAAGTTACTTTTAGTCCGAGTTTTAGTGGACCCATTCTACAAGAGACGGTTGACGGCAAAGAGCATGAGGTAAATGATTTAAATACCGTTCAGAAGAACTCGCTGCTTATCGCAGAACTCCAGCACTGAGTGATGGAGAACTCATTGATTTCCAGTTAACTCTAGCCTAAGAACCTGGTCACTCAAATTACCCTTACATCAACGTGGCTAGTATGGCTGCCTGTTTTGGCGACCTGACCCAGTAGTTGGCTACTTTTCTACACGGCTATGCAGATACATATGGGTACACGTAAAGTATTACTATTTCCATGTGAATGTGATCTAACCTAAAAAAACCTGAACCGCTCCAAAAAATAAGTTTCTTTTGGTAAATAAGTAGTCCTCACTGAGCTGGGTTAGGGCTAGAGTTTACTGGTAAACAAAAAGTTATCACTGGACTTACTGTGACGTCACACAGGCCTGTCATGCCACATTTGTTGTATTCTGTAGTTGGCAGAAACGAAGCGTGAATGCAGTCAGTTGCTTATAAAATCACAGGTTGGTGCTAATATTCATTGCAAAATTACTCTTCTTGTTCTTCCAAAATGCAAGCAAGCCCTTTCATCAAAGTTTATATGCTCTTAAAAAAGAATTAGGATATGGAAGCAGAATTGAGACTTTAGCTGTATTTCATGAGGCCCAAATCACTAGATGCCATACAAGTCATACAAACACGTTTTTTTTTTGCCAACCACATATGCAAAATATATATAAATGACGTCAGTGTTTACAAACAGTAAGTATCGCTAGGTCGGGCCGGATGTTACTAATTCAGTCAATATGTTACTAACTCAGTCAATATGTCACATTGTTGAATGTGCCCCTGACATCTTCACATTATAAGTAAACACGGTGGAATTATTGCAAGGGGCAAATTATTTGGTACAAAGTGTAGCTCATTCAAAGAAAAAATGGATGTCTGCTTAATTAGTTTCCAATATGCAAGCCTTATTGTTTTGTGGACCAATCAGATTCTAGTTTCCATATCCTGGAAATGTTACATTTATAAGGAATTGGCCGGTAACAAAACGAGCAGGGGACCAGAACCGAGTTTATCAGAATTACTCTAATTCTAAAATTAAGTTCATCACATGATAGAGCATGTTGAAATTACCATGTGTGCCAAGTTTGACGTGATTCGAGTGAATCTCGTCTGAATTATAAGCAATTGAATTTTGTTTGTCCCACCAAATTTTTACAATGAATGTATGGTTTGGAGGGACAACGTTAAAAAATAAGAGAGTTTGTATGGGAAAATTGACACATTTGATGCCTTCTAGCATCGTCAATATTGAGCCAAAGTTCACGAAACTTTCCAGACTAGCTAAGTTTGATCTGTTCTTTTGGAAAATAATGCTCACTTTGACTAGTTATTAATTGAATTAGTTTTACTGACTCGGTTCCAGTCCCCCGCTCGTTTTGTTACCGGCTAATTCAGACAATACATCTACCACTGGCCAATCACAGGAGACTGTTCCCATATAATTATGCTTGATTGAGACCAGACTAATTTGTAGATTTCATATTCAACATGAAAAATCTAACAATTGAAAACCTCAGTGGAAAAAGGGCATACATGTAAGTAGTATGTTTATAGGTGCTTAATTAAACTGACTAAAAATGAAGTATTTATCATCTACATGTAGCATGCTAAGATATTACTTGAAACGTAACAGGAATGAAATACGGCTCAAAATAAGCAAGTCATCAAGCCATTTCTACATGTACAGCAAAATTATTTATTTTTGTTTTGTTGTTCTATATTGGGGGAAAGGGGGGTGGAGATACATGTAGATCTAGAAACAACATTATCGTATGCACGCTCATTGGCTGTAATTATTTCGGTGGGAAATACCTTACCGCTTACAAACTGAATATCAAACCGACTTTCGCTCTCTCTGAAGTTGGACGCCAAGCTGGAGAGAAGGTTGAAACAGTGGAGATACGGATGGACGGAGTAATATTTTGAAAAAGCAACTCTGTGTAAAGGGCCGTTGGACATCATTAAGTTGCCAGCTTATAATTACATGTAACTCATAGTTGAACGAAGAACTGTTTGACTAAAAGGCAGTTTGTTATTGCTGGAGATTTACATGAGTCACGTCTCTTCAGGCAAAGCAAACTGTTAATGTTTTGGAGCTAAGAAGGCCATTTTGGTAAGTTTCGTGGTCTGAGCTGCTTAATTCCAAAGATAGTGGTGTCTGGCCTGGTTTGTGCTTTGCCTGGGGACGTATACAAGATTCTTAAGATGAAACCATATAGAGTTTCTCTGTCAATTTTTTTGCTGTGTATGCACAATTGTTTTCGGCCCAGGTCTAATCCGTGTTAACTATGGGGATTATTATATAAAATTGTAGCTTGCGATGATTTTGGAAAGATTATAGTTTTAAACAGCAAAGCGACTAAACTCTGTCAGCCGTGCAATAAGACCACTTTACAATCAAAATAAGTGAAAGTGTAAAAACCTAGAGCTGATCCCTAAACTCCGAGTTAAAATCCTGAGGTGGATTTTCGAGCTCGATTTCGAGGTAAACCGAAGAGAATCAGGTCAAATCTGTGTTAGCTACGGACATACATTTTGTAGCTCGCAAGGATTTCGGAAAGATTATAGTTTTAAACAGCCAAGCGACTAAACTCTGTTGGCCATGCAATAAGTCCGCTTTACAATCAAAATAAGTGAAAGTGTGAAAACATAAGTACTTAATAAACAAATGTTTCTTTGTGACTGGTGCACTATAGTGTGAAGCAAATTTTTGATGAGTGAATGGCTAATGTTTTCAAGTTTGAAAATCAATACGGCAATGCAAGGAAAAATAAACAAACAAAATTAATGAAAGGCTTGAAAAAACCAAAAGAAGCCATTATTACGTTAACTGAAACAAAAATAATTGTTTGACCTGTACTGAAACTGACTGAGTATTGTGTGTGTAAATTTCATGATTCTCGCGAAAGAAAAAGAAAATTGGACAAACATACTATTTACGCCCTTTTTCCACCGAGGTCTTCAATTGCTGTGATTGGAGCGAAAAAGCCAACAATCCTGACTTCAATTTGTTGTTGAACTTAAAAAGTCTAAGTCAATGTCTGCATATTGGAAACTAATTAAGCACTGGTTGAGCAGACGTCAATTTCTTGTACAAATTTATGAGAGTTAAAACATACAGTATGTCTGCACAGCAGGCTAAGTGTTTGGGTGGTTTCCCTGCAGCAGTCAGCCTCCATTTATCCCCTTTCTGCTGTAATCACTGGCAGGGAAAAGGTCAGCCTCTGCTCCCAGTCGCAACTTTGTTCATTTTGCATACATTAGTGCTACTAAGCGATAAAAAAAACATTTTGTATAGTGGCCCACTTATCAGTGAGCAGTACAAGTAACTAGCATGCACAATATCATAGTGGGCTCAATTTTCAATCAGAAAAAAACCTGCAGGTTATTATATAAACCAGTAAACTGGTTTGTTCGTCCACAATTGTGGATGGCAGGGGAGAATGTAGACTCTGCTGGCAGGGAATTGGGTGGTGTGCTGTGGTGGAATTTCATTTTTGTGTTATTTTCATTTTTAAAGCTCCTTTTCAAGTTTAAACATTTTATTGCCCCTACTTCATTTTTTGGGATAACCCATTGTTTTGGAAATTACCATGTAGCCCCCTCCTCCCTTAATCCCACAGTACTAATTTAATTAAATTCCATATTGTATTAGCCTGTATAGCTGACGGTGTTGGGCATTACGCAACTTGGCTAAGATTGCAGCTGTTCAAAAATATTCTCCCAGCCATGGCCTTAACACCGCCAGCTACACAGGCCAATATTATATTATCAGGGATTACCGGTACATACCACTTTCAAGTGATATTCATTTAGCTACATGTAGTTTATATATGTTATGTCAGCATACACTTTAATGTGTACCCATAACATGGGTGACATTAATATTTTACGCCCTCCCCCACCCCTGTGTGTTGGAAATTCCTATATGCCCTTACACCCTGTGCTTTCAGAATTCCCCCAACCCCCCACACCCTCTGTAAATCTTAGTTTAAGTTTTTCTTTAAAAAAAGTTTGAGTAATGCGCAAAATGAAAGAGTTATACATGTAAATTTTGTGAATCACCAAAACAATGGTAATCTGCTAATCTGCACCTCTTGTGTTGTGTTATGTAAATCACAGTTAACACTAAGTTATTACATTTAAGAGCAGAAAATGCAGCAGTTTTCAGTTTTTGAACTCTATGAAACCTTGCCATCATAGTCTTAGTTTGTACGTTCACAATTTGTTCCTCGTCAAACAACAACCCCAGACTTTGAGGTTGAGAAGACCTTGAAATCCCCCTTCCAACTGGAATTCCAGGTTCAGAACCCCCCACCCCAATTGCCATAATCATCTCTAGACCTGCTAATGTTTTGATTTCTTTACCACCCATGCAACTGTTACATGTACAAGAACAGCTTTAAATTCATAATTTATAGTACTTACCAGAGCACTTTGCACTGCACTTGTCACAGCTTCTCTTTCATCATTAGACTCCTCTGAATCACCAATATAGAAGTCATCTACAACTAAGTTCATACATAATTATAAAGATTAAATGATTGCTAATTATTGTATTTGCCACTAATAGAATTTACAGAGTAAATAATACAAAGTAAAATATACAATAGGGTTAGTGGCGAGGAAGCCTAAAAAGAAACCATTAAGGGCTTATGTGAATTTAGGCTTCCTCTTAAAACTAACAGCAAGTGGATTGATATAACGAACTGGCATTTTTTCCTTGCGTTTTTTTTGCGTTACATGTATTCTAAATAATAACTAATCATGATTAATATTACGAAAGAGATAAGATTTTTTTTTTAAATTTAAAGGCAGGTCTGCACATACAGTACCGCCTGGAATTATTGAAGCATCTGGTCGCGGTAATACCGCGGTCATTGGACGCGGTATTACCTCACTATGGATGAGGTTTTACAGCGGTCAAATTATTCACTGCAGTGAAAGCCGCGGTCAAAATCCACGGTCAAATCAGAACTCTTAACGCCGGGTTAGAATTTTCCGGCTTTTTCGTGTCCAAGCATATACAAATAACGTGGATAAGATGGTATAAACTGCAGGTTTCTAGGTTTAGAGAAATATATAGAATCCACAGAGTAATTACAACAACTCAGATTTTTTTTTTTTTACTTGATACAGTATGGCATCATCACCACGAGACAAGTCTCTTTCCCAGAATTCTTTTTGGTAGTGTCAAATGCCCCACCATTCGCCCTGGTTTAGAATAATGCCTGATGCCCAGGCCGATATAAGGTTACAAATGCTCCACTCTCGGGATTTCAAAGTATGCAAATACCCCACCATGTCCCAGGGGGGATGGGCATTGCTGGAATTGACATTTTGCTTGTGGTAGGGAATAACAAATTATAAGGGTCTGTGAAAAAATATGTACTATGTAGCCCATTAATGGATGATTGGAGCGTGTTATTTTTCTAATTTCTTTGTGTATTTGGTCACTGGATTAAATTGAGTCCAGGGATATTTGAGCCAGATCTCTGTAGCAACTGTGTTTTTCCCCTTTAAAGTAGATGTAGAGTGGTTATAATTAGCTTATCACAGTGTTATGGTCATGGAGGTATCAATTGTGGTGGCAATTAAGGGCATTCATAACCTGAATCTAGTCTTTATTTTATAATTTTATGTTATTGGGTTATATACATGTAGGGATCAGTAGGAAAGAGTATTAAAAGGTGCCAGCAAAAGTTCACTCTACTAGCTGAAATGAATGCCTAATGTATATAATAAAGACCTGCCTTGAATAAATGGCACCTTAAAAGAGCTCAGTTTTTAGAAAAAAGCCATGCATTATAAAAATACAGATCTAGATTTCATTATTTTAATAATTAATTACCTTGTTTTCTCCAGGGAAGATCACTAACTCCATAATCATATCTTAATTCGGAGTTAGCTTCAATGTCACAACTGGCAAAAAGGCAGAGGTAAGTGCACCCATTTAAAGAGATCTTTTTCATATGTGCATTTGCTTTTGCCCTGGGTCTATCATTTACGAGTCGCCCCAGACCAGTTGAATATGTTGCATCAATGCTGGAAACAAAAACAGTTGTTTGAACATACAAAATTAATGTGTTTTTAGAGATCATAATCAGTTAATATTATTAATAATAATAAATGAAATTAGTTATTTAATTATAGTGCATGCACCGTGATAATCCAATTAAGTGCTCAGGATGCTTAACGGGCGAGTGCTTAAATTACATTGCAGAAAGGTACTTATTTAGGACAGGGCACTTATAAATATTAAATGCTTTATATTTATAGGCCTAACTTTTTTATTGCCAGGAAGATTAAAAAACAAAAGCTGCATTTGAAAGACCTTATCTTCTCAGAGATAGATAACTTTATTTATTAGGGTGGCCTATTCAGCTGCAAGGCTCAGTGGTATCAACTGGTCATGTATCCATATCATAATTATGCTCACTTAAAAAATAATTAACATTAAATCTACATTATATTATTAATTAAATCTAAAAATAAAAAAATACATTTCAGTAATCAATCAATCAATTAATTAATTAACTAATTATATTTGTCATATCAAATAAAGAAACTCCAAGAATGCAGTAGCTGTTCACTTATATAGTATTGTGAACCATGAAGTGATATTAATGATTATTTTAGGCTTTGTCTTGTGGAATCCCAAAAATCTTCATTTATCACATCTAGATACAATGTAGATGTTATGCATAATGGCTGCCACCTAATTTTCATAAACTGGAAGATTAATGTGTACAGAGAAACTATTGCTACCACATGAAAGATTGTACCTAAATTAGTAATTGACCACAGTTTGAAAGCAATGTTTCAAGTTGCAATAACACTTCCATTTAGGCACCTACATGTATGTTTATCGATTATCATCGTTTTACCTTACATGTAATTCACAATTACGTTACAGAAATTATGCACAAAAAATTGATAAAACTATACAAGGTTAAAACATTTTATTGTGCCACTCAAGATCAAAGGGATTTTATAATTAATGTAACACTTTAATCTCCAGAACTATATTAATAAAGGCAATTAAGCTATAAAGGCGCTTTCCTTTTAACCGAAATGACTTCTCTGGCTGTCCCCGCATAATTTTTTTTTCACTAAATGGCTAACACCATCACTACTGGGCGACCGGTCATTTCGGTTAAATGTAAAGGACAGCAAGAAATGATTATCACTTGACTTTGTATCAGTTACAGGTACGTTTAGACTCCATAAGAAAATAAAGCGTATACACACTCGACTGCGACTTGTCACATGTAAATGTACATCAATCGGCCCTTACTGTCAGAATACATAACAGAACAACTTTCAAACATATTATATCAGTTCTATAATATGTACATTCCTCCCAAAATGTTCGTTCAACCATTCATGAATTTTCATATTCAGTTCTTTTCCAGTCTAGACAAGACAAAACAATGGATATGTTGTAGGTTGTTTCTAATTTCAAGTTGTTTTTCAAACAACCTAGGTTGTTTCTCATTTCTGATCATTTTTGAAACAACCTAGGTCATTTTTATTTTTTTAAATTACCTAGGTCATTTTGACATTTCATTTCGAGTCTTTTAAATGTTGGATAGCATTACATTTGTCTGTTATTTAGTGACTTAATTAAACCTAAACAACCAAAATTATTGATTGTAGCTCTTAAAATACCCAAAGTGAGCAGCCCTTGTTGACGTTTAGGGTTTTTTTAATGTAGGGTTAGGTTTTGGATTAATTAGTTCACAGGACCATTGAAGAAGCATTATACTTGTCTGTTGTTTTAGTGACTTAGCTCAAAATACCCAAAATTAGAGAGCAATTGGTTACTGTTAGGGTTACTTAAATGTTGGGCTAGGGTTTGGATTAGTTTGCAGGACCATTAATTCGATTTTAATATAATAGTGTTTAATAAGGAATTATTTTGTTTGGAGTGGGGTGTAAATTGGCTTTGATAAATCTGCTTGTTATTGGCACTTGTTCCGCATGGAAACGGCAAAGTGAAAACATAACTGTTAATAATGTTTTGAGTTATTTCTGTGTTAGCAGTTCTCGATCATTTATCCATTTTTACGTCTTTTCACATTCTCTGAGGAATTCTTTGATTAGAGAACAACAGACTTAATTTACCAGACAATAATTTATAATACAGTGTTACTTTGATCCACTTCAATTTTTTTCTAGACACAGTGGTCAGTGTTTTATTCCATTGGAAAAGCTGAGTCTAACGAGTACGAGCCAGCTTCCAAGATCCTCTACACTCGTTAGTTTAATACTGAGATACTATTTAGCTCTTGAATCGTAAAAATCTTCTTCTAGATACAATGTTAGAGGTGATGCGCTTTCTTTTGTCTTTATTTTAGGTCAGTGATTACTGTAAGTTGGTTCGGTTGACACAGTTTGTTTCGAAGTACGAGTGGAGTCGTAATAAAGTCAAGAAACAAAGTATTTTTCTGGATTTAGCTTCCTTACTTCCCTTGAGTTGCTGCAGCTTTCATAAAAGAACGCAGAGTCAACAGCAACTTAATCTGTGTTACAGTTTCGTCCTGGTTTAATGTTGTTCATGCTATGTTTTCGAAAGATGTTTCAAAGTCTGATTTTGTTAGTAGTACGCATATGCACATAACGAGAGGGACTTGGTTTGACGATTAGTCACTTGGAGAATAAATGATGTGTTCAAATCAACAAGCGCTTTCGTTGCGCAGTGCGATTAAATCCACTGGATTAATATCTACCAGGCATTCCTTGTGATTCGGCCAAGTTAAGCCCGACCGGGCAAGGTTAGTAAGTGGATGGGTGACCGTCAAGGTAAGTGGTACAGTAAGGTGTGTCAGGGGGGACAAGGAGAACATTGAGAGGCAGTGGGAAGGGAGGGGAGGGAAGTAGAGGGGAGGGGTGGGTTGCCAAAAAATATTTTGTAGGGGAGGGGTGGGTGATTTTTTTCTTATTAAATCCACCCCCCCCCCCCCCCCCCCAAAAAAAAAAAAAACTAAACCCCTTTTTTTTATGAATCCCAAAAAATAAAAAAATCCCTTTTTAGAATCATTGATATTCCAACCTAGGTTGTTTGAGAAACAACCTGAATTGAGAAACAACCTACAACAGATATATCAGTAGTTGTGAGACATCATTTACATGATCGTGACAAAGAATCTGAAATCAATTGCAACCAATCGATATCAATCTATAATCTCAATAACGTTAATTGCTCAAAAAAGTTGTGATATCGATTTTTATCAATTGACCAATACATTAATCAATATCAATTAACTAACGAGTATTGATTAATATCGATTTATTGATTGATTTTCCTATTTCGATTTTTATCAATTGAACATGCCGGGACAACAAGTAAGGTTACACAAAATTTCTACTTTGGAATTTAATTGCATTTCAGCGTAGCGACTAAGTTAAACTTTATTATTCCTAAATACTCTGAGACCCTGACCCACAAACACAATAACAGCACTTTGCAGTGGTGGGTCCTGGCCCACAATATCCACTGTATTATCATTATCATTATCATTGATAACCACAATGTACATGTAAATCTGTAATTTATAGCAGCCATAATCTAGTATGTAATATCTATGCTTACAAGTACAATGTATCACATAATGCTTACAATTTTGAAAATGACTACTGGATAGTTGATAAACTTTATAATCTAACACTTGAAAACTGAACTTGTAACTACTGTAACTAAATCCTATCTTGTTGAAAACCAGAAGCACACTGGAGCTGACTCTATCACTTGACAGTTATATACAATAATTATGTAGTGCCTCATACCATCATAACAAGGGCTCCAGGCCCTCTCGTCCATTTAGGAAACTATTTCTCTTTACACTACCCATTCATTGCATTCATAGTCCATTGCAAGAGAAATATATTCTGCTTTTCCCCCACTAATTTAAATGATTTTTACTCAAAATTATAGCTCATACAATGAGCAATGAGCAGATATTTTTTATTATTTGTAGGTTTCAAACTAAACTCTGCCAAGTCAAATAACTGCACGAACTACCAGTGTTTCAGAGTCAGCGTTACAAGAAGAAATGTGATTGACTGTACATGTAGAAACGTTTTCCAATGCTCTGAACTGTTCAATAGAGGGAAAATGTTCAAACTTTGCAGATTGAAATAAAGTGTTGCATTTTTTCGCTCTGCTCATGTGTGACATGTATGTGTTACAAGCAAAATTTCACTGTTGACATGGATTTTGACTCTATTTTCTCTAAAGAAAATAAGTCCTTTTATTTCCAAAGGCTGGCATAGCATTCTTCAAGCATCACTTACAATAATA
Organism: Actinernus sp. WN-2022; assembly: GCA_030867875.1. NCBI lineage: Eukaryota > Metazoa > Cnidaria > Anthozoa > Actiniaria > Actinernidae > Actinernus > Actinernus sp. WN-2022. The sequence continues at coordinate 44,859,066 of JAOWCC010001751.1, forward strand.
AAATAAATAGCTTTCATTCAGGTGCCTCAGGTACCACATTTTTTCCAAGAATGTAACAACCACCCCCAAAAGCACATTGTGATTGTGCAACTCATCACAGAGACATGGATCTCTTGCATTTATTTATTTAACAAACTAGCTAAATATTACATGGTGCCAGAAGTACAACCACTGAGACTCTTTGAGGAATTTTAGTGGAATTTCAAGTAGGTTTTGGCTGAAAAGAACACAGAGAAGCTAGTTTGCCTACTAGACATGCCATATGAAAATTCACCGCTACCACAACCAGTTGAAAGTCTTCCACAGCCAGAGCATGTTAACCAGGTATTTACATCTAATATTGCTATATATACTATCAAGACACACATGGAAATCTAGCGAACACTTAGAAGAGTGGCGAAACAGTAACAAATTTGAATGTGAAGTCTGCAGGCAGCTACAAAATAATGTATATACATGTACTAGCTAGAGTCACAAGAGCACATTCATTACATGCATTGGCCCTAAAGCTCTTGAAATCCACTGTGGCCTACCATAATCTCAACAGAAGTGGGAAGGGGTAAGATTGACAATTAAAAAGTACTTGAACTGTGGAATGATTATGGCACTGGAAAACAAAAATTATCTTTGAACGCTATAAGTTTCAGAACCACATACAAAAACAGGGCGAGATGTGACAACATTATTCCTACATTCACAGACATGTGACAAACTGATGCGAGACCAGAATGATTGTATGTGGTATCTGCAAGGACAATGCAGTCAGATGAAAACTACTCTAAGAGTCTAAGTTGATGCTTTCAAAGTGGATGCATTGATTATTGTAGAGCAGCTGAAGCTAGCATGTACAAATAGCCAGTTTAAATTGCCTCTCAACCACATTTTTTTTGTTGTGTTTTCGAAAAGAGAAGATAATTATTTTTGAGTAATTCTGTGAAAAAAGGTTTGAATTTTTGTTAATCCTTGACTTTTTATGAGCGATTGTAAACGTGATCTGATGGCAAAGCGCCGCCATTAGAATTGTGACGTAAGTGAAGGATTTTTCTTTCTGAGCATGGATCAATACGCATGTTTCTCTTTCGTAAAGTCAACCGACTTGTGCCTTTTTCTGGCTAATGAACTCTCATCTACCCAGAATGGAATTTTTTGAAGACTGATATCTTGCTTGGCATCTGAACAGTTCCTGCAGCCCCCTACAACACACCTATTTAGTGTTTGAACATTCTTTTTTTCGAATTCGCTGACCACTACTTCCAACTACTCCGACTTCTCTTTTTAAATTTTGACGACTGAAACAGACACTTTTCCTTCACTTACGTCACAAGGCTCATTATAATAATTAGGACATGTACCACTACACACAGGATTTTGTCATCTTTAAATGCTCATTAAAAAAAATCAAGGATTAATGCAAATTCAATTTTTTTTCACAGAAATGCTCAATTTCGAAAATAAAATAACAATTTGGGGGTTGAGGGGCACTTTAAAGATATTTTGAGCTACATGTATGGCTCTGAAGCCATGCACCTGAGCTACACAAAGGAAAGACCAAGACCTGAAACAGCAAGCAGAAAACAAGCTGCCAAGTAAGTAATTGTACGTTCTGTGGCCATCAGTATGAGAGAAAGAAAGAGCATAATTTTGGCAATACCTGTTCCAGGTGTTTTAAGAATTAAGAATCACTTTGCTGCAATATGTTACCAGGATGAGCACACTGCAGACAGAAGAAACACCCAGTAGAGAAGAGTCCATACAGTAAGTGATGACCTCCAGGAAAGCGAGGAAGAGTCATCACTGTCCAACCAAGCTGAGAATACCTACATGTACATGTATGATGTAAACAGCATTGCGTGCGGTAGCAGCAAGAGCAAGATATTTGCAACCATGGAGATAGCAGGTAAACCAGTAAAAATGCAGACACTGGTGCATCCTGTAATGACACTGCTGCCTCCAAAACATCTCCCAGGAAATACAGAGGTCACTCATTACATATTCAAAGCCCAAGATGACAGTTATGGGTATGGCAAGAGTCAGCATATGTAACTCCAAAAATGGTAAGAAATACAGAGCAGAGTTCATCACTGTAGAAGATGCATTAATTTTGTGCCACTCCTCAGGGCATGAGCTGCACAGCGGACAGAAACAGCCTGTGACTCAACACTACAAGTGATGAAGAAAGTGATCCTTAATGGATGTGCCCGACACAAAAGAAGCCAAGTACAGTCCATAGCTACTTCAGTGTTCATGACGATATGTCAGTACATGACAGCATCATATTCAAGGGACTCAATCAGATGACTTGTCATATCCCAGACCTTCTTGTTACATGTGGTCGTTGCTGGAGCTTTTTCCTGTATTTATTTTAGTAAGGGAGCACGTCCAAATATCGGGCGGAAATCCGATTATCGGAATCGGATCCGATGCCCTTTCCGATACTTGAGCATCGGGAAAATGTAGAGGTACTTTCAAGTCTTGTCCGATTCCGATCGCAAATATTCCGATCCGATCCGATCCGATTGAACAATTCAACAGTGACTTGTTCGGAACTCACATCGATCTGTCCGATTTCCAAGTTGCTCTATTAAATTTTTGTAAACATGATTTACGCCATCATGAGTTGACATAAACCCAAGTTCAACTCAGTGGAGCCGAACTCAATTGTCGTGCTGCTCAGGCAGCGATCCCACGCTTTGGAAAACAACAAACAGAAAGACAGACATGAAGAACTACATTTTTATTCGACCCGATAGAGCAACGGACATTGCATTGCATTTCGAAGAAATTTCGGCAAGCGTACGTGTTCATTGCACAATAATATTTCGTATTTTAACCTTTCTTCCACCAGGATCGATTTAACGCGTGACAAATTCGAATTCATGACAAACAGTTTTACAAAGTACAGCTATACAGTAAGATGGTTTATAATAAAAGTCCCCGTCAATTATGAACTGTCACTGAACCAGACGCGTGACTCATTTCTGACACAAATACCGCGGGAGCGCAATTAATTTCCATTTACGCGAACTGACTGATCTGATCCGATGCATTTAAAGCTCTTTTAATTCAAAAGGAATTGCACTTTCCCAGTAGAAGTTTTCTGGTAAGAGTATAGAAGTTTTTGCACGTCTTGATCAATATGACAAACGTTGCTTCAAAACTCTGTTGATCGATGTTCTGTAAAATATCAGACTGACACGTTCACGCCTGACTGATTTGCACGTGGAAATTCAGACTCCAAGAAGAGTTGAGATTTTTATACGCAAACATTTACAATGATTTCTGCCGAAACCTTTTAATACTAGTAACAAGACAAGTATCTGCCGTAAATGTGAAACTACACTGAAGCAAAAGTTTATTTGGTGTTATGCTTTGCGCTCAGCGAGTGAGTCAAGCTTTAAAGCGGGCCACATACCGCCGGTCTGGGAACTATTAGCGAGCAGCCGTTGTTTTGTTTATTTTACGGCTCACGATATTTCATGCTGCATGGTCCGAATTTACTTGAAAACTTCATGCAATGACTTTTACAAAGATCTGGAAGGCTGACGGATCTGAATATTATTGATACGGTAACTTTTACAAAATTGAACACTTCCATTCCTTTCGTATATTACCCTTCCGGCCTTCGATTCAAACCGGGTTCAAAGCATCAGATTTCTATTCTTAGCCTGATTATACTGACTGAACTGAAGTAAACTCTACAGTTGTCTTCCTGTACCGTTCGAAAATGAGCCGAAAAGTTCAGTTAGTCAAAGACCAAATAAAGTTTACAACTCAGGTTGGTCGAATTGACCGAGTGGATCGAAATTACGAAGCGACATTTCGAAGAAGCGAAGTTTCGTGCGGGCTTCCTTATCGTCAGCTAGCTAATGTTGGTGTACATATCATGTGTCCTATCTTTAATGATGCTACACTATGAAGAAATTTAGAGAAGTTGGGGAAGCAAAGAAAAAAAGTGTCAATATCAAAACTAAAACAATGACCATTGAAGTAGCAAGAAACTGGCATATTTCCACGCCGCTTGCGGAGCTAACAAACATTTCGATCTACAGTACACTGTTTTAAATCTCCTACATGTATCTATCATTAGTCCGTGTTTTAGTAAAGTTTTAATTAACTTTCATTAGGATTTTAATAATGCCCCAGCTATTTGCAATCGCTTCAAAGTTCGTTTGGTTGCTTATTAAGCGAATGCAGAAAACCGTGCTTTTCCTAGCGCGTAAGCGATCAGGTTTAATGGGTTGTGGTGGCGGCTGCATGCAGTACTGAACAAGGTCATCTGACAGATCAAAGACTGATACATATTTCCGTTCCGATTCTTCCGATTCTTTCGGTACCGATACTGTACTTTATATTTCCGATTCCCATTCTATCGGCACCGATTCAATCGGGTGGACCTTCAGTGACATCGGAATCGGATCTATTACCGAATGATCGGAATCGGTCAGGACCGATTCCGATATTTGGACGCGCTCCCTAAATAAACTTGCTAAATATTACATTGTAGACCACATAGCTTGTGGGAGTACAGCTAATCTGCTGGTGTTTACAGTATAATATTATTTATTTATAAATGATTAATTTATAGTTACAGGTTTAGTCAAGTGAGTAGATATTTTGTTTTCACAGTAACAAGAAAAAGGTTGAGGGAGCCATACAAAGAATCCCATTTAATTCCTATTTCCAGTTTTATTGAGCTTTGAAAAATTACGTTGTTGCAGTGACTTACCAATATGTCTTTCCTCGCAGGCCTTTAAAGTAATAGAGGAAGCTTCCATCTGCTTCTGGGTAGTTCCTCTCCCTTTGTTCTGCCTCAGTTTTGCTTATTTGTTCTCCCTTATAATGGAGAAGGAAGTCCCCTTTTTTGAATGGAACCTTGGTGAAGACCCCTTTACCTATGTGTGCAATGCAGAAATTACAATAATTATATATGTTGATAATAAAAACAGCAATAACAGTAATAATGATAATACATGTGGAAGCTAGGCCATAATAGTTTTGTTGAAGGATTTGCATCATATTTCCAATGGATAGTTAACAATGAATGATTGAAATGTATTTCTCTTGTAATGGACAAGGAATGCAATGAATTGGTAGTGCAAACAGAAATAAGTTCCTATGTTCACGAGAGGGCCTGGAGAGCCACTGTTATGATAATTAGGGTTATATAAACTGTCAAGAGACAGAGTCGGTTCATTGTGGTTCTGGCTCACAAACAGTTCAGTGTTTAATTTAATTTATGACAATTTACTATATAAATAACTAGGCAAGTCCAGTTATATATTCAAGTGTATTTATTCATCTCGGATGTATTTCACATCAGTTATATATACATGTACATGCATAATTATATTACTTATTATCGATGTTAGGCGCTTGGTCCCTTACGTACTAAGTACTTTAAGTAAGTACTTAAGAGTCATTGTCTGAGAAAACCGGGCAGAACCGAAAGATGGAGGTCGGCCGATTCCCTTAATTTTTTCAGCACTTACATGTGTAGTAGGTACCTGATAAGATTACGAACGGTGGTATTTAAAGTTCCACTCACCTTTTCGTTTCTGAGATTGACCACCCCCTCCATTTTTGGCCTAGACAGGCCGTAAAAACAGTTAAAACTGGGCTAACTTTGAAAGGCTATCAAAGTCACTATGCACAACTGACGGCTTTGCTACATTGTGTGTGCATTATCTACCATTTAAATAGCATGTTCACATTTGCAAAACTCTAGTCAGTTAAAAAAAAATTAAATATATATTCGGATAAAATTCGGTATTTTAGCTTATCACGAAAATCACCAGAATGGAGTCATTTTTAAGGGGCTGTTTCTCAAAAGTGCGGTAGTTTATTTCAACACTAAAATAATTTTTCAGTAGCCTACACAATTGCCGTCAAAAATCTGCAAAGTATTGATTGGCACTACTCAATGATTTGGCGTGAGCCGTGTGAGAAATAGCTGAAAATGTGCATATATTTTCAGCCTGAATATCAATCCGGCATGTAGATTTGTCAAAGTATTATATAGCATAACCTAATAAAAATGGCTCAGAAGACTATTACTTTACATCAAAATGTTTTAGGAAGAGGTAAAAGTGTAAATATTTGATGTTTACATATTCAGTAAAACTCACTGACCTTCAAAAGACTATTAACTAAAGTTATCGTTGTCTAGCTAGGGCAGTTGTGCTTTCCGTATCGCTTAATAGTGAAATAAGGAATCTACAATTAGCAGATCTATTGAGTTTTATGATAGCGGGCTATGATTATACATGATTCCTCATAACCAGTAAAAATACATGTAGCATTGGATCATTCTCAGAGAGGGTAACGTGGCATGTCACGCAAGACCGGCTGGACAATTTATTCAAGGTGAATTAACTAATCCGAGCTACATTATTTTACACTGCAGATGTTTTTCCTCAGACATGTTTTCATTGACATGTAACTTGAGGGAGGAGGATGAGAAATAATGCAGGGAATTGTTGGGATGTTCGAGTTAATACACCAGAAAAATGCTATTACATCTGAAAAAACCTCCTTGTAAAATTTAATCACAAAATGCAGGACCCCATAACCACAAGCGTTTTCACAGGTTTTGTTATTTTTAGATCATTTTTCCCGCCAGTTGGTGATTTGACCTGTGGTGGAACAAAATATGCCTCTTTAGCTACTTTTGCTATTCCAACATGGCTACTACGCTTTTGTGATTTTATTCCCTTGGGAATGATTGTAACCCAAGAATAGCGGGAACCCGTTCTACAATACAATACAACAATAGAATACAATATTCTTTATTTACAGAGGAAAGTAAAACAGTTCTAAAAATAATGTAAATGCACTGCAAAGGTGAATTTAATAGTTGATCGATTTCCAGGGAGAGAATATTCGTTCTTTGTAGAGGAGTGGCTGGATAAATGTTTTTGGTGATTTCCCGATAACATAGGGTTTGATCAGCTCCCATGGTTGTATCGTTAGAAATTCAGAGACTTCCGGACTGTGAATGTAAAATCCTCTCACCAATTGTGTTTCCGTCTCTGCAAGCAATTTATTTAAACAAGTTATTCCTTGCAAATATTTTATTTTTAAGTGCTCAGCTTCTGCAAACAGTTTTCAATTTTTCTCATCTCATCCCCTCCCCTCCAAAAAAATAATGGTTTGTCCCTAAGCTCTCTCTGGTTAGCAACATTTTCCATCAGTTGATCGATCAATCAATCGATCGTTCGACCAATCAGTCAATCAATCTGTCAAGGCGAAATAAAGGTAACTTACGATTACAAATGTAAGGTACAGGGTGACCTAGAATAACTAAAAAGTTAAACGAGCTAGGCCACCAAAAATGATAAATTTATATAATTTTAATTTATGGCCAGGAAGTATAATTGTAGTGGGTGATATGTTTTAAAGGCATAATAATAATATTTATTTACCCACGATAAATTTACAGCGTTGCTGATGTGGTCGTGCTTATAACTACGCTATTCTACCCTAATAATAATAATAGTAATATAAAACTAATTAACTTATACTAATTAATTAACTTATTCTATTCAGTTATTTACAGTAGTTCAGTGTTTCTTTTAAGATTAATTTTAAAACTATTAAGTGATGCAGTTGACCTTACATGTAGGTCGTTACCGAGACTGTTCCAAAGCCTCGTACCTCTGTATGTTATTGACAATTTCAGGTAGTTGGTTTTCGGTGTGGGTAGACTGATACAGTGAGTGTTACGTAAGGAGTATGTACTAAGTATTCTCTTAGGAAAGGCATTACATAGTACAGGAGGAGCTAGGTTGTGAAAACATTTATGTGCATGTTGACCAAGCATACATGTTGCAAATTATTATTGGATATTGAGGAAATTATTATTAACGATTAGTTATAATTAATATTTCTAGACATATCCTTTTGCTTAAATTTCTTTATAGTAAGTGCCCCACAGTTAGCGTCCCTTTCATAGTATTTGCATCAGTTTACTACAAACGTCGGTGGTGCATTCAGTGGTGTAAGGAGGGGAAGAGGGAGGCAAGGGGGTGGAGCAGTTGCCCCCTCCCTCTGCCCAGTCCCAGAAAAGAGATTGACAGTAGTCCTCAATAAAAATGTCCCAGAATTCATGAGTTTGCCCCCACCCCAAGAATGGAAATATGCAGAATTCATCATTTTGACCCCCCCTAGAATGGAAATGTCCAGAATTCATCATTTTTACCCCCCCCCCCCCCCCCCCCCCCCAGGATAGAAATGTCCAGAATTCATCGTTTTGGCCCCCAATTTTCAGGACCTTACTATGCCCCTGGCTGCATTAAAAGGTCATAACATTTTAAGCATTCGGGAATGTTAATTGTCGTTTAGTGTGATTGTAGAATGATTATCAGTTAAAGCAATGAATTGACTTATATTGCCAAAAGTCGTTGATGATGTATTTCTGAAATTTTTCGATCACGTCCCCTAAACTGCGGCATTTGACTAATCGGTAAGAAAAAATAGTGGGGCATTTTTGACCAGCTTTTCTGCCTGGGTAGTGGGGCGTTTGATGGAAAAAATCCGAAAAATTCATATGCCTGGGGGTTGCCCGGGGAAGGAGGTATGCCCGGGTTTGAAATTGATTGTAACATTATTGATAATAATATGAAGAAATTGTCATTCAAAACCTGCTACAACTCAAGCATTTAGCAATACTTGTTTTTTTTCTATTTCAAAAACGAGCACTGAGTTTGCAGTATTCTCTGGCATTCAAGAGTAAAGTGCTCGAAAGAATGGATGGTAACTGTAAAAATGTGAGACGCTTAAAAACTGCTGATCGTTATTTTGTTTCTTAGTGGTTGTTTATGTTTTGGTTGACATTCTACTCAGCTATCATGACAAAATTCGCCTTATCCTGGTTAGACTCAGTTCAACAGTTTTCCAAACAGAATGCTCACTTTTTGGTCTGATAACATGACTTCATGTATATCTTATTGTCCTGGGTTCGGTTGTTCAAAGCAAGGGTAACTTTATCCCAAGGATAGCGCTAAATCTATAATTGTATTCTGTACATTTTACCCTCGGGTTAGTGATTTAATCCCGAGTTAGTGCTTACCCTCGCTTCGAACAACCGGCTCCTGGTGTATAAGTAGTACTAGGATGGTGGGAGGGAGGACGATATAGACAAAAGTGAAACAAGGTACGCCGTGAAATGTACATGTATGAAGTATTTGCTCACAGCTATAAATCAAATCAGTGAAGGTATCGGCGGGATATACTTTTTGCAATTAATAAAAGCCTGTAGCTATAACCGATGCTAAAATACTGGCAGACTAAAATACTACTGAAATAAATGCTAAGATAATGGAAGACTGTGGACCTTTGCCGCGCGACCATGGTTGCAAATTTAGCGAAGTATCATTGCTTGTGACTTCTAAAACTGTAATCCACATCTCAAAAATGGACAATAAAGTTATCTTGCTGTTAAATAAATCTGCTAGTCACGTTTGGCACAAATGACCCTAAAATCAATCACTTTGCTATATTTTCAAAAGTTTCCAACGTAGAAGATTGATTTTTTATGGGAGGATGAAGACCAATGACCAAAACAAAATCCAATGATTTGAACTACCGTAGACATCTTGATGATGTCACAGTTACATCATGTATCCATTTATAATAGGTTTCTTGATGTTTTCAATTACCTTTTAAGAGGGAGAAAAGTTATTAAATGTTGAATTTTGGTAATTTTCCCGGCAAAATTTGGCAGAAAATATTCAATACAGAACCATTTACAAAATAACTTCTTCATTCATCTTTTAGAGTTTAAAATATTTGTTTACGACAATCTAGCAATCAAAAGAGTAAATCGGTACCCACAACCGTATGTTTTTAGAATTTTTGATTTTTGAAAGGAAATACTAATTAAAATTCACAGTGAAAAAGAGGATACTTCATTATGACGTCATATATGTTTGGAAACGTCTTTTAAAAATAACTATTCGAGTATTTTTCGGGTATACTTACTGTACACTGAATTATAGCCGCAATATGGTCTTTTTATGTTTCTTCGATTTAGAAAGCATGACTGATGTCAGACCCATGACGTCAGAGAATCTGACATCACAGGAATCTTCAGTTCCTAATAACTCAGCATATATTTATCGTAGAGACTTTAAATTTGTGGCGATCAAAAACACATATTTATGTTGTTGTGATAACAAAGTCATGCTTTTTTTCAAACATATAGGTAATGCGGAATTTGACCTTAAAAGGAGTTGTTCGTTATGACGTCACAATAATGTCAATATACAAACGTGTTTGATATTCCTAAAGACGTTATTTCATTTTAATATTAACATACACAAATTTCGTTAAATTTGACAACGAATTAAACAAAATGTGCTGGTTTATATATGTTTGGCTCGCTTCGTAGTGATCGATTTTGAGGTAACTTAATATGCCATGCATGAGTTCTGTAGCCTGTATATTTTCCAATAACCTGAATGAATAGTATCAGTATACCAAAAAAACGTGTTGGGGTGGGAGTGTGCTGCCCGGTTCTCAAAACCATGGCGCTATTTCAGACCAAAATATACGATTTTCCATACCATTTTTCAGACCTGTACTCTATTTTACAACAAGTGAAATATTTAAAAATGTGCAGTCTCATACTTCTCTGTGAAAATCATACCCTATTTCAAACTAAAAATGTGAACTTTATTACCCTATTTTACACTAAGACAGCTCGAAACCATACCCTTTAGTTTGGCGTATACCCTTACAGCGTATGTGTGGGAGTACCACCCCCACCCCCCTCCCCGGGGGACATAGTCCACCCGATTCGAGTCAAATTTTGCTACAAATGTTTTTGTTGGGGTTTGTCGATTGCCTATATTACAATGTAGTTACAGTAATGTAAGAAGGGAGCACAAATTTGAAATATTAGCAAAGAAAAAGGCGATTTAATTTATAGGTAGACCAATCCTTTCTCCATTTGCCGGTATCGATGCATCAAGTTGTTTGTTCTCGGTTGAAAAATGATAAACTTATCATACCGGTAAACTACTAGCCCTAAACACTTATTAAAACGTTTGAAATATCTTCTTTAAAAGCCTTTCTTTTGTAAGAAGCTAACAATATTGACACTGAAGCTACTTATTCACTTGGCAAACTACACCACCCTCGTAAGTAATATTTTGACCTTAGCCATCCCATTATTGGTTCTGGTTTTATTTTTGACTTTCTTTTTCCTTTTCCTTTTTCTACCTAAATTAAAGCAATTAGCGGGAGGGTTAGGCCTTTTTTTAAACAAACACAAGAAATGACTTTGAAAAGATAACAGTTAAAATGCAAACCCCTTTTCAGCAAAATATTACATCACAAATACTTTTAATGCGCTAAATAGAAAAACAAAATAAATTAAATATCATTTCAGGAACTATCGTATTCACTCAAGGATAAGCCACACCTTTTTACCCAAAGTCTTCGTTTAAAATCGGGGGTGCGGCTTATCTGCGAGAACATCTACAGAACATAAGGTCCGGAAATTTCCATAAATTAACATTTAAAAGAAATACTAAGCTATACTAATAAATGCTACACCAAACCAAAAGAAAGTAAGCACTGGCCATTGCTTTTGCAAGTTTGGTGGCTCCTAACAGATCCGTTTATGTTGTAAATATTTGTTCCTCCGCATTGACCGCAAGTGATTAAATTCCACGCTAAATGGCACAATGTTTCTTTGCACTTTAATAATAATAATAATAAAGTCTTTATTTACAGAGGGTAGCACTAAATAGCAAAGCTAACAAACTTGTGGCCCTCAATAACTTGCACTTTAACAGCAAATTTGTCAAACAGATCTTCCACCTCTCTTTGAGTAACAAGTTTTTCTCCAATAGATTGCTTCCAGATATCCTTTTAGGCATGATATAGCAACAGACAGCTGATGAAAAAGCAAACTACACTTCATTCAGCGAAAACAAAACTTTTAGTGTTCTCTCTCTTCCAACAGGTACCTGGTTACTAAGCTACGGACGAATGTGAGCACGTTGTTGGCTTCGTTGACATGTAAAACTCGATCTAAAAAGTGATCTGAATGAACAGATCCCGGTAAACAAACACTATGGAAGGATAAATAATATATCTAGTATAAAGTACATTGTATGTAGACATGAAGTTTATACTATTTCAGAGCTGAAATTACAGGTACAACTTTGGAGTTTTCTCCAGTTTGAAAGTCCGATGAAGGTTTATACAATGTACGTGTACATTTGATATTCTTCAAAAAAACTTGGGGTGTGGCTTATCTGCAAGTGCGGCTTATCCGTGAGTGAATACGGTATATACATTTTATACCCTACATGTAAATGAAGACATGGCTCTGAGGAAAAACATCTGAAATACATATAATATATTGTACATGTACCTCTGTCAGATTTATTGTTTATTCGGCTTGAAGAATTTGTTCAGCCGGTCTTGTGTGACACGTCACGTTTAACCCTCTCTGAGAATGATCCAATGCTACATGTATTTTTACTGGTTATGAGGAATCATGTATAATCATAGCCCGCTATCATAAAACTCAATAGATCTGCTAATTGTAGATTCCTTATTTCACTATTAAGTGATACGGCAAGCACAACTGCCCTAGCAAGTCAACAATAACTTAATTTCACTGGAAATTGACCTGGGTCTTTCGAAGGTCAGCGAGTTTTACTGATGTAAACATCAAATATTTACACTTTTACCTCTTCCTAAAATGTTCCGATGTAAAGTAATAGTCTTCTGAGCCATTTTTATTAGGTTATGCTATAATACTTTGACAAATCTATATGCCGGATTGATATTATGATTAAAAATTTGGCAGGGAAAAATGTTAATATATGCACATTTTCAGCTATTTCTCACATCATTGGCTCACGCTAAATCATTGAGTAGTGCCAATCAATACTTTGCAGATTTTTGATGGCAATTGTGTAGGCTACTGAAAAATGATTTTAATGTTGAAATAAACTACCGCACTTTTAAGAAACATCTCCTTAAAAATGACTCCATTCTGGTGATTTTCGTGATAAGCTAAACTACCGAATTTTATCCGAATATAAAAAAATATATTCTCAGACTAGAGTATTTCAAACGTGAACATGCTATTTAAATGGTAGATAATGCACACACAATGTAGCAAAGCCGTCAGTTGTGTGTAGTGACTTTGATAGCCTTTCAAAGTTAGCCCAGATTTTACTGTTTTTACGGCCTGTCTAGGCCAAAAATGGAGGGGGTGGTCAATCTCAGAAATAAAAAGGCAATTGGAACTTTAAATACCACCGTTCGTAATCTTATCAGGTACCTACTTTTAACTGGTGAAAATATTAAGGGAATCGGCCGACCCCCATCTTTCGGTTCTGCCCGGTTTTCTCAGACAATGACTCTTAAGTCAAGTGTGTAACTATGGATATGATGGTGGTAATAATAATAACAATGGTGGAGGTTGTGGGCCTCACTCAGGACCCATCACCGCAAAGTGTTGCTGTGGTATATTTCAGGGACTCAAGGGAACTATTCATGTAGGAAGTTTATATGTAGCTAATTTGCCCTCATATCTCCTCCTGTAGCAAAGCATTTAAAAAAAATGGGAAGCCCTGGCTGAATGACAGTTTCTCTTACTCAAATAGGTCTTTCTTTTAAAACAACTTGCTTTCAATATTGAATTAAAAATAATGAATAAAATTGCACATACCAATATTGTCGTTAATGAATTTTGCTTCAAGACCGGGCTGATCCTGTTGTCTGTTAATCCATGTTTTTGCCTGCTCTGATGGGGACTTATTGAAGTAATAGGTAAGAATAAGTATTGATAAAATCATTATTTTTTAATCACAGTTTAAATAGCTCAGTTATTCACACTATATACATGTACATGTAATCACCTACAATGTATATTAAGTAGTCATATCCAAGTATGCTTGTAGGGTCTGAAGTGCTATTTCAAACACGAATTGTAGTGTTTCATCAGGGATTCCAAATATTGAGAAAACAATTGAAACCCGAGAGGCGTAGCCTTGAGGGTTTTATTGTTTTCGAAATATTTGGAATCCTCTGATGAAACACGAACAATGACTGTTTGAAATTACTTCTCATGCTCGAATGCAAAACCGACAATTTACATACGCTTCTTTTCAAACTTCGATCATTAGAGAGTATTGTTTTACCGTTTGACTGTTGTACCTAATTATTCAATAGATGGCTTATTATTCTTTTGTGATGGCAGTAATTTCAACTAGCGTACTAGTAGAGTAGTGGACAAGAGTTAGTACAAGCAGTCGGGAGGGTCGAGGTTCGAACTCCAGTGGAGGCAGACTTTTTCTTTCAATGTCATTGTTTATTTATTTACTTCTTCGCTCCTTACTTGTAGTTTATCAGTATGCAATTAGTTAGTGGTTCATGAATATGATGATTAAGAAATATTGATCACTAGGGTTGGAAATCTGATCAAACACTAGTGCATTTGGAACTGGTGTTTCATTGGATGACAAGATGCATCCACCTGATGAAGCTTCGAAGAAGGGTTTCACCGGGTATCAAGACCCATGCATGTGACCAAATACAGTTCCTCCATTGGATGACTATCTCATGAATTATTAATGAGTTTGAGAAGTGAACTTCAAACCTACTTTTTTGTGTTGAAATGTGTGTTTACATTTGCAGTAAGTACATTATTAAATTCAAATTACCTGCCTATTGGTTGTCATTAAGGGTTGTAACCCAGAGCACCTGTCACACTCAATATTATGGGTGTTGTGGGTGTACGTTCTTCATGTTACGAGTGCACAAAATCCATTAACTTATGTAGTAACATTGTGTAACTTAATTTGTGCCTTGAAAATTGATACCTTTTTGGTGAATACTGGTTGGGAATTTGCATAACTTTTAACAATAATGCAATAAGTTTACGAAAGTCCCTAAGGTTGACAGTCTGTATATATGTAAAATCTAATGCCTGTTGAGTGATTGCGAGCCAGGTTGGTGCAAATCGAGGTCAGTGCATGCAATTTGATTGTGGTCAAATGTATCTATAGTTTCAGGTGGTACGTATACTGTATGTGTGTTATCAGGGTCACAATGGGAGACAAATCCAAATTAACACCATTCACACTCCAGTGTGTAGTTATATAAAACCTACTTGTAATTACTTTTCGTTGGTCTTTTTAAACAGCTTGAAGATCACTTAATGAGTAGAAATTTTAATAAAGAAATGGTAAACATGCAGCATGCATCCATCAAGTTATGGACACATGCGGGAGGTTGCTAAACACGAAAGAAGCATAAGAGACACTCGAGGCAAAGCCAAGAGTGACTATACTGTAGCTTCTTGAGTGCTTTAAATAGGCAACCTCCCAAGTGTGTCTAATTAACTTGATGGATGCACAGCTGTGGCGTTTACCATTTATTTTATAACCTAACCACGACAATAATTAAAGAGCAAATAATGTTTGTGATGAAATTAAAATTCTTAGTACATGAAGTGTGCGAAAAAAATTGCATAACTTAAGCTGAGCCCTGACGCAACTGTTGATGTTCCAGTGCAAAAACAAGTCATTCATTGATCTCTGCTCTGTTTATTCAAACCTTGATCTCAAGGAAATAAAAGAGGAGATCTAGCCAGGCTGCTAAAAAGTTCTTCAACTGCAAGTGAAAGACATTTATTCAGTCCTTTTGTTGGAAGCAATCGCTTTGGTAAAGCAAAAATTTCGAAAAGGGTTCATTCATCTGTTGAAAACGGAATAGCTTTTGGCGGAATTGAAAACGATCTGCACAACACTACAAGTCATTGGAGCAATCGTCTGAGCCAGAGGTTTGAAATTCGTCGTTTTTCCTATGGAGTGAACTGTCAGCTGAATTGGCTTGTTGCTGTTAATTGCCATTAATTTTGTACCAGTACAGGATATGCTTGGAACAATTTATCGAAGTAAGTTTGTTTGTTGTTCTCTAAAATTGTAAGTTTAATTACTTTCACATCCAAAAGTGTCAATAAAATTATTTTGTTGTAAAATGAACTGTCTGAATGTGGAGCTATAGTCTATATTCTGAGGTTTATTCATTTAAGTCCACTATATGTACACCTCTGGCTCTTTGGCAGTTTTCGACTCGACTGATATAAGTTTAGTTCCTACCAAATAAACCATTGTGGTTTCTTTTAATTACATGTAGCTCATAAAACTTGTCTGGATTTTTTTAATAACCAAAAATGCTGCCCCTTTACCTCTAAATATTGAGATTGAACAGTTTGTCGTCTTTTTTTGTCTGTCCTTTCTGAATGTTTCAGGATCTTTCCCTTTCTGGTGGCTCGGAAAAAATAAATGAAGCTCAAAATTTGCCAAGACAGTTGCTAAACAAAATTCTCTGTCACTTGGATTAGAGTTTTTCTCTAATTGTCCTGTAAAATAGTTTTCGTGGGAAAAGAAATTTAAGAAAAAAGAAAAAATTGGTGCAATCGTGAACAAAATCTGATGTGAGTGTGCAACCCATGGTCAAATGGTCCATGGCTATTAGCCAATCAGAGCACTTGGTTTATCGTGGTCATGTTATAAGAGATTTTAGCAATGGATATTGCCAAAAACATCATTTGTGACAATCGCTTATACATTGTAGCTTTTACATACATGCACATAATTGATTTTTTTCTATACATACCAAAAGTATATGTTGTAGGTCAATTAAATTAACCCTTGAGGTCAAATTAACCCTGAGGCAATTTAATGTTGATCAAATTGACCTCAGGATCGAATCAACTACCGGGTAAGTCATATTGACCTAATACGAATGAAACGGGGGGTAAACTGACCCAGTACCATATTTATCAACCATTTTCTGATACTATTTGACTCAATGGGTAACCTACATGTAGGTCAAATTGACGTGGATCAAATCAACTAGATGATATATTGACCCAATAATAATAATAATAATGGCCATATTTATATAGCGCTATATCACCACAGTCTCATGGCGCTTTACATATTACTGACATATCCTGTGAGGGATTTTTTGTCGGACTGCTTACGGCACTAATAGCATCCACGCAGTTTACAATGTTGAGTGTGTGGTTAGTGCAATGGCCAGGCTGCTGTACCGAGTGACAATTCCCTGCTCTTTTTCGAGTAGTACAGCAGATTCTTTCACGTCCCCTTCAAATACTGATTAGAAGTAGGAGACAATTAATGCCAACAGCTTTTAAACTTCCCTGCCCAAGGACGTGGCTGGGATTCGAACCCCCGACCTCCTGCACTCTAGACCGTGCTCTACCAACTGAGCTAAGCAAACGGAACTATGGGAAACTGACCCAGTACCACATTTACCAACCATTTTCTGATACTATCTCTCAATCCGGGTAACCAGTAGATCAAATTGAGTAATGGATCGAACTCGAATCATATATTGACCCAATACCAAACGAAACTAAGGGAAACTGACCCAGTACCATATGTATTCACCCCAAGGTGAAACTGACCATCTGCCAGTACAGTGTACTTGCCAATACAGACATGATTTATTGCATGGTTGCCACCCATCAGGGAAATAAATGCTTGACTTTTTGCTGACCAATTTTAATAAGACTGTTCAACATTCCCTCATCCAAAACAACTGTAGCCTCCCCTTGCAGACACTGAGCAGGGGTTTCAATAGAAGGCGGCTACCGGCGATAAACCGCCGGTTACTTTGCTTCTTACCGCCGGCTACTTCACACGATCATTGTGTTTTTCTGTTAAGTGTTGAGTAAAGTTTACTAAGGTAAACCACCGCCTCTAACGTCAGGACTGCCGGTTGCCTAAAAACTTATTAAAACCCCTGACTGAGGCATGAGGGGCCAATTCGTAGCAACCTAAAATAAAATTCCCTGACTTTTTTCTGACTTTGATAAAAAAAATAGAATTTACCTGACCAGATGCAAAATTCCCTGTCTTTTCCCTGACCATGAAAAAAAAAATCCCTCACGATTCCCTGACCTGTGAGTTACTGTGTGCAGAAGCCAAAGTGGAATTGGTAAAAACATGGTTCACTTACTTGGTAAATTTGGTATTCAAGGATCAGTTTCAGATATTGGGTCAATATCACCTAGTTGATTCAATCGAGGTCAATTTGATCTAGGTTGATTTGACCCATATCAATTTGATCTATATGCTAATTTGGCTCAGGGTCAATTTTACCTACAACATATTCATGTATGGTATCTACTAAGTTTCCGTACCATATATACATGTACCTATTTGAATTCACACACATGTAGATAGTTGCGGATAATTGCCAAATAAACAATGATATAAAAACTGCATTGACATTTAATTCCCTAACTTGAGTTAAGCAGTACATTGTACTTAGTGAAATTTAAAATGTTAAATTCATAAACTTAAACTTATAAACTTCTGATTATTGACAAATCATTTTACTGTTCTATTAAAATTCTATGCTGTATATACATGTATGTGTAAAATATACTCACTGATGAAGAGTGTCTGCAGCTTCTCCTATTCATGGTGGCCATGAGCTGGCTGTTACTGATTAACAGTCTGAAATTGTTCAAATCAGATACAGGAAAATGTGTTTTTCAAAATTATTTCTTATTTTATAGTCTTATTTCTTTATTCTTCTTTCCATTTAAATAATAATTACAGTAATAATATAATAATTCCTAATGATAATCACAGAAATGTTTGGTATGTAGCAAATAGCAAAATTAGGAATAAAAACCAGCCTACAATTGTATCTTATGACATTTTGCCCAACTAGATTATTTTTTTGCATAATTACTCACACAAATGAAGTTCAGGGGGATTAAGCCATTTTGAAATTTTGTTTTTGTTCTCATTTCTTCTCCTTAACATAGATTTCAATGAAACTAAGAGGACCATCTGTGGTTTTGTATACCTTTGGGTAACATTCAGATAATATTAGTCATAGTCAGATTACAGATACATGTACATGGATTTTCAAAGTATAGATATTTAACTTATCCTGCACAAACATAATAGAACAGAAAACTTGAAGCAACAGTCCATTGGTAATAAATAAATATTATGTGTCAGCCAATCTGAGCTCAGCATTGCTATGAAATACAGAGCAGTATTTCAAAAAAAAAAAATATGAAATACAGAGCGGCATTTTATAGCTTTGTATGAGCCAATCGGAGTGTTGGAGATTTCGTGCCATCTTTTCTTTTTTTCGACATGTGCATGTGGCTGCCACTTTCAATGAATTTCCAAACAAAGGTTTTCAAAATGACTTAATCTTCTCTTCTTTCCAAAGAGAATGTGGATTATAGGATATGTGTATGTTTTTGCCCAAGAAGGCGTGTTGTAAACCAAATAATATTAATTTCTAGCGAAATATTCTCCTATATTCCATAGAAAACCATGACATAATCTGAAGTTACTGTATATGTATGTTACATCACAGGCAGCCCAAGCTCTGTATTTGCACTGTGTGACCACTTTTGTTTATATATCAAGCCATTATTTCACTTAATTTTCAGATAAAGAAAATAAACTTACCTTATTAGAGTTTGTTGTTGTCCTGTTGTTTCTCTGGGGTCTAGAAATGGTGGTTATGGGGCATTTCTCTCACTTTGCCCATAACTGCCATTTCTAGACCCCAGAGAAACAACAGGACAATGACAAACTCTTAAGGTACATTTATTTTCTATATCTGAAAATTAAGTGAAATAATGGCTTGATATAGACCTTATGCAATAATACTGTTTTTATTTCATTGGTCAACAATAATCGCACGAGGAAATCAACCTTGTCAGATAAAACAGCATGTGAAAATAAGTAATCCTGTGAAATTTGAGTATCATAGCTTTCATTGCTACAGAGTAATTAGGATTTGAATTAAGAGAGCTTTGTATGAAGTCAGTCAGTCATGGCCTTGTTTTAATGTTTTCCCAAAGGTTTAAATGCTAATAACTTTGGAACCAATTGTTATAAAACTATTAAACTACATACTGTCAACAACTTCTTACTGCTCTTTCAGGAGTCTGTATCAATTTTTCTGTATTTGTTTAAATTCAGAATTTATGCTAATTAGGCCACACCTTTTTGCATTGGGTCTACATAAACAAAAATGGTCACACAGTGCAAATAGAGAGCTTGGGCTGCCTGTGGTTACATGTACTTACATTGTAGCTATAGCTAACAAGATACAAACAAACCAGTTGAGTCTGTATAAATCTGCTGTGTGGTCTCCCATAGATTGTAGCAAGTAAATTCAAGTACAAAGGATTGTTCAAATCGGGCGTAGATTGGCTGTTTTTAAGACAAACAAGAAACAAACGAGCTGTTAGACTGCTGACTCCCGTAATTGTTAGGAGTGTTCATTATTTATGGCTTGGGGGGAGGGGGGTCGGCATTTCATCTGCTTCTCTTGTTAAAACTTTTATGACCCTCCTATGAATGAATTAAAACTTAGATGACCCCCCTATACAATTGTTCAAAACTTTATTGACCCCCCCCCCCGACAAAAAAGATGGATGTGCAAAAAAGAATGCAAACTGCATATACATGTAATCTATTAAATTTACTATTAATGTTTCTAGATTTATGGTATTTTCCTTCGTTTAATAGAAAACACACATATACATGTATTATTCTGAAAATCTCTACCTCACCATCCTTCCCGGATGGGTACTTGAAATTGTACCGTTAATTTGTGCATCATATTGCATTCTAGTGCATCATATTGCATCATATTGCATTGTTCCATAGTATCAAATAAATGAAAAAGAGCTCAGCATTAAGCTAATCTCATGAACACCAATGCATTATCTCTCCTATGGGGATGTGCCTTTGATCATGAGGTTAGAGAATACCATCCTGTGTATAAAGGAAACAATGTAGAATAGGTTTTTTAAATGTTGTGAGGGCCAAAGGCCCAAGCCTAAATTTTTGAGATTTTACTGCTCTCTAAAACACTGGTTTCCTGTGTTCTGGAGACTAAACATTGGCTTAGCATTACAACAGCAATTTCATTTTACATGACAGGTACATGTATGTCAAAACTTTGATGACCGGCCCAAGGAGTAGGTAAAATCTTTGATGACCCCCCTAAAAAAGCACTTAAAACTTTTATTGCCCCCCCCCCCATGATTTAAGCGACCCCCCCTCCAAGCCATAAATAACGAACACTTCCTTAAATCGTAGCAAGTAAATTCGACCACAAAGGATTGTTCATATCGCCTATCGGGCAAGATTGGCTGTTTTTAAGTTTAAGACAAACAAAAGAGCCGATAAATATGCACCAGGATCCCCCATAAATCTAAGCAATTAAGTAATGTCGGAGAACAGTTATTAAAGGTCGTTCAAATGGGCGTAGATTACAACTTTATAAGCGATCCGATTTTATTCTCTCCCATAAATCATTTCGATTACGTCCCATGAATGAAAAAAATCGTTAACTTTGGCTTAGAGTTAGATTGGTTGTTTTTGTAATACGTACGAGTTGCGTCTCAGTCAAGACTGCGAGTGGAGTAATAATCTAGCCAGTATATAAAATACTATTTAGATCGAAAAACTTTAGGTTAAGTCACCAGTTAAATCAAAATGTTATGCTCGTACTTGAAAGCTGTGCGGAGAGATATTTCACTTACCAAAGACAAAGTCAAATGCACGATTGAGTTTGCCGCCGAAGGGAATGTGCTGGCGGCTTAGCATATCATCTGATTTTTCAGCGCTGAAAAATACAAAATGAAAAAAATGAATTAACAACTAAGAAGGGGCAGTATTAATCACTTTCATTCATTCATATTTAATATTAATCATTTTTTGTCACACTATTCAGGATGCTATGAATGGTCGGCAGGGAGAACTACACAAAAGAATAATCTAAACAATAGATAAATCAATTAATCATATGCAAACACAAAATGAATAAGATGAATTAACAACTAAGAAGGGGGAGTAATGTACAATAGCATTTATGGCAGATTAACGCACATGCAAGGTCATTCCATTGTATGGATTTTTTTTCGCTTACCTGTTAACACGTGCAGCAAAAAAAGCACTCACTGACTGTGTCAGTGAAACCCGATGGCAAATCCTTTTTTTATGGCTAAAATGATAAAATAATTAAATCAAATCAATGAAAAAAGGAAGGAAAAGAATGCATAATAGGATTCACAGTAGTGTAACGTAAGAACAATCATTAGACTGCACAGAGCTCTTTTTCACTTACCTCGGGAAAAAAGCCGCCGAACTCACCCAACCCGATCAATCTTCACTGCTTGGCGCAAGATCTATTAAACACCAAAAAAAGAATGAATGACCTTATTGTAAAAGCGGCAAGATTACAGTTCGAGATTTATAGGACTGTGTGATGAAAAAAAACCTCTTACAGTTACAGCCAAAAAGCAACGATGTAGCTCGTGGAGCTTCAGTGACCATGCGGTCCATTTCACGCCTTCTCCAAAAAAGATTGATCATGTGAACTCTTTTGGCGCCAATTTGATCATGTGATTTCTTTTGGCGCCAAAAATAAGTAAGCAGATATGGGAGTTTTGTATCTATTATGGGATAACCTTCCTTGATTCCAACCGTGAGTTAATTTGGTGACGTACGGTATTAATCACTTTCATTCATTCATATTTATTAATCCTTTTGTGTCACACTATTCAGGATGCTATGAATGGTCGGCAGGGAGAGCTACACAAATAATCTAAACAATAGATAAATCAATTAATCATAACATTAAAAAATGTATCAATTCTGATTGGCTAAGAGCAGTGCAGTTCAAGTTTAATTCAGTGCAAAAAAAAGTGTAATTCAGTGCAATTACAAACAATATTAAAATGTTTAATGTATATGATTAATAAATATTCATACGTTTTATCGTTCAATTTGGTCAATTCTCCCTCGTATGTTTTTCAAGTATCTCAATATTTTGAGGCAAGAAAAGAAACTCGTGCGAACTAATCCCAAATTGAACTCAAAACCGTATGATTACCTGTACTAATTAATTGAATTACCATTGCACTTTGAAAGCAAAATAACTTATGCATTAATAAGCCTAGTATATGCCTAATGAATTCCTATTAGTTTATTACTAGTGTAGGAAACCTAACATTAGCCAGAGCTTCCCGCCTTACCCTCTTCCCTTTGGAAGGTAGCTAGAGAGTCCGCTAGTACAGCAGAAGAGGACAAATTCTCCATTAGGGAACAATGCGCGGAAAGTATATACTTAGAATACTTATATGCGTTAGTGTCGGCTGCGATGTGCCTGAATTTATAAGGATGATTGGAGCGAGTTCTCTGGTCCAAGAACTGGACTGAGTTGGGGAGGGCTAGATGCACTATATTATGTACACATTTATACATTAATTAAGCTAGCAGAATCTACATATCTTCATGTTTCAAGAGTGTCCCAACCGAGGGATGTTTGCATTGCAGTTACGCGGCTTGAATTTCTGGAGAAATCAGATAGCACATCAGGCAAATCTATAATAGCGCTATGCTGCATTGCCTCTAAAAAGGTTACATGTTGTTTTTCAAATGGTTCCATACAGGAGAAGCATTTTCTACTCTTGATCTGACTAGAGAGTTATAAGCCTGCTGCTTTACCTATTCCGCTGCAGCCAGAGAAATTCCTGCGTAATAAGGCAAGGATCTTCATGGCTTTGGATTTAACTTCTTTAACTTGAGTATCCCACTGAAGATCATGGTTAAAAATACCCAGGTATTTATGGCAGGATACTATGCCTAGGGGACTGCCTGACATGTTATAACTAGCTGGTGGAAGATTTGTAGATCTAGATCTTGTTATAGACATGATATTACATTTAGATAGATTGAATTCCATTTGCCAAGGCCCACTTACATATGGTGTCTGTCATTGGTGTCAATGCCTTATAAAGTAACATTGTTCTTAGTGCTGTAGAGTGAATACAAGTATTGTATTGTATGCTTCCTTGGTCTAAGTGTTCAGTGTCCTTTTAAGGTTTATTCTATGTACTAGTTCGCTATTTTTATTTCTCTTTACTCTGTAATTAATTAGCACGTACACATTTAAACGAGCTTAGTGCTCACCCTGTGAAATAGACTGCGAACAGTCCCTCCTTTTCCCTCCATTGATTGTAATTTGCGAGCGGTGCGAGCGAAGAGAAAATATGGCTCGCTCCGCTCGAACGCCTGCCATATTTTCTGTTCGCTCGCTCCGCTCGCAAATTACAATCAATGGAGGGAAAAGGAGGGACTGTTCGCAGTCTACCTGTGAAACTGATTAAATAAACTACTACTACTACTTCGTTCGGCTTCATCACGTGACTTTTTGTAAATGACTTTGAAAGAAAAGCGTGCACAGGGCCGGACGGAGTGGTAATCATTAGTATGCGAGTGTATTTAACGATGTTTAAAATTCTAACAAAATACTTTTTTGGATTTATTCAAAGGTTTCAAAGATTTAATTTTTTTCCACACACACACAGCACAATATACAATACATTAATTTAAATAGGTTGTGGATGCAAGGGCTAACAACCTCTAAAGCGGTTAACAAATGCCCCTTGCACCCCTATGTAAAAAAGAAGGGGGGAAAAGATTTTGTCAAAGATAGCAGAAGATAAAGAGTTAATATTTAATTAATTTAATTATAATTGAAGAATAAAAAAATTCAGGCACTATGGTAAGATTTAAAAATAGGAAGTGATGCACTATTCTTTATATCTTGTGGGAGATCATTCCAAACTTTTACAGAAGCGAATTTAACATTAAATTTACCATAGTTCAATTTTGATTTTGGGAGGGACAGATTGTTATTAGTTAAACATCATCAAGCCTCCCTGAGAACTTCCCACACATTCTCATTGTCAGACCAACTTGTAATTTTTACTCCGTTTTTCTAAATTGTTCATTATACAGACCTTCCAAGCCAGTCGGGTATGCAATGACTAGATAGACCTGGGAATGAAAAATACTATTTCAGCACCGAACTCATAACCCATGGCTGTTACACCATAATGATATGTGAATTTTGGGGCAGTCGTTCAACAGCGCAGGTCATAACATGACGTACAAAGCCTAATACTGCGGTTATGCAATTTTGTTCACACCATACATACATATACATATACATACATATAACTTTATTTCCGTACGCTAGCCACTACAACAGTAAGCTGGTTTCCACGTGGGGCGTAACAATAAATATATGTACAGATTAAAAACATATATTGATAAAAATCAGTAAAAAATCTGCTATCAGCATAACTCAGTAACAGGAACAGACACTCCTCTTGAATTGCCGTAAAGATTTGGCTCTTTTAGCCTCATCTGGCATGTTATTCCAAAGCATAGCACCACTGTATTTGAAGCTTCGCTTGAGGAAATTTGTACGCGGTCTTGGAAGTGCTAGATCAGTTTCAGAGTTTCTTAGCTGATAGCGTTTATCGCAGTCACTTGTTTTAATAAAAGAGTTTCTCAAATATGGTGCGGATTGTTCATTTAAGTTTTTATAGATTGAAATAGATTTCATTTGATTACGTCTGGCTTGGAGCGTTTTCCATTCTAATTTAGCAACAACATTCTAATTTAGCAACAACATACTCAACATTCCAACATTAACAAACAACTGCTGATTGCTGAGCAATTCATATTCAAATCCATTTCACAAACAAATATCGGTTTTACCGTTTGAAATTCTGTGTTTGTCTTAAAATGCATAATTTTGTTCCACAGCTGAGCGCTTTTGTGAAAGCGAACCTGAAATTTTCTTTTAAAATCTAAAGTATTTTTTACCGTCTTATAACAGTATTTCAGAACATTGTCTTCGGAAAGGTTTCAGGTTTTAGAAGTCAGTTAAAAAACTCTCATATCGTGTTTTATCGTGTGGTATTAACTCTCGGGCTGCGCCCTCGAGTTTATACCACATGATACAACACTCCTGCTCGTTTTTTAACGAGTACTTATATTCTTAGATTATTCGTAAATATTCATATTATGATTTAGATAATATTAGTCTTTTTATGTATCTTATATGTTTATTCTTATTTTTATTCTTTGCCTGTCGGACGTTTTAAACATGAGCCTCTGGCTCGGAAGTAAGGGTAACCAATCCCACGTTTCGACATTAATAAATGGCATTGTATTGTATTGTTTGTACTGTACAGATGCACAGAAGACGTAATGCGATCCAGCGCGCTATCTGTTTTCAGTTGTTGACAGAGGTAGTTCGAACTGATTGTATACAACAAATACATTCATTCTGTCGTGGGTTAGGTCCAAGAAGACGTTACAACGTGAAGGGAACAAAGAAGTGCAGCACATGATACAGTTGAGTGGCGTAATTGATCACTGCTCTCTGCACTTGGTAGGATTACATGACATGCTATTTGCTTCTGTCCATCGTAAGAACTGAGCTACCAAGTCACTTGAACTATCTCTATCCTGCCAGACTGGTGCGATGATAGTAGAATCATCGGCATATTTGAATAGCACAGCCTGATTTTCTAAGTTAATGTTAAGATCATTCAAATAAATATTAAAAAGATAAGGACCGCTGACGCTGCCTTGCGTGGTGCCCTTGTTCACATGTTTCCATTCCAATTCACAATTATTATAGTACTCTCTGTTTCCTATCCTTTAAGAAATTTAAATACCAGTTAGTAATGTATGGACTAAGAGGGAATTATTTGAGTTTCTTTGCTAGTAAGTCATGCTTAACCGAGTCAAAGGCTTTACTAAAATCCATTACGAAAAGGCGTACGGCTTTACAATCAGGATTGTCTAAGTAACTGTTGATCTTATGCTGGATAGAGAGAAGGGCGTCCGTGCAATTTCCGCCGTCCCTATAAGCGAACTGTGTGGGGCTGAGATTCTCTTCCACAATACCTCTGGCATGGATGCGGTACACAATTTTCTCGAAAGCCCTTGCTCTCACAGGGGTTATGTTTATACCGCGATAGTCGCCATTCTCTTTGGGCAGTTCCACTTTAGGCAGCGGGTTTATATTCGCCAGCTTCCAAGATGAAGGCCATGATTGAGTGGAGATTGACAGATTCCAGATTCTGTTGACAATAGGAGTAAGAATCAGTTCTGCGTGCATGTTCTCTCCATACCCAGTACGGAATGAGATCGGGTCCAGTTGCAGTTCTTTTGAGCGATCTGAGTGAGTTCCAGACCTGCCGTTCAGTGATTTCAGGAATTTCCACCTCACTACTATATATAAGCCGTTGGCCTTGTCTCCTACTTCTAATCAGTATTTGAAGGGGACGTGAAAGAACCTGTTGTACTACTCGAAATAGAGAAGGGGATTGTCATCCGGTACAGCAGCCTGGCCATTGCACTAACCACACACTCAACATTGTAAACTGCGTGGCTGCCATTGGCGCCGAAATAGCCACTGACGGGATATGTCAGTAAAATGTGAAGCGCCACGAGACTGTGGTGATATGGCGCTATATAAATATGGCCTATTATTATTATTACTAATTGTCAAGAGCGTAGGCTCTACATAGGTGTCGTCAAAGCAAAGCTTGGCAAAATAGTCATTCAACGCCATCAAAGAGCTGCTATCAAGAGTTACTCTACAAGAGGAGTTGCGTCGCTGAGATAGTGTATCGACACCTTTCCACCAGTCCCTACTTCCTACCGCCGCTGTCATATAATTCTTCCTGTTTTCAGAAATAACATCAGATATAAGAAAGTGCATCTATTTCACATGCAGTCCTTGTTTTCTCAGTCACCTCTAATTGGTCTGACGAACTTGCTCGTCAGGGGTGGGCTCAATAACTGTTGCTTCAATAGCTACTGTTAGATTAGTAGCAGTAGTATCACCTTAATCAGCAAATTTCCGAATACAGTACTTAACCGTTTATAAGAACCTAGGGTTTTCCAAGTTAGCCTAAACAGGTTCTTATATAAATGGTGCTTAGTGGAGTTTTAGGCTATTTAGGTTCTAAAACAGGTTCTTATTTTTATAAGAAAGATATGATACCAGTGGCTGGAAGAAGGGCGGCATGTATATTAATTTAATGCCAAAACCGGCCTGGCCTTTGGACAGTATGTGATCATGACCCATTTTAGTAGATATTTCAATTCTCAGTATCAGGCTAAATGTTGATTTAAGGGTTAGGTTAGGTTAGGGTTAGGTTAGGGTTAGGTTAAATAAGAACCTGTTTCAAATTTTAGGCTAAATAGGTTCTTATGTAAAGGGGGTCTAAATTGATATTTTTAGGCTAACAGGTTCTTAAATTCTAGGTTCTTATAAGCGGGTAAGTACTGTATCACACTTTCAGTGTAATGCTGTCTTTGCGGTGCAAATAAAGCTGTTATTTTTCAGTCTTGCTTTGCTTTCTCTTCACTGGCCACATGCAAAAGACTTGGTGAATAGCATGACGTATTGATGTAGTTTCTCAATAATTTCTTGAATTTTGAAATCAAAACGCCGTGAAATGTTGAATATTTCATACTGAATGTCAAATAGCTTCGTTGGCACAAGTAGGGTGCTGTAGTCAGTAGTGGCGCCGCCTTCCGCGCTCAAGTGCTGTTTCGACAATAAAAAGGTTGTTGAAAAGAATGTCGTGGAATGAAGTTTAAAAAAATTACTGACATGTAAATGGATTAAAAGTTATGAGTTTGCATTCTCGCTAATACGGATACCGTAGGCACCAGAAAAACATGTTCGCGTAAGAAGAAGAAGAAGTAAGTAACGTTAGCGCCAATCTTGTAGCGGACTATCGTTGCCATAGTCCAGGAGAGCCGGGGTGGCACGGTGGTTAACCGCTCGCGGTTGTGCTCGTAAAAGTAACATTTTATGCCACTGGCAGTGCTCCTATTTTTCTGAAATTGTGCCAGAAAGTATGCTAGTTTTTAAAAAATATATGATAATACTATCCGTCAAATATAAGAAACAAGTAAACAGTAAGCACGTGCTGTCAAACACTATCAAAATATCCAATACATATACTGAAAACCTGACAAAAATGATGTTGCTGCTTTCCGAATAATCTTTAAAAAAGGTGCTTGTATTGTAATATTGATATCATGCGATTCATGCTCCAAAAAA
Organism: Actinernus sp. WN-2022; assembly: GCA_030867875.1. Classification (NCBI taxonomy): domain Eukaryota; kingdom Metazoa; phylum Cnidaria; class Anthozoa; order Actiniaria; family Actinernidae; genus Actinernus; species Actinernus sp. WN-2022. Next base: position 44,888,067 of record JAOWCC010001751.1, read on the forward strand.
CTGATGCCTTATTTTGGGCTCCAAAAGAATCAAAATAAATATGCTAGCAGTGCTTTTTTCAGAAAAATAAGAAATTGTGCTCGTAATGGCGAATTATGCCAAAGATTGTGCTAGGATAATCTGTCAAAGCCTATCCGCGACGCCACGCGTGCGTTGAGTTTGTTGGTATCTCACCCTTGCTGTGAGGGTTCTTCTCTGGGTTCTCCGGTTTTCTTCCCTCGATCTGTGGTTTACCCGGGTACTGACTTTGATCAGCCCCTATGGTTGTTTCAGGTCCGTAAAATTCATGGTCATGGTCAACTAACCGCCAAAACCGGGGATACTAGAACTACAGTTTTACGTCCTTATGCGAGAAGACGCGTGAAGATCTAACCGTTTACTGTTGGCACAGCACCGCCTGGGTCATTGGCCAAAAATTGGAAAAATACATTTTTCAACATTTTGAGCAAGTAACCTTGAGAAAAATCTGAGAAAAATCTGAGAAAAAATCAGGAACGGAAGCCATGTTGGATGGCAGGAACAATAGAATGTTGATTTACTTTTTCACACAACATGGCTGGCATCACGTGATGGTGCAAAACCGGAAAAGTCAACTTGGGATCCCTGCGTATTTCGGTTAACTTTGTGACGTCACTATTTTCTTTAAGATGGCGTACGTTACTACTGTAGATGAAGATGGACCAGCTAGCAATCCAAATAATCGGCGGACATCGGATAAAATATGAACTTCGCTTTCAGCTATCCACCCTCTCCGGTAAAAGTACAATGGTTGTGTACTCTTTTTACGACGGAATATGCTAAGCTAAACGCCATAGAGGATGTGCTGAACTTCTGCGTTTTTGGGTCGTCGGTTTTGAAGGTAAGTAAACTGTAAAGACACAATTTGAATTTTAAACTGTAGGATTGCAGCTCTAAAATCGCGAAAGAACGAAATCGCAATTCGTGATACCGTTTCGGGAAGTTCTAAAAAAACCTTGCTTCTGTTTCACGAAACAGCCAGCTGCAGCTTGAGAGTGAAATTGTCTCGATATTTTTTCAACAGGAGCAGGTCATGCGTATAACCCCGGCCCTGTGCAGTGACTTATTCCGTTTGTACTCAGAGTTATTTTACAGACTGTTAAAACATCAACTGTACTTAAAAAAAGGGCAATTTCGTGAGGAATGCCCTTATGGTTTGGACAGGATATTTGTTTCAGCTTGCCTATGATTGGAAAGCAATATCTTTAAAGACCCGTTGTTGGAATGTTGGTTTGGTTGACATGTAAAATTCGATCTAAAAACTGTCCTGAATGAACAGATACAGTACATGTATGTTGCCCTAATTCCGGCCAGTTTTTGCATTTATCATTATAACTTATCTTGAATAAAAGCATCGATCAGGAAATTTCCCACGAGATTAGCTTATTCGTTCATTGACCCTATTGTAAAGTTTTGATTAGTTTTTCTTCACGATTTAACCAAGTTATTTTGGTTCCCCTAATTCCGGTAGGGTTGCCCTAATTCCGGCCGATAAGAATAAAGATGTGTACTTGAAGTTTTGGCGATATTTTCTCGGCTTACTTCAACTAGAAACTCCAGTGGCTGCTTGTCAAGATATTTGAGATGAAAAAATATGAATCAAGATCCCTGTATTACAACAACTGCGCCCACGATGACAACTGCTGATTTGTTTGCTCAATCGCTCATCTTTGGATATTGCAAAATGGTTTGCATTGTCATTTTGATTGCGGTGGAGAGGGCTTTCATGCATTTCAGATATGCCCACTGTTTCTATGACCCTCAGTGTAACGAGAGTACGACAATAAACACGACAAAAATGCTTGTTTACAGTTTAGTATGGGCTCCAAAATTAGAAACTATACCGCCATGCCGGAATTAGGCACACCAAACGAAAATATAGGCGGACTTTTAGTTGAAGTCGAACTCCGTAATTTGAAACCGTTCAGACTAATTTTCCTCTCAGAACTGAGGTAATCTTTAGAGTTTCATCTATGCCAAAAATCAACATTTCACATACCCTACTTTGCGAGAAAACGCTTCTGTTGCTTTATTACCCAATTCAAAGTACAGTCAAAAGACACACTTGGAGAAATTGAGACTCGACTTACCTTTACAAAAGCTTGGATTTCCCCCCCTAAAAAGACGACAGGACGCACACAACAATAGTTTACGAAAGCACACTAATCATTAATTTATCGGATTGTGTCGTTTGTTATTTATTTATAGTTTACGGAGAATAAACAAGTTTCAAAGACAAAGTGGCTGGAATTGGGACCGGCCGGAATTAGGGCAACATACTGTACAGGTAAACAACTACTATGGAAAGATAAATAATTTATCTAAGTACAATGTATGTAGACATGAAGGTTATAGCGATACTTTGTGTTGATAAACATTGCAATTGTTATGCTAATGTACAACCATGATTTAAAAAGGCTGCTTTGTGTCAGTAACCAATGGATCTCTGGTTGGCACATTAATGTGTCTATTTTTGGGAAGCATTCTCAAAATATTTAATTCACCTCTACAAACAATGGACTCGATTCATTTTACCGTTACATCACAAATTATTAGATTAGTAGTCATACAGCCAGCACATGTCTTCAGATACTTTGGGGTGCTACTATAGAGCACAGTGCTGACCTTAGTGCTTATCGTATTATTAGACTTGAAAGTTCTTAGTGCTTATCGTAGTATTACACTGGTAGTTTTCTTCTTTTTTTTGTGCCCACCCACCCTCCCAGCGGGTCGAGGTTTTTGTGGATTGTAATTCTTTATTGTCTAGATATTTTGAGTTCCTTTACCATTAAACCTCTCCTTGTGCCAAACAATGGGTTTCTTTGTCTTTCTGATTAATATAACACTTTGTGTTACGTCTGGTCATAAAAGGGGAATTACAATATATGACATGGCAGTAAGTATTGCTATACTTATACTATTTCAGAGCTGAAATTACAGGTACAACTTTGGAGTTTTCTATGCAATACAATACAATAACCTTTATTTAAACTCGAATTGAAAAGTAGCAAATACATGCTATAATCTTCGAGAAAAAAAAACATTATATGACTGAATAATTAAAATTATCATAAAATTATGACCCGTATGGCCCCATGCATGATTTCCTTTCAAAACCATTTTCAAAAGTCACATGATGAGGGCTGGACGTGTATGACATGAGCGGGCCGGAAAAAGCTGTCTGGCCCTGCACAAATTTTTCTTGCTGTTTTGCGGTTTGATCTACAAAAAAAATATGATCATATGATAAAAAAACCTATAGCGATACTTACTGTGATGTAACAATTGGGAATCTCTTCTAGATAATTCGTCTGTTGACAATTCCGTAAACGAGATGCAGTCCACTATATACTATTATGATGGATCAATGCTTCCCGGTGAAAACAGTCTCCATGTCCTGTAGGGATCCCTATTGGATGAGTCCACTACTCAAGCTATTACTCAAGAAAATAACTAAATTAATGAAGCAGCAAAAATGTGCTGACATTGAACTTCTTAACAACCGAATTTCCAAGATGATTATTGCAAACAGAACGGGTCTTAAGTCTGATGGGATTGGATCTAAAAGATGGTGGAGGAAAATTGACTTAATGTCAAAGAGAAAAGAAACAGTGCAACCCACTCTCAATCAAAGCTTCGTCAATAAACTAAATAACTATTTTGCTGACATCTGTCACGACGCTAACTACACCGAACCCACCCCAATGATTATCGATCAAGATGCTTCCGTTCCTGAGCTCAATGAGACCCAAGTGCAATTCGCACTATTGAAAGTTAAAAGAACGGCTACCGGACCTGACAACATTCCTTACTGGGTTTGGAAAGATTACGCAGACGTTTTTGCACCGGCGATTAAAAAGCAATCTGGAACTTACATGTATCTCTGAAAACCTGCACTTGGCCAAGCTCCTGGAAGGAAGCTAATATCAGCCCCTTTATAGCAAAGATTGAAGCACCCATAAAGTGTCCTGACTATAGGGGAATTAATATCACTCCTGTAATCGCAAGGATCTTTGAGCGGGTTGTCTAATAACTATGCTAAAGAGAATGTTGAAGCTAACCTGTCTAAGTTGCAATTTGCATATCGCACTGGAGGGAACTGCACAGATGCCCTTATTAGGATGCAGCATTTCACGCTGAAAGGCCTTGATAACACTGACACTTAGCTGTTAGATTATTCACTATGGACTTTGCTAAGGCATTTGATAGTGTCAAACATTGCATACTAAGTGCTAAATTAAAGAATTGGCCCGATTTAAATCCTTTTATTGTTAATTGGTATAAGTTTTTTACAAAAACGCAAACAAAGAGTCATACATCAAGGAATGACATGTGAATGGAAATACATCAACAAAGGCACAATCCAGGGTAGCGTCAGTGGTCTGTATCTCTCTAATATGTTTATGAATGATCTGGAAATTAGTAATGACAACAAGACGACAGCGTTAGATAAATATGCAGATGATTCGAACTTACAGATTATCATAAGTACATGTAAGACTGCGCCAGATGTATCAGTTCTCACGATCAATCACTTTATGAACTGGACAAACTCAAATGATATGTCTTGTAATCCAACTAAATGTAAATAACTCATTTTTAATAAGAAAGGACACTTATCTCACTTTAATAATATTCCTAACGTACAATATGATGCATTGAAGATACTTGGAGTAATCTTTCAGTCAGACAGTAAATTTTCAAAGCATGTCACTGTTAAACTCAAAGAAGCAAATAAGTGCCTTTTTATTATTAGAACTCTTCGAAAGGAAGGGTGTAGCCAAAAGGAACTCTACCATCTCTTTAAATCACTCATCCTACCTAAATTAACTTATGGTTTATCTGTCTATGGCTCTAGTGAATCCGACCTTACCACAGTACAGCGCTTTCTTAAAAGATGCCATAAGAGAAAGTACTCTTCAGAGCTTATTATTAACATTCATTATCTTTTAGAGAAAAGTGACCGACACATTTTTAATAAAGTTAACTCTATTTCTAATCATCCATTACGATCACTGTTGCCTACGGTTAAGCAGTCCTCTCGAAGGCTTAGAAAACAAACCGCTGTATATCCTAAAGTTAACACAGAGCATTTTAAAGGCAGTTTTGTAAATACATGTAGATTTTTTTTTTAGTATAACCTAGTTTCTTAATTCAAGTCTTGTCCTACATGTATTTTATATATCTACATGTATGTATGATTTTACAATAGCTTTTAATATTACCTTCTTATCTCCACTTACATTTTGTAACATCTGATATGTACAATATCAATGTATAATAAAGACATACTATTATTATTATTATTATTGTGTCAGACAGGCCAGTCACGCCACATTTGTTGTATTCTGTGGTTGGCAGAAATGAAGTGTGATCTCAGTCAGTTGCTTAAAATGTCACAGGTCAGTGCTTATTCATCACCAAATTACTTTCTTGTTCTTCCAAAATGCAAGCAAACCCTTTCATCGAAGCTTATTATGCTCTTAACTTATAAGTCTTAAAAAAGAATTAGGATATGGAAGCAGAATTGAGACTACATGTAGCTGTATTTCATGAGGCCCAAATCGCTAGAAGCCATACAAGTCATACAAACACGTGGGTTTTTTTTCCAACCACATTATAATTATTATATGCAAATATATAAATGACGTTGAAGTGTTTACAAACAATAAGTATCGCTATAGATCGTTTTCACGTGACGTCATCAAAATTCTAAAATCTAAACTAAAGGATCTATAACCCTGTTCTTTTAATGTGATTTAGGTATCGGTATACTCTGACAGTATTCTTTGAAAAGTTTACGTCTATAAGGTGAATCGCTATTGAGTTAGAGTATTTTTAATTTTGTGACAGCCCAGCTCAGCGTGTTTCCTAAATGTCATGGAAACCAATATATTTCTGCCAATTTAAAATGTTAGACTTGATTTAACCTTAAAAGTGATATCTAAAGTGTTTTGAAGCGAATGCTAATCATATTGCTGTGAAAAACAGTTTTATTGGTAGAGTACGTTTTCAGCCGCCATCTTGGTGTACCAAAGAGGTACACCAACATGGCCGCCGCATACAAATTACACTAAATTGTTTGAAAATTATTTGTCCGACAGCTCAATTACGAAGTACTCTTACTAGGTCATTTACATATTGTTATCTCCTCTATAGATAATATTAAAAATATTTTACTAATATCATTTTTTTTCTTGAAGAATTTTTTTTGTGAAGTCAGTGAAAACGATCCATTGACTGAGTTAGGTTGGGCCGGAAGGGAAAATATTTGGCTCTCGGTCATTTTGCCTGTATGTCATGACCTCAAGCCAAATATTTTCCCATCCGGCCCTCCCACTCAGTCAATAAGTACCTAGTATGTTACATAATAAATATACTGTAAAGACCTGTATAAGCTGCACCTTTTTACCCAATATCGGGGGTGCAGCTTATCGGGAACACCTAGAAAGGAGACCCAACATTAACGTAATATTAACATATATTTACATATCATAAACCTGAATGAAGCTTTTATTATGCAACGGTGCGTATATTACAATCAGGTTCAAATCGCATCCGATCGTGTAATATACATGTAGCAATTTAAGCATAAATCATTGAAAAGAGAAATGCAATTTGAAAGAATTAAAGATAACTCTTCTAAGACCTACCTACATTTAAGTCTTAACATATTAGAATTTTGTGAATATTTAAATGTGATTAAGCTTATTTACCTTCCAAAACACGCTGATTCGCAGCGCTTGTCAATGTCAAAGCATGCATCTAAACAACCAGGCATTCTTCGCAATTTTACACGTGGGAGATTGGCACTAGTTAATGAAAATCCAAGATGGCAGACCTCAGACCTACTCGTGTAAGTATAGTTTCACCAGAAAACCTTTCTTGCTCTAGCGATTAAAGGAAAGCGGTTCCTTGGAATTGTTGTTAGTTAATGGGGGAATAAACATGGAAGAATTCAGGAGTGATTTAAATGTAAAGACTGCAGGTTAAAACATACACAAGAAATGACAAGGCAAGTTGTAACCATATTCGATCGAATTAATATTTATGATAATCTGATGAAGTTTTTCTTCAAATACGAGCGTTTATGAACTTCAACAAAATATTCTTTTTTTTTTAGAAGTTTGGCATCAAGTACAGGCGTTTATGAACTCAGACAAAAGATTTTATAATATTTATTTTTATTGTTCAAAAAAACGTTTTTCCCCTAAATTCAAGCTTCAAAACTTGGGGTGCGGCTTATACACAAGTCTTTACGGCACATATAAGCTATGTACATGTATAACCTACCATAAAAATTATGTATAATCATTTTCAAAAATATTATTTATTATTTACAAAATGAGCAGCAGTCAGTAGTGACATTTCGTTTCCTCATTTTCTCCAGTTTGAAAGTCCAATGAAGGTTACAATGTACATTTGATATTCTTCCAAAAAAAAACTTTTTCCTAAACTCAAGCTTCTAAACTCAGAGTGCAGCTTATCTGTGAGTATTTATGGAGTTTAAAATGTGGAATTTTCAGGTTTGACTGGTGGCTCAGAAATGCAGTGTCAGTTTATGAGATGGTATGACATACATGTATATAGGTGGCAAGTTTACTTTCAGAATGACAGAAGAAAGAAATTAGGTTTATCGTATGGCTTTCCAGAGGCTCTACCACCCTCTAAAGCTCATTAATGGTTTTAGACTGGACTAAATGACATTTAGACAGGGTTTAATGTCCAGGGGATACCAGGGTCTCTGTGGTGATGTTCACGCTACCCTGGGTCGGAGTCTCTGTCATCTGGGACTCTTAGCTTATTGTTATTGCTTGTTGTTCTGTATTTGGTTCTCAGGTGCTCGTTGCAATCGGCCATGCTGCTTTCCCCTCCCTCCCTTCCCTGTTTCCTTTGTCCTCTTTTATGTGTGACCCAGTGCTCTGGGCTGATTGGTTGTCAAGGTATACTGGCAACCATGCTCACAAGCACTGACCCTGCACTCAGCTCTGGGCACTGAACCTCCAACTAAGTTTTATCATCATTTAGGACTGATGGGTGTCTGTTGTTTATTGAGGAGCTGGTTTATTTAACAACAAGTTTTATTTTCATGCAAATAAATATCCTTAGAAAACCCTCTCCCCACGATAGAGACGTCTGGGCAACAAGCTGGAAAATTCCACACTGATGATGTTGCAGATAGCAACTAATTTATGCATCATTATATCATGGCTATCTCAGAAACCGAAGAGGCAAGAGGCGAACTAAGAGTTGTTGACTATGAGTTTGTTGTCATTGCCCCTACAACGTAGAGCACTGATTTGGACCCAAGCCATTGCTTTAAAGTGCCAAAAACACATCCTAATACATGTAGGTTTAGCAGGGGAAAAAGATCACCAACTGCAGAATTTCAAGGATTTCATTGAATAATTTTTTCATGTGTCTCAAAGCAGAAACACAACAGAAAAACCCAGTGAAATCCTCTCACAATGCCTACTAAAAGCAAGCCAAGTACTTTTCAGCTGTCCTCAGACTTAAAGGAGCAGTGTCACGATTCTGATTGGTTGTTATAGACAATGGCAAAATCACGCTATGTCACGCGCCGCTGCAAATTTCTCTTTCGATTGAAATAAATAAAAATATTAATGCTGCTTTATAAAAATATAACATCAAACCTAACCATATAATACTGAAGTATAGTTTTAAAGCAATTTTGGCTCGAGATATTGTGCAAATACGCCGATGCAAGCGGATTACTCACAGACTTCTACTTCTGTCACATCTTTTGATTTCTTGTCCGCCTGACACATTTTCAAAACTTTGGGCATGAATACTAATCGTGACACTGCTCCTTTAATGATGCCCTCTAGCTCTCTTACAGTGGCTTTTTTGTCCAAAATTAGAGCAGATTTAATTGGAAACCCTATAGAAGAAGCCATACCTACAGGTCCGCAGAATACTTCCGAATGAAATTGTGGGGAAAGTTTGAGCCCTTGGCTTAAAACGTCAGCAGTATTTAACTACCGTGGGCTATAGCCACACTTGAACTTAGGGGAGGGTTGAGTTAGCACTCTGGATTTCACCAATTAGCAGGTAACAAAATGGGTGGGGTACTTGAACCGAGTCAGTAAAACTAATTCAATTAATAACTAGTCAAAGTGAGCATTATTTTCCAAAAGAACAGATCAAATTTAGCTACATGTAGTCTGAAAAACTTTCAATTGGTGAACTTTGGCTCAAAATTGACAATGCTAGAAGGCATAAAATATGTCAATTTTCCCATACAAACTCTTATTTTTTAACATTGTCACTCCAAACCATACATTCATTGTAAAATTTTGGAGGGAGAAAGAAAGTTAAATTGCTTATAATTCAGACAAGATTCACTTCAATCACGTCAAACTTGGCACACATGCTAATTTCAACATGCTCTATCATGTCATTTTAGAATTAGAGTAATTCTGATAAACTCGGTCCCAGTCCCCTGCTTGTTTTGTTACCGGCCAATAGCTGTTATTACGGCTGAGCCAAATACCATGAAACGGTCAGCGGTTTCACCCATCTTATCGGGTCATCGACTCGTTTGAGGCTGTTTCAGCTTTGAACTTGTTTGAGTGAAATTTTCCATGAAATATCCTCGTTTTACTCTGCTTTATCATTCCTTTCTCTTCATTCGATGCACTATATAGTAGCGATTGTAAGACGCTGAGTGGCCTAAGGATGGACTAACCGATTTCATAAGGCTGAATGCGAAGAGGAGTTGCATGTACATGTAGTTGTGTGAGTTGTTGACTTTACGGAACCCAAGAAGCTTCTGAAGACAAGGCTTGTAAAAAATTATGTTGAATCGCTCCAGTGGCCAAGGACAGACATGGCTTAACATTTATTCTTGCTTTTCTTTAGAAAATAATAGTTTAGGGCATCATCTTCTTGGTGATCTCCGTTTAACGTGACTCCATCTCTGTACCATTTTGAAATTGTTGACCCGAAAGCCTCGTTTTCATGAGGGCTGATGGGTGAAACCGCTGACCATTTGCTTATAATTCAATTAAGATGTCACATTGATTTAAATATGCTGAAGCAACTCTACTATACACTCTAATCTACCCGTACATCGACTATGGTATCATGAGTTGGGGTAACACATACACTATCCATCTTACAAAACTTCGTACCTAACAGGCTAGCAGGAGAAAATGCCGTTTTGCCGTTTTAGTGAAAAAGGTTGACAAGTGGCATTTTTGAAAATACCAGCCTTATATTTTGGCTACTTTTGAATAAAGAAATTGAAGAAAAATGCAGACTTTTTCAACAAAAACTAAAGAATTTGGGTCTTTCTTCAGGGAGCACATAAATTTATGCTTTCCTTTGCCGTCTGGGAATCCATAAATTTATGCTTTCCTTCATCAGTGTGGGAATCCATAAATTTATGCCTTCCTCGGTAATAGGTAAATTTTAATAATCATATAATTTGTTACAATTTTCAACTTCTTAACTGAAAACATACTTAAAAAAAATATCAAACTAGTAAGAATAAAGGGAACCAACTTGAAGAATATTGTGATCTGGAAGGACTTTTTGGTAAATGGCAAAATGGCACTTTTACCTGCTAGGCTGTTCCTGCCAAAACAAATGTATCAGAAATATATTTTTTGCTTATAAAAGAGAAGACACCACTCCCTATTTTAATCTATTACGAATCCTTAAGCTCGACAACATTTTTAAGTCGAAAATAGCGACTTTGACCTTTAAAATTATAAATGGAAAAGATACAGTATGTATTCCTTCTACATTGTATATTCTCAAACACCATAAAAACAGCTGCAACATGTCACACTTATAACACCAGATTTGCTGCTCAGCAAAATTTTAGCAGACCAAAAGCTCGAACCAACTACAATGTATATATGGAATCCATACATTTAGATTTATTTCATCTTCAATTTAGGAGTCAATTGATTATAATATAAAACAGTCAAAATCGTCCTACGCATTTTCAAAACAATACAGTCACTTCTCCTTTCTCAAGCATAAACTACTGTTAGATTAACAGACATGGGCTTTATTTTCATTATTATTATTATTCACATATCATTGAGTAATCTTTACATTCAAATATTAACATTGCAGGCAGTGGTCAACTCGAAAGCCCTAATGCTACATTGTACTTTGACCATTGCACACAATTGATTTATTAATATATTTTTCTCACTTATATTTACTTCTCATATTCCTTTTCTAATACTCATGAACTGTAATATTTTTCTTTTTGAACATGTGAAAAATAAATGTGAACTGAACTGATACATCTTACCGCTTAAAACAAAAAATCTAGCATCGTTCGTTGCAATGCGGGGTCGCCTCATTTTCGAGTAAGTAATTAGATACATGCATAAATATTTAAAAGAAGATACCCTGAGGGTGAATATACATGTATTTCAGTGTTTATTGTGAAACTACCTGTACATTGAATTTTATTTTTATAAATGCTTATTTTTCAATCTATTTTCTCAAACTCATTATTAATTCATGACATAATCAGCCAACCAGGATCTCGTATTAGGTCAGGTGGATGACTTTGGAAACCCAATGAAACGCCAGTTGAAAATCACTAGTGTTTGAGAACTGATTTGAAACACGTGTGATAAAACTGTTCTTAATCTGCATATTCATAAACCAGTCAAACAAACTCCAACATGAATCAATACTTTTAATCATAAATTATTTCAAATCAAGGAGCCCTCCATGAAAAGATTTTGAAGCATTTTCTTCAAATCGGATGTGTCTCAAAGTTAGTTAGGCAGATTCGCCTATGCTCGCCACCGTGGAGGCCAAACAATTTCCCATTATAATAATACACTACATTCAACAACGACTTAGCTGAGCCCTTTCCTAGCAGTCCTATCTTCCAGAACTTTCTCTCCTCTTCTTCAGTCACTGGCTGCTTCTCTTGTTTGGATCGCAATGCGACTCCAGTACGAGTTCCTTCTTTCATTTCAGCATCCAGTATTCTTCTAAAGATTACAAACCTGACAATAACACGACAAAATGTTTGGATACTTATCATTTACAATTTACAAAGAACACTGCAACATTAGATATGCAGTAGAATATTTAAACCCGCAAATGTATAAATACAAATACCTTTTATCTGAAGGATCCAGCAGATTAAAATCCATGCTTGGGTTCTTTTCAACTACGTACCGGCGAATGGCACATACAATCTGGTACAGCGTTTTAGGAGGGTACGGGTCTTTTGAACTCTTTGCAACCTCCTGCACAAATTTCAACATCCAGTAGTTTAGTGTCAATGCGTCCATGTCCGATAAAGGCTGACTAAGTGGCTTAACTTTATGAAAGTCATACTCCTTAAAAAGTCTGCAAACCTCTACCATTCTTCAAAGAGACTACTGCCACCCACTTGTTTTTATATATATCGAGTAGAGTTCTGTACTGACTTTTCTACACAAAGTTCCTCCTCCTCTGCTGTTTTGGGACAGCAAAACCTTCCCTCCGCCATGGCAAACACAAATATGTAAATTCTACTAGCATGCAGTGATTTTTACATTAAAATGTTGGTTTCATTAAAAACAACATACGTTAATCTAATGATTTATGAATGCAGGTATTGTATTCATGTGAGAAGTTATTTCTCAAACTCGAGCTTTGTTGTTCATCAGGGATTCCAAACACCTCGAAACAATAAAAGCACTTGGGCTACACCCTCATGCTTTCATTGCTCTCAGTGTTTGGAACCCCTGCGCTCGTGCTCTCGTTTGAGAAATATAGCTTCAGAATTTAATTGCAAATTCGTTTGCGCTGCAGCTGGTAACAAATTGCTGTATTTGGTTTATGCAACTCATGTTGCAAATGTGGGTTTATTTCCAGTCTAGAAACACGTACACACTCAGGTTACGACGATGCAACATTTATTCAACCACGTGGTAGGGAATGGTGTGCAAGCTTTCTCACTTTTGCTTGAAACTGAAGAAAAAATGTTGAATGGTTTGTGTTCTGGTCTTGTTCTTAGGTTCAGTCAAGACATTCTGTCTGGGTTTGAAGATGAATCCAAGGTGGGAAGAGGCATGTACTGCATTCTTGAGGCGAAAGTTACTTTTAGCCCGAGTTTTAGTGGACCCATTCTACAAGAGACGGTTGACGGCAAAGAGCATGAGGTAAATCATTTAAATACCGTTCAGAAGAACTCACTGCTTATTGCAGAACTCCAGCACTGAGTGATGGAGAACTCATTGATTTCCAGTTAACTCTAGCCTAAGAACCTGGTCACTAAAATTACCCTTACATCAACGTGGCTAGCTATAGTATGGCTGCCTGTTTTGGCGACCTGACCCAGTAGTTGGCTACTTTTCTACATGGCTATGCAGATACATATGGGTACACACACGTAAAGTACAAGTAATTATTATTTCCATGTGAATGTGATCTTATACAAATTCTACAACCTAAATAATCCCTAACCACTCCAAAAAAAAAATTTTTTTGCTAAACAAGGAGTCCTCACTGGGTGAGGGCTAGAGTTTACTGGTAAACAACAAGTTGTCACTGGATGATTTTGGGCTGGGTGTTACTATGTCAGTGTTGAATATGCCCCTGACATCTTGATAATTATTTTAAGTAAACACGGTGGAATTATTGCAAGGGACAAAGTGTTTGGTAGCTCAATTCAAAGAAAAAAGTATGTTTAATTAGTTTCCTATATGCAAGCCTTATTGTTTTGTGGACCAATCAGATTCTAGTTTCCATATCCTGGAAATGTTACATTTATAAGGAATTCAGACAATACATCTTAACCACCAGCTAATCACAGGAGACCGTTCCCATGCTTGATTGAGACCAGACTAATTTGTAGATTTCATATTCAACATGAAAAATCTAACAATTGCTGTGATTGGAGCAAAAAAGCCAACAATCCTGACTTCAATGTCTGCATATTGGAAACTAATTAAGCACTGGTTGAGCAGACGTCAATTTCTTGTACAAATTTATGAGAGTTAAAAGATACATGTACATGTACAAATGTATGTCTGCACATCAGGCTAAGTGTTTGGGTGGTTTCCCTGCAGCAGTCAGCCTCCATTTATCCCCTTTCTGCTGTAATCACTGGCAGGGAAAAGGTCAGCCTCTGCTCCCAGTCGCAACTTTGTTCATTTTGCATACGTTAGTGTTACTAAGCGATAAAAAAAAAATTGTATAGAGGCTCACTTATCAGTGAGCAGTACAAGTAATTTTAACTCAACACACAGTTCTCGAAAAGCTAGTTTATAATCAATTGGAGTCGTTTCTTGAAAAAAATAACAATCTTTAACTACCAATTTGGCTTTAGAAAAGGGCATTCAACAGAACAGGCAATCCTTGAAATTACTGACAATTTGAAAACTGCAATAATTATTGACAACAAGGAGACCACATGGTCTATTTTTAGATTTCTCCAAAGCTTTAGACACAGTTAATCATAAAATTCTCCTTGCAAAATTTTATAAATATGGAATACGTGGCACACCCTTATCTTGGTTTATTTACTGATTATTTGAACAATCGTCAACAATATGTCAGAATAGGAAACACTGACTCGCATACACTTTGGATGACCCAGTTGCAACTTTGTTCATAAGAATAGAAATTTATCTGTCTATGCACTGGAGGAGTTTGAATGTGAGGGACCATCATTTTACCGAAAATAAATTTCAACTGATTGTGTTTTAGTGGGCAAAGCATGCATTAGTAAAAACAATCTTGCACCATATGTCTTTGGAATAAAAATGATTGCATCTTGGAAAAGTTAACCCCACCCCCACTAATGATCCATCCCTAAGTTGCAGTGGCTCTCATTCACACTGCCCATTCGAACTTGTATAGTAAAACTACTTTTAGGGGACTGGCGCTAAGTAGAGAAGAGAAGAGAAATTAACTTTCTATTCGTCAGATTTATGTCTCAATGTCTGCATGAGCTGGAGGGTTATTAGGCTCGGTTTCAGCCGTGGTGGTGTAATTTCTCCAAAGCCTCCCCCAACTTACGGCTGGGCATGTGGTCAACAGGCCATATCTGTGACGTCTAATAAAATTCAATAATATTTAAAATGTAATGTGTACATTTTGACAGCACGGTGCTCCGTCTATCGTTAACTTTCCAAAAAAATTACCTCTGGAAAACTTTCCGAAACTGAGCGAGACATGGTTCTCAAAATCGAACACCATCTAATATTTAGAAAACAGGATGACATTTGTTTGTTGTTGTTAGAGTGTCCAATAGAAAAGTCAGATCAGAGTCAAGCGAAAAGACTCCATACATGTATCTTACGAAGAGCTCAGTTTGCAAGTGATACCGAGTTGAATGTTCTCTGTCAGACAACAACATTATATTTTTCAAACCCAAAAAGGAACTACATGTACATACATACATGTTTTATTGAAAGCTCCCAACGGGGCTTTTCAGCTTCAATTTACAATGATATTAAAAGTGTTATAACTATAAATAAGTACATGCACTAATAAAAAATATTTAAAATGTAAAAATGTAAAAAATTAAAAATATAGAAGACAAACATATGACTTAATGCAAACCTAAAAAATGAGAAAGCGAGAATTTTTTTAAACTGTTTCTTAAAAGTGCAAGGATTAGTAATATCCTTCAAACTGTCATCCCTGTTATTCCATACATGTATGTTTACAGTCTGATCTACATGTATAATAAGTATTAAAAGATATTTGCCCTGTGGCAGTTCTAAAGAGCATCCGAATGTTGAGATTTTTACTTCCTCGGGTCGCGTGATCATGTACTCTAAATTGTTTAGAGAAATAATGGCTTTGATAAGCAGGTGCCATACCCTCTTGACATTATAGTGTCTCTACAAAGCAATAATATTGTTGTTCTACTGTGAGGACCAGTGTGTGTTGTGTATCTGTACATCAGATGTTCAGTGTAGGTGTACTGTAGTCTGATTCTCAGTATCAATGTGATTCTATACCTGCATTGAGGACCTGTGTGTTGTGTATCTGTACATCAGATGTTCAGTGTAGGTGTACTGTAGTCTGATTCTCAGTATCAATGTGATTCTATACCTGCATTGAGGACCTGTGTGTTATGTATCTGTACATCGGATGTTCAGTGTAAGTGTACTGTAGTTTTATTCTCAGTATCAGTGTGATTCTACACCTGCATTGTGAGGACCTGTGTGTGTTATGTATCTGTACATGAGATGTTCAGTGTAAGTGTACTGTAGTTTTATTCTCGGTATCAGTGTGATTCTACACCTGCATTGTGAGGACCAGTGTGTGGTATGTATCTGTACATCGGATGTTCAGTGTAAGTGTACTGTACTTTGATTCTCAGTATCAGTGTAATTCTACACCTGCATTGTGAGGACCGGTGTGTGTTATGTATAATTATGTACATCAGATGTTCAGTGTAGGTGTACTGTACTTTGATTCTCAGCATCAGTGTGAATGTATACAAAATGTACCTGCATTGCGAGGACCGGTGTGTGACGTTGTGTATATGTACATGAGATGTTCAGTGTAAGTGTACTGTAGCTTGATTCTCAGTATCAGTGTGAGTACATGTATATACCTGCATTGCGAGGACCGGTGTGTGGTATGTATTTGTACATGAGATGTTCAGTGTAAGTGTACTGGAGATTGATCCTCAGTAACAGTGTGATTCTATACCTGCATTGTGAGGACCGGTGTGTTGTATGTATTTGTACATGAGATGTTCAGTGTAAGTGTACTGGAGATTGATTCTCAGTATCAGTGTGATTCTATACCTGCATTGTGAGGACCTGTGTGTGGTATGTATTTGTACATGAGATGTTCAGTGTAAGTGTTCTGTAGTTTTATTCTCAGTATCAGTGTGAGTATATACCTGCATTGTGAGGACCAGTGTGTGGTATGTATTTGTACATGAGATGTTCAGATGAGAAGTGCAAAAATGGGATTTTTTTAAATCAATATCTTTTGAGTGATTTCTATACCATTAAGAAGAGAAACCCTAAAAGTATTCATAACAAGTATGCAACATTGCATTTGTGCCACGCCCACTCACTGGGGGGTATGCCATGTTGGGGTTCAAGAAATAGAGAAAAACCACTTATCAAGACATAAACTTCATGACAATCTACCCAGGGGACCACAATTAAATCAGTGCACTTACACATATATGTTGGTAGCCACCAAGTCTAGCTTTTACTAGAAATTGATAATTCCAACTTTTGAATACTACTTCTGTATTTTATTCTGGAAAAAAGATTCTACAGGTACTATTGTAATGTCCATCACAAAATGGTAAGGTTTTTTCTTAGTAGCATCTCAGACAAGATTCAACTCTGTTAGTTATATTACTTCTGCTGCTCTTTTAGTTTGTTAGGTGCATCATTTCAGTCATTATTATTTTAGTTCAACTTAGTTCTTTATTTAGCAAAAAAGGTCAAAAGATATGTAATGTCCGTCACGTAATGTCCGTCACAAATGCTAGGCCAAAGAGAGATAAAAGAAGTAGATAGTTAAGAATCAGACCAATATAATTCTTAGTTATAAAAGACTTTAAAATGTTGCTAGTCAGGATAAGTTTTGACAATATACTTGTAATATCAAAAAAATGGAAGGTTACCATGGTAACAGGTGGAAAATCACCTCAACATCCTCCTCAAAAGTCACAAAATGGTTCAGCTAATTTTATGTGACTAAAAGATTACTGGGAGTGCATGTAACTTTATAAAATTCTAAACTTTTCTTTGCTTTTTGAGTTCTTTGAACAACTTCTCAATTTCAGTTTGCTTTGGAACAACAAAAGGACCAATGTTCAGCAGAGTAATTGGCCCATAGAACACACACAAGTTGTGGACATTGTCAATGTCATCACATCTGGGCCAATCAAAATGGTTTGCACCAACTCTGTGCAGGAACTTGAACTGGCTATAATCACTGCAGAGTGCTCAACCGATGTAATAATTCTCTACAGTCTACTGGTTGTATGACATTTTTATTTATTTATTATAATTTTTTATTTTCATTTTTTTAAACAATATTTGGGCTTTACGTTTGCCCCAAGAGCTCTAAGCTCATCGTGGGGGCTCACATGAATTAATTTATACAATGTTCACCACGAAGAAGCACAGAACAAACACAACGAGAAAGGAAATAGAAATAAATAAAAACTAAATAAATAAAAACATTTGGTGGCAATGGGTGCAGAATACGAAGATGTAAATCTAGGAACATGATCTTTCTGTATGCAGAGATACAGATTTGACTTATCATTGGACTGTGGCCAACAAGGCACCTTGCATACATGCAAGTGAAAACTCCACAGTCATAGTCATTCAGATGGATCAATGGCTTTGAATTTGCTTTTCCTTTGAAATTGTCTCCTCTCTTTCTTTTTCTTTATAACTTGTACCTTTCTGTGTCAAGCTTTAGCTTTGCTTGACACATTCTTTGCCTTTCAGCATCTGTTTTGGCCATTTAAATTTAACTAATCAACTAACTGAACACTGCAGTGTAAAGCATGTACTTACAGAGCACTGAGAAATGCCAGAAAAGAGAAAAAAACTGGTCAGTCATGGTTTATGCATTTACAGAATGCTCTGAGCATACTTTGAAAGCAAAACAGCTGACCAACTTGAAACATTACTAATTTATGAAGGTAAAATGAAGAATAAACTGAAGAAATTTGATTTTATGTGGTGTTTACTATTACTTGACAAGTGATAGTTTATAATGACCACAAATAAAGATAAAATATTGTTTAAAATTATTTTAAATTTGTACTTATAAATGTTCAATTCACAGAGTGTAATGTCCGTCACGTTTTTTGTAATGTCCCTCACGCTAAATATATACCTTTTTTTTAATGGAATAAATTTGTGAGAAATCTAAGTCTTCAATAAGAAACATTCACTTATGGTCAAATACAAAAAAATACTTGTTTGCTTAAAACTTCTCACAATTCACAGGAATTTAACTTTAAAATTCAAAATCCAAATCGATGGTAGTTTTAGCTGTAATGTCCATCACGGTCCTTTCAGTTAAAAAAAACAGGCAGCTAGGAATAGCTACTGTAAAATATATTTTAACAAGTTAGAGAGAAGGCTCTAAGGCAGTTGTATTTAAACATAAAATGTAAAATTACGCAAGTTGTGTCTATTTAGGCCAAAAATTTTCTCTGGGTGTAATGTCCGTCACAGTGGAATGGCCCACTGTAGTTTGATTCTGTAAGTGTTCTGTAGTTTGATTCTCAGTATCAGTGTGATTCTATACCTGCATTGTGAGGACCTGTGTGTGTTATGTATCTGTACATGAGATGTTCAGTGTAAGTGTACTGTAGTTTGATTCTCAGTATCAGTGTGATTCTATACCTGCATTGTGAGGACCGGTGTGTGTTGTATGTATATGTGACCCTCCATGCGAAAACCCGTCTTAACGAAACTGGTGTTTGAATGGATTTCAACGCATTCTCAATGCATTCTCAATGCATTGCAATGCATTGGAAATGTTTCTCAACGCGTTGTCAACTTTTCACAACGATCTGAAATAACGTTGAAATGCTTTCCTAAAGTTCTGGAATGCATTGTCAACGTTTTACAACGATCTGATATAACATTGAAATGCATTTGTAATGTTTGATAATGCTTTGTCAACTTTCCACAACGATCCGATAAAACATTGAAACGCATTTGTAATGTTTGACAACGCTTTGTCAACTTTTCACAACGATCTGATAGAACATTGAAACGCATTGGTAATGTCTGAGAATGCTTTGTCAACTTTCCATAACGATCCGATAAAACGTTAATTTAGAATTCGTAATGTTTGACAACATGCCTTTTTGTGATCACCTTTTCACAACGATCTGATGGGATGTTCAAAACATTTCGCATTCATATAAATGTTTATTTGTTTATTTAAGTTTCGTTTGGAAAACTGATTTAGCCGATCGTCAATCAAACGCAGAGTTTTCTCATACGAATTTTCTCATGGGATTTGAATTTTTTAAATATTATCCCAAAGAAATTCAGCCCCCAAATCGAAAGGTTTGCTGTGAGTTACTGGAGTGTTGATAATGACCGTTCTTATTTGGTGTGCCGGATGTGTATCCACAACCTGACAAAGTGATTTTCTGTGACTGAATGGAATTCCACAAGATGTCAGAACGAGGAGAGCTCATGTAACCCCCAGCAAATTTTACCACATTGTTAATAAAGTAGATGAATGAAATAAAACAATTGCTTTGAAAAATCATTTATTAGACAAAGGATATACCTACATGTACTTACTAGAATCATAGTTAAGTTGAATGCTGCCTTGTGTTTTCAAGAAACGCTATGAACTTGAATTGAATTCTCTGTCTGTCTGGATTTTGACACAACAAAACTGGGGTGCGGGAACTGAGTTTTTATTGCATTGTAGTTAAAGCACCACAGCTTCTCAACTTTATCTTCAAAGTGAAATGTTTACTAAATAAAATACTCTAGTTCTTTCTATTAATTTAAATCCGTTTTCAAAGGTGCGGAAGTTGCCGCAGTGCATAATGTGTGAAGTTTTCCGCGAGCTGATTTTAAAATGGCAAGGAAAAAATATTACCATGACAAATTAATATCAGTCAATTCATCCCTAAAACAAACTTGGTCAATAATTAAATCAGTCATTTAAAAAAAACAATCCAATTTCAATCCAAAATCTTTTATGAAAGATTCAAACGGTGAATATACTGACCCAACAAAAATAGCAACAAACTTTAATCACTTCTTTACTAACATTGGCCCATCACTGGCTAAGAACATTACTAAAACTAATGCAGATTTTAAAACACACATGTTACAAATGTAGGTTCCTATGCCAACAGTATATTCTTCACTCAACAACCCCAGATGAAATCTCTTCAATAGTCACTTCCTTAAAAAATAGTAGAAGTGAAGGTTGTGATGGCATTTGTATTGAACCTATCAAATTTTCAATTGACTTACTTGCATCTCCTTTATCTGAAATGTGTAATTCATCTCTTTGTAGTGGTGAATTCCCTGATAAACTTAAGATTGCCAAAGTAATACCTATCTATAAAAATGATGAAGTAAGTTACTTTTCAAATTACAGACCTATCTCTATTTTATCTACTTTTTCCAAAATTCTGGAAAAGGTTGTCTATGTTAGACTATCGAACTTTCTTACTAAATTTAGTGTCTTGAATTCTCACCAATATGGCTTTAGAAAAAAGCATTCAACATATATGGCTATCCTTGAATTAGTTGATCAAATTCATCAAGCCTTCGAAAATAATGAATTTACAATAGGTATTTTTATCTACCTTAAAAAGGCATTTGACACTGGATCACACTATTTTATTAAATAAGCTTGAATTTTATGGAATTAGAGGTACACCTTTAAACTGGTTCAAAAGTTATCTGAGTAATAGACACCAGTATGTTGTAATTAATAACTTTAACTCTCCACTCATGAACATTAGTTGTGGAGTACCACAAGGTTCAGTATTAGGCCCCCTTTTTCTTTTATATATAAACGACTTATTCCACAGCTCCAAACATTTATCATTTGTTCTCTTTGCTGACGATACCAATATTTTTTACAGTCACAAAAACATTGCTAATCTAGTGAATATCTTAAACAATGAGCTTATCCATGTTGCATCTTGGTTTAATGCTAATAAATTAACCCTTCACCCTGATTTGACCAAGTTCATAATATGTTTTCCTACCAAAAAGAAAGTAAATTTTAATGACATCATTATTTCTATCAATGGTAATACAATTAATAGAACTGAATGTACTAAATTCTTAGGAGTGATTATCCATCAAAACTTATCATGGAAACCCCACATTCATTCCATTACTAATAAGATTTCCAAAGCCATTGGTATAATTACTAAATCACGTAAATTTTTGGCTTTTAATTTTCTCAAAGTTTTATATAATTCACTCATTTTACCATACCTACAATACTGTACCCTTATTTGGGCTTCTAACTTATCCCACACATATTGAACCTATCTTTTTATTGCAGAAAAAGGTAATTGGTATCATTACTCATTCCTCCCCTCGTACTCACACTAAACCTTTATTCGATAAGCTCAAAATACTAACCATCCATGATATTCATAAGTTCCAGATTTCATGCTTTGTTTTTTCTCACATCAATAACCTCTTACCTGATTCTCTATCTGCCCTTTTCAATTTTAATTTAAAAATCCATGATCACTTTACAAGACAGAGTTCTAATCTACATGTACATTACCTTTTTTTTTTAATATAAATTCTCAATCCGTTCACAAGGACCCAAAATCTGGAATGGTCTACCTACATCTTTCCGTGAATCACTAAAATCTTTTAATTATAAAATGAAATTAAAATCTCACTTCTTGTCTTATTGATAACTAGTTATATAAGTAATTGATGAACTGCCTTTCTGTATGTGTGCAATATATGTTTAATTCATTATATATATAGCTATATATTCTTTTTTTGCTTTGTAACTTGTCAACTTATAATCCTGTAAACTAGTATATATTTTTTTATGTTTTGTATGTAGCTAGTACTGTAACACTTAAAACTGCGTGTCCATCTTTTAATACTCTTTCGTTATCTATATTTATACATAACAGCACCCTGACCCTTTGCCATATAAGCCTCTGGCTTCAGCTTTTCTTTATTGATTTTCATCTAAAAATTGTGCTTTAATTACAAATACAATAAATTATTACTATTATTATTATTGATTAGCTAAGCGTAATGTTTGCCGCTTTGAAAATTCGCTACAGACAAATTAAAATAATGTTCTGGATGATTTTGATTTTACTTCGTGAACAGTTTGCATGTTCTGCAAAAAGTGCTGGAGTCTCTCAAATCTCTCAGATGTGAAGTTTTGGATTTGTTGACAATATTATAATTTGCGTGCCGTGACTCGTGAGATTGCACAAACAACTTCTTTTTTAGCTTTATACCCAAAGTATTCTGGATATGTGACCACTTCTTGAAATATCTGAATATTTCTCCAGGATTCGTTGAATTTTAGTCTTTCAATAAGCACATTAAAGAACGAGACTCGAACCAATCAAACTTCACAAAATGTGACCTTTACGGAAGCACAATATTATTAAACACAAATTGGATTAAGGAATGTTACGAGAAGAAAACAACATAAAGAAGTTATCAGGGCTCATTTTTGGATATCTCACGCGAACTTCAATCTGAAAGAGCCAGTGTACATGGACTTTAGGGAGAAAAAAAACACTCTTAGTCCAAATGTAATTGGAAAAACCCTGCGGCTTATAGGCGGTCTTTTACGGTATGCTAATTACACGCCATATGTCAATCATAAACGAGACGAAGACAAGGGACAACGAACAAAACGCCAGTGTTTGAAGCAAAGATAACTTTATTACTACAAAATAGTCTTAAACAAAATTACGTCGTGAAAAGTCGACATGTCAGTATTACTTGACTGTATAAGAATATGAGAGAAGTTTCTACATTGCCCTTTTGTGATATGAATGCTTAATTCTGGATTGCTTGCCAGTTCGATTATCTTATCAACACGATTGCCGAATGAGCGCCAGTGGTGTACGTTGCCAAATTTAATGTCGTACAAGTACGAAAAATGAACGCCAATGATTTGGAAATGATTTGGAATGGTTGACAAATGATTTACAACGCTTATTGAATGAATGGCAACGATTTGGTAATGATTTGGAATGCTTGCCAAATGTTCCACAACGCTTACCGAATAAATGCCAACGATTTGAAAATGATTTGAAATGGTTGCCAAATGTTTTACAACGCTTATCGAATAAATGCCAACCGTTTTGAAATGATTTGGAATGGAGTACAGATTCATTGTAATGTTTTAGAATGGTTTATGAACTCGTTGGTAACGATATCCAATGCACTGGGAATGTTATGAAATTCATTCCCAACGGTCAAAAATGCATTAAAATGGAAAACTGACATCTAGCTGATTTACTTAAGCCGGGTTTTCGCATGGAGTGTCACATATGTACAACAGATGTTCAGTGTAAGTGTACTGTACTTTGATTCTCAGTATCAGTGTGATTCTATACCTGCATTGTGAGGACCAGTGTGTATTATATATATACATGTACATCAGATGTTCAGTGAAAGTGTACTGTAGTTTGATTCTCAGTATCTGTGTGAGTATATAGCTGCATTGTGAGGACCAGTGTGTGGTATGTATTTGTACATCAGATGTTCAGTGTAAGTGTACTGTAGTTTGATTCTGTAAGTGTTCTGTACTTTGATTCTCAGTATCAGTGTGATTCTATACCTGCATTGTGAAGACCGGTGTGTGTTTTGTATCTGTACATCAGATGTTCAGTGAAAGTGTACTGTAGTTTGATTCTCAGTATCAGTGTGATTCTATACCTGCATTGTGAGGACCGGTGTGTTGTATGTATTTGTACATGAGATGTTCAGTGTAAGTGTACTGGAGATTGATTCTCAGTATCAGTGTGATTCTATACCTGCATTGTGAGGACCTGTGTGTGGTATGTATTTGTACATGAGATGTTCAGTGTAAGTGTTCTGTAGTTTTATTCTCGGTATCAGTGTGAGTATATACCTGCATTGTGAGGACCAGTGTGTGGTATGTATTTGTACATGAGATGTTCAGATGAGAAGTGCAAAAATGGGATTTTTTTAAATCAATATCTTTTGAGTGATTTCTATACCATTAAGAAGAGAAACCCTAAAAGTATTCATAACAAGTATGCAACATTGCATTTGTGCCACGCCCACTCACTGGGGGGTATGCCATGTTGGGGTTCAAGAAATAGAGAAAAACCACTTATCAAGACATAAACTTCATGACAATCTACCCAGGAGACCACAATTAAATCAGTGCACTTACACATATATGTTGGTAGCCACCAAGTCTAGCTTTTACTAGAAATTGATAATTCCAACTTTTGAATACTACTTCTGTATTTTATTCTGGAAAAAAGATTCTACAGGTACTATTGTAATGTCCATCACAAAATGGTAAGGTTTTTTCTTAGTAGCATCTCAGACAAGATTCAACTCTGTTAGTTATATTACTTCTGCTGCTCTTTTAGTTTGTTAGGTGCATCATTTCAGTCATTATTATTTTAGTTCAACTTAGTTCTTTATTTAGCAAAAAAGGTCAAAAGATATGTAATGTCCGTCACGTAATGTCCGTCACAAATGCTAGGCCAAAGAGAGATAAAAGAAGTAGATAGTTAAGAATCAGACCAATATAATTCTTAGTTATAAAAGACTTTAAAATGTTGCTAGTCAGGATAAGTTTTGACAATATACTTGTAATATCAAAAAAATGGAAGGTTACCATGGTAACAGGTGGAAAATCACCTCAACATCCTCCTCAAAAGTCACAAAATGGTTCAGCTAATTTTATGTGACTAAAAGATTACTGGGAGTGCATGTAACTTTATAAAATTCTAAACTTTTCTTTGCTTTTTGAGTTCTTTGAACAACTTCTCAATTTCAGTTTGCTTTGGAACAACAAAAGGACCAATGTTCAGCAGAGTAATTGGCCCATAGAACACACACAAGTTGTGGACATTGTCAATGTCATCACATCTGGGCCAATCAAAATGGTTTGCACCAACTCTGTGCAGGAACTTGAACTGGCTATAATCACTGCAGAGTGCTCAACCGATGTAATAATTCTCTACAGTCTACTGGTTGTATGACATTTTTATTTATTTATTATAATTTTTTATTTTCATTTTTTTAAACAATATTTGGGCTTTACGTTTGCCCCAAGAGCTCTAAGCTCATCGTGGGGGCTCACATGAATTAATTTATACAATGTTCACCACGAAGAAGCACAGAACAAACACAACGAGAAAGGAAATAGAAATAAATA
Organism: Actinernus sp. WN-2022; assembly: GCA_030867875.1. Lineage (NCBI taxonomy): Eukaryota > Metazoa > Cnidaria > Anthozoa > Actiniaria > Actinernidae > Actinernus > Actinernus sp. WN-2022. Next base: position 44,913,954 of record JAOWCC010001751.1, read on the forward strand.
AAAACTAAATAAATAAAAACATTTGGTGGCAATGGGTGCAGAATACGAAGATGTAAATCTAGGAACATGATCTTTCTGTATGCAGAGATACAGATTTGACTTATCATTGGACTGTGGCCAACAAGGCACCTTGCATACATGCAAGTGAAAACTCCACAGTCATAGTCATTCAGATGGATCAATGGCTTTGAATTTGCTTTTCCTTTGAAATTGTCTCCTCTCTTTCTTTTTCTTTATAACTTGTACCTTTCTGTGTCAAGCTTTAGCTTTGCTTGACACATTCTTTGCCTTTCAGCATCTGTTTTGGCCATTTAAATTTAACTAATCAACTAACTGAACACTGCAGTGTAAAGCATGTACTTACAGAGCACTGAGAAATGCCAGAAAAGAGAAAAAAACTGGTCAGTCATGGTTTATGCATTTACAGAATGCTCTGAGCATACTTTGAAAGCAAAACAGCTGACCAACTTGAAACATTACTAATTTATGAAGGTAAAATGAAGAATAAACTGAAGAAATTTGATTTTATGTGGTGTTTACTATTACTTGACAAGTGATAGTTTATAATGACCACAAATAAAGATAAAATATTGTTTAAAATTATTTTAAATTTGTACTTATAAATGTTCAATTCACAGAGTGTAATGTCCGTCACGTTTTTTGTAATGTCCCTCACGCTAAATATATACCTTTTTTTTAATGGAATAAATTTGTGAGAAATCTAAGTCTTCAATAAGAAACATTCACTTATGGTCAAATACAAAAAAATACTTGTTTGCTTAAAACTTCTCACAATTCACAGGAATTTAACTTTAAAATTCAAAATCCAAATCGATGGTAGTTTTAGCTGTAATGTCCATCACGGTCCTTTCAGTTAAAAAAAACAGGCAGCTAGGAATAGCTACTGTAAAATATATTTTAACAAGTTAGAGAGAAGGCTCTAAGGCAGTTGTATTTAAACATAAAATGTAAAATTACGCAAGTTGTGTCTATTTAGGTCAAAAATGTTCTCTGGGTGTAATGTCCGTCACAGTGGAATGGCCCACTGTAGTTTGATTCTGTAAGTGTTCTGTAGTTTGATTCTCAGTATCAGTGTGATTCTATACCTGCATTGTGAGGACCTGTGTGTGTTATGTATCTGTACATGAGATGTTCAGTGTAAGTGTACTGTAGTTTGATTCTCAGTATCAGTGTGATTCTATACCTGCATTGTGAGGACCGGTGTGTGTTGTATGTATATGTGACCCTCCATGCGAAAACCCGTCTTAACGAAACTGGCGTTTGAATGGATTTCAACGCATTCTCAATGCATTCTCAATGCATTGCAATGCATTGGAAATGTTTCTCAACGCGTTGTCAACTTTTCACAACGATCTGAAATAACGTTGAAATGCTTTCCTAAAGTTCTGGAATGCATTGTCAACGTTTTACAACGATCTGATATAACATTGAAATGCATTCGTAATGTTTGATAATGCTTTGTCAACTTTCCACAACGATCCGATAAAACATTGAAACGCATTTGTAATGTTTGACAACGCTTTGTCAACTTTTCACAACGATCTGATAGAACATTTAAACGCATTGGTAATGTCTGAGAATGCTTTGTCAACTTTCCATAACGATCCGATAAAACGTTAATTTAGAATTCGTAATGTTTGACAACATGCCTTTTTGTGATCACCTTTTCACAACGATCTGATGGGATGTTCAAAACATTTCGCATTCATATAAATGTTTATTTGTTTATTTAAGTTTCGTTTGGAAAACTGATTTAGCCGATCGTCAATCAAACGCAGAGTTTTCTCATACGAATTTTCTCATGGGATTTGAATTTTTTAAATATTATCCCAAAGAAATTCAGCCCCCAAATCGAAAGGTTTGCTGTGAGTTACTGGAGTGTTGATAATGACCGTTCTTATTTGGTGTGCCGGATGTGTATCCACAACCTGACAAAGTGATTTTCTGTGACTGAATGGAATTCCACAAGATGTCAGAACGAGGAGAGCTCATGTAACCCCCAGCAAATTTTACCACATTGTTAATAAAGTAGATGAATGAAATAAAACAATTGCTTTGAAAAATCATTTATTAGACAAAGGATATACCTACATGTACTTACTAGAATCATAGTTAAGTTGAATGCTGCCTTGTGTTTTCAAGAAACGCTATGAACTTGAATTGAATTCTCTGTCTGTCTGGATTTTGACACAACAAAACTGGGGTGCGGGAACTGAGTTTTTATTGCATTGTAGTTCCTAAAGCACCACAGCTTCTCAACTTTATATTCAAAGTGAAATGTTTACTAAATAAAATACTCTAGTTCTTTCTATTAATTTAAATCCGTTTTCAAAGGTGCGGAAGTTGCCGCAGTGCATAATGTGTGAAGTTTTCCGCGAACTGATTTTAAAATGGCAAGGAAAAAATATTACCATGACAAATTAATATCAGTCAATTCATCCCTAAAACAAACTTGGTCAATAATTAAATCAGTCATTTAAAAAAAACAATCCAATTTCAATCCAAAATCTTTTATGAAAGATTCAAATGGTGAATATACTGACCCAACAAAAATAGCAACAAACTTTAATCACTTCTTTACTAACATTGGCCCATCACTGGCTAAGAACATTACTAAAACTAATGCAGATTTTAAAACACACATGTTACAAATGTAGGTTCCTATGCCAACAGTATATTCTTCACTCCAACAACCCCAGATGAAATCTCTTCAATAGTCACTTCCTTAAAAAATAGTAGAAGTGAAGGTTGTGATGGCATTTGTATTGAACCTATCAAATTTTCAATTGACTTACTTGAATCTCCTTTATCTGAAATGTGTAATTCATCTCTTTGTAGTGGTGAATTCCCTGATAAACTTAAGATCGCCAAAGTAATACCTATCTATAAAAATGATGAAGTAAGTTACTTTTCAAATTACAGACCTATCTCTATTTTATCTACTTTTTCCAAAATTCTGGAAAAGGTTGTCTATGTTAGACTATCGAACTTTCTTACTAAATTTAGTGTCTTGAATTCTCACCAATATGGCTTTAGAAAAAAGCATTCAACATATATGGCTATCCTTGAATTAGTTGATCAAATTCATCAAGCCTTCGAAAATAATGAATTTACAATAGGTATTTTTATCTACCTTAAAAAGGCATTTGACACTGGATCACACTATTTTATTAAATAAGCTTGAATTTTATGGAATTAGAGGTACACCTTTAAACTGGTTCAAAAGTTATCTGAGTAATAGACACCAGTATGTTGTAATTAATAACTTTAACTCTCCACTCATGAACATTAGTTGTGGAGTACCACAAGGTTCAGTATTAGGCCCCCTTCTTTTTCTTTTATATATAAACGACTTATTCCACAGCTCCAAACATTTATCATTTGTTCTCTTTGCTGACGATACCAATATTTTTTACAGTCACAAAAACATTGCTAATCTAGAGAATATCTTAAACAATGAGCTTATCCATGTTGCATCTTGGTTTAATGCTAATAAATTAACCCTTCACCCTGATTTGACCAAGTTCATAATATGTTTTCCTACCAAAAAGAAAGTAAATTTTAATGACATCATTATTTCTATCAATGGTAATACAATTAATAGAACTGAATGTACTAAATTCTTAGGAGTGATTATCCATCAAAACTTATCATGGAAACCCCACATTCATTCCATTACTAATAAGATTTCCAAAGCCGTTGGTATAATTACTAAATCACGTAAATTTTTGGCTTTTAATTTTCTCAAAGTTTTATATAATTCACTCATTTTACCATACCTACAATACTGTACCCTTATTTGGGCTTCTAACTTATCCCACACATATTGAACCTATCTTTTTATTGCAGAAAAAGGTAATTGGTATCATTACTCATTCCTCCCCTCGTACTCACACTAAACCTTTATTCGATAAGCTCAAAATACTAACCATCCATGATATTCATAAGTTCCAGATTTCATGCTTTGTTTTTTCTCACATCAATAACCTCTTACCTGATTCTCTATCTGCCCTTTTCAATTTTAATTTAGAAATCCATGATCACTTTACAAGACAGAGTTTTAATCTACATTACCTTTTTTTTTAAATATAAATTCTCAATCCGTTCACAAGGACCCAAAATCTGGAATGGTCTACCTACATCTTTCCGTGAATCACTAAAATCTTTTAATTATAAAATGAAATTAAAATCTCACTTCTTGTCTTATTGATAACTAGTTATATAAGTAATTGATGAACTGCCTTTCTGTATGTGTGCAATATATGTTTAATTAATTATATATATAGCTATATATTCTTTTTTTGCTTTGTAACTTGTCAACTTATAATCCTGTAAACTAGTATTTTTTTTTTATGTTTTGTATGTAGCTAGTACTGTAACACTTAAAACTGCGTGTCCATCTTTTAATACTCTTTCGTTATCTATATTTATACATAACAGCACCCTGACCCTTTGCCATATAAGCCTCTGGCTTCAGCTTTTCTTTATTGATTTTCATCTAAAAATTGTGCTTTAATTACAAATACAATAAATTATTACTATTATTATTATTGATTAGCTAAGCGTAATGTTTGCCGCTTTGAAAATTCGCTACAGACAAATTAAAATAATGTTCTGGATGATTTTGATTTTACTTCGTGAACAGTTTGCATGTTCTGCAAAACGTGCTGGAGTCTCTCAAATCTCTCAGATGTGAAGTTTTGGATTTGTTGACAATATTATAATTTGCGTGCCGTGACTCGTGAGATTGCACAAACAACTTCTTTTTTAGCTTTATACCCAAAGTATTCTGGATATGTGACCACTTCTTGAAATATCTGAATATTTCTCCAGGATTCGTTGAATTTTAGTCTTTCAATAAGCACATTAAAGAACGAGACTCGAACCAATCAAACTTCACAAAATGTGACCTTTACGGAAGCACAATATTATTAAACACAAATTGGATTAAGGAATGTTACGAGAAGAAAACAACATAAAGAAGTTATCAGGGCTCATTTTTGGATATCTCACGCGAACTTCAATCTGAAAGAGCCCGTGTACAAGCCGCACATGGACTTTAGGGAGAAAAAAAACACTCTTAGTCCAAATGTAATTGGAAAAACCCTGCGGCTTATAGGCGGTCTTTTACGGTATGCTAATTACACGCCATATGTCAATCATAAACGAGACGAAGACAAGGGAGAACGAACAAAACGCCAGTGTTTGAAGCAAAGATAACTTTATTACTACAAAATAGTCTTAAACAAAATTATGCCATGAAAAGTCGACATGTCAGTATTACTTGACTGTATAAGAATATGAGAGAAGTTTCTACATTGCCCTTTTGTGATATGAATGCTTAATTCTGGATTGCTTGCCAGTTCGATTATCTTATCAACACGATTGCCGAATGAGCGCCAGTGGTGTACGTTGCCAAATTTAATGTCCTACAAGTACGAAAAATGAACGCCAATGATTTGGAAATGATTTGGAATGGTTGACAAATGATTTACAACGCTTATTGAATGAATGGCAACGATTTGGTAATGATTTGGAATGCTTGCCAAATGTTCCACAACGCTTACCGAATAAATGCCAACGATTTGAAAATGATTTGAAATGGTTGCCAAATGTTTTACAACGCTTATCGAATAAATGCCAACCGTTTTGAAATGATTTGGAATGGAGTACAGATTCATTGTAATGTTTTAGAATGGTTTATGAACTCGTTGGTAACGATATCCAATGCACTGGGAATGTTATGAAATTCATTCCCAACGGTCAAAAATGCATTAAAATGGAAAACTGACATCTAGCTGATTTACTTAAGCCGGGTTTTCGCATGGAGTGACACATATGTACAACAGATGTTCAGTGTAAGTGTACTGTACTTTGATTCTCAGTATCAGTGTGATTCTATACCTGCATTGTGAGGACCAGTGTGTATTATATATATACATGTACATCAGATGTTCAGTGTAAGTGTACTGTAGTTTGATTCTCAGTATCAGTGTGATTCTATACCTGCATTGTGAGGACCAGTGTGTAGTATGTATCTGTATATCAGATGTTCAGTGTAAGTGTACTGTAGTTTGATTCTGTAAGTGTTCTGTACTTTGATTCTCAGTATCAGTGTGATTGTATACCTGCATTGTGAAGACCGGTGTGTGTTTTGTATCTGTACATCAGATGTTCAGTGAAAGTGTACTGTAGTTTGATTCTCAGTATCAGTGTGATTCTATACCTGCATTGCGAGGACCGGTGTGTGTTATGTATAATTATGTACATCAGATGTTCAGTGTAAGTGTACTGTAGCTTGAGTCTCAGTATCAGTGTGATTCTATACCTGCATTGTGAGGACCGGTGTGTTGTATGTATTTGTACATGAGATGTTCAGTGTAAGTGTACTGTAGTTTTATTCTCAGTATCAGTGTGAGTATATAGCTGCATTGTGAGGACCAGTGTGTGGTATGTATTTGTACATCAGATGTTCAGTGTAAGTGTACTGTAGTTTGATTCTGTAAGTGTTCTGTAGTTTGATTCTCAGTATCAGTGTGATTCTATACCTGCATTGTGAGGACCTGTGTGTGTTATGTATCTGTACATGAGATGTCCAGTGTAAGAGTACTGTAGTTTGATTCTCAGTATCAGTGTGATTCTATACCTGCATTGCGAGGACCAGTGTGTGGTATGTATCTGTACATCAGATGTTCAGTGTAAGTGTTCTGTAGTGTGATTCTCAGTATCAGTGTGATTCTCAGTATCAGTGTGATTCTATACCTGCATTGTGAGGACCAGTGTGTATTATATATATACATGTACATCAGATGTTCAGTGTAAGTGTACTGTAGTTTGATTCTCAGTATCAGTGTGATTCTATACCTGCATTGTGAGGACCAGTGTGTAGTATGTATCTGTATATCAGATGTTCAGTGTAAGTGTACTGTAGTTTGATTCTGTAAGTGTTCTGTACTTTGATTCTCAGTATCAGTGTGATTCTATACCTGCATTGTGAAGACCGGTGTGTGTTTTGTATCTGTACATCAGATGTTCAGTGAAAATGTACTGTAGTTTGATTCTCAGTATCAGTGTGATTCTATACCTGCATTGCGAGGACCGGTGTGTGTTATGTATAATTATGTACATCAGATGTTCAGTGTAAGTGTACTGTAGCTTGAGTCTCAGTATCAGTGTGATTCTATACCTGCATTGTGAGGACCGGTGTGTTGTATGTATTTGTACATGAGATGTTCAGTGTAAGTGTACTGTAGTTTTATTCTCAGTATCAGTGTGAGTATATAGCTGCATTGTGAGGACCAGTGTGTGGTATGTATTTGTACATCAGATGTTCAGTGTAAGTGTACTGTAGTTTGATTCGGTAAGTGTTCTGTACTTTGATTCTCAGTATCAGTGTGATTCTATACCTGCATTGTGAAGACCGGTGTGTGTTTTGTATCTGTACATCAGATGTTCAGTGAAAGTGTACTGTAGTTTGATTCTCAGTATCAGTGTGATTCTATACCTGCATTGCGAGGACCGGTGTGTGTTATGTATAATTATGTACATCAGATGTTCAGTGTAAGTGTACTGTAGCTTGAGTCTCAGTATCAGTGTGATTCTATACCTGCATTGTGAGGATCGGTGTGTTGTATGTATTTGTACATGAGATGTTCAGTGTAAGTGTACTGTAGTTTTATTCTCAGTATCAGTGTGAGTATATAGCTGCATTGTGAGGACCAGTGTGTGGTATGTATTTGTACATCAGATGTTCAGTGTAAGTGTACTGTAGTTTGATTCTGTAAGTGTTCTGTAGTTTGATTCTCAGTATCAGTGTGATTCTATACCTGCATTGTGAGGACCTGTGTGTGTTATGTATCTGTACATGAGATGTCCAGTGTAAGAGTACTGTAGTTTGATTCTCAGTATCAGTGTGATTCTATACCTGCATTGCGAGGACCTGTGTGTGTTATGTATCTGTACATGAGATGTCCAGTGTAAGAGTACTGTAGTGTGATTCTCAGTATCAGTGTGATTCTCAGTATCAGTGTGATTCTATACCTGCATTGTGAGGACCAGTGTGTATTATATATATATACATGTACATCAGATGTTCAGTGTAAGTGTACTGTAGTTTGATTCTCACTATCAGTGTGATTCTATACCTGCATTGTGAGGACCGGGGTGTGTTGTGTATCTGTACATGAGATGTTCAGTGTAAGTGTACTGTAGTTTGATTCTCAGTATAACTGTGAATCTATACCTGCATTGTGAGGACCGGTGTGTTGTGTATCTGTACATCAGATGTTCAGTGTAAGTACATTGTATACTGTAGTTTTATTCTCAGTATAACTGTGATTCTATACCTGCATTGTGAGGACCGGTGTGTTGTGTATCTGTACATCAGATGTTCAGTGTAGGTGTACTGTAGCTTGATTCTCAGTATCAGTGTGATTCTACAGTACAGCTAAAATTTGCGGACGCAAGAAGTTGACTTATTGCACTTCTTTTTGCGCTTATAATTAATTATCAACCACAAGAAGTTTGACCCGCAAGAACTTCTTAAACGCAAGAAGTTAGAACCGCAAGAAGTTCAACTTAATTCAAACGGGTTGAAACTCTCTTACTAATTAACATAAAGTCGTCGCTTCGACTGGAAAGAAACAATTGTTACATTTTGCAGACTGAAGTTCACGTTCTGCGGGAAACATCAAATTAAAGTACTAAAGAAATATATTGGAACAACAAACACATTACTATGCAGCAAGTTTATCACATTTTGGAAGTGAAATTTCACGTCTTACATTGGAATTCAAGTGCAACTTTTCGCTAATACTGCTGTTGAATAATAGCTAGGTTGATTATAATTTTGATAAGTCAGATACAGAATTCATGTCAGTGCTTCTTGCTTGCAGCTCGAGTTGTAAATCCGATAAAGCATGCCTGCTTATTCTGTATCTATTACTTAGACATTCATTTCTTTTGTAATTTCCTCATGAATTACATTTGTATTAACGAGTTTGATAACTACTGTGCATGGTTAAACATCTAGTGAAAAAATTTAGTGCAAACGGCAAAGATTACATGACATGACTAGGTTGCTTTAATATCCTTTACTGTGATCGAATTATAGTGTTATAAGGGTATGTTGATCGAATCTTCCTTTTCCTTTTTATCACAGGTTTTTAAAAATATGGGATGATACCACTCCTTTTGCAAGATAAGATGTGAAGCAGATAATAGAAGAGATGGAGTGGGCAAGTAAGTGCCTCTGGGAAACAAACTAGAACTGAGTATTCTTGCTGTATAGTTTGACCATCAGCAGTCTGTGGTGTAGTAGTTAGTGTCTCTGCTGCAGTAGTATCTGTCAGTGGTCTCCTGTATTATTGCCGGCATGTGGTGTAGTATTGTCTGTCAGTGGTTTGTGCTGTAGGCATTTAATCTTGTACCCCGATCTAACCCCATGTTTTCCTATATCCAAAGAAGTGGGATCTGGTAAAGTTCGACAGTCAGTATTTGCTCTCATTGGCTACAATGAAACACAATAGCCTCATAATAATAATAATAATAATTTAATACTTATATTGCACAGTTTACATAAAATGATCAATTGCGCATAACATCTAGTAAGAATATAATAAAAATATGTTGTGAACTGAGTATCTTAATATAGTATGGTAGATAGATATGTATAATATGTAAAAATACATATTTATATATATATAAATTGAATAATTAGATAAATTAATATAACATTTAAGGCTCATATGCTAGATTAAGAAAATGGGTCTTGAGATGGCGCTTGAACTTATCTACAGATTTAATCTCACGAAGAGCACTTGGTAGTGAGTTCCACAGCTGTGGTGCAGCAACCATGAATGACCTATCTCCTAGCGTCAACTTTGTCCTAACATTCGGTAAACTAAGCATTAAACTATTCGAGCATCTTAAGTTGTAATGAGATTCCTTAACATTAATCAGTTCACATAGATATTCTGGTGCCATTCCGTAGATACACTTAAAAGTTAAGAGTAATACTTTAAAATTGATGCGCAGTCGAATTGGAAGCATGAATGCAGCTCACGGAGGAGAGGAGTAATGTGGCAATACTTAGGCGCATTGTGAACCAATCTAGCAGATATATTCATGACGCGCTGGAGCTTATTCAGCTGGCAGTCAGGCAACCCATACAGTAGGCTGTTACAATAGTCAACACGGCTAGTTATAAAAGCATGAACCAGAGTCTTAGTTGCATCAGGAGACAAGTACTTACGGATGCGTCTTAAATTGTGCAAATGATAGAATGCTGATCCGCAGACCTTACTTATATGACTAGACATGGTTAAGCTATTGTCAAACCATGCTCCAAGGTTTCTAACTACGGAAGCAGGTACAACTTTCGATGTACCAACTATCATGTGATCAATGTCAACTTTAGCTAGCTGTTGCTTCGTGCCAATAATTAAGAATTCAGTTTTTGAGTCATTCAGCATAAGTCTGTCTGTGATCATCCAGCTTCGAAAGTAGTTGAGAATTATTTAATGTATTCTGCAATAAATTATTGTTACTTGCCATGGCTCCTACAGTCCTTTTGTGTAATCAGTTTCATACCTTAATTCAATGTTAGCTCCTAATATCACCGTTATTGTATTTGTGGTGGTGGATTGTCCATCCCTGCATTCCAAGATGAATTATAATATACATGTACATGTACCTCCTCAATACACAAGGATTCAACTCAGTACCATACCAAAAGCAACACACAGTAGCATTAAATAACACACTGGACAAGATTCAGACAAAATTATTTCACTCTTCATTTTCTCAATTTGTGGAGAATGAAAGTCTGTTTCATGGTATTTTGGATGCCATCAGTCTCAGGAAAAAAAATACCCGGTTGTAGTCACTTTACACAGATTACAGAATTGGGATAAATCCAGGGATAAATCATGTTATTGATGACTAATATAAAAAAAAACAGAACCAAAATACAGGTACGTGTAATGTGCTGAGGGACAGCCTAAACAGGAATGAGCTTCCCAAAAGGGGGCTGAGAGTAAATTAATGTTACAGTGCAACTACTGAAACCAGGGCCACTTAGACAATGAGAACTAAACACATTACACTCAGTGTGACTACTGTAACCAGGACCACATAGACAACGAGAACACGTTGCAAAACTATTCAAAAGTATATATCCTAGCATATCCCATGCAATTTTCTTCATTATGATGACCAAATTTGCCTTTAATCGGATCAAAGCTCGAGTAAGTCAAAATGCTATTGTCCTGAAATCAACACTGATTGGCTCAAGTAACTGTTACTTTGTTTTCGTTCTGCAGTGTGATTGGTTCTCATTGTCTAAGTGGCCCTGCTTTCAGTAGTTGCACTGTAAAAGCATGCTAATTTTGCTGATTTCAATTGAAGGGCTGTGTGCAAAAAGGGCACAAGTGACTCTTAATCACATTCTAAATTTTCCTTCAATTTCTTTGTTTTCTAAGGGAGGATTTAGAATGTGATAAAGAATCACTTACAACTTTTTGCACACAGCCCTTCAATTGTTGTGCTATTGGGGACATTCAAAATCAACTTGTTTGACATAATTTTTAAGATCTCTGTATTAGATCATAGAAAATGTTAGACCTGTTTGGGTTTTCAATAACTATTGAAAGGTCATTCATGTTGAGGCTGATCTACTGGTAATGCTGCATGTGACATACAGTGTAGCAATAATTATGGCACATGTCAGTGCAAAAAAGCTTTGTATATTATCTGGTCTGAATTCATATGTCCACTGTGAAAATTATAATAATAATGTGGGTGAATAGAAAACACCTGATTGTGTGACTGCTGACTTTGTAAAAGAGCGTAACAGTTTTGATTCCTTGTTTGTTTTGTACGAATTCATTAAAACAGGGTTCACACAGGAAAGTTATAATGAATTCCATGACTTTTCCATGACTAAATTAAACAATCAAGGACTCAAATTAGGTTCTGGAGGAGACAAGAAAAACTAGAAAACGTCATTTAACTGGGCCTGTCCACCCACTTTAATATTGCTTGAAAACTTTTACAAAGGAAGGAATACTACAAATAGAGCACATCCTTATTTCAACGTAACATATTATCTTTAGCATGTAGCCAGGACTTCGCCGGTTTTAAAACAACCAAGTCGAAATCACCATGTAGCAGATGAATAATGATGAAGAGTGCTGAAAGAGAACCTACTAATCTATCTAGAATTCTGCAAGGAAAGTCAATCATCGAAACATTCCAATGGTCGATGATAAAATTCCATGAGTTTTGACATTTTTGCAAATTTCCATGACTTTTCCAGACCTGGAAAATTATTTTTGAAATTCCACGACTGTGTGAACCCTGTATAAGTAAAGTAAGGTTTAGCAAATTATATAAGCATATTATTACATAATCAGTACAAATATATTTCCTTGTTTACATAATAAGACTGAATTAAACAATTGAATTATTACCATTGGCTGAGCGTCATCGACCACGAGAGCCAGTAATTTTGTTCTAGTGTGCTGCATCTATTTTAGGATGTGCATGTAACCTGGGATATAATAAATAATCTGATGAGTGATGTCTTCTCGAGCCTTGTGAAGAAGCTGCATCAACATACATTCTGGCTTACTGCTAGCCGATCCATCCGAGACTCATTGCATTTACTCCAGTGCGACGAAGTTTGTTTAGAATTGGTCGTCAACCTACTGTTTTTCCACTATGCTGTCATTTATCAACCGTTAATCAAACACTGATATGATGTCTAAACTGTCTAATGAGCTTTGATTTTTGGAAGAGACTCTTTCCTGTTCACAACTTAACTGTCTCCTGTCGCCTCCCTTTGTTTCAGTTTTGCTTTCCAACTGCAGAATTTCTAGACTCCAAAGCTTTCTTTAAAGTATTCTTGAACTTTCTTTTGCCCAGATAAGAGAACAATTAAGGTTCTTTATGTATAAAATTCACTTCCACAGCAATACAACTACGATTTCGCAACAGGCCGGTATATTATTCGGCCTTGCGATTACTGCCCATGTGCAATTACGGCCAACAAATCCAAAGGGTCACGACATATGTGTCTTGGTCTGAACTTAGATGAAACTTTGTCTTGGAGTATCCACATCTCGGAGGTCACTAGTAAATCGCTAAAATACTTGCAGCCCTTAGAAGACTAAAACCAATATGCCCCAAAGGATCTTAATAGTAATTTATAAGTCCCCTTATGTTGCCGCATATGGTTTCAGGGAGTGTGCTTTATCGCTAATCCGGTCCTACCTACATGATCGTCAACAAAGAGTAAAATGTAACGGGCAGTTCTCTGACTGGCTCCCAGTTCGTTGCGGCGTCCCACAAGGAAGCCTGCTAGACCTCCTCTTATTTAACATCTTTGTGAACGATGTTAATCAAGCTGTTGATATTTCTTCACGGCGCCTGTATGCTGACGACACTACCCAGTATGCAGCTGACGTGAGTCCAGCTGTACTTGAGTTCACCATTAACCATGACATCAAGTCGCTGAAGAACTGGTTCTCTGATAACTTTCTTCAAGTAAACGCCGCTAAAACGCAGGCCATGACTTTAGGAAAATCAAAGTATACGTACGACCTAAGCGTCCATGAAGATACTATTATTGTGAAAGACCCCTTGAAAATTCTAGGTGTGACTCTAGATAAGGACCTTACATTTAAACCACATATTAACGAAATGCTAAAGAAAGCTTACGCGAAAATAGCGGCACTGCGCCGGCTCAAGCGCCTTGTGCCAACAGCTCACTTGATAAGACTCTATAAGGCGTACGTATTACCGCATTTAGAATATTGTAGTCCCATTTTGTTAGGCATTGGTAAAGTTCTTAGCAACAAAATCGAATCTGCAAATAGCTATGCTATCAGAACACTACTTAATTTGGGTAATAACGCATATCATCAAGAAACACTATTAGACATGGCCTCAATGCGGTCATTGAAACATAGACGCAACGTACAATCTCTAATGTTATTCTTTAAATGCTTCAGAAATTAAGGTCCTGTATATATATCAAATCTATTTAAACCTAGAGTCACTAGCTATAACTTAAAGAGGTAGCGGTAATAACGTAGTACAGCCATCCTGTGACAGCCTTTTCCAGCATAATTCTTTTTCATACACAGTATCTCGCATTTGGAACCAGCTACCATCGGCAGCTAAAACTACAACTTCTTTAACACAGTTTCGGCAATCTCTTAATAAGTCTGACTTTATTGGATGCCAGTGTAAAAACTGCCTCTAACTAGCTCCTGCACGCATGCACCTATATAATTGATAAACTTAGTTTACATTGATATCTTTAAATTTTGGCACCTTAGATTTTGTATATATCATTATCGTATGGTATCAGTATAGCTAGACTTGCTTACTTATTATTGTATATATGTAAATAGTTTGAACTAGAGTTCTCTTAGTTTTTATCCATATTGTTATGTATTAACAATATTACTATATATATATATATATATATATATATATATATATATATATATATATGTAAATAGTTGAAACTAGAGTTATCTTAGCTTCCATTCGTGTTATAATGTCATGCCCTAGCTTTATTGTCCTACTACAAATTTTATATTTTGTTACTATTAATTTGTCGAGGGTTTATATCGGTTGCCCAATCTCCCGAGCCAGGGGCTCACACTTCCTGCGTTACCGACGGTAAATAAATTATTATTATTATTATTATTATTATATTATTGTTATCAAGGCCATAAACAAGCAAGTTCCCGAGTATACCCATGAAAAATTTGTCCTGGCCAGTGACACTCGCAATCACAATTTACGGGGCTCGTAACAATCTTTCCACTGTTTCGTGGAATAGTCTGTCGGTTGAGGCCAAGCAGGCCTCTAGCATATAGTCTAGGTTATCTTTAGTCACGACTTTTGTATACTGTCGTCGTCGTACAGTGTCGTATACTGTTGTAGTGGTATGCTGCTGTTATCGTATGCTGCTGTTGCTGTCGTCTTGGTGGTGGTCGTTGTCGTCTTTAGAGGCGGGGCTTTCAAAGCAAGTAAACATTCAATTCGAAACAAATATATTGAAAATAATATTCTGTTGCATATTTTTTTCATTGCAGGACGTGCAGTAATTAGCACCCAGCTCGGGTCTCGAAATACAAGGGTGAAGCTGAACATTGCATGTCTTGTCACATCATTGCATGGAGGAACACACAACGAACTGTTCTGCACAATATATCCGATGCAGAGACCGCCCTCTCTAACAGCCCTCCGCCAGCTACAGTGATCAGCTGCAGAAACCGATGCTTTACGCTCGGCATGCTGGCAGACATCTTTGAAGCGCAGCCCATATAGCAGGTCTTCTATACGTTGGACATCTAACTAATAGAAAAGTGAAGACAATCAAGTACAGAACAGTCAAGACAAGAAAATCACGACAAAAGGCTACTGATATTTTATACCTACTGTAGTTTGTAGTGTGATGATGGAGATTGTGACAAAATGTTGGTGTCTTCAACCATAGTTAGTAGTTTCTAGGTAACTCCACTTCAACTAGTGTCCACGGCGAATTAATTTATTTTGCCGTATTTCCTGGAATAAGCGCCAACCTCCGAATAAGTGCCCCCATGACCTCTAAAATCTAGATGCTAACACCTGGCTAGTCCATCCAGAATCTACAATCCCGTCAAACCTGAGATACAGGGCGGCCCTGTTGACTAGAAACAATAGATTTTCTGCGCCCAAAAACAAAACCTTTTATTCTCCTGGGAACCCTTACAGTTTTCAGTAATCCTGTACCGCTCGAGACCTGTATTCTGATTGCACTGTAGCTCTATTGTTTTCGTACTACACGTTCTAAAGGTTAGGATGTTTTGTAATATTGGGTAAGCCAATGCTGTGGGTCCATTTCGAGCAGTACGGGATGGCCCACCGTTTTACATACCAACTTTTAATGACAATAGGTACCCCATTCGCATACCAACATTGAATAGACTAATTCTAATGAATAAGGCAGAATACGATGTTGCATGCTAAATTCTGATTTGTTGAAATTGATGTTGCTGTGAAAGATAGTTTGGTTACATAGAAAATGATACTTCTGCTTTTTTGTACCCCCCAGGAAGAAAACCCTCGGGCGAGGAGGGGGGCACCCGGTTTGATATATTTTCGCCTTGAAATTCGCAATACCAACGAGTGAGTTTTATATAAATATGTCAAAGCAGTAGTCAACCTTTTAGGAGGGCGACTGTAGGCGCCATTAACACAAGAGTAAATGTTTACCGCGGATATTGTTTTACTATACAACTGTAAGGTCTTTATCTAAAAAGTCATTTTGCTGACGGATATGTATTCATTTCTTAGGGAATGCTTAACAATACGAATTCGAAACGTATGATGTAGTGTAGAACGGGCCTTAAGTTGTCCTATTGAAAGAGACTAGTACAGACTAAGTCACTCGTTAAAACGGTTAACAATAATAGAAAAGGACATCCAAATAATTGATGTAATAAAGAAACTGAATAAAAAATATTTCTGGAGAATTTATCAAAGGCTTTGATGAATCCGTCTGCTCTCTCCTTTGCGGTTATAATGTGAATGCCAGGGACGCTTTAAGTCCATTAAATGGATGAGTTGTTGTTGTGAATACAATCTCTTATATAAGGCTGACGAAATCTAGATTTTGGCTCTTTCTGTCTTGTAATATTGCTCATGATAGCGATCCGTGCAACACTCGTCCTTTATTATGCTGATTCTGTAAACAAATCTGTTCGAAATGGCCTTTAATTTTCGAAGTCTTCTTGTTTTCCCAGCTGCAATTATAAGGATTTTGTTAGGTGCCACACCAGCATTACGAGGACCGCGAAAAGTGTGTGTGATCTTAGAAATAAAAGTCGAGTGTATTCGGGATCAGAAACGTCACTCCAAAAGCAAATATAATGACTGTTTTTACCAGACTCCGATACGTATGTAATACTGTCTAATTAGCAATAAAACGTTCAAAGATGGGATACCATGGGATACCCATGCTAGGTGGTATACGAGGACCACGATTTTACACACTCATTTGGGTGGTTTATGAGGACCACCGCCATACTGGTTGTGACATCGTATCTCGGCGTGGTGGGCCATTTGCAGCGTTAATGTTTACGAGGACCGGATATTGGTCCTCACAACTACGGTGGTCCTCGGAACGTTGGTGTGTAAACCCATTTCGGTCCCCGTAACTACGGTCGGGTGAGCACACATGTATGTGTGTGTGTATGTGTATTTGTATGTGTATGTGTATGTATTTGCCAGTAATGATCAACTCGAGCAACTATCGGAGCGGTGATTATGCGTTCTGTTCATTGTTATAAGTCTCTGGTTCCCAGGGTATCACTATTACGATTAGAAGGCTCAGAATACTCTAAGTTGTATCTCACTTTTTTAAGTTCACGTTATACAAGAGGACATAAACTGGAGCGGAAAAATACCTGTTGTGGTTACTGCTAAAGCCGGCGGAGTACGTCAAGTGAGAACAGGACGAGTGGAGAAGAAGCAGCGAAAATCTCGCAAAGACGCTAGAGACGATGTTCGTTTGGCTAAAACACTGTTGACCGGTGGAGGGAAAACTGTTCAAAGGAATGCAAGACAGGAACAAGAACTCCAACAGTTTAAAGACTCTATGTCGACCGGCATCCATTGCGGGCGTTTGTTTTTGTTTTGATTCAAGAATTCGACCTGGCGTTCCTCGCTAGCCTTCATGACGGCCATCTTGATCTCACAAGACATCGGAAGACGAATTGCAGAGGATTAATGTTTATGGTGAGTTTTAAGTTTCTATGAAACGCCAACAAGTCAATAGACAATACGATCGGTATTTATCTGTGTTTCTTTCAATTCAATTTTACTGAAGGTTGCCGGCGAAGCCGAAGTTCTACACGAAGACAGAGCCGATATTTGCAGTTCAACTTATACTTGTATTATTTCTATATATATAAAAAAAGGAAAGATGGCCAAACACGTGGCTGCCCTTGTAGCACGGCTGACTTAGAATGTATGGCGAATCGGTATAAGTGTGGTACATCGAGAAAGCCATGTGCAACTGAAGGTATGAACAGCTGAAAAGAAAGTCAAAAGTTTGTGCAATCAACAAAACACCCGACTAAATATTTTTATCACAGCCAAACTAAAGACAAAAATAAAAAGGTGTAAAACATGTTTTTGTATTACGAACATTATTTCAGAATTAGAAACAGTTCCTCAAGGAAGTGCGCATTATGTAAGTGTACCAGACTGTTCACTAGTGAGAACACCAAACAGGAAATAGCTAGTGTATTAAAGTACACGATTTATATTTTTCAGAAGGATTTTAGTATAATCTCTCCACATTTCTTTTTATAAAGATTTCTTTAACGATTTAGCACGACGACAGAGTTGAAATTCTTGTAAAACTCCAGGGGGGGGGGGGGTACTCCCTTATGTGGCCTAAACAGAGACGTGCGCTGGACAGGGTACGGTTTTTGGCCTCTGTCCTGAACAGGGTATATAATTTCATGAGTCTGTCCTACCTGTCCTAACCAGGGTATTGATTGCACGATTATCCTCATCTCACCGGTCTTTAACAAGTCATCAGTGACTCCACAAGATCATTGTCACCCAATCATTGCAATTGCCAATAAAACACAATTGTGTAAAACAAGACAGTCTGTATTTTGTCATTTGTCCTAAATAGGGTCCTAAACTAGAGGGTGTTGTGCTACACAGGGTAGGTATTTAGAGTTTTTCTGTCCTAAACAGGGTCAGGGTTTCAACCCTATACCCAAACATGGGTCCAGTACCCCCGGGGTAAAACTGTTGAACAATGGCTGTGGGAGCTTAGATTTTACAATCTTCACGAGTCACAAATCCAGGCCCGGAATTCCAGGAACGTTGTGCCTTGCTCCTGAGAATAAAATTTAATGTTACAGACGAAGGGAATGCATCACTTCATACGCCCTGGACAAAGCCTAACATGTCTAAACAGACATGCTCTCGAAATTGCCATTCGCTGTAGGTGAAATTAGGGTGGATCTTCTAGACATTTCAATGGCCAGCTACTGCAAGACAGCCTAGACAGTTTGTTTTGTGGGAGCATGGCTATTTGGGGAAAGGAACAGTTATCCCTTCTTGTGCCATAAAAAAACATCCATCAACAGATCCCTCCCCAGACAATGTCTATATAGCCTTGAGATCTGATTAGATGGGATGCTTGTTGAAAAATTCCAAAGGAACCAATACCATAAAGGTACTGTTGGCATTTCAAATTAAACACCCAAAATATGCATTTTTACCCCAAAAGGTATGAGCATCGCCATCAGCTAGATATAGGGAGTCACCCCCAGGAGAGTCCCCGCTAAGCTACTCACTACAACACTTGTGTGGTATATACTAAAAACATTATTCAACACAGATCCAGTGACAATTGGTGGATATTTACCTCCCTGTGAAGTGACATGGCAAGTTACAGTGTCACAACTTCAACATGGGCCACCACATTGTCAAATTTGATTGGCTTGGAAGCTACTGATGTCTAGGCCTTTAAATATTATTGGCTTGGGGACTACCAAAGTCTGGATCATTTGTTATAAACTTGTGCTGTGACTGGCTGGTTAGTGTCGGTGGTCCTGTTAGAAGTAGTCACACTGTAAATATCCACTACTAGTCACAGACACTGTAAGGGATATTTATTTAATTATTTCTTAGCCCTAAATCTGCTGCAATATTAAGTAATCAAATAAATCAATTCTGGGCTTTCTCGTAAAGCAATAGTTGGAGCCAGATGTCTTGGATGTTGTTGTGGCAGAGGCACTACCTTTAAAATTATGTGCTGTAATATAAGGGATAAGTGTTTTTGAGGAATAATTCTCAAGTTGTGATTCTAATTGTCACCACAGAGCTAAGGCTTATGATTTGAGAAATAGGATTTTAGTGTGAAACCCTGATCCTTGGGCCTATGTAGCTACAATGTATTACAA
Source organism: Actinernus sp. WN-2022 (assembly GCA_030867875.1). NCBI lineage: Eukaryota > Metazoa > Cnidaria > Anthozoa > Actiniaria > Actinernidae > Actinernus > Actinernus sp. WN-2022. The sequence goes on from JAOWCC010001751.1 coordinate 44,933,963, forward strand.
GGTTACTCTTGTAATTTTGAGAATGCATTCAAGAAAAAATGAAATTCCCTACCCTATAGAAGACTTATTAACCTATCCAAACTTGAAGCTAAATACTGAAGAACTTCAAGAATGCTAAAGGTACAAGTACAATAGTTTATTAGCATTCCCATATACATACATGGTATTGCCTAATTAATATACAATCACACTGAGATTAGAGAAGTGAAAAAAATTATACAGTTCTTTGTAACAAGATATTTCTCCTCTCAAAAGGAGAATTTAAAAGGAGAATTTACTAAAGGTAAATTGTATAGCCTACGTGTATATCAGACCAATACGACTGTGAAACCTGCATGCAACTGTACTCACTCATGAAATTACATAATGATAGTGACATGACATGTATAAAGTTCTTGAGGTAGACTTTGCTCGTGCTGATCACCTCCAGATCCTGTTGTGCTGATTGGACATGAACTGAAGACAAGACCAATACGTAAAAAAAGATAAGAACATATTTACGTGAGTAGAGCAGAGAGTGAGAACAGACTACAAACTCAAGTACAGAGCGCAAAGAATTTCAAGTATTACTTACTGCAGTAAAACTTGAGCGAATTCACTGTCCCTTCGAGGCTTTCCAATCCCTCCACTGGTCTTGTACCGATTCTCTTAAGTATATCACTTTCAAAGTCACTGGTTTTTTGGGCTGTCCTCCTCTAACTAGTTGCCGATTTGGTTCGGCCTTGGACGCCATCTAAAAGATGGGCGTCTCTAAGTTTAAACTCATGACTCATAACAGGTCTAACAAGAGTATAGAACGGAATGATTCTTGCCAAATAACTGAATGTGAAGTTAACTGATTGACTTATACGTCTTTTGAGAGTAATTCTTTCCTAAAAATCGAAATGATTACAAGGATCAAAGAAGATTACTGAGCGACTACAGCTTTCCACGCTAAAACTCGACTTTCGTATGATACGAAACTCCAAAGCGCCCGCATTGCATGCCGGTCGACATAGAGTCTTTAAACACGGTTTGTAGATAAAAGTTTAAAATACCCATGTAGTCTGGCTGTCGCACAAAGTAGGAATTTGTCTTCAGTTCAAGTTCCGTCCAAAAAAGTGGTTGTTTTACACCGGAGACCATAGTAACACGAAAAATGTACGACACAAAGACTAAGTAAGAAATTGGTAGGTAATGCGGCCATTGTTAGTCCAAGGGCAGAGACGCTTTCTCAATATGATATTTATTTGACAATCTTGGGAAATACAACTATAGCTAGACAGGTCTAGACAGAGGTTGACCCTTATGAGATTATGACCCTGATAAAAAATAGAAATAACTATTGGGGTCTGTTGTTTTATGGAAATAAATAGTAAAAGGCAAATCACTAAAGGTTCAATGCATGACATTATAATAATCTTGTAGATAAAGATGTATACCATTCATTTATCAATGCAACGTGAAAAGATAGATACACAAAGGCGTATGAGAGTATTCCAGAAAGAAACAACAACAAACGAAATAAACCAGACTTTGAAGCATAAAATATCTATCTATCGCTTTAAATGAGAATTACAAAAAAATCCACCTTTTTAAGGTAAAGTATTCCTTGGATGTTGATGTGACATAAAACAAGATAATTCAATATAATTTCGTGATCTTCTCGATCAATCGAATTCTTAGTGAGATATTTCATCCTTAGTTACAGACGACTACAGACGCTATCAGAAATACAGACCTTGCGTGGGGTAAAGAAAGAAAATTTGACCCATGGGACGACTGTATTATGAGCACGAACCCTCTTCAGGGATGAATAATAGATACATTAAATAATTATTCTATGCTTTTCTATTTAGAGCTTACCCAGCTTGAAGGCAGCACTGCAATTAGTGAAGTAGAGATAAGATGTGGCATTTGTTCAAGGCACTATTCAAGCTGCAATACTTACCGTTCTGTACAAGGGAAAGTGCAGTATTTCAAAGACAGTAAGTATATTAAATTTATAGCAAAACCTAACGAGCTACAGGTAATAGCTATGATGTATTATGGAACTCTCAATTATATACATATCACTCAAATCTTAAAATTCTCATTATTATTACATTTTCTATATCCTTGCAGAACATTTCACAACGTGCCTCAACAATAAAAGAAAAAATGATGCGGAGCTGAGAAACCAACTACGCATGGATGCATTCATGTCCCAAAAAGCTGCAAGCGCACAAATGTCCTCAAGAACTTCAGACATTGATGTGGATAATTTTGATGGAGCCGATGTAACAATCTCAGACAAGTAAATGCACGATTATATTCACAAGTACAAAATGACATTTAAAACACACTATTAATCTTGTGGGTTTTTTCGTACATCGTATCTCCTCTAAAAGATTTTTTAATTTCCAGCGTAATGTAATTGATTTTTAATATTGGGGAAAGGATTTAATTCGCGATAAAGAAACAGATGGCGTCTGTACGTTTTCCCATAATCCTTTGCAAACCTAAACATCTACAAATTGCACTTAATGGTACAAAAACCTTTTCAAAAGATGTGACTTGGTAACAAGTGTTCAAAGTTCAATTTTCATCTTCTAGGGTAAATCGTCTGCGAAGTTATAAAATATTTAGTAGTTTCTGTGCGAATAGAATTTTGGGAAAACGTACAAGTCGCCATCTTTTTCGGTATGGTGGATTATGCACGAGAGCCACTCAGCGAAAGAGTAAAAATTAATATGATTATCGATAATGTACAGTCGTTGTTAGAAGACTAAATCATATTTTTTTCTGGTGGATTTCTAAGTGATGTTGGTCTTGTCAATGCGTGTGCTTACTATACACTGTTACTAGAACATTCATTGTACCTTATTTAAATTTGATATAGTGAATGTGAGGAGTTATTAGTGAATGACGACTATGGTGATGTGGATACTCATGAATGCACCGAAAATGCTCCTACTGAGACTTATGATGTTGTGCTGAAGAGTGCTGCTGATGACAAAGGCATCGATGCTATTTATCTGTCCGAAGAGGAGGAAAGTGACCTAGACAGCGAGGAAGACACCGAACAGATATCATGCAATACGTAAGTTGTCTTGTTCACAAATGAAATGCTGACGGGAATGTTTAGAGGGTTCATAATATGAATTAAGAAGGACATCTGGATCAAATCGGATTAAGTATTCTTTCTTTTTATTTCTAGTTGTATAACTGATGCGCACCCTCTTGCAGTGAAACTCAACAAACTCCTTGAAGAAGGCAAACTACCCGAGAGCTGCATCTATTACAAATTTATAAATGATACTACATCTTTTGCGATGCTCGACCCTACAGCGGCATCAAAATTTAAATGGGACAATGAGGTGTGCGAGTTTTTCTCAACAATCAAGTATCTGGGAGGAGAACGAACGGTCAAGTTTTTGAGGGGACCAGGTTTTTACGGGACTGGGAGAGGTGGACTGAAAGAATTTAAGTCATTTGCAGACTTCAATCTGTGTGGCCCCTCCAAAAACTCGATGAAACGACTCCAAGTTGGCTACACTATGGAAAGTGGAATGATCAAACCTCATTTGCAGTCTCTCCATTCCTTGTCTCAGCACCCGAAAGCAAGCATACAAAGAATTGTTGATACTGATAACGTAAAGGTAATTCCAGTAGTTTTGCCAAGTGATGGTACTGCCATCAAACCTGGACTTGAATACGATCAAAGACAAAAGTGCGTCATTGGTTTGATTCACAAAGTAGACCAGGCCTTCATAAAAGAGAACCCTGTTCCGGACTCTGGGTACATAACGAAAAACCTTGTTACCAATGCAGATGTAACATGCGCGATTTCCCTTGACAACTGTGCCGCAATGCCAGTGGCGGTTCGCTTTTACCCAAATCTGTTACTGGAGATGATATCTTTACCACTATGAAGGAGGAAGTGCAAGTTATTCAGATATGTAAGCGGTGCTTAGAAAACCATTCCAGCAACAATCACATTGTAAGCAGTAAAACGAGCTGCTTTAGCAAATGCGAAGAATGTTTAGATTCCAGGTCAGTCTGTGTCATGTAGAGAGAAGGGTCAGATCTCGTACATTCCAGCACTGAGGGCATGTGAAGCCTGTCAGGAGAATAATGAAGTTTGCTACAAACTTGCTGTTATGGCTGTGGTGACTGATTGCGAAGAGTGTAATAAGAAGGCACTTCTACACATAAATGACCTTACTGAGTCACAGAGTTTGCCCCCAGAGCTGGAGCTCGTCGTGCCATTACCGGTTGTTGTACATCTTGGGAAGAGCATCAAATGCAGCTGGGCAAACTGGTACATCGAACTGTATGGTGAGCTGAGCAATCTTGTTTTAATCCGCACGCTGCGCGACTGCGCTGACCCAGAGGCAAGAAAGAAGCTTAGGAAACTTCTAACGCTAGAATGTGTCCGCAACAAGGACAGAATGGCTGTGGACCCAATTCTTCGCCTGACCCGTCCAGAGGTATTAAAGGTGTTAGAGGAAGTTAAAGTAGTGATTCATACGGTTGTACCTGAAAAATACAGGTACTGGAAGAGCAACCTTCCTGGTGTTTGCAAGCACCCAATCGCCGTGTGTGCAGGACCACAGGGCTCAATCCTTGTACTCGATTATGACTTTGAGTCAACCAAATCAAGGCTTCTTACCGTAAGACTTCACCAGCCAGCAGACGTTTCAATAACGAAAGAGGGCTTGTCAGATGCACGCGACGTTTGCTATGCAGATGGAGTTGCATTTATTTCGGAAAGAGGGATTTCAGCCGTGTCTTTCGTCGACTTGAAAGGAAATGTTAAGCTGAAGGTCAGCTCATTAAAGCGAGCTGAACTAGTACAGAAGCTACAGTGCTATGGACTTAGCGTCGACGGAACAGTTCCTGTTCTACGTAAACGACTACAGGAACACTTGAATACAGTTCGTGATGCTACAATCAATGTAGAGTGTGTCCAAATGCAAGGCCCTCTGCAAAGGCCTTCCGCAGTCTGTGCCGTCAGCTCTGACCTTCTGTTATGCGGTGATGATGACGAAAGAGTCGTTTACCAGGTAGCTCTGGAATTTGACGGGATAACTATTCAAGGCATACCGGTCAAAATCACGAACTATCCTAATGCTATCTGTACGATTGACTCTATTTCATGTGTCGACAGCTACGCATTCTTTTCGTCGTCTGCTTGCCAGGGAGGACTCTATAGATGCAACCTCAGCACAAAGGAAGAGCGGATCGTCATCGCCAACTCGCAAACCACACAAGTGGCACGAGTATGCGCCTTCAACGGAAGCCTTGCGTTCACGGATGCGAAGGCGGGCAAGGTGAAGCTGTATGATCCTAACAAGGACTGCATCACTACTTTGGCAGGAAGTAGTGCTTCAAAGGACACCGATGGTACACAAGATTCGTGCGCATTTGTGCAGTTACAAGGAGTCGGTTCCTTAGGAAAGACCATTTTTGTTACAGACGTTGCTACTGGAAAGATCAAGATCGTCACAGGCCTTCGCGAGACAGTGTCCTTCTTGAGAATGCTTGGTCTCTTATATGATACCTTTGGAATACATTCAAAGGGAATGTCAGCTGAGCGAGTATCGCTCCAGAAAGCCATAGAGAGCGTCACAATTATTGATACTTACACAAAGGATACCGTCACCAGTGTAAAAGAACACCACCAAATGAAACAGACGGCAGCCACTAACGGCCCACAGGGGACAATTTCCAGCAAGACCCAGACGTCTCTTACTCTGCTTCGCAAGGGACTGGATCGGTTGATCAAAAATGTGTCGGGAATCAACGGTCAATTCGTAGATAACATTGTTTTGGAGACACTACTTACTACGCAAGTAGAGAATCTCCACGCTGTGTCTCACTTCAAACATGAAACGTTTAGTACACTTCAATATGCCCAGGATTTTGGAACAATTGTGAAGGAATCTTTGAAGCGCACCACAAACTGGGCTGCAAGTTATTTTACTCATGACAGGGGTCCTATTACCCAGTACCACAATCTGCAATGCCCTTTTCCGCAGCACAAGTTATGACTCCGCTGACAAATAACACAGTGTTGCCAGATACAGAAGCAGCTTTAAAAGACTGGATGGAGAGCTACAGGCCAGTGCGTCAGCGTACAGTACGCAGCGAGACAACGAAGGACAAAGCTGGCGCTTTGCCGCCAGACGTCTACCTGACGTACAAGCCAAGAGAGGCTACACCCTTTCTCAATTTTCCTAAGGAACTGGAGCAACCATCAGATGACAGGGTCCATCCTCAACGGCAAGTCCAAATGCAACCTTATGTTTCAGTTCGTATATCCTTTGTTGACGAGGCAGATATACCCGATGTTCATGTTGAGTCCTCAGCTTCAGACATAGTGGAGGAATATGAAACAGACTCTGAGGACGAAACCTCATGCCCAGATGATCTAGAGCTTCCGGTTAGAAGAGCATGTATTACACGTTCCGGGAGAGCTGTACGGGCATTTCTTCGCCTGGACTTGTGATGTGTCTCTCAACATCAAAGTTTGTTCAAGGCATGCTTTAGACTCGGATTTCTTTTAAAGAACTTTGGTACAAATGTTTAATACTTGAATTTTGTAATGTTTCTTACATCCTGCCTTGGTTCGCAATTTTCAATTTTTATGCGAGCATTCTACTAAATTATGTACATTTTCCTTCACATAAAATAGGATGTTATCATTAAAAGTTATGTTGTTCAAATGAATAGACAAAATGTAGTGTTTGATGTTGAATTAGCGGTTATTATTCATTTCATACCAGCAAATATGTATTCAAATCAGGTTAGTGTAGTCTTTTTATATAACTTAACTGATAACAGCAAAATTTAACTGATAACTGATAAATAGCTAAACATTTAGCTGTTAACTGATATTGGTACCCCCCCCCCCAATTCAGCCCCTCTTTCATCCCTTTTGTCGCCTTTTGTCCCGCTTTTTTTTTCGTTTTATCCCTCTTTTTTTTATTTCAAAACGAAAAAAGGCGGGACAAGAGGAACTGTCATGCCCTGCATCTTTAGAGTATGCCATACGTGTCTGTAACCTCCCAAAAAGTCAGGACCATCCAACATATGCATATTCTAATCTTATCACGAACCTCATTCACATCATAAGCTAAACTATTTCTTTTGAGGCCGTATTCTATCAAGCTCCTTTTCAAAGTAGCAAAGTTAATTTCTATATCGTCCCTTTTCTTCAATAACCCAACAATTTCCTCGTAAGTGTACTTCCGCCGTGAAGTATCCACTTCCGCCGTGAATTTGCAGTGTTGTGTTCACAAACTTTTGCCGTCGGTGTTCACAAACTGTTGCCGTCGGTGTTCACAAACTTTTGCCGTCGGTGTTCACGAACTGTTGCCGTGATACTTGTGGGCCACCGTAGTTTCCAGTGGAAAAAAAAATAGGTGGCAGAAATTTCGCTATTAAACTTTAAAACTCATAAAATAACTTTAAAAATACGTGCTTACTGTTACAGACGACTTCCTTAGCTCCAAGTGAATTTTAGTTGGTTTCTAATAATGAGGGAATTTTTGAGGGAATAAAGCCGTTCTCAGTATTCAGCGGAAGTGATGCCATACACTTAATACGACAACCTCGTGGCGCGAAATAGTTTGCATAAAAAAGTAGCCAACATCGCAAAGATAAATATAACTTATTCTTATTATGTACGTGAAGACGTTTTTATTAAAAATATGCCTCCAGCCGTTGTGTCCTGCAGGCGAGCGTTAAGTGTATGACATCACTTCCGCTGAATAAACCTTTGTTTAAAGCTGAACAATGGGAACGGCCTCCAGTAATGTGGACGTTTAGATTCAATACTCGGAGCTTCCTGTCGTTATATCGAAAAACAATTTAAACAGGTAATAATATATCAACTCTACTTTATGAATATGCAAAAACATTGATATGTCAAAATTTGATCGCAGTGGCAATTTAAACTATTGTTTCGAAACGGTGATGGTCTCTTGTTCGAAATCAACTATTGGTTTTTTGACCGGATTTGTAATTGTCCACTTTAGCAACGAGTTCGGGGCTGGGGCGAGTTCGGTTTCGCAAAGGCGCTTGGGATCGTTACTACAAAGAAACATGGCAAATATCGTTACTGTTCCCAGTAACGATCCCAAGCGCCTTTGCGAACCCGAACTTGCCCCATCTCCCTACTCGTTTCTAAAGTGGGCCATTATTTCAGACAGGTTATTTCTTCACCTGAAAAAAATCTCGTTGTTTACGTTGAATTGTGCTTTTACAGTTTCAAGTAAGCTACAGAATATAATTCATTAATATTTTATCATATCTCTGATTCTAAGCAGTTTATTTAATTAATTTAATATATATATATATAAATATATATATAATGCATATAAGAGGCAAATGGTTTGTATTTTACAGAGTATTTCGATAGTCATTGCCGTAGTTTGTCCCGTTCATACGAAATCTGCTCTATAACATGCCATAGTAATTTTTTTAATTAGAAGAGAATCATGAAAATAAAGGTACGGGCACGCACTGTAACCGGCGTATCCTGTTCCACCTTTTTGTGTCTTAGTTAACACTATCCCATCGTGCTTTGCGACAACCTCGTTTCCAAGCAGTCCTGGAAACGAGGTCGTTCGAACTTGCCTGGTCTTTGCCATCGGCCATCTTTGCCCCACGTTAAGTTTGATTAATTCTTACGATTTACAAATACAGCTTTCAAAATGTGTGTCAAACCGCTGGAATGAAAGGTTATGAAAGATGCTTTCAAGTTTTAGGTCCTTTAGGTCGATATTCTCGGCGCCAACCGAAGGGCCGGCTTCAAAGACTCGTCACAGGTTAGAATTTCACCTGCTCAATCTTCTGCATGATATTTTTTAAAGATTCCATGAGTCATCATGACCTTGCACAACATTTTTTTCTGGACTTATCCAAAATCGCTTCTAAAATTATAATAGACCCACTCACGGTTTTTTTTTTGTATCCCAAAACGAAATGTATCAATTTCTATAACTGAAAAAAAAAGCACAATTCTCTAGAGAACTGTCACCTGGTCTGAAATGGGCATCGAACAGGCAAGCTGAAATATTATTCTGCCGCTGAAATCAATATTCTATACCGTTCTTAGGCTGCACGCTCTGTCAACTGAGAAGTAGTGGATAACAGTGTAAATACTGAGGCAAAAACATCCATGTTCTAGGGTTAGGTTGTTTGCTCAATAATATTATATTTTTGTCAAAACAGTGTGCTCAATATTTTTTTTTGAGAATTTGCGTAATCCCAGTCAATAAAGGTCCAACCTTTATGACATAACAATTTGTGTACATGTAAATAAAGTTTGCATTATTTCATCGATCTTCTCATACTCAGCATCACATTCCTAATAAGAGCATGCAGTAGACACATGCAGCCATTGGGTGCCTATTTTTTTTTATATGTTGCAGTGTGTGTCAACCCCTTTTCAGAGCTAATGTCAGCAATATCAGTCCTTTCTTGCAATGGTCATATCAAAATCTACAAATTGAAAAGCTTAATAACGTAATCCGCTTTCATGCTATCGTGCACAGGTTTCACCGGTACAACTAATCTCCGGAGAGTTTTTTCTTACACGTAACTGCAAAACGAAGTAGACTCTCCTCAAAACCTTGGGGTTGTTATTTAGTACCGCACGGTACGAAACTATATGTTTTATTAGGTATTTTTTTAGGGTAGTGCACTTTCTAGGCGAAGTATTTTTAGGGTGGTTTTCCAGCTTTTGCGACGAGCAACGAAGTACCTCCCTCCCCCCCCCCCCCCCCCCCCCCCCGGGCCTGTTACAAGGTGTGATTCATCTAGCCTAGTTAATGTACGTTTACAAGGTTTTTAATAGTTCACAGTTTATCAACTAAATCGTATTCACCTAATTTCAAACAAGACTTCTTTCTTTATCGAAAGAAATGGCAATATCGAAGAAAACTAAATTTCTATTTTTCTCGTGGGGTAATTTCTACTCTTTGAACTGACTTATTCAAGGTTCATTATACTTTTCTCATCATATATAACAAATTTCATGCATGTAATATTTATAAAGAAATTAAAATGGGAGCAAAAGATGAGTAACTCCTACAGTTCCACTCAAATTGGCCCTTCAAATCCTATTTTTTATAATGCCTTCATCAAATATTTATGCTCATTCAGACAACTGCTTGAATATCGCTTCCGTTAAAGCTTTTCCTGCTTTAATGTCCATCTTCTCATTCTAACATATTGTTTTTAAAATATTAACTTTGGAACTCAATCAAAAAGCAGGGAGCGTGATCTCTAGCTCTCTTTTCATTTCGGTCACCAAATTAAGTTCTTGTTAAAGCGGCATATATAAGCCCTAGCCAGTTATCTTTGATATCGATTGTATCGATTCGAACACAAGCGCATTGCACCATTTGTCCCCCGCAAGACACTGCAGTCTATTTTCAATTCACTGGTGCAACCACATTTTGATTACTGTAGTGTTGTGTGGGGAAGTTGCAACTGATAAAACCCTTGCTAACAAACTCCAAAAATTACAAAACCGTGCGGCTCGGGTTTTAACCTTTTCCAGCTATGATGCTAATGCTGATTATCTCTTTGAAATACTTGGCTGGAAAAAACTTGAAACTCAACGCCAAATTCATAAAGCTGTTATGGTCTATAAATCGCTTAATGGACTCGCCCCTGACTATCTTCGTTCGAAATTTGTTGACCGCAGCAGCGTTACGAATTATTCTTTAAGAGACACTGAGAGCAAACTTGCTATTCCTCTGCCCCGCACCAACTTTCTCAAAAATAGCTTTGGCTATAGTGGTGCGGTCCTATGGAATAGCCTTCCGATTGAGTTGCGGCAAGCCAGAACTCTAAGTAGATTTCGCTCTGGTTGCAGCAGCTTCTTTTCTTATCTTAGCTTAACATAATTTTAAATTAGCACACGGCACTCATGGAAAGCAGGTTTTTATTTGAGCTAATTTTAAATGTAATTTTATATTGTAAACTTTTTACAAAACCCTGATGAGCGTACCGTGTATAAATAAAGATTACTTACTTACTTACTTACTTACTTACTATACATGAAGTGGATAGTTCGACGGTAGAATATTTCTTCACTAAAGTGCAAGTATAGCCATAAAACAACATGAACTCTTTTTGCCCCAAATTCTATTTCTAATTTGTACTTCAGTTGTCAAAATTAGTTTTCTTTGAGAGGCAGGAGCAGAAATTAAACTAGTGTTTGAAATTAATCTTGATCAATTGTGATTGCGTGACGTGCGCCGTCCGAGAGGGACTGAGGACTGTTTAGCGAGAATGTAAGATGATTCGAACACGAGGACTGGAGAGAGTGAGTTTAGCGTCGAGTAAGATCAAGCTGTGTATTCATTCACGAGTAGAAAATTCGAATTAAATCAGTGAATTAAAGTTAACGAGTGAGTATATATTGCTGTGGGAAACATCCACAACAATTGGCACCCCTGGTGGGACGAAGGACCCGAGAGAAGAGAAACAAGCGAGAAAATCGCCGAGAGAGGTCACGATTCGTAAACAAGCATGGACGAATCCGTAGCGAATTTGGAGAAAGGTTTGGTTGCTAAACTAAAGAACCTAAACCTCATGAAAGGTCAGGCCGCCAAGGTGAAGGAAAAAGGAAAACTCGAAGAGATAACCCGTCAGATAGAAATGTTCGATACTAAGGTCAGTGAAGTCGAGTCTTTTAAAATAAGAATTCAAGAAGCCAAATTCCTGGCAGAGGAAACCGAAGCTCACATTGCTGAATGGAGCGAAGGTGTCGAATGATGAACAAATAGCTGTGATTGAGAACGCTATCGAAGAGTTCACAGGCCTAGAAAAGGATGGAAAGGCCAGAATAAAGGAGAAAGGGTTTGAAGCTGAAATGCTACACGAAAAAGCAAAATTAGAACAGAAATTGGCGTTCGAACAAAACGCCGCCGAGAGCAAATGTGCTAGTACTTAGTCTTAAGTCAGCACAAGGCCAAACAAAGCTACCGAAACTGGAAATTACGAAATTCGCAGGCTCAGTTCTAGATTTCAACAGATTCTATGGGCTATTTGAAGCAGAAATAGACCAATCAAATTTAGCGCCTGTGGCCAAGTTTTCGTACCTAAAAGAGCTAGTAGTGCCCAAAGTAAGAGCACTAATTGATGGGCTACCATTTAACAGTGAGGGATATGAACGTGCCAAACATATCTTGCAAACAAAATACGGGAAACCCAGCGAAATTACGAATGCCCATATGCAAGGGATAATATCCATCCCTGCAATCCAAGGATCCCAGCCAGCTAAAATTAACGAATTTTATGAAAAACTGTTAACTCATGTTCAAGCACTAGACACAATGGGGAAGTTAAATGAGGTCGATGGGTATTTGAGAGTAACTTTAGATAAGCTTCCGGACATAAGAGCAGATTTGGTCAGATTGGATGACAATTGGCAAGATTGGAAATTCTTCCATCTTTTGGAAGCGCTCAGGAAATGGTGTGAAAGAAATCCCGCCCCTTTTCAGGACCAACAATTCCCTTTCATGACTGAATCCTGGCCAGAGTCAGCACAAGCCACAAAGGCGAGAGCGATCATTCCAAGCGAGGGAATATAATCATTACAAACCCAAATGCTGTGTCTATTGTGGCTCTGATCAACATAGGGCCGCTGACTGTGACCAGGTTAAGGGGGTGGTCGCGCGGCGCAAGATCCTAAGCGAAGCGAAGCTATGCTACAATTGTACCGGGGCCAAGCACCGAGCAGAACAGTGCCGCAGTAAAACAAACTGTCAACATTGCTCTGGTCGTCACCATACGTCTATCTGTGATAAAAGTAGAAAAACCCCAACTAATGAAATGATGCTTGCTTCCCAAGAAGATCTCCAGGCACCGGTGGTCTATCCAGTTGTCAAAGCGGGAGGTATAACATGTAGGGCCTTACTTGACACTGGGGCAGGGGGGTCCTATGCATCTAGTCAGCTGATCGAGCGATTGGGCAAAAAAACGAGCAAAACTGAGTACAAGCAAATAGACATGATGTTAACTACTGTTATAAGGAGAATTACAGTTTATGAGATTGGGGTGGAGAGCCTAGATGGGGATTTTACACTCAATGTGAACGTAAACCGGGTAGAGAGAGATACTCTAATGAAATTACCCAACCCCCGCTACCAGGAAATGATAAAGAGGTATACACACATGAAGGGAGTTGAGATGGGGGATGATGACAAGAAAGATGAGCTACCGGTACACTTTATTCTTGGGGCAAGTGAGATCGCCAAGATTAAGACCCAGACTAAACCCCGGGTTGGGAAATTAGGAGAACCGGTTGCGGAGCTCACTAAGTATGGATGGGTAGTTATGTCCCCAGGGATTGAGGCTGACACCAGCACACTGAACTTTGCTAGAACCTCCACTGAAGATTACTAACTGTTATGCAGCCTGGATGTACTAGAGGATAAAGGGCTAGAGGATAAACTGGGGGGAGATCAGGAAGTAGTTTATGAAGATTTCAAGCAGCAGTTAGTCAGAACGGAAGAAGGATGGTACGAAACAGGGTTACTATGGAAACCAGAAAACCAGTATCTTCCTAACAACAAAGAAGGCAGCCTAGCAAGATTGAGTAATCTATTGAAGAAGTTAGAGAAGAAACCAGAGCTGTTCACTGAATATAAGAAGATTATTCGAGAACAAGAAGAGGAAGGTATAATCGAGAGGGTATCGGATGAGGCGCGCGGTAAAGAATTATATCTCCCTCATCAGCCGTCGTGAGAGAATCAGCGCAGTCGACCAAGGTGCGCATAGTTTATGACGCGTCGGCCAGGGCAACCGATAACTCACCATCACTCAATGATCGTCTAGAAACGGGACCCCCCCTTCAGAATCTCATATTTGACATAACAGCGCGCAATCGATTCAGACCAGTAACACTATCAAGAGACTTGCGCAAAGCTTTTCTATCTGTGAGAATCAAAGAGGCTGACCGTGATGCATTGCGCTTTCACTTTATTGAAGATGATGATCACAGCAAGATTACTACGTATCGTTTTACAAGGGCTCTATTTGGCTTGAACCAATCCCCTTTCTTATTGGGGGAGACACTTGAACAACATTTGAACGGTTACAAAGAGGAGTACCCACTTGAAGTTGAGGAGATTAAGCGTAGTCTCTATGTAGATGATATACTTCTGGGGGGACAACAAGGAATGAAGCTCAGTCTCTTAAGAACACCGCTGTACACATTTTCCAGTCAGCTAATTTTCACCTTCATAAATGGCACTCTAATGACCCTTACTTAGAACTGTCGGTATCCGTAGATGTCACAGAAGAAGGGGTGCGTTTCGGTAATCAGCAGTTGAATGTGAAGAGTGATGAAACAACAGTCCTAGGCTTGCCATGGAACAAGGCAAAGGATAGTCTAGCTGTAACATTTCCTAAGAGACCAGAGGAAGATACAAAGAGAAACGTACTGAGTAACCTCGCAGCAGTGTATGACCCGCTTGGCCTAGCATCCCCAATCACTCTGCTAGGCAAGATGGTTTATCGGGACGTCTGTGACCGTGGTCTTAAGTGGGATGAGGAACTTCCAGTCGATCTAAAGCAGCGCTGGCACGCATGGAGTACCAAATTACCCGAGAAAATCGAAGTTCCTAGAAGCATAGTGGGCCACAAAGAAACCATTCAAGCTATCGACCTACATGGGTTCGGAGACGCGAGCGGAAACGGAACAGCAGCAGCTGTGTACGCGGTCGTCCACCAAAAATCAGGGACAAGCCAGGCTCTCGTAGCAGCAAAGGGTAGGCTCGCGAAGAAGGGACTTACTATTCCCAGATTTGAGCTTGTATCTGGACAGATGGTAGCTAGGATAACCGAGAATGTGCGAGTAGCACAAGAAGGTATGCCAGTGAGAAACTGTTACGGTTGGCTCGACAGCACAGTCGCCTTATATTGCATTAGTGGCCAAGGCCGTTACAAGCAGTTCGTAAACAACCGTGTTGAAGACATCAAGAGCAAAAGCTACATCAAATGGGGACATGTCGGTACGGCAGAGAATCCAGCGGATGTCGGAAGTCGAGGTTGCTATGGCAACAAGCTGCCACAAGAATGGGTCGACGGTCCGAACTGTTTGGGTGAGCCGGACAAATAGCCGAAACAGGACAAGCTCGAGCCGAGCAAGGATTCCGAGAGTGAAGCAAAACCTGTCAAACAGGAGCAGTACAAGGGGCAGCAGTGAAGCAGGAGGACACCTTTGACAAGTTGCTGGCTAAGCATGAGTTTTGGAAGACGATGAGGATCACTGCGTGGGTAAGACGGTTTGTGAACAACGCGAAATCCAAGAAACGTGAACGAAAGAGGGGAGTGATGAAGACGGAGGAAGTTCAAGACCAAGTAAGATGGTGGGTGAAACGCATTCAACAACGACACAAAGATTCCGACAATGTGAAAGAAGATGTTCTTCGTCTCAATTTAGTGGACAACGAGAAAGGTCTGCTTGAATGCCGAGGACGAATCGAAGGAGATTACCCGGTGTACATACCGCCGAACACCTTGTTGGCAGAAAGGTTGGTAACTGATGCGCACACCAGCGCCCTGCATGGGGGAGTTGGTTAAGGAACCTAACGAAGAGAATGATCAAGAGATGTCATTGCTGCACTGAGGAGATTTCAAGCGATGCCATTCCCGAAACCTCCGGTCGGAAGTCTTCCTAAAGACCGAACAATGGGATCGCGACCATTTCAAGTGGTAGGTGTGGATTACACAGGCCCTATTATGTACAAGTATCATGGTAGCAAAGACGCCAAATTTTATATGCTGATCATAGCCTGTATACTAACAAGAGCTGTACACCTGGAGGTATTGCCAGATCTCTCAGTGAAGGGATTCAAGCAAGGCTTTAAGCGGTTCATGGCAAGACGAGGGCGCCCTGAGACCATCTATTCAGATAACGCGAAGACATTCTGTGCAGCAGCTAAGTGGATCAAGAGGATCGAACGAGATGAAGAACTTAGAGACTACTTAGGAAGGCTCGACATCACCTGGAAGTTTAACTTGAGCAGAGCTCCTTGGTGGGGCGGTCAATATGAGAGGCTTATCGAAGTCGTGAAGCGATCACTCTACAAGGTAGTCGGGAAGGCGATGCTGAGGTGGAAGGAGCTACAGGACGTTATGCTTGATGTAGAGGTATGCGTCAACAATCGACTATTGTCATACGTTGATGATGACGTACAGCTCCCAGTGCTAACACCAAACATGATGATCACTGGGCAACACTATCCTTATCCCGAAGAAGGAGAAGAGAGTACGGACGAAATAGACCTCCAAAAGCGAGCAAAACACCTTAAGCGTTGCAAGGATAGACTCTGGAAGCGTTGGACGGGGGAGTACGTCAGAGGGCTGAGAGAACGCCACAACATGAACCATAATCTGAAGAAAATGTCGCCAAAGTTGGGAGATGTGATCCGGATACATGGGGAGGAGAAAAATCGAGGCAAGTGGAACATGGGCGTGGTCCAGAAGTTGTACCAGGGACGTGACGGTGTAATCAGAGGAGTAGAGCTTAAGACGTCCAAGCGGACGATCGAGCGTGCCGTTCAACACCTGTATCCACTAGAGCTAAGTGCTGTTGCTACACCAGCCGAGGCAGCGCTGAATCCACAAGCACAGGTGTTCCGGCCAAGGCGGATGGCAGCACAAGTCGCAAGCGACAACATTAGTCAGATTCTGGACTTTGAATCGTACATGCATGTTTAGACACTTTAATACGTATATTCTAGTCGATAGTTTTGTTATCAGCTTGTTATTAGCAACAGTTGTACTCCGATGACTCACATTTGAGCACTCAAGGCGAGTCTCAAATGGGGGAGTTTGTTTGAAATTAATCTTGATCAATTGTGATTGCGTGACGTGCGCCGTCCGAGAGGGACTGAGGACTGTTTACCGAGAATGTAAGATGATTCGAACACGAGGACTGGAGAGAGTGAGTTTAGCGTCGAGTAAGATCAAGCTGTGTTTTCATTCATGAGTAGAAAATTGGAATTAAATCAGTGAATTAAATTAAAACAAGTGAGTATATATTGGTGTGGGAAACACTGATCCACAACACTAGAATAAACGCTACCCGAATTGCGGGATTGATTCATCTTGTGATGTCACTGAAGATGGCTCTTGCTGCTGTCGGTCTCTCTTCTCTGCTAACATTGGGCAGCGAATCGAAATCTGTAAGAGGAACAGCTTGGAAGCAACGTGCCAGGTATTTTGTTGAATAAAGGTGAAGAAAGTATCCTTCACGAGTAAGGTTAATTACTTTAAAAAAATAGACGATATTCGATAATTTAAATTTTAATACTCCGACTACATTTTGCCAGGTTTTACCATTTGAAATGACACAAACGTCAAACATTTTAGATTAAGAAAACTCAATGTGATTTTCCTATCACCTGATGCATTGCAAGTCTGAACTATTGTGGTCGCCATCTTGGGCCCATTTTTGCGAATTTTTGGGCCCAGCTGGCCGAATTCTGCTAGGCCTTCTGGTTGAGAGTTGGTCGGTGACGTCACAATCCATTACAAACCACAGAGATCCCATTAAACCACTCAGACAAAATACTAGCCAGAAGGCCTAGGGACTAGGCTGAAGTACTCCCAGATAACAGTTCTTCGTCGTTTGAAAAATGACAAAATGGCGGCACAAACTATGTACCACAATGCGCGCAATACGATACATCCCACACAAACCACAGGCGTCCCAACTTCGTTATAGTTCGACAGGAGTGTACAGTGGGCAAAAACGGCTAGAATTCGTCCATATTCTCCAACTGGCAATAAAATAGGTTATTAGTTGGCTAAGCAGCTAATACGGCTGTGTATTTTTACGAGTCTTTGAATTTTGGACAGCGTTTAGGCGAGCCTGTTCTGACCCAGTTGTTGTTGTTGAGCCATTTCGTATAAATATGAAATGTTTGTATACGGTTCGTACAAGCGTACAGATAAAAAAAACTCCCCTAGACCACAGCGCATGAATCCGACTCCCACCTACAATGTGAGATGCGACCCCAACATTGCAAAGCTTTCATCTTCAAATATGGCCTTCCCTTGAATGTCGGGCCCCCCGAAGGTCTTCGATTTCCAAGAGAACTCTTAGTGCCTTTACTTGACTGCATGGGAGAACAACTACCGGCACCCAAAGCCACATAACACACCGCCGTGTATTGATAGTTACCTAATTACTATTGTCAGGTACAGCTACCAATTTAGCGCATCACTGACTATTTATATGGTGAACCGGTAAACTGCATGCTCTCGCATGTGGGAGGCAGTTTCAAGCGAACGCAATCGAGACGATATAGTAAACCACGGCGGACAGGATGTTCTGGTTTTTCGGAATGCATAATTCAAAACTTTAAATGATTAATGAGAAAAGGTTGCATTTTCATCGTGAACATGCACCTCTACGTATTCCCACTCGAACTCGGTTATCTCGAATCTCTCGCTATCTGGAACTGAAATAATAAACCCGCTGGCAAGTGAATTTTGATGGCTTCGCCATCTTTCAATTTATGACCGCGATAATCAGCTTGAGCTGCCTGTGAGCAATGTAGCAATTTTGGAACAAAAGTAAGTTGCCGAGTTATTTATAGTTAGTACAATGCCCTTGTCATGCGTACCCGAAAATGAAGGGGTCTTGAGATTCTGTCACTAAACTGGCTGTCTCGGGTCGCCTGTTTCAGTTGAGTGCGCTGCCGTGCCTAAAATCCTTGTCATATAAACTGGACTTTTATTAACATCTTTCAGCTGGGTGAGTCTCGTGTAGCGGCGCAGGGGATGAGGGTACAAGGAATTTTCAGCGTATACAGGAAGTAGACTATATATTAGTCATGATTATGGGGTTTTCAATGCGTAAATGCGAAATACGTACAGGGGGACTGAATATGACGAATTTTCGAGAATATACTGTAACTACACTAGTATCATTCTGGGTTTTTAACTGAAGCCGTAAACGCTGTGCCCTCCTTGACACTCATGTGCCCACCTGACACTCCTGTGCTCTCCTCGACAATCCTGTGCCCTCCTTAACACTCATGTGCCCTCCTAGACTTGCTCCAAGTCGAACTCGCTGAGTCACTGGGTAAGCGACTACTGTGTCAAACCACGGTGGGCACAAACGACCATAAAAACGGCATGAGTTCTATATTTTAAAACGTTTTCAATGCAGACGATTGAATTTTAGTAGAAGGATGTAGAATCGTAAAAGGAATATAACCTGATTTGTTAAAGGAACAGTGCCACGGTAATGCGCACGCGTAACACGTGATTGTTAATAATGTCAAAGACAATGGAAAATCACGCTGTTATGTCACGTCACGTCAAAACTCAACTGATCTGGAACGACCTTTGGAATTTTCGCTAGCACGAAATCTAGAGTTTATAGTTTTGTGATTTGCATCAGTTGAGACTGTTCAGGTTTTAGAATCGTATAAACTCCCCACTGGACCAAGACATCAGTGCTTCGAAGATCTGCATGTATGGGATTCGGGATAATAGTTTAGGAATCCACTCGACAATGCCGACTGACATAAACAAACAAGTTCTGTGGGAATTATAATATTCCATTCTAAACTGCAGTTTCGCGAAACTACGGGGAAACTAATGTTCTGACTTCATTGCTTTGGAACTTTGTGATTTTTAGGATAGTTGTTGCACAATTATAAGAGCACTTCCACTACAAAATTGGGGAAGAAAAGAGTTCGATTTTGCTAAATAGCAAGCTCGAATTGTACCGAGCGAAGGCCGTGTTGACACTGCAATAAATACACGCGAACATTCAGCGTCTTACAAGCAGAGTAAATGTCTCCCCTACATTCTTACTGTCTCCAAGTTTCCTAGGCCGTCCATTGTCCCCCTCTCAATGCTTTGGACGAAACTACCAGGAGACGGAAGCTTTCTTCTGTAGCCATTAATTCCTCCGCTCGACGAACCGTCCAAGAGCACTGAATTCAGAGTCAAAAATACTCGCAAAAATTATAGACACGAACGAAATAACATCATAAATCCTAGGATACAAAACTAAATTACAGTTCTAAATAGGTATAAGGTCAATTGAAACTTAGGCGAAGCCGATGGAAGAGGATTTCTTTCGCGTATCAAATCTCTCCCCATCTTTTGATTTCTGGACAACCCAACCAAAATTCAAACATTCGCGCATGGGCACTGAGCATGGCACTGTTCCTTTAAGCTATGTTACTACCATCGTGACGTCACAATGACATAATTTATCCATTTGTAATACGTTTCTTACAACTGTTCATTACCTCTAAAAATGGAATGTCGTATATTGTTAAAATCTACTCGTGATGATTGAAGGAATCGCAAACCCGATGTCGATTGGTTAAGGAAATCAAAAGTTATGAAAGTTTTAATTTTGTCCATTTTCCCACCAAAATTTGGCGGGAAATAAACAACACAAAGCATTTATGAAAATATCGCTTCATTAATTTTTTAGAGTTGTAAATATTGTTGCATGACATTTTGTCCAATCATAAAACACATTGGTGGCTAAAATCGTATGTTTTTAGAATTTTGATTTTTTGTTCATAACCGGTATAACCGGCTTAAAATTGAAGTCATATTTTCGGCAACGTCATTATGACGTCATACTTTTTTATACATGCCCTTAGAAAATAATCCTTTGAGTGATTTTCGAGTTTTAATGATGAAATGCGCTAGTCTGGCACTCAAAAGTCATATTTTCTTTTCTTGATTTTTTAACAATAGGGAGCCTTATTTAGGTACGACTCCTGACGTCACTAAATATGACGTCATAGCAACAGTCATTCCTCTATAACATTTGCTGTAGTAGTCGTAAAACGTTCAAATTTGCGCCAGATGAATGTGTGTCATGAAGGCCCTTTGATGGTGTAGTCTGTTTGTAACGTTTATTAAAGGGGGAATTTCACCAAAAAAGGAGGCATCACTTATGACGTCACAACAACGTCATCATACTAACATAAAACACCTAAAATATGTACCCAACATTTCTTCAAATTGAGACTATAAGTAAAGAAATGGTGTTAATTTTAATTATTTGTCCACGCTCATTGATGCCGATGTGAAAAGCGAACGTGAGAATCGAAGCGAGAGGCGAGTTCGACTTGTTTCACTTGCAGGAAATTGAATCGGGCATTATGTTTTGGCGCGAAAATACATTTCAGGGGCGGAGCTTACATTTCGCGCCTTTGACGAACTCTTTCCGAGTACAATCAAATTGTAAATACCACATCCACGGTCGACTGACTTGACACGTCAACGAACAATGCCTGAAGAATTGACGCTTTGTGATTGGGCAAATCTTAGTACGTCATAAGCCACGCCTACGGTCGAAAAAATCAACCGGTAAATTTGGCGCGCTGCAAGTGGGAAAAGTCCTTCGTGCGGGGGGTCAAGGAGGATTTTGAGAAAGTCTAGTGCCCTCCTTGACACTCATGTGCCCTCCTAACACTCCTGTGCGCTCCTCGACACTCATGTGCCCTCCTCGACACTCCTGTGCCCTCCTCGACACTCCTGTGCCCTCCTCGACACTCCTGTGCCCTCCTCGACACTCCTGTGCCCTCCTCGACACTCCTGTGCCCTCCTTGGCACTCGTGTGCCCTCCTTGACACTCATGTGCCCTCCTTGACACTCATGTGCCCTCCTTGATACTCATCGAAACAATATGCAAAAAAGTCAGCGCGGGCATTGGTGCTATTAGGCGAATCAAACCGTTTGTTCCACTTGATTCCCTTGAAACAATTTATAAGGCCTTAATTCAGCCTTACTTCGATTACGGTTCCCCTTTGTGGGATAACTGTAGAAACGTTTTAAAGGATAAACTACAAAGATTCCAAGCCCGTGCTGCAAGAGTAATTACCGGTTCCAGCTATGAAATTAGATATGTTGACATACTCGACGCTCTAGGCTGGCAAACACTGAATGTAAGGCATGCTTGTACAAAATCTATCTTAATATACAAAATACTTCATGGCTACTCCGCACCCTGCCTTAAAAAATAATTTATAACGCTGAACGATCGTCAAAATATTTACAATTTAAGAGACTATGAAATAAACCTAGCACTTCCAAAGCCTAAAAGAGAATTTTTGAAAAGAAGCTTTAAATATAATGGTGCTATGCTATGGAATACACTTCCGCGCGAAGCTACACTAGCGGAATCGCTCCAACAATTAAATTGCCTGGTGTAGGGTCACGTTGATAGCTCTGTAAATAGTGCATATCAATTATTATTTTTATAAGAAGTTTGAATAATACCAACTGAATATCCTATAAATATTACTTTTTACCTCTCCTTGTAAATACATTTTTAAGTCTGAATATAACTTAGTATAGTTCTAATTAGTTGTAATAGTTTTAACATATTGTAAATATTTCATGCCCTTCGTGGAAACCAGCAGAAAACGTTCTGTTGTTGGGGCCAGCGTGCCTAAATAAAGCTGTATGTAATGTTTTTCGTTTATTTTTTGCATAACATAGCACAATTTTGTTTTTACATTTTTTTTCATGACATTTTCAGTATGGTTTCCCGATGCAAAGCTTCTCCGATGGGGTTATCTAATACCCTTCATTACCCTGGATGGGGTATTTCGGAGTTGCTATACGCTTCGGGCTATACCCTTCCTTCGTATATATGCTATTGTTTTCAGTGCATCGGTTAGGGCTACAAATGTATTGATTTTCGCTCGATATGATTTCTATGTTCGTTTTACGTGATTGCATGGAGGAGTATAGTCCCAAGTGTTGCACCTCCAGCGCCCTCGTCCTTTATGTTTCAGGAAATGCCACATTCTCCTCACACCTCTCCCCTGTGGAAGATATTCTCTTCACCTTGGCTTATGTGATCATCATGTTGGCTTCTCTGCTGGGGAACATTCTCGTCATTACATCATTAGACCATGAGAACAACCATGAGAACAAGACCATGAGAACAACATCCAACTGTCTCATCCTAAACCAAAGCTGTTCAGATCTTCTGATTACTTTTATCTACATGTCTTGACAAATAAGAATTGTCTATGTTAGTGTACTCTGGTTTGGAGGGTTATTTGGCGAGGTGATTTGTAAACTGTTCACGTCCTCACAGTACGTCTCGTCCAGTTGCTCTATAATGAACTTAATGGTTATCGCAGTTGATCGATATTTTGCAATAGCTCATCCTCTAAAGCGCGGCTTCGTTTCAAGACATTTTAAAAAGGTAATCCTTTTAATTTGGGTTTGGTCTGTCGCGCTCTCGTCCATCGCTGTAGTGCTTACGCAGGTAGATCTTGATAAGTTAGGAAGACAATATGGATGGAGAATTTACATCATGGTTTGTACGTAATAATAACTGCTGGAATCATTTCGTTCGTAACCGTAATTATCCCACTTCTTACTACGACTGTGCTTTATGCTCTGACTGCACGACGCTTGTTGTCGCATGTAGTCCCAGGGGAAAGACAGAGAGATGACAGACAGCAGGCAACGAGGAGAAAGACAAACATGAAAAATCACAAAAATGATGACCAGTGTCGCGCTACTTTTTGCGATTTGTTGGTTCCCTTTTATGTTGATTATATAAGTATTCCTCGCTTAAATGCTCCTTACGTGTTATATCTGTTCGCCATCTGGCTGGCTAATGCATTTAGCACCATCAATCCGTGGATATATCTCACGTATATCAGCTCGTACAGGGAAAAGCTCAAACTTAGTTTCCACTTCAAATCCGGAATCGCTACATTACCTGTAGAAAAAAAACAATTGGCCTGCGGCACAGGGAAGACGACGACACGACAGCTCTCGTGAAAACAAGGACGCAGTGCAAGACACGCACTTGTAAATCGTTGTAACGTCTATATTAATATTAATAGAGTTTGAATTGACAAATAGAACAGGATTTTCAGTGTTCTGCTCTCTAGATCTCAAAAAAATAAAACCATGACTGGAGCAGACGAGAACATGAAACTGTCTCCTCTTTTAGTGCTCTCTCGATTTCATTCTAAAAAAATGTCAAAGTACAGTTTTAATTTTGGCATTTTCTCCATGCCGGATTTTGAATTGTTATAAGAAACATACAAGACATGACGTCATTTTCATGATTTATACTCTCACACATCCATAGCCTGCGTTGCGGCTCTAGAGTATCGGAGCGGAGATTAGGGGGATTCTTTTATAGAATGCCTGTATGAGGAATGCTAAACGTTTGTGACGTCAATGCAAGTTTCAATACTCTTACCTGTCCCTTACCGAACTATTCTAATACAGGTGTTGGAAAGCAAGAGCAATTAAAATGTATTTGAATATTTATTTTTATATTGTTTACTTTGTTAACAACGAAAAACGTAATTGATGAACGAAGATAAACAAGCAAACATGCGCACGAATGCTTATTTCGAAATTCAAAATTTGCCAAAGTCGAAGTGAAGTTTGTGATATAGAGCAGATTTCGTATGAGTGGGACAAACTACACTACTGACTACAGCACAATTGCTGTACGGCATGCCGTGATGTTGAAATGGTTTAGAGCAGATTTCGTATGAGTGGGACAAACTACACTACTGACTACAGCACGGTTGCTGTACGGCATGCCGTGATGTTGAAATCCTATCTTCTCCTAAAAAGATTTGCTGTGGGGTACCTCAGGCTCAATTCTTGGTCCTTTATTTTTTTTATTGTATATCAATGACTTGAATAATGTTTCTAATGTATTAGAGCTTATTCTATTTGCTGATGACACAAATATATTTTTCTCTCACAAAGACCCTGTTTACCTGATCAATACTCTGAATGCTGAAATAAACAAATTATCAGATTGGTTCAAGGCAAATAAACTCTCATTGAATTTAACAAAGACAAAATTCATGATATTTAAACCCAGACAAAATAGGCAATGTCATAATCTTCAGTTGGTTATAAACAACCAGATAATTGATCAAGTAAAAGAAACCATGTTTCTAGGGGTAATACTAGATGAACACTTATCTTGGAAACCATATATATCTCATATAGCCAACAAAATATCGAAATCTGTAGGAATCATTTTTAAATCTAGTTTTTACCTTTCCAAAACGTCTTTACGAACACTGTATTATGCAATGATTTATCCTTACCTTCAATATTGTAATTTAGTCTGGGCTTCTACTTACCCATCCAATCTTCGTCGTATAGTACTACTTCAAAAACGTGTCATTAGAATCCTAATGAAGACTAAATTTGATGCTCACACTGATCCTATTTTCAAAGAACTAAACATAATTAAATTCCATGACATTCTTTTGTTACAGATAGGTCAATTTATGTACTCCTACAAAAATGGTCTTTTGCCAATTAAATTTAACAACAGGTTTTTAACAAATGATCAAGTCCATAATTACAACACTAGAAATGCTCCAGCTTTTCGCACTCCCTTATGTAAAACCAACATAAGGCAGTTTTCTGTATACTTTCAAGGTCCAAAGTTATTTAATTCACTTGATACTGAACTTATTAACTCCGCCTCCCTTTCTCTTTTCAAAGTAAATTTTAAATCCTATCTCTTTTGTAAATATTAATCATGATTAATTATTATTAAGAATACAGGTAACGCAAAAAATAACAAGGAAAAAACGCCAGTTCGTCATAGTTACTCGTTATGTTTATCCACTTGCTGTTATTTTAAGAGGAAGCCTAAATTCACATAAGCCCTTAATGGTTTCTTTTTAGGCTTCCTCGCCATTAACCTTTATATATATTTACTTTGTATTATCTACTTTGTAACTTCTATTAGTGGCGAATAAAATACAATACAATACAATACAATACAATACAATGGTTTAGAGCAGATTTCGTATGAGTGGGACAAACTACACTACTGACTACAACACAATTGCTGTACGGCATGCCGTGATGTTGAAATGGTTTAGAGCAGATTTCGTATGAGTGGGACAAACTACACTACTGACTACAGCACAATTGCTGTACGGCATGCCGTGATGTTGAAATGGTTTAGAGCAGATTTCGTATGAGTGGGACAAACTACACTACTGACTACAGCACGGTTGCTGTACGGCATGCCGTGATGTTGAAATGGTTTAGAGCAGATTTCGTATGAGTGGGACAAACTACACTACTGACTACAGCACGGTTGCTGTACGGCATGCCATGATGTTGAAATGGTTTAGAGCCGATTTCGTATGAGTGGGACAAACTCTACGGCATGCCGTGATGTTGAAATGGTTTAGAGCAGATTTCGTATGAGTGGGACAAACTACACTACTGACTATTAATAGCACGGTTGCTGTACGGAATGCCGTGATGTTGAAATGGTTTAGAGCAGATTTCGTATGAGTGGGACAAACTACACTACTGACTACAGCACGGTTGCTGTACGGCATGCCGTGATGTCAATGGTTTAGAGCAGATTTCGTATGAGTGGGACAAACTACACTACTGACTACAGCACAATTGCTGTACGGCATGCCGTGATGTTGAAATGGTTTAGAGCAGATTTCGTATGAGTGGGACAAACTACACTACTGACTACAGCACGGTTGCTGTACGGCATGCCGTGATGTTGAAATGGTTTAGAGCAGATTTCGTATGAGTGGGACAAACTACACTACTGACTATTAATAGCACGGTTGCCGTACGGAATGCCGTGATGTTGAAATGGTTTAGAGCATATTTCGTATGAGTGGGACAAACTACATCACTGACTACAGCACGGTTACCGTTCGGCATGCCGTGACGTTGAAATGGTTTCCCTATATTATTTGTGTCCTGCTGATCCAATCAAATTACAGAGATACAGTACAGCATGTAGCCGCCGGGCACGGAGAATTTCCTTACGAAGTCCCCAACGGTCTACAGGGGTAGAATTGTCAAACAAACATACGAACGCAACCGTTTCAATGTTTAATTCACAATGATTGTTGTTAAGCCGGTTGATTGAACGCTAGTTCAGTGTTTATTGTAACTGATGTTGTGGCTTTGATGCTTACAGTTGATTGTTTATATATGTTGGTTCGAACTGTGAATAGTAAAGATATACAGACGATCCATGTACTATACTTAAAATTCTAAAATGAACACGCATTGCACTATTCTAGATCAACTAAGATTACGAACAATCATGGCGTGTTGTACGATTACATGTAGTTGAGAATCATAATTGCGAGGATACATATTAAAGGATCATTAATAACGATGTACGTAAGGTAGACAGATAGTTACTTACTTTGGTTTACGACGGTAGCAAATATATATATAAATTGAAGAGTAGTGTAACGTTGCGTAGAATGATTATTGCGGGACTAAGTCAAAACTGGGCGCTGCCCCAAAGTATCTAGTTGCAATAAGGTGATTATCTATGTGCACAAATTACGAAATATAAATAACGATGAAGCAATTATTACCATGAATATGAAGGCGTTACAAACTTAACACAGCACGGTTACAGTACCGTTATGGTAAGGCTACGGACATGCGACCGTAGTTTGTCCCACTCATACGAAATCTACTCTAAATAAGATATAGCGCTTTACTACCACATCACTCAGTATTGCAGCCACTTTTTTGGCCCGGCCAAAAGCTCAGTCCTTTTCTAATTTAACTGACCCGTAGCCACCTGCCATTCTCTTTATAAATGAACTCCGTAATACGGTTACTCCAAAACCCGTAGCGCACTGAATATGGCTGGTTTTATAGACATTGTAGTCCGTTCTAGGTACTCGCTTCACTTCTTAAATGATAACTTTATTCCAAAACACCAGCATTGGTATACATAAGAAATACATAAATATGTATCTAATCACAGCGTACAATCATTAAAGATAATAGTTATATCATATAAGTATTGTATAGGATAGTTGGTAAAGTTGAACCACGCACCTCTCGTAGGCGATTGCCTCTCTTAAAGTGCCTGTGAACCTGATTTGTTTTATTTTAGATATCAATTCTACATCAAGTGAATAGTAGAATGGTACAATATATCTTGCTTTGAATGCTGTGCCGCTGAGTTAAGGAGGTTTTAATATCCAAAATGCTAATTACATGACGTCAGGGGAGGCATCAATTATTATACAATTTTTTTGTTACAATTAAACAAATTTTTCAAATTATAAGTGTTATACCCATGGTTGAAATAAAATTGTTTGAAATTTGTACTGCATTTAATACCTCTCGTAAACGCCCACCTCTCTAAGCTTGTTACGTGATGAACGTACATTGCATATTGAGCTTAATAGGACAATATCATATATCTGCAGAGTAACCGGCTATTTATAGAGCCCTGTAATTAGCACGTGATTACCTTACAATATAACCTGTGTAAGATGCATTATAGAAGCACTTGAATAAAACTGATACTCGTACTGGACATACCAAACAATCGCACAAGTACGTTACATGATGGCAGCGGTTACTGAAAACGAACTATACCAAACACGTTAGTGAAGAGACCTGAGACGAGATGGGAGAACCATCAGACGAAATACCGGGAGACGTGCAAACACCACCGCCGATTATTCATGACATACAACCGCCTACCAGATTAAAACTGTCGAGTACAAATAAGGCCGACAACTGGAAAGTCTACAAACAGCAATGGAAAAACTACGCCGTTGTTACACAACTAGAAAAACAGACAGAGGAATACCGGATAGCGCTTTTCCTCTACTCGATAGGATCGGAGGCCGTTAAGATATATAACAGCTTCGACATGAGCACGGAGAACAGAACGAAGCTGGTGGAAATCATCAAAGAATTTGAAGAAATTTGAAGAATTTGAAATTTGAAGAAAAGCGAAGAAATATCGGCGATAAAACTAAAATGCATGGATCAAGGAGCAAATATGGAAGAAGTACATAAAGTAAAAACGGCAAGACCACCGAAGTACGGCGAGAAATCGAGGCCCAAACAAGAACAACAGAACTGGAAATCTGACTTCGCGCACACGCAGCCATCCGGAAAACCCTGTGATTATTGCGGCCGTAAACACCGCCCAGGGAAGAACAACTGTGTAGCTTGGGGCCAAACATGTACAGCCTGTGGCAAGAGAAACCACTTTGCAAGACAATGCAGAGGAAAAGAGAGAACGTACCAAGTAGAAGAACATACGGACGAGGAATCGGGCAATCCAGATTTGCCGACCATGCCAGTATGTATCTATACGAGAGAATGAAGAAAACAGTCATTTGGACGCATTGGAACTGCCTTTTTGTTCCCTTTCCGACGAGTCATTTCTATCTATGTGTGAGGTTGACGTACCGATACAAAGAGAGAAGGACTCGACAACCCAAGGATATCTCATAGAGCTAGTAGAAAGATTACAAAGTTCTTCTAGAAAGGATTTGAGGGTTGCTCACTTGAACGTGTGCAGTCTCAGAAACAAAATGGATGAAATTAGATGTCTACAGAGGTTCTGCCAATTCGAACTGCTTGCTATTACAGAAACACACTTAGACAAGGCTATCCCAGATAAAGTATTAAATATTGACGGCATGAAATTTTTGCGACTAGATCGCAAAGGAGGTAGTTGTATTTTGTATTACGCGGCACATTTACGAACAGTTCACCGGAAAGACTTATTTACGGATGGATTGGAGGCAATATGGCTTCATGTGAAACTCCCCACAGGCACTGTGTTATTCTCGGTTATGTACAGACCACCGGATGACATGCGATTTTTTTATCTTATCGCCACTCCTCTGGAAAAAGCTTGGCTGAAAACATCACATATAGTCCTTCTAGGAGATTTAAACTGCGACTTTTCTGCGTCGGTGTTCCCTAAAGATCTTAATACAAGAAAACTGAAAGCAGTTTTTGAGGCTTTTAATATGCAAAATGTTATCGAAGACTCCACTAGAATAACTAAAACAACCAGCACTTTGATTGATCTCATTGTCACTACTAGAATGGATGTCGTCAACTTGACAGGGACTTATCCTTTGGGAATTTCGGATCACAATTTGATTTATTCTACCTTACGATTAAAAAACAAAAGGCCTCCTCCAAAGATTATAAAAACAAGGGACTATAAGAAAATAGACGAAGATAAGTTTAGATATGATATTCAATCAGCACCGTTTCATATCGCCTTGGTATTCGACGATCCCGATGACGTGTTGTGGGCTTGGGAGACGTTATTTAACGAGATATGCGATGAACACGCTCCCTGGAAGGAGGTCAAGGTTAAAAGCTGCGCCCCTCCGTGGTTAAATACTGAGATCCGCTTTAAAATGAACCGTAGATATAAACTGTTCAAATTAGCGGTGTCATCTAAGAGCCAGGATCATTGGATTGAATACAAGAAGGTTAGGAATGAAGTTACTCGAGATTTGAGGCAAGCCAAAGCCTCGTATTTCTCTATGATGTTCAGGGAAGCCGTTAAAAACTCATCCGCCTACTGGAACTTGGTGAATAAAGCCACAAATCCAAAAACGAAAAAGTGCATAGGTCCTTTGAAAAGGGATGACAGTACGCTAGCCTTAGAGGATGAAGAAAAAGCGTGCATAATAAACTATTTTTTTGCAAACATAGGAGAAGAACTTTCTAATATATTACCTCCAGCGGTAAACGATCAACGTACCGCCGACAGAACTCTAGATGTACCCCAATTAACCGATTTTAAGGTAAACGCCAACGTTATTCGACATAAACTAAGAACACTTAAGGTGAACAAATCATCAGGACCGGATAATATCCAATCGAAGCTTTTGAGATTGGCGGGAGATGCAATCGCACCAGCGTTGGTAAGTTTATACCAATACAGTATCGAGAGAGGTACAGTGTTCTCTGCGTGGAAACTGGCCAGGGTTGCTCCGATCTTCAAGAAGGAGGATGAAACCGAGAGAGGTAACTACAGACCAGTATCGTTACTAAGTATACCAAGCAAGGTTTTGGAGTCCGAGGTCAACGACAGGCTTGTTAATCACGTGTTCAGGGTAAATATGATGGTCTCCGATAGGCAATGGGCATACAGGCCGGGCTATTCAACGGAGCTATTGCTGATGAATTTAACGGAAGTGTGGAGGAGAGCTGTGGACTCGGGTAATGCCGTTGCTGTGGCTTTCATCGATTTTAAGAAAGCATTTGACAGTGTCGATCATGATGTGCTCGAGGCGAAATTACAACGGGACTTTGGCGTTAACGGCACGCTATTGAAATGGATAAAGAACTACCTTCAAGACAGGCGCCAATACACAGTCGTCAACGGAGTTAAATCAGGCGTATTACCAGTGACTTACGGTATTCCTCAGGTTCCGAATCGGTCCTAGGACCAACCTTATTCACCTTATTTACTAACGACCTTCCTTCTTCCGTCACTTCTGGCCAGGTCTACATGTACGCCGACGACACCACGGTTTACGTACTGTATTAATAAGGACGCTGACCAGGCGGTTGCTCAGTTAAATGAAGCTCTTCAGGAACTTTACGTCTGGTGCCTCAATAACAGGCTTACACCACACCCAAACAAGTGCGAGGCTATGCTGATTATACGTTCTAGTTATACTATGGGACCGATTGCACCTGTGAGAATAGGGAACTCTCAAATTAAGTGGGTTAAGAAATCCCGACTATTAGGCATGACGGTTGATAATAACTTAAGTTGGATCCCACATACAGTAGAACTGAAAAAGAGTTATGCTAATAAATTAGGGCTACTGAAAAGATCTAGATTTCTGCCAAAACATGTACTAGAGAAACTATATTTCTCAGTTATACTGCCTTCGGTGATCTATGGCATGGTGTTGTGGGGAGTTGTTATAATTCGGAAAATATTACATCACTTGAGAAGCTTCATAGTAGAGCCGCAAAAATTATATACAATCTCCCCAGAGACACATCTTCCGCAGATGCTCTGCAGCTTGCCAGTTGGTATTCACTCAGTATTTATCATAAGCTTGTATTGTTTAAAACAATGCACAAGGCATTCCACGCTAGGTTACTCAGGCCAGATTTTTTATGCGATCAGATATTAATTAAGAGGACTAGCCGTTATAATCTAAGAGTAGCGGATTCCCTTGAAATACCGCGTTTTAATACTAAGTTCTTTCAACATTCAGTTCAGTATAGTGGATCGGTTTTATGGAATAGTGTTATTTCTAGTGATCAGTCAATAGTATATGCAGGACATAAGGATCTTGAGTGTCGTTTAAATAAATTAGCGGTGTTTGAACAGTTCAAGTTTAACACTACATCTGCCTCTTCTACTAGATTTAAGAGTGATGACTTCATTTACTTGTGATTCCACTCATTAACTGAGGCCTGGTATGAATGTATTGTATTTTTAGAAAAAACATTTTAGCAGCTCTGTAATACTCTTAGCATCATTATTTATTAGTAAGTTCAATTTAGTAATTTGAAGTTTATTTACTTATTACAGTTATTACATTTGTAAGTATTCTTAGTAATTTTTAGTATTGTAAATAGATGTACAGTTACATATTCTTAGTAGTAGACCCACGACCCCATAAGCCTTGTGCATTAATCATAATCGTGTTTAAATAAAGGCAATCTATCTATCTATCTATCTATCTTTCTCTATTCCATAACTGGGAAACGTCAGCAGCGCGAGATGACAGCAACTGTCAACGCCGTCAAAGGCCGCGACCGCGAGATCTACGCAAACATGCTAATCAATAACAAACAAGAGCCCATCTGGGCTTTCACTCAGGCCATGTCCCCTAGTAATGTTTTTTTTATTTTATTTTTTATTTATTTTTATTTAATAGCTTAACTCAGGCTGAGAAACAGACTCTAGGTCCAAACAAGCTCAGCCTGAGACAAATACAAATACACTGACAATACATTACAGATAGAACTATGAATAATGTATTAAGCATGAAATGTAAAATATATGATGCAAAAAAAAAAAAAAACGGCCGGCCAAGTACAAGTAAATAAGCGCAGAAAAAAGTTAGCGGCAACAAATAGTAGATATGTTAGTAGATCGGCATTTAGAACTGATAGTTTTATAGGTTCTAATGCGATCAGGGTCAAAAGTGGAAAGCAAAAGCGCAAGATAGTGAGCTCGTAGCAATGTTTTGAAAGACGAAATTGAACTACAGGACTTAATATTTAAAGGCAGCGAATTCCATA
Source organism: Actinernus sp. WN-2022 (assembly GCA_030867875.1). Classification (NCBI taxonomy): domain Eukaryota; kingdom Metazoa; phylum Cnidaria; class Anthozoa; order Actiniaria; family Actinernidae; genus Actinernus; species Actinernus sp. WN-2022. The sequence continues at coordinate 44,967,023 of JAOWCC010001751.1, forward strand.
GAATAACTATGCGATTAAAGAAAGAATCCCTATAAGTAGATGTTTTGCATGGGTTAAGCTTGTAGTCTGAACCAGTAGTGCTTCTTGTAGATCTTGATGAAAGCGAGCATGGAGTTACATAACTAGATAGATCAGTATTGTTAAGCTTAAGGCGACACTTAAACAAATATATGAGGTCTAGATATTCTAGCCAGTATGAAAATGGCAGTAGATTAAGTTTAAGTAGCCTATCTTTATAGGGTAAGTCTACTTTTAACATGAATTTGGTTGCGTGGCGCTGAATACGTTCGAGAAGTTGGATATCTCTAGAGCTTGACTGCGGGGCCCAAACCTGACTACCGTAACACAGAATGGAACGCACTAGCGTAAGATAAAGGGTACGACGCAGCGTTACCCCTAAAGAGTTAGGGGTATTACGTCTCAGGAAACCCAAAACCTTATTTGACTTAGCTACCACCGACACTACTTGGTTGTGCCAGCGCAGATCATTTGAAATGATAATACCTAAATCTTTTTGAGAGCTACTCTCTTTTAAGGCATCGTGGTCGATGTTATAGAGACGCACCAGTGGATTGCGTCTTCTAGAGATTTTAAGAACCTCGCATTTACTGGAATTGAAAGCTAAGTCCCATTTGACACTCCAGCTGACCAAACCGTTTAGGTCATACTGGAGAGCTAAATGGTCTTGCTGAGATTTCTGAGAGCGATAACATTTGGTATCGTCAGCGAACATGACTGACCTAGTACTAGCCGAGGTTACACTGGGAAGATCATTTACATATAAAGGAAAAGTATCGGACCCAGGATGCTGCCCTGTGGGACCCCAGAAACCACAGGCGTCCAGCTGGAACTGGACCCTTCGATGACAACACGTTGCCTGCGATTGCTGAGGTAATCAGCGAACCAATCCCACAGTGCACCAGCTACCCCGTATAACCTCAACTTAGTTAATAGCTTTATGTGATTGATCGAATCAAAAGCCTTAGCGAAATCTAGATATAGAATATCCGTCTCAATATTTTTGTCTAATAAGGCACCTATTTCGTGAAAGACGGTAAGTAGTTGAGAAATACAAGACCTCCCCTCTAAGAACCCAAACTGGGAATCCGAGATAACCTGCAAGAAGTACAGTAGCGTGTTTTTTAGAACGCATTTTTCAAAGACCTTACTTATGATGGGAAGTAAAGATATAAGTCTATAATTACTAACAAGTTTTTTTTGAGTCTTTCTTGAAGATCGGTGTTATATTTGCTTCCTTCCAGTCAGCTGGAAACTTTCCACCTTTAAGGTCGGCACATACGAAGGGATAAGTCCCAGGGACAAGTCCCGGGGACAAATCCCTTGTTGCGTACACACGAAGGGACAAGTCCCAGGGACAAGTCCCCTCGTGTCAACTAGGAAAAATCTTGTCATTTTGTCCCCGGGACTTGTCCCCTCAATTCAAACCCGGCTGATTTGAAGGGACAAGTCCCGGAGACAAAAATTTTTCTCCGCGACAATATTTTTCCTAGTTCAGACGAGGGGGACTTGCAAGGACTTATCCCTTCGTGTGTAGCGACCTTTATGGAGGAAGGGGTACAACCATAAATAAATTGTTTTCAGTGTCCAAGGGATGTAGCCTGAATTTCAGCCGTCTCCTCTGAGACGGCTGAAATTCAGGCTACAAGGGAAGCACCATTAGAAATGTGGATGGGGAGGTACTAAGGACTTCCTCAAGATCAAGATGCACATTTGTTTTGCCCCTTGGTTGTGCAAGGCAGGGTTTTTTCTTTGATATCTTGTGTTCCAGGATTTATTTTTTATTTTGGACTACCCTTCTACAGATTTCTGATGATGTGTTCCCAATGAGATTAAAGATGAAATACACTTTCATTTGAAATCCTCTTCGTAATAACCGAAGGGAAGAATTATTAGCTGAATTTAGTAGTCTTTGGGAGTGGCCTGTAGCGCGTAAACATTCATTCTCTGCTCCCCTAGTATATATATGTAATTTAATATTTTTGTTTTTCTCGTATGTAAATTAAAGAAGTTGACCTTTTACTGTAAACACTTCTTATTCATGTAACGCACGCTTACAATTTAGTCTGCTGTTCTGCAGGTTCCGAGTACCAATAGATGAGTGTCTCAAATGTATGTTTATATTTGTCCCATATTATAAGTTGTATCCTGTCCACCTGTGATATATCGATGGAGTTATCACTATATTTCTCTATTGTTCTTTCTACACTGCGGCTCTTTATCGCAGCTCGCTGATCGCGTCCATATTGGTATCGTTGGATTAAAGATTATTAACTGAAATGCCTGTTGGTTATCTCTATTTAAAAGCTTTTACCCTCCTTCCCAAAACTGCAGTCTGCTCATTATATTACAGAACTATAAAGGGAACTGTTGGAAGCCTTTAATTTCTCGAACCAAAACCTCGGCCGTGAGAGGATTCTTGTTTACCTTGACAGTTGAATATTGCTTCGCTCATCATAAATTATTCTGTACTGAGTGTTTATCTCTCCGGGGTATTTCTGGCTTCGTGTTGGCGAGCGACAGTGTTGGCTCTCACAGTTCAGGAGTTCAGATGTCTTCAGACTTCGATAGAGGATAGAAACCCATAACTGCTCAACTACAGTATATATATATTTGTTGGTAAATCGCTATATTTCGCTATAAATCAGCTAGTCAGTATACCTGTATAGTATAACGTACACAGGTCTCGATACGAGATCGGTAAACCAGCCAAAAACACGGTCAAAATTATTTTAGTGTTGGCCTACAGATCACGGTGTTGCGCTGGTATGTATTATGACCGAGAGTAAAATTAAATGTGGCATAAAACCTACGAAACGTACATCCAAACAAGAATAGCGTCCGATGGCGAAATCTATTAGCGCCACGAGTTCATGTATAATTTAACGCATGCGCAGAAATTTTGCTGCATGAAACAAAAACAAAAAGGCTTTCACTGGGGCCACATGAGATTGAAGATGAAATACACTTTCATTTGAAATCCTCTTAGTAATAACCAAAGGGAAGAATTATTAGCTGAATTTAGCAGTCTTTAGGAGTGGCCGGTAGCGCGGTGACTTTCATTCTCTGCTCCCCTAGTATATATGTAATTTAATATTTTGTTTTTCTCGTATGTAAATTAAAGAAGTTGATCTTTTAATTTAAACACTACTTATTCATGTAACACACGTTTACAATTTAGTCTGCTGTTCTGTTATACTGTAGGTTCCGAATACTAATAGATGATTTTCTCAAATGTATGTTTATATTTCAGTACCATATTATAAGTTGTGTCCTGTCCATCCTGTGATGGAGCTAGCTATGTCAATTTGTGTGCCTCTATGTAACTTTATCTACTGTTCTTGCTATACATGATGAGCCATTACGAGTCCATCTTGGTATTTTTTGGATTAAAGATTATTAACTGAAATGCTTGTTGGTTATCTCTAATTAAAAGCTTTACCCTCATTCCCAAAACTTCAGTCTGCTGATTATATTACAGAACTATAAAGGGAATTGTTGGGAGACTTTAATTTCTCTAACCAAAACCTCGGCCGTGAGAGGTTTACCTCGAGAGTTGAATGTTGCTTGGCTCATCATAAATTAATTATGTGCTGAGTGTGTATCTCTGGCTTCGAGTTGGCGAGTGACAGTGTTGCTCTCATAGTTCAGGAGTTCAGATGTCTTTAGACTTCGATAGAGGATAGTAACCCATAACTGCTCAACCACAGTATATGTATTTGCTAGTAAATCGCTCAGTATACTTCGATATATTTAAATATCAGCTACGTACGTATACACAGGTCTCGATACGAAGATCGGTAAACCAGCCAAAAAATACGGTCGAAAATATTTTAGTGTTGGCCTACCGATCACGCTGTTTGCGTTGGTATGTATTATGACCGAGATTAAAATGAAATGTGATGAAATGTGGCATAAAACCTACGAAACGTACCTCAAAGTTCAGAAGTTCAGAATAGCGTCCGCAGAATCTGGCGATTGGACTGGAGAGAAATCTATTAGCAAAACAATTAATGCATAATTTAACGCATGCGCAAAAATTTTGTTGCACCGAACAAAAACGGCCTGCAGATTTAGAGTAGTCAGTGAAGTTCCACATTGATTGCGGAGCTACTGTAAATGTCTTGCCACGGAAGTACATCAAAGCCGACGAGATTAAGCCGACGAAACGCGTTCTACAGATGTGGAATAAGACGGAAGTGAAGCCAGAGGGGATTAATCGCGTGACAATAAGAAATCCGAAGAACAACAGGAAATACTCAATCGAGTTTATGATTGTGAAAGAGAATCTAACCCCTTTGCTAGGAGCCAGTGTTATTCAACAAATGGGACTGATTGAAGTACATGAGAACAATTTTGAGAAGATATTAGCGACTAAAACCGGAAGCAAAACGGAGACCGGAAGTGAAACTGTACAGACGGCAGAGCAGAGAAAGGGGGAAGAACTAAACAAGAAAAGCTTAAGTTGGAGTGTAAGACGATCCCTTACCTGGGGAAGCATTTGATAACCCGAGAAGATGGTATTAAGCCAGACCCGGAGAAGGTTGAAGCAGTTCAGAATATGCCTAAACCCGCCATTGTAAAAGGTGCGGCGATACTGCGGATTCGTCAACTACCTGGCGAAGTTCCTGCCCCGACTAGCAGAAGTGATGAAGCCGATACAGCAGCTTACGCGAAAGGCTATTGAAGAGCAGTGGCGATACGAACACGATGCTGCGTTCGAAAGAGTGAAGGAGCTGGTGACGACAGCACCACTGCTTAAGTATTACAATCCGGAGGAGGAACTTACGGTACAATGCGACGCAAGCGAGAAGGGACCTGGTGCTGCCCTCATGCAAAAGGGACAGTCCATAGCATACGCAAGCCGCGTTCTTACTGAGCCTGAAATACGATATGCTCAGATTGAAAAGGAGATGTTGGCAGTTGTCTATGCTCTGCAGAAATTTGACCAATATGTATATGGGCGTCAAGTGACGATACAGAGCGAACACAATCCTATGGCAGCAATCGCACGAAAACCCCTCCGGCGCACCGAAGAGGCTACAGGAGATGTTGCTGAAGGTGCAGAAGTATGACGTGAACATAATCTACAAGCCAGGACAAGAAATGCACCTTGCAGACACACTGAGCAGGGCTTTTCTAGCCTCCAGTGATAACACTCAAGGCGAGTTTGAGCGTGTGAACGCCGTCAAGCTGCTGCCGATGACTGACGAGTGACTGGAAGAGATCAAGCGGAGCACGCAGGAAGATGACGTCATACAGCAGCTTAAGGGAGTCATCCAGACAGGATGGCCGGAAGACAAGAAGGATCTTCCAGCTGTACTAATACCTTTAGTTCCAGGGACGAATTGATGGTCTACGACGGACTAGTCTTCAAAGGCGAGCGGCTCCTCATCCCAAAGCAGATGCGTCCGAAGATGAAGAAGTGTCTCCACAGCTCACATATAGGCATGAACGGCTGCCTGAGGAGAGCTAGGGAGTGCATATGTTGGCCTGGAATGACCTAGGAGGTAAAGGAGTATATATCGCAATGCGAAGCATGCAGTAAGTACGAGACAAGACAACAGAAGAAGACTCTGATGAGCCATGAGATTACAGAGAGACCGTGGGAAAAGATCGGAGCGGACCTATACACCATCGAGGGGAGAGATAATTGTGGTTGGAAATAGACCTCATGCAAGACACCAGGGCGAGTGCTGTCATCAAGAAGCTGAAGTGCCACTTCGCCAGGCAAGGTGTTCCGGATGTAGTAATCAGCGACAATGGGCCACAGTTCGCCTGCGAGAAGTTTTTAAACTTCGCTGAGGAATGGGGCTTCGAGCACCGTACGGGAAGCCCTGGCCATCAACAAACCAACGGCAAAGCTGAGGCTACAGTGAAGGAAGCGAAGCGACTACTACGCAGGGCTAAGGAGACAAACGGAGACATCTATTTGGCAGTACTGGCTTTACGGAACACGCCGACAGAGGCAATGGGCACTAGCCCCGCCCAACGGTTACTCGGGCGACGCTGCAAGACACAGCTTCCCGCAACCAAAGCCCTTCTTAAACCACAGACTGCACACACAGAATCAGTGGAGAAAGAGACCCGAGCAAAACAAGAGAAACAAGCTAAATACTACAACAAGGGAGCTCGGGACCTTCCCTCTCTTGAGGAAGGAGATGAAGTGCGGATGAGACCGTTCAGACTGGGGCAAAAGGCATGGGAAAAGGGGACGGTGACCAGGCGGCATGATGAAAGATCCTATGAGGTAGTGGCAGATTTAGGGAACAGCTACCGCATGAACAGGGTAGACATTAAAGAGCAAATCCCTCATCGGACACCACACCAACAGGCCATACCTAGTAAGGAATCCACACCAGATCAGGAGCAGGCTACAGACAGGTTCAGAACCTGGTACCCGACATGCCTAAGGCCGGCATTGAGCCGTACGGTCAGCAGACAACTGTACCTACTATGGCAGCACAGCGTCCAAGGGAGCCTGTATATCTGAAGGACTTTGAGCGTTAGCAACTACAACACAGCAATATAAACAAATATGTAAACTGGACTAGACACTGTATCATTCAGGAACATTAGTCAAGCGTTGAGTTACATTTATTGATATGATATGATTTTTAGAAGCAATGATTTTATATTAGTTCCACATCACCTTAAAGGAAGAGGGATGTTACGTGATGAACGTATATTGAGCTTAATAGGACAATATCATACATCTGCAGAGTAACCGCCTATTTATAGAGCCCTGTGATTAGCACGTGATTACCGGCTTACAATATAACCTGTGTAAGATGCATTATAGAATCACTTGAATAAAACTGATACTCGTACTGGACACACCAAACAATCGCACAAGTACATTACAACCACGAAGTTGGATTTTTCTTTGGTATTTTACCTCCGGTTAGCGACCACACCGGAGGTCAAGTAATATTTTTCAACAAATACAACTTTACAATGAGCTGATTGCAATGTCGTTATTACAAATGACATCATAAAATGGCGTATTTCCGGTTACAGTCTGTATCCGGCCTGTTAACCAGTACTGGAGTTTTGATTCTTGCTGTTTCTTGCACACTTGTTTGATTTCTCGGTACGATTTACAACACTTACTACAGCATTCGTCAATGAGGACAGTGCAACTGCAACCCCCAAACCCCCCCTCCCAAACTTCCCTCTCCATTAGCCAACAACACTCGCCCATCTCCACCTTATATTCAGTACAATAACTGAACAACCCTTGATTAATAGCTTTTTCAAGCCATAAACTGTAAAACTGTACAGTACTGTAGAAATATTTTTGACACTGATCAAGCCCCGTTTTTTTTTTTAGGTTGGAGCATTACAAAACCATAATAATAAACTGTAATGATAAAATATGTTGTTGTATTGATATTCCCTGTTACTCTCGTAAGAGGGTGGTCGCTTACGAGAGGTTCAACTTTACGAAAGATATTGCATTAATATAACTGAGAAAATCTTTAGGTAAGTTCAATAAACAATATCGTGCAAGGTCTTGGTGCTTTAAACAAATATCGTGCAGGGCTAGAATCAGAAAAAAAAAATCGAGCAACTAAAATTCACTTACTACCCCCATCAATAATCTAATGGTCCGTCCCTTATCTGATCATATCTGAAAAGTAATTTACGCTCCCCAGGTTGCCAATCCGTAGATCTACAATTTACATGATCTCTTCACAAGTTTCATTTTCAGGGCCTGTTACAGCAGATAAATTGTTAGTAAAGTACTCGTTTGAGTAACATTTCACAAACTGACCTTCGTAGCTCAGTTTAATTTGCCTTGTGGATTAAATGAATTCATCGATGCAAAGAAACAGAGTCTTGGCCTCAAACCAGCCTGGTAAGCTATATTGCAAGGATATTTGAGAATCAGTTTTAGTACGTAGCTTTATGAGTTCATTAACATATTAGGGTCATAAAATGATTCAGTTAAAATGCGAAAACAGAAAAATCAAGAAACCTTAGATAAAGAAACAGGTTATTTTTTAAACATTGAAAACACGAACTTCGCAGCCGTCTTTTAAAAATACCTGGAAATTCGTCACATACGTATGAAATGTACGATTATAACTATTTTTGATGAACGTTGTGGGAAGAAGAGTCTAGACAAGAGATCGAAGCGTTTTCACAGTTTGTAGAAAAATCGGTAACGATTTTATGCATCAAGCCTAGCCCAAGGGAGCACGGCAGACTTACCAACCTCGTCCCCAGGGTCTTCTCGGTCAGATCCAATATGGCGGCTACTCAGAGAGAAGATCCTGAGTAGTATAGTCGGAGTCAGTTAAATACCACTTTTTCTTGTACAACAAAACTCAAAAGGTTGTGAATGTTATGGACGCCTTGTTTTCTTGCACAAGGGGCGTCATAAAGCGAATTCAGAAATCCACTTCATGACGCCCCTTATGCAAGAAAAAAGGCGTCCATAACATTCACAACCTTTTGAGTTTTGTTGCACAAGAAAAAGTTGTATTTAACTGACTCCGACTATACTACTAGGGGTAACTAAGGGTCATTCAAAGTGTCACTAGACATTCTTGTACGTAAAATCCAACTTGATAATCCTATTAGAGATATGATTACATATAGTTATATCGACATCGATTGCTTGTACGTAAAATCCAACTTGATAATCCTATTAGAGATATAATTACATATAGTTATATCGCCGCAACAGCCTTACACATAAAATCCAAATTGGAGTATCTGTTAAAGCTATCCTAACACATAGTTATATCGAAGGGAGAATGGTGAGACCACGTAGTGAACCACTTCCACGGAGTCTAGCTCGAGAGGCAGGTGCTATTCTAGAGGAGAGAGATGGAATGCTCGAGGGGATGGAGATAGGTCGCCGTACTATTCGATGGCGCTTCTTCCAAGGTGTGGCAGGAGATTTGACTCCTAGGATCATGGAAAAGTTAGTTGCAAATGTAACCACCAGCTTTTACCTGCGCTACAGCTACACCTATCGCATTCGGAATGTCAATGACGGACGCGTGATTCTATTCTCCAAGACTGTCCCAGGCTCTCCATGGGTGAACATCCTAGAAGATGCAGAAGAGTGGATCAATAGCAAGGAGACAGCTCGATTGAATCCCGACAACATCACTCGACCAAATACCCAATGGGCCTTCGTTCGTTGGATCTACGTAGATGTCAAAGTCGTGATCGATCGTCAGCTTTTGTTGGGAACAGGTCCACTGCCCCAATGGCTTCGCCTTAAGAAAGGAATGCTTGCCCTTGATCAATATGGCGACAACCTATGTCTTTGGCGCTGCCTTGCCATGCATGAAGGAGCAAGAGTAGATAGGTGTTGCGTCAAAGCTCGAAAACTTGCCCAGAACTTCTATCGCCTGACAGCGCCCACACAAGACGTTCCCAGAACTTCCTTAGACCAGCTGGAGGAAGTCGAGTTGCACTTCGGGATTGGCATTAGGGTGTACGAACCCACGGAGGACGGCGCTTGGCATCTGACGCGACATGCAGCTCACTACAAGCATACGATGACGATTGGGATGTATGAAGAACATGCCTTCTACATCAAGAACATCGACAAGATAGGGAGTGTCTACGTATGCAACGATTGTAAGCAACGGTTCACAAAAGCCTCGAACCTCCACCGCCATGCAGATCGTTGCAGGCGTGGCGAAACGAAGATTGTTTGCCCTGGAAAGGTAATCACAGTACCCCAGTCGGCATACGAAAAAGCCTTCTGGCCAGAGAGCACAGCCAGCAAAGTCGCTCTATGCTGGTTGGAATGCGAAACCAAAAGGATTGGACAACACATTCATCATGCAGCTTGTGGGCATGGTGGAGAGCATTGGATCGAAGGAGCACCGGTCGACGGCTACGAACCTCTTTCGAAAACCATCTTTCAATTTCATGGATGCTATTTCCATGGCTGCCCGAAATGCTTCCCTAGGGAAAGGAGGCTCTATCTCAAGACCTGTGAAAGAACGGCAAAGCTACAAGGAGCTGGTTATACAGTAGTGGAAGCTTGGGGCTGCTCCACAAAGAAGAAAAACAAACCGGTCCCCACACCAACGCAAACTGTCTACCCACACTTCATAGTTTACGATTTCGAAGCCTATCTCGACACGACAAAAGGAAGACAACCAACAGACCACCTGACCATCGAAAACGTCCATGTCCCAATATCAGTATCAATTGCCGACACGTACGATCGAAAGCCAACCCACATCTGTCGACGCAATCCAAAAGAACTCATCAAAGCCTTTGTCAAAGAACTCCAGCAAAGAGCAGAGACAATCCAAGGAGCTATGGAAAGATGGTTTTGGCTTGATTCACCCAAATTCTCCTTTTACACCCTACCAAAGAGTCAACAAGCGAAGATCAACGAATGGATCTATCAAGTTCCAGTGTTGGGATTCAACTCTGGCAGGTACGATCTCAATCTGATCAGGGAGCACTTCGTAGGAACCATTGCCGACACCTGTTCAAAGATCCTGGTAGCAAAGAAAGCCAATTCCACTATGTTCCTATTGACCCCAGATTTCCGTTTCCTTGATGTGATCAACTACCTTGGACCCGGAACTTCTTATGAACGTTGGGTCGCTGCCTATGGCTGTGAGTTGCAAAAGAGTTTCTTCCCATATGAGTGGTTCGATTCTCCAGACAAGTTGGATCACATTGGATTACCAGACTATCCAGAGTGGGGTTCGAAGTTGAAAAGAGAACATCTACTATCTATGTCAGAGTTCGAAGACTGTGAGTGCACCTTTCTCGACAAAGGAATGAAAACCTTTGCAGACTGGCTACAATACTACAACGACCTAGATGTAGTTCCATTCCTAGAGGCACTCGAAAAGATGCGAGATTTCTATCACGAGAAAGGAGTAGACATGCTGAAAGACGCAGTGTCCATCCCAGGAGTCTCACTACAGTTCCTGCTTCGAGGTAGTGTAGAAAGGGGAGCTGAGATGTACGCTCCAAGTAAGGAAGCCTACCGCATGCTGAAAGACGCTGTAGTGGGAGGTCCAAGCATAGTGTTCACCAGACTCCACGAAGCGGGAAAAACTAAGATTCGTAGTCATCAGGGAGGAACTAAGACTTGTCGTAAGATTCTTGGATACGATGCCAACGCCCTATATCTTTCTACCATGGAATTCGAAATGCCTTGTGGAAAAGAAAAGGTTGTGCACTATGACGATCCAGGTCCAGCCACTGAAGGATTCGTTGAATGTCTACTTGGTGGAACGTGGTTTGGATATGCAGAAGTAGACATCGAGATACCAAAGAAATTGTGGAAGGAATTTGAGGAGATGCCACCCTTCTTCTACAACAAGAAAATCCCCAAAGAAGCAATCCCTCCAGAAATGTTGGCCTACCTCACAAAGACAGGTAGAAAGCTCAGCGAGGAAAAGAAGTTAGTTGGAAGTCTCTCTGGAAAGAAGTTGCTACTCTATGCTCCTCTTCTACTTTGGTATGTAGATCACGGCGCAGTGATCACTGCTGTCTACCGCACGATAGATTACGAACCCAAAGAAATCTTCGGATGGTTCGTGGACCAAGTCACTGAGGCGCGACGCCTGGGAGATGAAGACAAAGGTGAGGCTTTGCTGGCAGATGTGTTCAAGCTACTAGGAAACAGCGCCTATGGAAAGTTGCTCGAAGACTTGGGACGCCAAACAAAGGTCACCTATACAAAAGATGAGAAGGTTGTGGACAAGGCATTGCGAAGTGTTTGGTTCGAAGACCTGGAAGAGATTGGTGATGCATATGAACTAGAGAGTAGGAAAGACCAGATCCGAATCAAACGGCCTTTCCAAGTAGGTATCGCTGTGTACCAGCTCGCAAAGCTGCGTATGCTTGAGTTCTACTATGACTTCATCGACAAGTACATTGATCGCAATGATTTCGAATATATACAGATGGACACAGACAGTGCCTACATTGCCATCTCAGGAAATAGCCTCGATGAGGTTGTAAGACCGGAACTGCGAGAAGATTTCGAAGCCGAAAGGAATGAATGGCTAGCTTGGGACGAATGGAGCAGTCGTACACCAGGACTCTTCAAACTCGAATTCGAAGGACATCGCGCCATTGCCCTATGCTCGAAAGCCTACTACGTCGATACAGGTGGCAGCAAGAAGTATTCCGCTAAAGGTATGTCTAGACGGCACAACGACATTTCGTGGGATCGATTCAAAGCAGCCCTCCAGGGTAGTATCGACATGGCGGAAAACCGAGGCTTCCGACTATTGCCAGAAGGTGTGGTAACCTACGACCAATGGAAGCTTGGGCTATCGGCTTACTACGACAAAAGACGCGTTCTTCCCGATGGAATCCACACCGAGCCAATAGAGTACGCTGTTTAGCGTCTAGGTACAAACAGAATTCCTTTTGGTGGTAGTTCTGTATCCCTAGGAACGACTTGTAGCTCTTCACGAACGAATCCACGTTTGGGTGCGTCCTTCTCCTTTGCAAGGTAGTAAAGCACAGGCTGTCCCGAAGATACTACACTTCGCGAAATGGTGTATATCTGCAAACTCCACACAGGATCAGTAGCTCTACGTTTTTCACCTCCTTCCAATTCTCCTGGTGCGTAAAGATATCGAACTAGAACGTCGAATGGTAGACGCTCTTCTCTCAATCCAACGGTGCGCGAATACGTAGGAGTCTTAAGATCTACTTGTTGCGCCACCACAGAATTCGAAGGCTCTTTACCAGTCAACCGAGTCACCTCACTATTCATAGCTTTGATAACCATTGGTAAACGAACTACCCATTCTCTACTACGTTCATCTGATCCTTCCGAAGTAAGTACCATCTCTTGTGCATACTGATACCCAAACAATCTCTCGGCTAGAGTTCTATTTGCTCTTTCAACAAAACTTTGCGCTCTATGATTACCAGCCTCACCTCGTTGAACTTTCGTACCATGTAGTTCTAGCGTTTCAGACATACGTCCCATGAATTCTCTACCAGGATCTACTTGCAAGGTCTTTGGCCATTCTAGTGGACTACGTTTATAGATTCGTTCGAATGCCGCAGAAACTTCACCACTATCTTTAGATGCCAAAGGTTCGGCTTCTTTGTATCGAGAAGCTACATCGATTACCACTAATGCATACTTATATAGTTTCCTTCCACGTCCAGGCCGATCGTGTGGTAGAAATATCAAATCAGCTTGGTGGACTTCATTTGGTTTCGATACAGTCCAATGTGGTCGTGGAATGTGTTTTGGTGGTGGTAGATATATTTGCCACATAGATTGCTTTTCCAACCAACTCCTAGCCACGTCTTCTGATGCTTTCGCTGCTACCGATAGCTTGCCAATTGCAGAGTGACCTTTCCAATAGCCCATAGGACCATAGAAGATATTCGCAAGTTTAGAATCCATCATACATCTATACATTCTAACCTTCAACAGATGAAAAAAAAAGGAAGAATGAAGAAAGTCGTTGCGTGACCCTCTTCATTCTTCCTTTTTTCTTTTTTTAGTAACTTACTAGTAGCTTAGGGTAACTTACTAGTAGCTTAGGGTAACTTACTAGTAGCTTAGGGTAACTTACTAGTAGCTTAGGGTAACTTACTAGTAGCTTAGGGTAACTTACTAGTAGCTTAGGGTAACTTACTAGTAGCTTAGGGCAACTTACTAGTAGCTTAGTAGTAGCTTAAGTAGCTTACTAGTAGCTTAGTAGTAGTATCTATATCCATTTACTAATAGTGTATCCAACGCCTAGCATTCCACCACCAACGTAGAGCAACTCGCCAGTCTTCTGATTGTTTGAGGGTTTGTAGTAGTCAGATAAGCGGGGTTCTTTCATCTCTTTGAGACGTTTAAGCGCCTTACGTAACTTATCGGATCGCACTAAGGCTTCGTTGGTATCTCTTTGATCGTTGTGTGCTTTGCGTTCAAGACCTTCCTGCTCTTGTGCATAGTCATATAAGCTTTGACGTTTGATTCTATACGCTTTCATTTCACGTTCTAGTTTTTCGGTGGCCCTATCGTGTCTCTCTCGTTCCTTATCTACAGCATCGTCCTTTCCAAACATTCTAGCTAGTATGCCACCACCAGTAAATGCCGTCGCATTCAAAACAGCGCCGAAAATCGACATACCAATTGCTGCTAGTGCCATTATTATTTGGTCTTTTCTTTTTCTTTCTCAAGTTGTTTCTCAAGATATTCCTTTGCGTATAAGCTACCAACTATCACGGCAGTCCACTTTGCGTAATTCGCTAGGGAAGAAGAAGGATCACTAAGCATAGATTCCTTGGTAGTCTTTTTTACGATCCACCCAATACCAGCAGCGAGTCCAACGATTTTGACTGCATCGGTTGCCGTCTTCGTCAATTCCTTCTCCATCTAGATATATACTACTATGATCTCGAGTCTTTAAGTGTTACTCCATGTCTAGTGCCGTTGGCTTTGCCGGAGCTGCAGGTTGTGTCGTGCTAACGGTGGCAACACGCTTATTACCATCTACATACTTCTTGTACGCAAAGTACGTGCCAAACAATGTAGCGCCAGTACCAATGACTGCGAGGATAGTCAGGCTTTCGAACCGACCTTTCTCTACGTCGACTTCTTTACATGATTCGCTTTCGCGCATCAACTCTCTCTTTTGAGCTTCTTTAGCGAGTTTGTTGCTTAACGCTAGTGCTTTTCCAGCTGCGACGCGCTTTGGGTTTTTTATCTTAGTTGGTGCAGTCGTCGGAGGATTCGCAGTTATCTGGTCCGCTTCTTCCATCTTGATTCAATATAGTAGGTATATGTGGAGGTTCAACAGTTGTTCCAGGAATGACTACGTGACCAGATATGTGGAATAGGACGCTAGCTAGAGCTACAAGGCGACCTGCTTTGAGCGATAGTAGGCCAGTCGCAGCACTGATTTCGTTGCGGACTAGAGGGTCTTCTTGTAGGTCCTTGATCAGTGCTTCTTGAGAATCTATTGGTATTAGGTAGGCAACTAGGCGGGTAGCTAGACGTGTCACACCGTCGACTAAGCCTTTCGTTACTTGCTGAGCTAGGACGGCCTGATACCTCCTATACAACTTGTCTATTTCTTTCTCAGGAAGTCTAGAGATGTCTCCTAGAGAAAAGTTCTTACCTAAGTATTCTTTCGTTACGCCTGTTGCGGCTAAGATCGAAAGTGATTCGCGATTGTCCGACGTAACGTCTAGGTTGGTTGGTGGGGGGCCTGTTACATCCTCACCGAATATCTCGAGTACTTCTTTATCCATGATAATATGTTGTAGG
This sequence comes from Actinernus sp. WN-2022, assembly GCA_030867875.1. NCBI lineage: Eukaryota > Metazoa > Cnidaria > Anthozoa > Actiniaria > Actinernidae > Actinernus > Actinernus sp. WN-2022. The sequence goes on from JAOWCC010001751.1 coordinate 44,982,282, forward strand.
TGCTGGGAGCTCTAACACTACCTCGAAAGGATGACGGAGACAGAAGCACATGCGAGCGAACTTATGGGATCCAAGTATCATTCGTAACTCTTTACATTCTTGCGAGCCTCCATAATCCTCAAATATCCTTTTACCATCTACGGCCGATGCTGTATGGAATGCTACTACGATAGCTACGTTCTCACGGAAGGGTTTACATATGCTCGTTAGTTGTTGGGACAGCACCCAAACGGAAATCCCTATATGTCGTGCAGAAAAGGCTAAGTCCACTAGCTTGTCAGTTCGTTTCTTGACGTCCTTCGATGCGGCGCAATCATCGAGAATCAATAGAGTATTGGTACCTGACCAAAATGTTGTGCAAATACTCAAAGTAGCATCGATGGCATCCTGCGGTGGTGACATGACGAAGAAACGAGGATCTCGATTTGCAAATCCACGATAAGTTTTGTTGTGGGCATACGTAGGACAAATCAGTACTATGTAATCGAACTTACCACGAAATGATCCACGAAGTTGTTCTATGAGAAACGCAGTCTTCCCACAATTCGTCGGACCGACTATGAGTGCGTTGAACGGCACGTGCTCTACGAGAGAATCCATCAGTATAATATACTTTGCAGAGATCTGTTCAATATCGTGACCTGAGCATCCGCAAGGACATAGATGTGCATTTTCACATTTCCACTTCCCTTTGCAGTTCTATGTATGTGAATGTCGATGTCCTTTCCACTACCGGTTTGTGCCAAGCCATCACCATGAACGGTGGAATCTTTTGCTGTGCGACAATCGATTAGAATAGAGAATCTATTTTCAAAGAACTTCTTTGGAGTCATAGAAGTATTGGGTGTACCAAACCAGCTTCTTGCAGCCTCCCAGAAATCTAGAGGAAGCATGCCGCTTGGAAAGAGTCTGTTGGGAATCCCATTGACATCTACTTCTACCTTCAAGATATCTGGATTCGAGAATGCTTCACTATCTCGCGTGCCAATGGTAGGTGGATCTATGAATAGTAGAAGTAGTCCAGCAAAGGATCGTCGTGGAACATTAACGTTTTGAGATATCAAAGTATCGGACGTTTTAGCGATATCTACTGTTTTGAAGTGAACAGCGTAGTTGTATAGGAATGCAGTACCTATTTCATATTTGTGAAGTGCACTACTAGCCAGCGTTTCGTTCCTGATTGCTTCGTATTCTAGTTGGAGGTTGGTAAGTTGGTACGTACCTATCTTCGTCGTATCCGATCCAATTACAACCTCGTTGGCAGACGCTAGAGTTAACTCGAACGTAATGGTACTTTCTAAGGCATGTGGATATAGAACTCCATGTTGTGTCAGAATGTCAACATCTAAGGGAATCTTATACTTAGAACCACATGCAGTTAGGAGCGCGTTGTCTGCAGCAGATGAAGTACTTGCGTCACCAGCTTTCGATCGTAGCTTATTCAAGTTCTCTGATTGAATGCCTTGTTGTATTCTAGACTCTCTCTCCTGCGTAGATAGGTATACATCGGAGTATGTTTGTAGGAGGTCTGGCCTGACAAGGTCTTCTACTGTTTCAGCTCCCATCCTACAGATTCTACGCATGACCAAACAGCGTCCAACGTTCGAAACGACTCTGTTATTCGCATGTCCACCAGATAGTACGATGTCGCCCAATAGCGCTAAGCTCCCAGGTACTAGTACTACGTCTTCTGCTAGCTTTGGAACTTCTACGTATAGAGTCTCACCTGGATTGGCAGACGATCGAGTGAAAGTCTTCCTATACAAGTCTCGCGGAGCCTTGAGTGCATGAGGCTCTCTTCGTACTTGTGTGGGATCCAACTTTGATGAGATCATGTTGAATATAACTATATATGTAGATATGTTTAACATGGCCTCTGAGGGTAGGTATGATGAAAGAACTGATGAAGCTGAAAGAGGAAGAGACTACGACAACGATGATACTGTCAATGAAGAAGCACGGAAATTGGCGTCAGACTCTACGAATGTGGATCCGAGTGAATCACTCAACCTGAAAACTAGACGCGACTTCGCCAAGGAAGGTGCTCGACCAAAGAATCTGGAAACCTCGTTTACCGTAGAAGATAACGATTACTTCGACGAACTCGTTGCGGAGGATGAGGATAGAATCAAACATCCGAAATTTAGCGATCGCCGCGTAGTCTTCAAAACAGGCACATCGGATGAAATGAAACAAATGCTATTCGATACTGTATGGAAACACTATGTGGATGTAGGGATTCGTGGAGGATTCCTTGAGATAACTGGAATATGGGAGGCCAATAAGGAACTGGCTAGAATCTATCTTCACGTACTTGGAAGTAAAGAGAAGCCCATACCTTTGACCACAGTGAAGGGTGAAAGATATCAAAGTATGGGTAAAGATCTCAAATTTGTCCTAGGTCCTACAGATGCAGAAAGAGAAGACCAAGTCATCCAAGGTCAAGAAAAGGCCGCCGAACATCTCAAAGTAGAAGATAGCATACTTCAAGACCTAACGTCAACTGAGGATCAGAAGGAAGCGGCTAAGAAAGAGAAAGTACACATCCATAACGAAATAGAATTACTCGAATGTCAAGAGGGAGCCATACTAGAACGTATGTCGCTACGTGAAAGGATCAAATACATTTTTAGAAAGCATGGAATGACTGTTCTTGCAGTGGTAACTTCTATTGGCGCTATCGTTAGTACGATAGTTTCCCTGTTGTCGAAATCCGTACCAAAACCAATAAAGACTGGTATTGATAAAGCAGCAGATGCAGTAAAGAAGGGATTGCAAACGACTGGGGGGTTGTTGAAAGAAATGGGAAAGAAACTTGGACAGATCCTACCTGGAATGATTGGATCGATTGCGAGTTTCATATTTACTATGGCTGGTAAAGCTCTGGGAGTACTAGCACAGAACGTTTGGTTATTCATCGTAGCAATAGTGGTGATCACGATAGAGCAATACAAACGACGTTAACGAAACAACATCCATGCGATTCCAGCTGCGGCAATGGATGTCACTGCGAGATTGATCTCATGTTGTGAGACAGCCTTTGCCTTTGCCTTTGCCTTTGCCTTTGCCTTTGCCTTTGCCTTTGGTACAGGAACTTGTTTCTCGAGAGGCTGCACCGATTTCTTATCTGATGGTCCTTCCATAGTAAGAGGTGGGTGTCCTTTGCCTTCTGCATTGATGTCGTTAGTGCCTAGCATCATATCTTTCGTAGCTTTCGGGATTGGATTCCTATAGCCATCTTTCTTACCAAGATAGTACACTAGATCGCTTGGCAATAATCGCACGCCTACAGCTATTGCTAGATCGAGCCTCTTATGCGTTGACGTTATAGCGGTAAGATAGTTTTTGTAGCTCACCACTAAGTCGTTTTCGAGAATAGCATCTTCGACTAAGCTCTTAAACTTTTCTTTGACGTTATGGCTATCTATGATGGATCCGTTCAAGTCGGCTTGAGCACCAAGCATGCAATGACCAAAAGCCTCGACAGATCTATTCAACCTACCCAATCCAACATCTGTCAAACCCTTTCCGATTGGTGGCGTAAACCAATTGTATTGCTTTCCTTCATGTTCATCGTTCCTAATGAAGGCCACAAGATCCCCCTGATCCTCCTTACCTCCTTGGTCTGCAAATAAATTATATTTCTGAGGCCATGTGGTTGCACCTTTGTCATAGCTTCGGACTCCATGGACGTTTACGTATCCTGTCGGACCCGGGTACAAAAGGAATATATCTCCTAGTCCATTATTCCTACCTCCGTGCCATCGGAAATCTGGTGGGAAATCTGGTGTTCGAGATATGCCAAATTCGATGCACAATTTCTCAAGAGCTGATTTGTTATAGGGGTTATCCATTTGCTTGAAATTAGAGTTACCAGGTAAAGGAACTCCATGAGTACCACCAAGTTCACGTAGAATTCTTCGTATCGTGAAATAAACATGGAATCGTAGGAACCCCTGAATGACTGGTGGATGCGTTTTGAAAATAGGATCAAGCAATGACACTCCACATCCAGAAGTCGCACACCACGTTGCAAAATTCAATTGTTGAGGCCAGTATTTGAAATCCGGACCATGTAACCAATGGTAGGACTCATTTGCTGTCATATGCTTTACGACGGTCTCCTTGAATATATTTGGAACGCCTGCTTTGAACCTATCCTTTGGGGTGGCATATATCCATAGATTAGTGAGATCGATATCTTGTGCCGGTCCAGTAGAAGGAACTGCTGTAATAGGATATTTCGCACTTCTATCTAGGGTCAACGTAGCTGGGAAACCTTTATGCACATCCCACAACGCATTATCGATGCGATTTTGAATCATAGTAGGTAACTTTGAGACATCATTGCCGTAAACGACATAGCTAGAATCTCCATCTCGAAACCAAATACTCGTCGAATATTTGCCTGGACCGTTCACTTCCGTAGAGACATAGAACTTGTGAAGATCTGCATGTGGATATCTTTTCTTGAACTTCGCTAATAGATCTGCATTCGATGTTGCGATCTTATCGTTTTCCTCAGCTTCTACCCAAGCATGCTTGGAAAGACCTTTGTGCTTCCGCGCGAATAGTACCCCCTCATAAACTGTTTTGGTACCAAGGGCTAGGTCAAGCGCCTCGCCTGCGCGCCCATGTAAGACCCTTAGCTGACCTCCACCTGCCTTCGTAGGGAGGCCTGCATCTGTGAACACCTGGTAGGTTTCACCGTGAAAGAATAAATTAATGTTCCACACCCCATCCCGACCCACGAAAGAGTCGAACCATCCGGTTACAGCCTTTGGAAATAGGTACTTGAACTGCCGCCATGCGTCTGTCATGTTGAAGCTATACGTATATATAGTTATACCTTCAACATATAATGACGATCCTTAATGTCATCACCACATCATCCGACCATACGGTCTACTTCGACGATCCAATTCTTATCAGTAATATTTCGCTACTTGAGGTCACTATCGAGAACAGTTGGTGGAACCTAACGGAGAAGGCTTCGTATCAGCTTGATTTCAGCGATGGTTTGATGTTCCCATACGAATTTAATCCGGGGTCTTATACTTTGAAAATCTTAAAGCCCAAATTCGGTTCTGCAGTTCTTAATGGCTTCGTAAGCTTTCATGACGAAAGCACTATGAGGGATCAGGTCCTAACGATAAGTAAACCAATCAAGTTCAGTAAAAATCTCTGTGAGTTGGTGAGTATCGATGGAAATGAAGAGGCAGATGGAAACGTTTTACTCGAAGTGGGAAAATACGCCCTGGTTATCAAAGATATCCACACAATGTATGTCCACTGCGATGTGGTAGATCCTAGCTTTTCAATTCTAAATGGAAAACGATCGCAAGTCCTAGCGAGCTTAAAAGCACGAGGCTCCCGGTTTAGTGAAATAACCTATTCTATGATGCTCCCACTACCTGTCAAAGCTCTAGGTACGATACGAAGCAGTCTTAGCCTTACGATTCGTGATGAGAAAGGCAACGTGGTAGACTTCCGTGGTCGACCGATACGATACGTGTTGAAGCTTGAGTAAGTTACATGTATAACGTACAATGGAAGGCGATTCGATTCAACCGTTTCCATCAGCACCAAGTATCTATCCACAGATCGCTAGTGACACTGGAAAGAACTTTAGACTGCAAACGATCCGAGACACGCTTTCGGACATTGAAGTTCAAGAAAGACACTACGAAGGTGTGCGCAAGAAATATGCACGTTCTCAAGGAATAGTTCATGGAATCGCAGTGGCAACTGGAGGTCTATCTGTGATCTTATCTGGATCTGGATTGGGCGCAGCGTTGACTGGGGTTGGAATAGTGATTGGTCTACCACTTGGAGTCATTGGTGGGCTATGTGGATTAATTTCAGCATCTACGACCCTTGGAGCTAAGAAGTTAGGAATGAAGGTTTCTAAGCATGAAAGGACAACTATGTTGGCAAAGGCAAAAATCAATACGATTCGCGATCTAGTATCGAAGGCACTACGTGATGAAAACATATCCGACTCTGAATACAGTCTCATCCTGAACGAAGCGAATAAGTATGAGATCATGAGATCTGAAATTCGTCGCAAGGCTTCCATAGGTGAAAAAAGCACGGATCGGGTTCGAGCCGAACTCAAGCAAGAAGTGCAAAAGGAAATGCGAGAAAAACTTGGAATGTAAGAATCAACGTTTCCTATGAAAGGAACGAACATGGTTCTCACTTTCACTTTGCCAAGTCCTACTGCTAGTTAGCCTATGTCTAGTGTAGATTGGTTCGAAGTGGGAATGGTAAGAAGACAACTCCTTGACAAAACGCTTGACCGCATTTCCAAATATGCCACATCGCTTAACGACATCCTTAAAAGACATAGACGATCCGGAGCGACGTAGCACCTCGTAACTTGCTCCAACGACTTTCGTCTTAAGCATTGATTTTGGGCCTATATTGTTTTCCATTGCTGTAGTAACGACCTCGTGGACTATTTGTTGAACGTCCCTAGGTACTCCTACAAGCTCTAGTTGTAGGAAAGTCGTTGCAATGTGAGGAACTATGCGCTCAGCATCCAAGTCTACATCAATCTTATTGTCGTCACACAGAGAACGTATGAAGACCTCTCCACTATGGATGCCTTCGTTTCTTAGTTGCATGAAGCGAGCAACCTCACTTTTAGATCGGACGAATCCACATTGTATGCATGCATGGTAGAGTAGAGCAGCTAAAATATTTTTCTTAGCATCGCTACGCTTGAGACAAACTTTCATTACTTGGGTGAATGCGTCGGCTACGATTCCTAACGCGTTCATAGGGAACGATAGATCATAACTTTGTTCGTAAATAGTGTTGTATGCTCGTAGTTCTTGTAGTAGCGTTCGTCGTTTCAGTTCTATGTCATCATCGCTTTGCTTTGGTTTTGCGCGGTCTAGATCACTTTGATACTTAAACCCGTCCGGACCTACTATACGCAGTCGAGTAGTAATAATATCGATCTTAGTTTCTTCACATGGTTCGACCTCGGAAACAAGACCACATGTGGGACACACGAATTCCGTTCCTTGTATTTCAAAGGGGCAGAGACAATCAGGACATGTTTCACTGGCGTTAATATGTTCCACTTGTGGTTTGATATTCAGGCTTCTACAAATTCCAGGACCAAACAATCTGATTAGCTCATCCATGATACAACTATAGATGTCGTACGTTCAATAGAAAAAAAAGAAAAAAAAGAAGAATGAAGAGGGCCCCGCAACGACCTTCTTCATTCTTCTTTTTTTCTTTTTTCGTGGCTATTCCTAAGCGTCCTTCTCGTTCCTCAAGGCAGCCAACACCTCGTTGAGCGCATGGTTGAGAGACTCTCCAAGACCTTCCACTGGTTCCAGCACTCTTGGTTCTGCGGGCAATGCTACCTCCGGTTCCACCATGTTTGGCTCCTCCTTTCTTGGACCCTCTAGCGTCTTGCTGGACTTCTTAGCGCGTCTTATATAGACACCGGAAGACTTCACCTTGATGGTAAGACGGTCACATCCTGAGCAAAGCTCGTAATCAGTACGACATCCTTTACCGCACTTCGAGCATGGTACATATGGGGCACAGCCTTTTGAGATTTGATAGTTATGCTGGGAACAGAACTTTGTTGTCTTCGAAATCTTCTTTGTGCATTTCGTGTCCTTCCCTCTCATCAACCAATCACAAGTTATTACGGCGTCTACGTTCGAGTCCTTCTTCGACATGTTTGATCTGTATGGTGTTAATGCGTACTAAGATTACAACGAATGCTAATATCGTGGAATAAAGAATATATACTAATACCATTCGGTGGCAATATACAGTATACTAATCATTCCTTTAACATATACTTCAAGTTTGGATTTTTTAGGTGCGCGAATGTCTAGTGACACTTTGGCTTCCTACGTGGCAGAATGAGCATCCATGTAGTTGCGTAGTACAACCCTTTCGTCCTCTGTGAGCTGGGAGTACTGCCACTTAACGAACCATTTAGCGGTATCAAGATGACCATTGTTACAGGCGTATTCTATAGCAAGATCAATGCATTCATACTCTAGGGTTATCTGAAAACGTCGCATGAGCCACTTAACGTTATTAAGATGACCATTCCTACTGGCACCTAATATAGCAAAACTGACGGCCTTATCCTCTTTGGTGAACTGGAAGTGCTTAATGAGCCACTTAGCGATACCAATATGACCATACTCAAGGGCAGCGCGTAGAACGTGATTGGCGTGTCTGTCCATCATATCGAAACGTAAGTGCTTGATGAGCCACTTAACAGCATTAAGATCACCATATTCGCTGGCGTAGAGAAGAGAAAAGCTATCGTCGATGGGGCTTGCGGAAATACCGAAAGTCCTAGTCAATTTGTCTCGATCGTCGTCACTATGAGTAGACCTCAAACCAAAGCATAGTGCTAGTTTACGGAACACTTGGTCTACGTTTTTGTAGCGCGCAAGAGATGCAGCACCGTTTAGGTGTTTCGATGTCCTTGAGATACTTGCGAATGACCAAGGATCTGCATGCTCTACGATCTTAGTCAGAATTTCTAGAGGGAGGCACGATATATAATCCATAGTGGAAGAGATCGATATAACTATATGTAATCATATCTCTAATAGGATTATCAAGTTGGATTTTACGTACAAGAATGTCTAGTGACACTTTGAATGACCCTTAGTTACCCCTAGTAGTATAGTCGGAGTCAGTTAAATACAACTTTTTCTTGTGCAAGATAAACTTAAAAGGTTGTGAATGTTATGGACGCCTTTTTTCTTGCATAAGGGGCGTCATGAAGTGGATTTCTGAATTCGCTTTATGACGCCCCTTGTGCAAGAAAACAAGGCGTCCATAACATTCACAACCTTTTGAGTTTTGTTGTACAAGAAAAAGTGGTATTTAACTGACTCCGACTATACTACTTCCTGGTAAAGGCTGGATCACGTGATCAAATACTCTCAGATTTTGGGAGTATTTTGTCACGTGATTTGGCGATCTAAGATGGCGGCCAAGCTAAATATGGGAATATGTCATGACGTGTACAAACCATAGGTATCCCAATCCGGAGTGAGCGAGAAGCGATTAACGGTATTTCCACGCGGCGAACGATGCAGTGAAAACAGGTCTACTAAATGACTCGAAATGGAGTTTACTTGGATAAAGAAACAGTGGAAAGGTATCACAAAGCTACCTGGATGTATCTAAGCTAGAAGAGAATCCTAAAAAGCCGTTCATTTTCCGTTAGCGTTGAAACGAAGCGATCGATAGCACATGTTCAGGTTTAACGGCTTCTCCTGGCTTTCCTACTGATGACACTTACCAGAAAACTACCCAGTAATACACTTCATCTATTGCTCTACCTATACAACGTGTTTTAAGGTTATTTATAATCGTTTTATTGATAAAGTTTGAGCAATCTAAACTATATACAAGTTCATCTCTCTGAACTCAGTCCGTTTGGCCAATAAAAAGCATTGTTGGAACAACCCTTGCGTCATATCGAAGAGCCAATCAGAATATGTGACAATTCAGCCTTTAACAGGGTCTTCTCTTGGAATAGCCGCCATCTTGGATCTGACCGAGATGACCCTGGGGACGAGGTTGTTGTTTCCCTCACGATCTCTTCCAGGTTTAGCCGCCATCTTGAAGTCCTTTATTACAATGCGACTTTCCGCTGACCCTAAATAATGTTGGCGCTCACGCTCACGAGGGAGTTCCGAAGCGGAGATTGTAATTAGAAATGACGGGGAGTGAAACTGTGGTGCACGTGACGTCTATAAACCAATTGGAAACAAGAACTCGGTGTGCGTCTTCTCATGATGCTCGTAGCGATTTCGGCAGTAGCAAGAATGTAGACAGGATTTGAAAACCGCGCGCAGACCGACTGCCTTGTTGATTTCAAAGTCTAAATCGCCGGGAAAATGTTTTTCTCTCAACGTATTTGAAGAACCGTCGACACTTATTGCAGTTATTAACAGTTACAATCAAACGAGGACAACCTACAAACGGGGAAAATCCTTTGAATTCAGCAGACCGGATATTTTTTATAGGTTCTAATACTTCAGAAGTTTTCAATTATAATGGCAGTCGTTCTGTGATTTTGAACACACTGTAGCAATAAACACAACCTTCGCTACATTATTAAATTTGTCTCAAAATAAAATACAACTTCGCAGTTTCTGTCCCTAAACGTAGCTATCCTGAATCGCTTGATATCCTAGTCGTAAATAATCTGCTTTTTAGGCAACCTAAGGCCAAGTCCATACAGCGCTGGTTGGACAAGAAGGGCCGCCATTTTCAACTGCCTTCGCACACAAATTAAAGGCGAGAAAATCATGTGATTTCTGCATGTATTTTCACCAAATAAAAACTAAAATACTAAATACTAAATTTCCAGAATTTCGATTTTCGACACGAAATAATTCACAACAGACTTTTGATTAATCGCACACCTCAATTGAATAGCTTTTCATCCGTATGTAATTCTCCCACCTCCCTTCTAGTTTGTATTCAGTGTATTGTGTTCACAGTACTTTGTTCAAGTTGGTGCCTAGCAATAGCTCTTCATCGGTATGTAATTCTCCCACCTCTCTTCTTGTTTGTATTGAATGTGTTCACAGTACCTTGTTGCAATAGCTTCTTCATCCGTATGTAATTACTTCCACCTTCCCCTCTAGTTTGTGTCTGAGTTTGTGTTGTGTTTACAGCCGATCCGTGTCTAGCAACGGCTCCTGTGCCTAGCAATATGCTACGAGCATCAAGCTACAGAATTTTAACGGTTTCACTCCCCGCCTTTTCTCTCCCCTTCGGGGCTCGCTCGGCACTACGTGCCTCTTCGGAACTCGTTCGGCGAACTCCCTCGTACGCGTGAGCGCCAACATTATTTAGGGTCAGCGGAAAGTCGCATTGTAATAAAGATTTCAAGATGGCGGCTAAACCTGGAAAAGATCGCGAGTGAAACAAAACAGGTAAGTTTGCCGTGCTCCCTTGCCTAGCCTTGTTAAAGAATCGCATTCAACCAAGATGCATTGCGAGTCACTGCTATTGTTTTCATACGGGAAACTATTTGAAATCGGACAGCTGCCAATCAGAAAATGTGATATCGGGCTGTTTATAAATAGAATTTCAATAAATAAATAAATTAATGGTTTATTATTTTACGTCGAAGATACAGGAAGCCGTTGCCGGCGGGGAGATCGGTTGACTTTATACTCGAATAAATACAATAGAATGAGCGGAATTACTACGGGTCTCCGATCAAAATCTCATGATCGATCTAGATCTAGTTCCAGCGATGCAGATCGTGTGGATACTGTCTATAGGTACACACGAGTGACCACGAGTGACCACGAGTGCCCAGAAGTGAAAATAGCGAAAATAGCGAAAATTGAAAAATATAACGGGAATAAAAGCGGCTAAGATTCAAATCAAAGAAATTTTGGGCTCTCATTTTGACCAGATTTATATTCCTAAGTTCCAAGATTCGTTGTATGATGAATTTTGTATGGGGTACGTGTTAAAATACAGATACGGATCGAACCACACAAGCCGTCTGCATTGGAGGCTACGCAACCTCGGCATTTAAAACCCTAATACAGCCGGCGTATTTTATCACTCATAAATTCGAAGAAACAAGTAAGAAGCCAAAATTTCACTCATTCCGTTTCTGCTGTATCTCTCATATAGCTTGCAAATGAATTTTATTGAGCTGTTGGAGGCTAAATGATGAACATTAGAATAGTGATTGTTTTTTTTTGGGGGGGGGGGGGGGGGGAGGGTTGGGGGAAAACGAAAAAAATCATGCAGCCCCCTCCCAATCACTATTCTAATAACATACGAGACACATGAAATGAAAAACAATGAAACGTGAAATGTACAAATTAGTCTTGTTTCAAGCGTGGAAACACTGTCCTATGATTGGTCAATGGCAAATGTATTGTCTGATGCTGGGTGGGAGATAGCCGGCGATTTCATCGTTTCCGTTTCTCCCCATGTAGGGTCTGCGACCCGTGTCCGTGACGTCACTTCCAAATTTCTGGTAATTAGCTATTTATGCATAAACAAAGTCAAAACCAGATGGCGATTGAAATGAGATTTCGAAGGGTAAAGTCCGTCGCAGAGGAAATTTCTCTCAAATTTGGAATCCCATCTCTCAAATGTGAACAGCTTAATGTTTTATGTAACTTTATTCGTGGGAAAGATGTGTTCGTGAGCCTTTCAACAGGCTCAGGAAGGTCACTGATATTTTCAACTGGCGGCCGGTTTTCGAGCTGTTTTAGTCTGAAATTGGGGTTATTCATTTTGCCTTTTAGTCTGGAATATGATATGAATTTGAAAGTTAAGTATGAGACCGCAATATCAATCTTCAATATAAATTGAGTAAGACAACAAACCATCATTGGTTGAAATATGCTTCAAAGCAGCTGTGTTATACGGTGAGGGCCACAGCCGGGCTGGAACAAATTTATTTTCAGTGACTTTCATACTGTGAAACTGATAACCCTAGCACACATGTGGGAATCAAAGTGAAAGTGCAAAAATGACTAACAAACTGTGTACAGGAAAAGGAAAATATTGCACATATGTTCTTTACATTATTGCCAAAAAAATTACACGTAGGTCTTGATTTACAAATGTTGGGGAAAATTGATTTTACATAGGAGTATAACATAGATCGAAGTAATGAAGCATTTGTTTAGTTCTGCTATGTTTCTCACCCTCTCTCCCTGCCAAGAATATAGTGGTTCGTACCGAGCTTAACTATAAATTACATTTATTAATCAATATTCAAGTTTTAGACTGCTTTTTTATTTTTTTGCTTTTGGAGTTGACAGTTTTGTTTGTACCGATGGAGCTGAATGGGTGAATCGGTTAAAATCTCTGTTCAGACAATTACAATCCCTGCTCAAATATTCACCTTAAATCCATGACTATGTAAGCGCTTCATTTGATCCTTCATGAGGGCAATAAGCGGAGTAACTTCAATGACAAATGCATTTTTCTTTCCAAAAGCCCGAACCTGGCCGCGAGTTGGTTTGAAGGGGCCGCCAGTTGAAAATATCAGTGACCTTCCTGAGCCTGTTGGAAGGCTCACGAACACGAGTGTACCTAAATGCCGAGCCAGGATCCGAGCCAGGATCCGAGCCAGGATCCGAGCCAGGATCCGAGCCAGGATCCGAGCCAGGATCCGAGCCAGGATCCGAGCCAGGATCCGAGCCAGGATCCGAGCCAGGATCCGAGCCAGGATCCGAGCCAGGATCCGAGCCAGGATTATATGCTAGAACTAAGAGTTAGGATAGCCTTGTGAACAATACTCATACGTTTCAAGCTCTATTAAAAGTGATTATACACTGAATGACAGCCGATTGATTGAACAGTTTACTAAGTGCTAGAAACATCTACGGTTTGCATAAATTGATACGCTAAAATTTGAAACTTTCATATTTTGATTTCCTACTTTTTCAAAATGAAATCCTTTACCAAATATTCTCATTTTCGCACACAACGTAACACAGATCCTGATCATGCGAAAGAAAAATATTGGTGGCATTTGGACAAATAGTTTAGGAGACACCAAGGCGACAAACATTGACGGCACGGAAACGAGGCTGATCAGGCAGCTGCAACCATGCTCTGAAATTCTAGAATATAATGCGGGTATCAGCGGCCATCCCGAGGGGGCGGCCCCCGGGCACCCAGGGGCATTTGTCACAGCACCCATGACAAATACATGCTAAAACCCCTCGGGTGGGGCAGAAAAATTGTGACAAAAACCCCCACCCCTGGGGCAACCTGGGCAACATATAAGTATTAGAAGCTAAACGTTTTAGAAGTGTCAAAAATCTTAATAGTTTTATACAAATATTATCCTTTATTTCTTTGTTCTGTCTTCCGACAGTGAATGGCTTAATTTTATCTCTTAATTTGAATGATAATGATATGACTTACCTCAAGGACAAAGAAATCGAAGAACGTCGATCGATATCGAGCGATCGAGCGAGTCCTGTGGCGAAAACCGCTGAACGTTGAGACAGCAGATTTTGGTAATAAGTTCATGTCCTAGATACAACAATAGGTTAATTACGTTCTATTATGTTTCGGTCATAGAACGTCAGTAACATATTGGTGTATCTAGGACATGAACTTATTACCAGATTACGTGCCCGGGTTATTTTCACGAAAATGCAAAAGCGCTCTAATGCCCCACGTGTGGGGCATGTTTTTGCTACAAATCCCTGCTAAGCCCCTGGTTGCCCGTGGGCCGCCCCCTCGGGATGGCCGCTGATACCCGCATAAATAACCCCAGCAATTGACAAAAGACTCATACGTACAGAATAAGCTCTAAAAGTGATTATCCATTGCGCGAGAGCCGATAGACCGAACAGTATAAGAAACCGCTAGAACCTTTGCGTAAATACGCTCAAATTTGAAACTTTGACATTTTGCTATTGCCAACGTAAGTATCAGTTATGCACCAGTCAAAGTAAACCCCCACCCCTCCCAACCCGGGACAGGGTGCGGCAAATGTGGGGCAAGCGATCGCTTTTGACACGGTAGAGTGCCCCAGAGGGTGGGGGAAAATCGGTTATTTGATGCCCCACTATGGAGTGTGGGGGAACTGTGGGGCCAACGTGGGGCAAAATGTGGCGGGAATTGTTCATAGAAGACAGTCCAGGCCACTGCAGACTTCTCTGTTCTACTTCCGTGTATAGTTCAGGACGAATTTCAGCAATACTGTCACGTTGTTTGGCTTCTTCTGTGTTCAATCTCATTAGTACATGTAGATCAAGACCCTATTGAGCAATAAAAGACACAACCCAGACCACTGCAAGCTAAAATGTGTGAAGTTTGTAAAACAAAAATGACTTATTTTTAGTGATTTGTCCCCTGGGGTGGGGGCATTTGCCTGCATTTACTGCCCACAATTGCCGCAATAGGTGGGGCATTTTCTGTTTTTTGCTTTCCCTGTGAGGCAAAATCCACACTAATCCCCACCCTATCCCGGGTTGGGGGGGGGGGGGGGGGTGGGGGTTTACTTTGACTGGTGCATTAGTATTTCTAATTTTTCGAAATGATTTTGATATTGCACACATCGATACCATTCAGTTTTCCTACTTTTTTTAAATGAAATCCTTTACAAAATATTCTCATTTTCGCGCACAACAGAACACAGATCCCAAACATGCAAAAGAAAAAAAATAGTGGCATTTGGAGTAATAGTTTAGGAGAAACGAACGCGACGAAAAGACAAACATTGACAGCAGAAACTGCTAGAAGCTACACGCAGTTTCCGCCATTCCGCATAAAAATCTCTGTCTTCATGAAGTCACTCAGACCACTCAGTGAATTATAGATGTTTACAATTTAATTAGCCTCCCTTTATTATTCACCAAACGACCTCTTGCTCTTATGCCTGCTTTTAATTCAGTTTTTTTGAATGAGTAATCTCCTCAAAGCTGCATTTCTTTTGAGCAAACACTGAAACAAGGGAATAACACGACCCGAATGAACACGACTATAAAAAAAATTCATCCCGCAAAATCACGACAGATCGATAGCTCCTACATATTAGGTACATTAGTAAAGTGTTTCCGACGTTTCCCTTTGCGGAAAATTAAATTTTGACTGGATTTCCCGTGGCTGTCGTCTGTCGATCCCAGAGAAACATTGATCGAAAATGCTCTCACGAATTTTAGGGCATTATAACACTTGCCGTGACAATCTGTCGGATCTAAAAGAATCAAGTGCACAGAATGAAAAAGAAAACTATGAAGACTGAACGATTTATCCAGCAACAACTACTCATCCGGTTGTTTCTAGAATAGCGGCCTTGCACCCTACAGTGGACGTATAAACGATGGAATGTCAAAAAGGGAGCTGATTGGTTGACTTCATTTGTCAACAAACGATTTAGAACTCAAGGTGATTCCAGCTATCATATCATTTGTTCGAGACAGAGTTGTGAATACGTTCATACCCTGTATACCAGTGGTGCCAGAGCTCGGATCCTGGCTCGGATCCTGGCTCGGATCCTGGCTCGGATCCTGGCTCGGATCCTGGCTCGGATCCTGGCTCGGATCCTGGTTCGGATCCTGGCTCGGATCCTGGCTCGGATCCTGGCTCGGATCCTGGCTCGGATCCTGGCTCGGATCCTGGCTCGGATCCTGGCTCGGATCCTGGCTCGGATCCTGGCTCGGATCCTGGCTCGGATCCTGGCTCGGATCCTGGCTCGGATCCTGGCTCGGATCCTGGCTCGGATCCTGGCTCGGATCCTGGCTCGGATCCTGGCTCGGATCCTGGCTCGGATCCTGGCTCGGATCCTGGCTCGGATCCTGGCTCGGATCCTGGCTCGGATCCTGGCTCGGATCCTGGCTCGGATCCTGGCTCGGATCCTGGCTCGGATCCTGGCTCGGATCCTGGCTCGGATCCTGGCTCGGATCCTGGCTCGGATCCTGGCTCGGATCCTGGCTCGGATCCTGGCTCGGATCCTGGCTCGGATCCTGGCTCGGATCCTGGCTCCTATATTAGTTTGTCTCCACGAACACATCTTTCCCACGAATAAAGTTACATAAAACATTAAGCTGTTCACATTTGAGAGATGGGATTCCAAATTTGAGAGAAATTTCCTCTGCGACGGACTTTACCCTTCGAAATCTCATTTCAATCCGGACGGTACAAAGTGCAGGTTGCAGGGTGCAGGTTGCAGGTTGCAGGTTGGGTGCAGGTTGAGTGCAGGTTGACAGTTTTCGATTGATAAATGGGAATGAAATATATCAATAGATAAATAAAATGTATTAATTAATTAAAAATCAGAAAATCGTGGGGTCAAAAGCGGAGTAAGTTAAATCGTGGGGTCAAAAGCGGAGTAGGTTAAAATTCGGAGCGAGCAGCTAAAAACATCTTCGCTGGCGATGAAATAGTTAACACGTCATTTAGCGCCAATGGCATGACGTAATTGCGGAAGTTTAAAAATGACTGGGATGCCTGTGTGATTCTCACGGTAGAGGCTCTAGGGATGTATATTTTTTTATCAATTTTATTTTTATTTTTTCGGGTGTTCCGGGTGTGTTCCAGGTTTTATTCCGGGTATGTTCCGTGATGTGATTTGGAAGTAGAATGAGACATTGGATGTACTTTGTGAGGCCCAAATCGCCATTATATATGCAAACATGTAAAGGACGTTAATTGTTTATATACAAGATCGACGTATCGCTATACTTGCACTTGACTGTTCATAAAATTCAAATTGAATGAATTAGGGCAAGAATTAGGGCTTCAAGCGACAAAGGACTTAATTGACAGCAAGCCCCCACGGCCGCCTCCCTCACGATTTACTGCTTAATCACGTGACCGATGACGTCACATAATATGATTGACACGCCTTGTTCGTTTAGAGTATAGACGTTGCTATGCTTAATTAAGGTTACCGGATACCTTCAAAACGAAAAAGATGGGAAAATATTTTTTTCGCACAGCAATGTAGTTTTAGTAGTAGTGTCTCGTATACCAAAAACTCCGTTCAATAAAAATTAATATTAACGGAGAAATACCAAAAGTAAGTTTTTAACCGGAAGTAAAAGGTTCTTTTTGATTGACAGCAGATCAATAAATACATGACAAGTGCTCACTCGCCAGTAACGACGGTGTGGGAATAGCACATATTAAATTCATTTCATTTTCCAATGTTTACGTTTATTGAAAGTTTTTCCACACACAATTCCACAATTCCATCGGTTGTATGCCCTTAGCTTGAAAAACAAAGAAAAAAGAAAAGCAAAACGAGGCCAAACAATGCATACAACTACAATTACAAAGCCAAACAGGAGTCCTCGAAAAACCCGACAAGCGTTCGTATTTTCACTTTCAGACAGAGTGCAGAGTGGTCCGCATCTGAATCGGTTGAACCACGATCTCGCTATTGCCGTGCTGTTTCAGACGCCTACAAATCGCTGTTTCCTCTATTAACTATGCTGGCATTCAAGGCGTCTCTATAGTTGTTCACCTTGGCTTTGCCCCTCGAGGTCTTTTTGTCTTTCCCATTTTTCTAGCCTGGGAAATCAGCCGACTCTTGCCGCTATCATTTTTCAAGTCGCACATAAAAGAAACATTTTCTGGATGCGGCGTGTAGCTTTGATCGGCGGGAAATCTTGACAGATAGTTGAACTGTTGATGAGAAATGATTGGCCAAGAGCTCGCTAATTGTTGGAGAGGCGGGGCTTCAGATTCACGCAAGACAGACGGGTATATTTTTTGAAGTGCTATTTTCTCGCTTTCGATTTTCAATCAAAATAGAGTTTAAAAAAAGCTCCCACACAAGAGGAATTTATTTGATTTGTGCGAAATGTTCACAAAATGTCAATTGATATCTCAGCTGCAAAATTTGTCGGGGAATTGGGAAATTCAAAAAAGAAAGCTCTTGACGACGTTTCCCGCATATCTACTCGGATTATTTTTCGCCTTTTAACGGAAAGCATGATAACTTTTGAACTAAATCGAATTTTGAAATTCTCCGACACAGTTTTGTAATACGATTCCTCTGAAATACGACAAAGCAAACAGATTTTTAAACTTTAAAATATTTTCGGAGTCGGAGCTTCTGAAAGCCATCTCACTAGATCGGAGAAACGGGATGGCGGAAAATTCGAGATTTTCAAAGAACTCAAAACTTTTTATGTATTCTTGTTGCCAATTTTATAAGCTTTAAAATGATAAATGAATGATTTATCTACGATGTTTCCTCAAGGCGCTACATAATTTAGACTGGAAATGCACCCTGAAGGTATCCGGTAACCTTAAGTTTCGTTGATCTGCGATTTAATTCCAGGGAAATACACATTTATTTATCTATTTATATTAGCTAATTTATTATATTTATCTATTGATATATTTCATTTATCAATCGAAAACTGTCAACCTGCACCCAACCTGCACCCAACCTGCAACCTGCACCCAACCTGCAACCTGCAACCTGCACTTTGTACCGTCCGATTTCAATCGCCATCTGGTTTTGACTTTGTTTATGCATAAATAGCTAATTACCAGAAATTTGGAAGTGACGTCACGGACACGGTTTTGGGCTCTGAGTCGCAGACCCTACATGGGGAGAAACGGAAACGATGAAATCGCCGTTCTCCCTCAAGTAATAATAATAATAATAATAATAAGACTTTATTTAACGAGGGTGACACTAAACAGTTACAAACTGATAAACTTGTGGCCCTCTGAAGGTTTACCTAAGTATAAATATATCAAATATTAAAATATGGATAAAAGTATACATTAAAGTTCTACTAACAGTAGGGCCTAGAATTATATACGCTAAAATAATCTGATTTGCTTAATATACAATGATCTAATTGATAATACCTAATTTAGAATTTAAGCCGGAAACTACACATATAGATATAAGATACGATAATGATAATATACAAGGATTAAAAATGGTCTAGCTGAGACTGGTCTTCTAAAGCTTTTTTAAAAAGAGCAGATTTGAGAGAGTTGACGGATGGCAATTTTCTAACTTCTAAAGGCAGGGAGTTCCATTCTTTTATGCTTCGTACTGTGAAAGATCGACCAGCTTCTGTTTCAAACTTATACCGAGGACATATAAAATTGACTTCGTTATATCAAGTAGTTCGTTGATGAATATCACTATTTCTAATTAAGTAATGGTCCGCGTAAGAACTGTAGTAAAAACAATAGAGCCGCGGCAATGAGCACATCCTCACGGTCGATTTTGCGTGAATATGACTTAAGTGCTGTATGAGATGTCTACAGTCCAAACTACACCCAGAAAATAAAGTAGTTTGTATGCTATGGGCTATTTTTACTGTGAAATCTCAAAGAAACCACCATTCAGCCAATGGGAAAGGGAGAACACAAAAGATCTTTCGATCGCAAATTTGATAACTTTCCCCTCGGTCGATATTCTTCGAAATTAAACCATAGTCATTTTGATCAAAAATAAATTGAAACTTCAAAAAATATCATATAAAAATGCATTATTTCGATGGTTTTCTATTGAATTTATGAGTATCAACCAATGGAATTACGAGAGAGAAGAATAGGAAATTAACACCTTTTACATTCCTTGCCGTTCAGTGCTATCGTTCTTATCCGGACCACTACTTAATATCTCGTCCATATATTCAGGCAGATTTCCGTACAGTCTCTTGAGTAAAATACAGTGTCTGTTGATCTTAGCTTCGTCGTAAAACGGAAGCCATTTAAGTTTATTGAAAAGAGGAACGGATCGTGCGCGGTTATCTGCATTCAAAATTACTCTTGCAGCACGTTTTTGTAATTTAAGAATAATAGAATCTAAATTAGATCTACAACACAAAGTCCAAACAGAGCTACCGTACATTAATACCGGTTTAATTGTTGCGGTATAAAAGTTCACTCTTTCCTCGTGTGGGAGGAAGTTCTTAATTCTTTTGAGTAGCCCTATCCTTTTTGAGAGCTTCTTCCCCAAACTTTCCACGTGGTCGTCGAATGTTAGTTCTTGGTCAAGAGTGACTCCAAGAAGCTTTTGAGACTTGACCTGAGAGATAGGCGTGTCTGAACCAGGCAGCGTGATGTTAATTTTCTGGTTGACGGGTAGCCTGAATTTAAGCCGTCTCCTCTGGTTCGTTCGTCCCGAGAGAGACGTCTGAATCCAATAGCCGATAATGCCGTCCAGTGACGTCAAGGTGGATTAACAATTTAATTTATGCAAATAAAACTGTCACGGCGGTAGTAAGAGTAGCCTCCTCCGCAGGCATCTCTAATTTTTGAGGAAATCAGATTATGGGCTCCCTGTGGCAGGTGAAGAAAAGAGAGGGAGATTGGAGCCGAGAGAGAAGAGAGAGAAAGGAAGAGAGATGCCTGCCAAAAATCGACATGTTATCGCCACTTCGCGCAGGTTTTTGTGCGCATAATAATATGTATTTGGGGAGGGGTGGGTCATAATTTTTGTGAATGAAAGCAATCAAATCGCTCATCGTCGTAGCCTGAAATACAGCCTCCTCCTCACCTTGGAGCTAGCCAATTTTAGTCTATCATCGCCGGATCAAGCTCGCAAGCCCTGAGGAATATTAAAATTTGAAGCTCAAGTTTTACAGTAGCTGCCGTAAAACTGGTGTGTCATTTGCTGGCTTTGACTCTTCTGGGCCGATTGCTATGTATAGTCTACTGAGCACGAAGTAATAAAATAAACAACTTTTAGTTGTAATAATGGACACAATCGAGGACACGATTTCTTCGGTCAAATTGCAATTTACATGGCTTTTGGTTGGTAAGGTTCTCGGAAAGGTTTTCGACCAAATCAACTGCAAAGGTTTTCGACTAAATCAACTGCAAAGGTTTTCGTCTCACTCGATATCTATGTACACGGTATGAAACACAACAAATTTGCATATTATGGCTCCGTTCATGTGTATCACGCACGACCGCTAAAACTGTGAAAGTTCCAGATTCAATCAAACCCGTTTAATAATCAAAACATAAACGAGTGATTTTCGATCTACTTCAGATACATATAAACTAACATGCGACTGTTGAAATAACCCGTGGAAATAAAAATCAACGAGCGCCCAATTAATGAGCAGAACAAGCGTGTTTGTGGTATTTTAACAGCTTCGTTCCGACGTGTTATTTTCACAGCTTCGCCATGGAGTATCAACGCTAACGCTCCGTATATAATAAAAACTAGCTACCGCTTGCGGGTTCCAGGGCAGTTGTCTTGGCATTTCTTCTTGCTCTGCTGGTTTTCGAATAATCGAAATATCTTATCAATTTTCGACTAGATCAACGGAAATGTCGGCGGTGCCGTTTGGAAGCAACTCTGCCTCTATTTTACACTCGATGGAAATTTGATTCACATTGACTGACTTTAGGATCGCTATATATATATAGCCTCCTTCGCAGGCATCTCTATTTATACCGGAGAAGAAGAAAAAACGGGATTGGGTTTCCTGTGATCTCGAACGATCTTCTTATACGCGGTACTACATACTGGGATTTTGCTTTTTACATAACGCGGTATTTTCGACGGTTTTTTTGTTGCGTTATCATCCTTGTCAACCTCAATGGACGCCATGTTTGTGTGACTTGCGAGAGAAACAGTTTAGCAGCATACCCCTAGTTGTTATATTTTGTCAGACAATCCCCAGGGTACCCCGGGTCCAGCGACACGTCCATGAAGGTACAGCGACACGTCCAAACCATTCGATATTTGGCAGGCATCTCCTCTCTTTTCTCGCGCTCCGCGCTCGCCTCAGCCCCTCGCGCTTCGCGCTCGGCGCTTCACACAGGAAACCCGGGCCCGGTCGGTCGGTTCCTATTAGAGATGCCTGCGGAAGAGGCTATAGTAAGAGTTCAGTCGTGAGAAATTATTTGAGATTATGCCTGCCAAAATAATAGCCTTGCCTATATATCCATCCCATTTGCTTCTCAAGTGCCTCTTATGTTGTGAAAGCCTTTCCGAAGCAACAAATCGTTATATTATATTTGGAGGCAAAGTACAGTTGATCTTTGTCTTTCCGTTGATCTTTGTACATGTCTCGCGATCTGCCGTTCGAATCGACACAGCTACGAGATATTACCTATGTAAATGATGCAACAGAGAGGTAGAAAAACATGAAAGGATAATGGAGAATTTTCGAAGAAATACGAAGACTCTTTTACGGGAAAGAACAGTTACTTGAAGAGAGTAGCGACATTTTTTACCACTCTGAGTGTGAACAAATAATCGATTGTCAACAACCCCGCAGACGAGACGCGATAAAATGTACATGTTTACAGGTTAGTCGGCCGGTTATTGTGCAGGACACTTTCAATCCATTTCCAGATGTTTTCCTTACGAATTCAAGGTCTTTGCCAAAGACAATCACTCCACTGAAACTCAACGATCAACAATCGCGAGTCCAAAGTGAATCCTGCCTCGGCTGATAATTATGATAATTATGCGAAATTATAGAATATGAACCAATCAACAATCACTACCAGGTTTTCTGGTAGTGACGTCACTGGACGGCATTATCGGCTATTGGATTCAGACGTCTCTCTCGGGAGGAACGAACCAGAGGAGACGGCTGAAATTCAGGCTAGTTGACGGGTGGCATCTTCGATCGAATCCGCTTGCTGCCAAACAATACAGATTTAGTCTTAGATTGGTTAATGGACAATCTGTTCTCTGAAGTCCAGTAGGGGTTGCTGTACGCAGGCTAGGTGGGAGAGTGGCACTCAGAGAGTCAGTAATTATTCATTACGTCACTTTCGGCAACTGATTAAAGTTGCATATTGTAAGCAGACGTTACTTCTTTCTGTGAAAAAATATGTCTGCATAGCATCCTAAACCCGGCGTTTATTCGAAAAAAATAAATAAAAAATTAATAGAGAAGGCCGGATTAATGTTTCAAATAAAGAATTACTAGGTATTTATGATAATTTGAGATAAATTTAATAAGAAATAAAACAGGCGATCTCATGGTAAGAGTAATCATGTATGTATACAAAAAAAATCAGTTGGTTACAGCCAGTTGCGAACTTTTACTGAATGATGAAGTTCACGGTTAATTAATTTATTTACATATTAAAGTATGCCTTTTCAGGTATAAAGGCAATTTTAAACTCGATTTAAAACTGTTTTCCCAGGTCTCCGGTTACGACTGATTCGCATGAATAATTGAACTTACCTAAAATATGCCTGTATCTTCAAGAAAACAATTCTAAAAAGGCCTTAATTTTGAAAACGACGAGACGCTTGGTTATTGGCGATACTAGTACGTACACATTAAAGAGTTGAATCATTAAAGTTTGTCTCAGTTTTCGCGTATTCTGTGCAGTTGCGTGTCCCTTTTGTTTCACAGATTTGAGATAAACTGTAACAATAAACCATAACAATTATTAGGTACAACTAAAACGTATGGTAGAAAAATAAGGCAAATTTAATAATAAAAGTTTCCTATATCAGTTTACGAGTACTTATATGACTCGACACAAACAGTAGCCGATGTTAGCCTGCTATCAGTATGCATGGATGTAATATATCTTGTCAGGCGCGTAACGTGCACTACGCACGAGGGCACACTTTAAGACGAAAATTCCCTGTTTGGCCTTGTAATGTTTTTTTACGAGAGGGGGCACTTAAAACCGGTAGCTACTGCACTTGTGCGTACAACTTGAAAATGCCTATAGCTACGCCCCTGCTTGTACGTTTTATTGTTCGTTTATTTATTTTTCACTCGTGGTCAATTCTGGTCAGTCGTGGTCAGTCGTGGTCATTCGTGGTCATTCGTGGTCACTCGTGGTCATTCGTGGTCACTCGTGGTCAATTCTGGTCACTCGTGGTCACTCGAAGTCACTCGGCTCGTGGTCACTCGAGGTCACTCGTGTGTACTTATAGACAGTATCGATCGTGTGGAAAGGAAATTAATCAATTCTACTGAAATGTAATATCAGATTTCTGATCTAAATCTAAATCTATATATATCAGGCATGTTTTCACAAAAGGAGCCTTAGAACCTAAGACCCCCTTTTGTGAAAACATGCCTGATCTTGTGTGTCTTTAGCTTTAAAAGCCAGTAACTCGCATTTTTGCCGTTTTCTTGAAAGGGCAAATGGCAGTTTAAGACTTTTCTGGTCTTTCTATCCCATAATTGATCTCTAGGTATTTTATGTGGGGGTGAGGGGTGGGGAGGACTAGTTCAAAAAGGGAGTTGCGAGTTGTATTTTTAAGTGTAGGGTTAGGATATGGATTAGCGGTGATGTATTTATAAAACCCAAAATAGTGACTAGCTCTAAACACTTGTTGACGGTTAGGGTATTTTTTAATGTAGGGTTAGGATTGGTACTTTCAAGAAAACGGCAAAAACACGAGTTACTGGCGCACACAAGATCAGGCATGTTTCAACAAAAGGAGCCTTAGAACCTAAGACCCCCTTTTGTGAAAACATGCCTGATATAAATATAAATATATATACAGTATATATATATATATACAGCGAAGTGCAAAAACTTTGACCCCCGCTCCTCAACCATATCAATATATCGGGTGCATTATGGGTAGGAGTAAGTTCATTAAAATGCAACTACAGCCAAATATCCGCGCGCGTTGGCAAATCGTCATAGCGAAGATTTCATCTAGAATACAACATTTTTACTCGGGACAGGCAGAACAGCTTAAATAAACCTGAGTATTTAAATGCACTCTATATATATATTTACTGTTAGATCGAATATTTGCAAAACAGAACATATCCCTGGTTGGCGGAAAGAGAACGGGAAATGATCATGCCGAAGTTTCAGGTTCGAAGGGTGAATTCAGAGCTATTTGTGAAGCTGTTAGGATATCTTCTGATGACCTAAAATATCGAGATAACCCATGAAGAGGACTGAGACATGATTACACCTGATCTGTGGGTTCCTGAAGGGCCAATATCAATTCGTTTGAAACTTTGACATTCTACATTTGTTGTCAGTGATTCTAAACCAAAACTGAGAGCGATGAAAAAATTCAGCTGGCTAATTCAGCGCAGGTATTCCGTTCTCTGTCTTATACTTCTGTGAAGACTGAACTGATCAGTGTTATTAGACTGATATAACGTTTTAAAGAGCAGAATGAAAGGATTCATATGTACTGACCGGAGCTGACCGGATTCACAGACTGCACAAGAGCCTGGCTTATAGTTGGAAAACGTATCGACAAAGCAAAATAAACACTTTATAGTGTAACGTAAGGAAACCTCTTACAGTTTGAATATCGAATCGTTTTCTTTAACTGCTGTGTGTAATGTTTATTTTTAGCTGATCCCGATGAGACGAAATTCACAATCTGATAAAAAAGCTGATGTTGTTCCGAGCTGCAATATAATTACAAAATGAAACTTCGAAAATTAAATATTCAAACGTTTGTCGCGGCTCGTTATCTACGAAATTAGGAAACTAGGATGTTGTCAAATGGGACCATAGCTGCTAACGTTTTTGGTTTAATGACGAAGCTAAATAAACAGTTTCGTCACAATTTAAATAGCATACAAAATACATTTTAAGAATGAAAGAAAACTGTGCAACAATAATAAGAACATTCAGCGATGCGAATCCAAGAATTATCGAATGTACCTTTCATAAAAGCATTTACTAAAAAAATTATACCATAAAAACACGACCCTCCGAACCTTGAATAAAACTGGATAAGAGAATTTCAAGAGGAAAACTAAGAGTTTATTAGAATTTTTTACAATCGTTTAATACCATAAAATATGGCAATGATATGGGATACGTTAATTTCTTTCCGGTTCTTAATCAAAATAATTAAATGTCTTATGAATTTGTTGTCAATAAATTTATGAAATTGTGTAAACCTTTAAGCTATTTTAATCTCTTCAATTTTCCGCGAAACAGTTTCAAAAATAACGTTGAATTCTTGCTTCGCAGTTGAAATTCTGCATGATAGTTCTGTCCGCGTTACGTTCTGCTAACGTAAACATTAATTTATAATATAAAATCAGGAAAAATATTTGTCCAAACAGTAAATAGAAAGTGTATTTACTTTACTTTAAACTTCCCTGCCTGTTCCGAGTAAAAGGGTTGTATTCTAGATAAATTCTTGAACTATAAATCAACTACACAAGTCTTCGCTATGATGAGCGGATATCGGCTGTAGTTGCATTTTAATGAACTTACTCCTACCCATAATGCACCAGATATAGTTATATAGTTGAGGTGCGGGGGGTCAAAGTTTTTACTTGAAATTCTCTTATCCAGTTTTATTCAAGGTTCGGAGGGATCCTGTTTTTATGGTATATTTTTTTTAGTAAAAGCTTTTATGAAATGTACGTTCGATAATTCTTGGATTCGCATCGCTGAATGTTCTTATTATTGTTGCACAGTTTTCTTTCATTCTTAAAATGTATTTTGTATGCTATTTAAATCTCATAATTGTGACGAAACTGTTTATTATAGCTTCGTCATTAAACCAAAAGCGTTAGCAGCTATGGTCCCATTTAACAACATCACTTTATTATGAATCCTATAGTTTCCTAATTTCGTAGATAACGAGCCGCGGCAAACATTTGAATATTTAATTTTCGAAGTTTCATTTTGTAATTATATTGCAGCTCCAAACAACAGCAGTTTTTTATCAGATTGTGAATTTCGTCTCATCGGGATCAGCTAAAAATAAACATTACACAACAGTTAAAGAAAACGATTCTATGCTCAAACTGTAAGAGGTTTCCTTACGTTACACTATAAAGTGTTTATTTTGCTTTGTCGATACGTTTTCCAACTATAAGCCAGGCTCTTGTGCAGTCTGTGCATCCGGTCAGCTCCGGTCAGTACATATGAATCCTTTCATTCTGCTCTTTGAAACGTTATATCAGTCTAATAACACTGATCAGTTCAGTCTTCACAGAAGCAGAAGACAGAGAACGGAATAACTGCGCTGATATCGAGCTGAATTTTTTCATCGCTCTCAGTTTTGGTTTAGAATTAATGACAACAAATGTAGAATGTCAAAGTTTCAAACGAATTGATATTGGCCCTGAACCCACAGATCAGGTGTAATCATGTCTCCTCTTCATGGGTTATCTCGACATTTTAGGTCATCAGAAGATCTCCCAATGCATCAATCAGCGGTTTCTCCCTGGGGCCGACCCCCGGTGAACCCACGGGAACTCAGGGGCATTTGTCACGATTTGTCAGCTCCATGTTGCCCGAGGGTGTGGGGGAAAACAACACTTTTGCTACCGGTAGTTTAACCCAGGGGACGGATCCTGGGGATTTGTAATATCAGGTCAGCGGTTTACCCAAATCGTTATTGGGTCATATAAAGGTCATTGTGATCTTCTATAGTTTCATGATCCAGTGTGACAAAGGAGGGCCTAGCTGCTTCATCTGGTACCATAGCCCCTGTGTAAAGATTAGCAAGTAGAGGGGCGTGCAACTGCCATCATTTGTGTGCTACTACTGCAAAGATCTATAGGTGATATGTAACTGATATTTGTTAACGTATATTACAGGGACCCATTATATTTGCCCCAGAGGGAGGGGATTTGTCAAAATTCTCCTACCCCATACCCAGGAGGATTAGATGAGGTTTGAATGGGCGTTTGGACAAATCCCCCAGGGTCACCGGGGGTCGGCCCAGGGGGAAGCCGCTGATTGATGCATAACAGCTTCACAAATAGCTCTGAATTCACGCTTCGAACCTGAAACTTCGGCATGATCATTTCCCGTTCTCTTTCCGCCGACCAGGGATATGTTCTGTTTTGCAAATATTCGATCTAACAGTAAATATATAGAGTGCATTTAAATGCTCAGGTTTATTTAAGCTGTCCTGCCTGTCCCGAGTAAAATGTTGTATTCTAGATGAAATCTTGAACTTGAAATCAACTGCATATAAGGCTTCGCTATGACGATTTGCAAACGCGCGCGGATATCGGCTGTAGTTGCATTTTAATGACTTTACTCCTACCCATAATGCACCCGATATAGTTATATAGTTGAGGTGTGGGGGGTCAAAGTTTTTGCACTTCGCTGTATATATATATATATCTTGTTTCCTTATAACAATTGCCTTTATACTATCCCCCACAACCAACTTCGTAATTTCTCAGTTATATACAATGCAATATATTTCGTAAAGTTGAACCTTTTTTGTTTTTGTTTTTTGTTTGTTTAGTTTTGCACCATTGCACTTGTAAAGTCATGCGTTTGTAGTACAAACGCATAACTTTACAAGTGCAATGGTGCAAAACTAAACAAAAACAAAAAAAAAGATTCACCTTTACGAAATATATTGCATTGTAGTATAACTGAGAAAATCTTTAGGTAAGTTCAGTAAACAATATCGTGCAAGGTCATGGTGCTTTAAACAAATATCATGCAGGGTTAGAATCAGAAAAAAATGAAATCGAGCAACTAAAATTCACTTACTACCCCCCATCAATAATCTAATGGTCCGTCCCTTATCTGATCATATCTGAAAAGTAATTTACGCTCCCCAGGTTGCCAATCCATAGATCTACAATTTACATGATCGCTTCACAGGTTGCATTTTTAGGGCCTGTTACAGCAGATAAATTGTTAGTAAAGTACTCGTTTGAGTAACATTTCACAAACTGACCTTCGTAGCTCAGTTTAATTTGCCTTGTGGATTACATTACAACCACGAAGTTGGATTTTTCCTCCGGTTAGCGACCACACCGGAGGTCAAGTAATATTTTTCAACAAATACAACTTTACAATGAGCTGATTGCAATGTCGTTATTACAAATGACATCATAAAATGGCGTATTTCCGGTTACAGTCTGTATCCGGCCTGTTAACCAGTACTGGAGTTTTGATTCTTGCTGTTTCTTGCACACTTGTTTGATTTCTCGGTACGATTTACAACACTTACTACAGCATTCGTGAATGAGGACAGTGCAACTGCAACCCCCAAACCCCCCCTCCCAAACTTCCCTCTCCATTAGCCAACAACATTCACCCATCTCCACCTTATATTCAGTACAATAACTGAACAACCCTTGATTAATAGCTTTTTCAAGCCATAAACTGTAAAACTGTACAGTACTGTAGAAATATTTTTGACACTGATCAAGCCGCGTTTTTTTTTTAGGTTGGAGCATTACAAAACCATAATAATAAACTGTAATGATAAAATATGTTGTTGTATTGATATTCCCTGTTACTCTCGTAAGAGGGTGGTCGCTTACGAGAGGTTCAACTTTACGAAAGATATTGCATTAATATAACTGAGAAAATCTTTAGGTAAGTTCAATAAACAATATCGTGCAAGGTCTTGGTGCTTTAAACAAATATCGTGCGGGGCTAGAATCAGAAAAAAAAAATCGAGCAACTAAAATTCACTTACTACCCCCCATCAATAATCTAATGGTCCGTCCCTTATCTGATCATATCTGAAAAGTAATTTACGCTCCCCAGGTTGCCAATCCGTAGATCTACAATTTACATGATCTCTTCACAGGTTTCATTTTCAGGGCCTGTTACAGCAGATAAATTGTTAGTAAAGTACTCGTTTGAGTAACATTTCACAAACTGACCTTCGTAGCTCAGTTTAATTTGCCTTGTGGATTAAATGAATTCATCGATGCAAAGAAACAGAGTCTTGGCCTCAAACCAGCCTGGTAAGCTATATTGCAAGGATATTTGAGAATCAGTTTTAGTACGTAGCTTTATGAGTTCATTAACATTTTAGGGTCATAAAATGATTCAGTTAAAATGCGAAAACAGAAAAATCAAGAAACCTTAGATAAAGAAACAGGTTATTTTTTAAACATTGAAAACACGAACTTCGCAGCCGTCTTTTAAAAATACCTGGAAATTCGTCACATACGTATGAAATGTACGATTATAACTATTTTTGATGAACGTTGTGGGAAGAAGAGTCTAGACAAGAGATCGAAGCGTTTTCACAGTTTGTAGAAAAATCGGTAACGATTTTATGCCTTGTTAAATAATCTCATTCAACCAAGATGCATTGCGAGTCACTGTTATTGTTTTCATACGGGAAACTACTTGAAATCGGACAGCTGCCAATCAGAAAATGTGTTATCGGGCTGTTTATATATAGAATTTATATTAATTAATTAATTAATTAATTAATGGTTTATTATTTTACGTCGAAGATACAGGAAGCCGTTATAGTCCAGTCATTCTGTTGTTTAACCCACCACTAATTGCAACAGAAGGTTTCTCTTCAAAATATAGCTCAGACAATTGCTTTGATTAACATACTAAAAGTCCTACTACACCTTTTGCTGTTCATTACGAGAAAATACGCATTCATTTGCGTAAAATGGCGACCAATAGTACTAAGATACATTTATTAGCGCCAAAAAACGAACATTTGCGCGTAACTCAGATTCAATAACGATTTTTGCATTTTAGTCAACATTCAATTACATTTTTGGACATTCTTTTGCGTCATTCGGCTACAAAAGAGAAAAGTATACTTTCATTTGCGCTAATTTAAAAGTCATTAATACCATCTTGAAAGTCAATTAAGACAATCAACAAACATTAAAGTGCATATAACATTTATTAACATTTTTATCACACCGTTTGAAATTCAATAGCATTTCTGGACCGCGTTAGTGCGGATAAAACAAATATTAACGCGCTTGTACAAACAATTGAATGTTCTTTACATTTAATATACAAAAATCTATTTTCAATTGAACAGTACAATTTATAGAATTATTTCGTTCTGAAGTTCAGTTTACCCTTCAATAATCTCTCTATTCAAACATCTTGGCAGATAGGTCTGCATGAAGCGGTACCATTGCGCGCTTTTAGCTGCGGTCACAGTGTCGATGTTTCTGTTCAGAGCTTCAAGCAGTAGTTGTGTTCGAAACTCTCCCAGTGGGATTCCTCGGGCTCTGGCTTCAGCTCTGTTATTCATACGGGTTTGAATTTCTGGACGTGAGATGTCGGCCTTGATTGCTGCTTTCAGACAGCTTATTGTCTGCTCCATTATGTTTAGAAAAGGACTATAGGAGGGAAGCATTTTAAGCTCTGTGTTTGGGGCGGGAATGGCCGGGTTTCGGTGGGCCGGTGCTCCGTCATACACAAAGATCACCGACTCGTCGGGATCCAGACTTTGCCGCGTCTGTGTCAGGAAGTCATTGAAACGCGCAGCATTCATTCCACCGACAGCTGCTGAGGAAAACACAAGTCCATTGATAGGCGACATTGCCATGGTCACAGTCAGGTTTCGTCCTCGCTGGCCGCACACTTGGCGGTACGCCCTCTCTCCCAACCGCGCTCTACCGTGACTTCTGGCCGTCCAGATATTATACCCGCATTCGTCTACGAACACACAGTGGCGCACTACGGCATGGTTCATAAACCAGTTCGCGTATTCGACTCGCTTCTGCAGCACATCAGGCCTATTTCTGTCAGCAGGGAGGGGCCTTGCCAGTTTTACACGAAACAGCATGCCGTCTAATGTCCTTGCTATGGTGCGGTCATGGATCTCGGGTTTGGCTGGTAGCCGTCTCCTCAGTTCACGGTTTATCTGACCAAGGGTGAGTAGACAGTTTTCGTTGATGATTTGCTCTAGGCAATCTCTCATCACATCATCCACGCGTACGTTGTTTCTCCCACCTCTCGGTCTCTCGTGGATCCTGCCTTCTCTGATGTAGCGCGCCACGATGCCTCTTGCCGTTGAGCGATTCACTCCGAGCTTGTCTGCGACTAAAATATAGTCTTCCTCCTCGTTCTCAAATGCTCTAACGATTCTCTCTCTGTGTTCAAGTGGTATTCGATTTCTTCGTGGAATTTTGCCAGAGGTCTGAACACGTTCACGAACCGAATGAACTGGACGACATTTTCTGATGCTTTTACCGTTCTGTATGACAGAGGTTACATAACCTCTCTGGAGTGCATGCCAAATCTTACATCACTGACAATGCAAAAATCAGGCAAAATAGGTACTCAAGCATGTTAAGGCCTGGTTCATTTAACGGAAAATAGATGTACGTTAAAAAATGTTTTCTGACAGAAATAACAGTTTAAACAAAAACTAATTACACCGTAATACTAATATCCACTTCCTTAAATTTGTTAAGTGGATGACTGTCATATCACGTGATCTATGACGTCATAATTATATAAAATCGTTTAAGTGAAATGCGGCTGCGACGATAACATATGAATATAAAGTAACCCTGCTAAAACATTACTCCTGCCGCAGTGTTTCAGATCACGCTTAGAAAACATGACTATCATGTAAAGATAAGGAGATATTAAGGGTACAAAAGTCACGTGACCTATTTTGCATATGTTCGCCTTAATTACTCGTTAACGAAACATTGTAGTCATCTTTTCTAAGTTGATTTAGGTAAAAGGCTTCAACCTTAACTAAACATAACTACTCATCATCCTAGCTGTTTTAAACTCGGAGCCGCATTTTTGATTTACTGATTTCGTGTTCTAAGTCACGTGACAGACCACGTGACACGTTTTACTACACAAAAACCACTTAAGGTAGTCAAGAATGGCGATATATATTATCGTGAGAAACTTGGCGTACTTACCATATTCGGCTGTGCTGAAATAAGGAAAAGAGTTTTTACCCGAAATTTGACCCCTGAACCAGGCCTTAACATGCTTGAGTACTGTTCAATTGAAAATAGATTTTTGTATATTGAATGTAAAGAACATTCAATTGTTTGTACAAGCGCGTTAATATTTGTCTTATCCGCACTAACGCGGTCCAGAAATGCTATTGAATTTCAAACGGTGTGATAAAAATGTTAATAAATGTTATATGCACTTTAATGTTTGTTGATTGTCTCAATTGACTTTCAAGATGGTATTAATGACTTTTAAATTAGCGCAAATGAAAGTATACTTTTCTCTTTTGTAGCCGAATGACGCAAAAGAATGTCCAAAAATGTAATTGAATGTTGACTAAAATGCAAAAATCGTTATTGAATCTGAGTTACGCGCAAATGTTCGTTTTTTGGCGCTAATAAATGTATCTTAGTACTATTGGTCGTCATTTTACGCAAATGAATGCGTATTTTCTCGTAATGAACAGCAAAAGGTGTAAAGTCCTGCACGGGAAAGCCCTCAAAATTGCTACTCGCGCTATGCTGCAGCATGAAAACGAGACTGAAACCGGAAGTAGTGTTATTTTGCTCGTTATAACCTTAAAACTTCCCGAATTTGAATGGATTTGTGTTAAAGGGGCCGTCTCACCCACAGTGCTTAGCGCGCTCACATAGCATAGCGGCCATTTTCGATGCCATCGAAATCCAGAGTTTTATGGTAATGGTTTTAATCTTCTCTACATCTCTGCCATCCTTCCAGCTATCGTCAAAAAAATCATACTAGGTTGAACCTTTTTTATTGCTTTTCCTATTGAGCCTCTTATTTAAGTGTTTAAATTATTTGGTCATGCAAATTTTAGTTTTATTTCAGGTGGTCGTAGTCCTCTGATGGATGTCAGTCTCGTTAGTCCTCAACGAAAGGAAATAATTGTCCGTTTGTGTCCACGATTTCCACCTTCAACATGGAGAAGTTATTCTGACCATTAATCTTTATATGTAAAGACATATTAGCGCTTAGTTGGAGCCGATTTGGGTTTTTGCCGAACACCGTGGCTGGCTTACGTGACTACAATCTGCAACAAAACTCCACTTGAAGAACAGTTTCCTAAAATCATTTTCAGGGCTTTGGCGTTTAACTTGTGGAAACAGGTCTCTCTCTGGTTTCGAAGGGCGGAATTTGGGCTTTTAGACAGTGATTTTGCCGAGATTTTCGGATTCACCGGGTTGATCATTTGAAGTTTATACTCGCACGAAATTTGACAAACAAAGCCGCCGAGACTGCATGATAATAATTTCCTATTCAAGCGAACTGTTATTCATTCACTGTTCTCTCTTGAACTGGTTCTCTGGCACCAGCAACGAGATTGCCTGCTAGCTGATTATCGAGAGTCTCTCTCTCTGCAGGGAAAAATAAAACCGAGGGGAGAAACCTCTTTTCATAATTATTGGTATTCTCTGTTTATAGTACTGATGACAGGGTTCGGAAGCGACGGGTGAGCGGTAAATATTATAGTCAACAAAATATTATAGGCAGCGAAACTCCGTTTGGTCGACCCGAAAAGAATTGAGCAATTTCCTAAAATCATTTTGAGGGCTTCGGCGTTTAACTTGTGGAAACAGGTCTCTCTCTCTGGTTTCGAAGGGCTTTCACACAGTGATTTTGCCGAGATTTTCGGATTCACCGGTGATCAAAGTTTATACTAGCTCGCACGAAATTTGACGACAGAGCCGCCGTGATAATAATTTCCCATTGAAACGAGCTGTAATTCGTTCACTGTTCTATCTTGAACTGGTTCTCTGCTACTGCCAGCAACGAGATTGCCTGCTAGCAGATCTCTCTCTCTCTGTCTGCATGCAAGTAAAAATATAACCGAGGAGAGAAACCCCAGAGAAACATCTCGCTTTCATAATTATTAGTCAAGATTAGTATTACCCGGAAAGAGTGTTCTCTGTTTATAGCAGCGACGGGTGAGCGGTAAATGTTATAGTACAGCCAAGTATTGTTGTATAACACTTTGTTGACTTCACATTCAACTTGTAAGGTACTATTAGTTTCATCAAGGTCATCCATGTTCAAATCAAAATTACATGTTACCAACATAAAGAATACGCTTAGTTCGTGAGGTTCCTGCCGTGAACAAGGGGTCAAAGTCCCGGATATAAACAATAACAAAAGCACGCTAAGCACTGTGGGTGAGACGGCCCCTTTAAGAATGGTACAACTAAGCCATTTAATCAGTTAACACTGATAAGTGTGACCGGCCGGATTCGCGTATAAGCCCATGCATTTATGCGAGTGTCACATTAATACCCAAAAGCTCAAAAGACATTAATAATTGGAATAGAAGAATTGTTTGTTTTATTGTTATGATTAACTTGTGGCCATGGTGCATCAACAAACATCAGACTCATGACATTTCATGAATATGCATACGTGCAAAATGTACCACATTTCTTTTCGGGTGTGATACTAGTAAAATATGAGAAAAACGTCACATTTTGAGAATCGTGATACGGAGGCTTCACAGACTTCTACTTGTCGTCACTGTCATTTTCTTCAGTCAGGACAGAGGAGTTTGTGCAGCTAGAGCCTTTGCACTGGCTACAAGCTGGCGAACATTCTAGGCTGTGCTTACGACAGGAACATCGCATCGTGCTACATCCGGATGCACAGTTGCACCTCACTATTTGCAGTAGGCTCTCTGGCGCTGGTGGCATATCCGTCATCACCGGGATAACCTGCCGGTCTCTCACCTTCCAGCCCCACTCTTCAACATCCAAGTCCTTCCCTTTCCCTTTATTATATATATATATAACTCACAAACTAATCACAAGGAAAAACAAAGTTTACTATACATTACTATAGGTACCCTTCAGTATAAAAAAAATATCTATTGATTTCCGCTGAATAAATAAAAGTATTAGATAATTACACGCATTTGTATTATTACATGGATGCATATTACTGTTTTTATCAATTACATGTAAATAGCCAGTTTTTTTCTACTTACTCAACTCGAAATACCTTCAAACTTCAAGAGGTACTTAGCAGAGCCTCGTTTTGATGCCGTGAAAAATTACTGCCGAACTCTTCATAAACAAACCCGATTTTGAGCGTTTTCCGCTATTAGGATTTTGTAGGACTTTTGATATCATGTTATACATGAAGTATTCCTGGACCCAAAACCGTTGAGATGCCTTCTGTTGCAATTAGTGGTAGGTTGACCCCTATTTTTTTGTAGAATGACTGGACTATTACCGGCGGGGAGATCGGTTGCCTTTATACTCGAAGAAATACAATAGAATGAGCGGAATTACTACGGCCGGTTCTCCGATCAAAATTCCTCGGCGTGATCTCATGCTCGATCTAGTTCCAGCCGATGCAAATGTGTGGCAAGGAAATTAGTCAATTCTACTGAAACGACTTTGTAATGTCAGATTTCACTTTTACTTAATTCAATTGTCTCCGTGTTGTCCATGTACATTGAGCGAAAACCAAGACTAAAAGACTATGAAGAAGAAACTGGGAGATATGCGATCTTGCATGTATATATCACCACAGGCAGCCCGAGCTCTGTATTTGCACTGTGTGACCACTTCTGTTTACTGATATCAAGCCATTATTTCACGGCAAACTCTCGCTTCCATCTCGAGAAACACAGTTTGCTCCTTGCTGCTTACAAGTACACGGGTTAACATACGTGTAAATCTTGAAGACGTCTATTTAGAATACATGAAAAAGAATCCAATATCAGACCTACGAGTATACCTATTTCCATATACGATTTTTGGAGATTACGAGAATAGAGAAACGCCTTGACTAATTTGAATAATCGGTCGTGCCATGTAGTAGAACATGGCATAGTAAGTTATATCGATGAGAATAATAAAAATAAAGGTACGGACACTGATGCTGTGGCATTACGTGCAACATTGCCGGCAATGGCGAAAATGCTACGTGTCTTCAGTTCTGAAATTCTCCAAATGTAGCAGGCTGTGTCATTCCCTTTTCAAATCAATTGCCGGCAATGTATCCAATGTAGTAGGCTGTGCCATTCCCTTTTCAAATCAATTGCTGGCAATGTATCATCCAATGTTGCAGCGTATGTCATTCCCTTTTCAAATCAATTGCCGGCAATGTATCATCCAATGTTGCAGCGTGTGTCATTCCCTTTTCAAATCAATTGCCGGCAATGTATCATCCAATATTGCAGCGTGTTAATCCATTTTCAAATCAATTGCTGGCAATGTATCACCCAATGTTGCAGCGTGTGTCATTCCCTTTTCAAATCAATTGCCGGCAATGTATCATCCAATATTGCAGCGTGTTAATCCATTTTCAAATCAATTGCTGGCAATGTATCACCCAATGTTGCAGTGTGTGTCAACCCATTTTCACATCAATAGCTGGCAATGTATCACACAAAGTTGCAGCATGTGTCAACCCATCAGTTTCAAATCAATTGCCGGTAATATATCACCCAATGTTGCAGCGTGTGTCAGTACTTTAGTTCTGCAATGGAATCGCTTCTCGTTATCTAAGTGGTCCCAGTTACAGTAGCAGAGTCACATCATTCACCTAATTAAAAAAACAGACTACAGTGTTTCTTCATCGAATTAAAAGGAAATATCGAGAAAGACAATATTTCTGGACACAAACAGCTCGGGAAGTAAATTCAGCTTCTTTGATCGAAATTGTCCAAGGTTCATTATGTACTGTTTAATAAACGAGCAGCAGTGTTTTATCAGATATACGCCCTCGCGTTTTTAGATCTGATAAAACACGTGCTGCGAGTTTATTAAACGGCTTCAAAAACATATAGTGGTACTTAATGAACCATTGAACCTTTGTAATCACAACGCCATGCAAAAATTCCAGTAATCACCGCCTGCGATTACGAACATCTCTAGGGAATGACATGAAGAAATTACCATACTATGTTGTTTGTTTGGCTGGCTTCAAACGGACGTTTCGCAATGCTGAAAGAATCGTGTAGCAAAGAACAAGAAGAACCTGCACTTCTCAAACTCATTAATAATTTGTGAGCTTTTTAGTCAATTCTGCACTTCTCAAACTCATTAATAATTCGTGAGCTTTTTAGTCAATCAGAGAACTGCATTTGGTCAGGTGGATGAGTTTGGATACCCAATGAAACACTAGGTGTCGGGGGTAGAAGCGGAATATTGAATATTGAATATCGTGGTTGAAACCTGAGGAATATTGAATATTTGCCTGAAAAATATACTGAATACGGAATATTTCAATGAAAATTAAAAAGTATAAGGAATATCCCCCCCCCCCCAAAAATAGTATGGAATGGGAATATTTACCTCAGGAGAGTAGAGGAATACGGAATTTTTAGAGTGAAAATATTCCGCTTCTACCCCCGACTAGGTGAACATCACTGGTGATTTGGATATCCAAATCACTAGTGATTTTCATCTGTGCTCTCATTGGGTATCAAGATTCATGTATGTGATGGACCTAATTAAGCTACAAGGATTACAACAAAGTATGAATTTACATGGAGAAGTGAAGGAGAAGACTGAAATAAAATTTGGTGTCCAGTGTGACTCGAACCATCATCCTCATGGCTGTTCTTGACTAGAGTGATTTGCTTCTTCTGATTATACAAAATGCTCATTAAGTATTCATGAGTTTTGGGGTTTTCTCGTCATGCATAATTAAGTTACATTTTATGCAAAGAAATTAAGGGTGCGTTCGATTGACCATATTCCGGAATAAGAATACACAATTATCACTACAAATCGCTTATATCGGACATTTTTAGTCACTGGAACACCAAATGTATCCTGAATATCACATTTCAGGAAACGTTAGTAGCTTATAGTGCAAAATGTGCCTGAACCAGTGATTTCCAGATATTATTCCATCTATTCTTATTCCGGAATACGGTCAATCGAACGCGCCCTAAGAATGGGAGCAAAAGATATGAGCACTACAGAACACCCTAAAAGTAAGAACGTAGAGTACTGAAAACTGAGTTCTGCATGTATAGAGAAATATTTACGATAAACTGACTGAAGAGGGTTCGGATAGGTTAGATTGAAAAATCAGCAACAAGGTGCTATAATTTTTTTATAATATAAATTATGGGATCATCCTAAGAACGTGCGATTTGATGATGCTCGGCGTGCTTGATTTTCTTATAAATGCACGCTCAAGAAAAAAATCGAAACAAAACGTATTGCCGGGTGATTGCTTTCGCGACTTTAATATGGATAACGGAGCTGATTTCATAGATTGGAGAAGAGGAAAATAAAAGTCGCTTCCCAAAACTAAAAGGAAAAGATCGGCGAGAGAATTTAGCATCGGCTTCTTACTCTAAACTAGACTAAAGCGACCACAAAATGCTACTGCGTTTGCAATTAAGAATAAAAGCAATGTCCACATTCTAATACAGTGTTACTCATTGACAGTTTGATATAAAAAACGATTGAAAATAAGAAAAATGCGATCTTTCTAACAGCCTGGTGTGTTAAGCGAGTGAAAAGTGACAACACAATAACAAGACATGACTCACCAAGAACTCGACGATAACTTTAATACGCCTGTTTTATGCTGAATCCTGAACAGTGAATGGCGAAGCCTACAATGAGGTTTCTCTGGTTTCATGTAGAAATTCGTTTGAGAGGTTCCTGAATGTTCCTGGATGAAAACTTGCAAAGTACCCAAAAGGCAGAATTTCACGAGAAGGGTAGATCATCATTCATGCATGTGTCAGGTATGGCGGACGGCGTGTCCGTCCCCATCTTGACAAGAACATGGCATGCCTAAACAATTAACAGCTTACTTGCCCACATAGACGAACTTAGAGTCTTCATGAGTAATTCCAAAAGAATCGACATTTTAGCAATTCATGAAACAAAACTAGATCCAACCATCTGGGATGGGGAGGTTTACTAACCCGACTTTGAAATAATTCGGAAAGACCGGAACATCTGGCAGAAATGGTGCCGGCGGTGTTTATTTTTACATACGAAATAATATCAATTTCCAAAATCGTGAAGACCTCATCTCAGATAAGAGATCACTAAACCTCGCTCAAAACCATTTATAATTAGTACTTCAGTGGTATCGACCTCCGCAGTCCCTTCCGGATCTATTTAGCTCTTTGAGCAACTTGACAAATTGACAAAATTGATGCGGAGAACTAGAGCCAATAACAGATATATTTATTAGGAGACCTAAATTATAATTTGCTACCAGATGCTACTGATTGTGACTCATCTCATCTTTTGAATATCATGGATATTTACGGATTGAGTCAGATGATCACTGAGCCAACAAGAATAACCGAAACTCTAATTGACCTATGTTTAACAAATTCCCAGGAAAAGGTATCAAATTCGGGTGTTCTCCAACTTGGTATCAGCGATCACTCCCTCATCTATCTAACTAGTAAAATCAGTTATATACGCTCTGGTGTTCATAAGACCATCCAGGCGAGGCAATGTTCTACTCGATCAAAAGCAAAAAGAATGGAATATATAATTTCTACTTACAAAAACCCAAATGAAATGTGGCGTGCATGGAAACACGCTCTAGTGAGTGTCTTTGATAAACATGTGCCACTTAATTAGGACAAAAAGAACTCGAAACAAAACCCGTGGTTACAAATGAATTAATACGCAAAATGCACAAAAGGGACTTTTCAAAAAGAAAACTAGCGTCAACAAACGACCATACGATTTGGGCCAACAGTTTAAAGTAGCTCGAAATGACGACAACTCTATTAATTAAGCAAGAAGAATGCAAATATGTCACTAGCAATCGTGAAGCCAATAAAAATGACCCAAGGAAAACT
The DNA here is from genome assembly GCA_030867875.1 of Actinernus sp. WN-2022. Classification (NCBI taxonomy): domain Eukaryota; kingdom Metazoa; phylum Cnidaria; class Anthozoa; order Actiniaria; family Actinernidae; genus Actinernus; species Actinernus sp. WN-2022. The sequence goes on from JAOWCC010001751.1 coordinate 45,023,161, forward strand.
TGGAAATTAATAAATGACCTGCAAAGTTGACAAAGAAAATCAACCAATGTGTCTGAAGTCAAATTAGGAGATCAAACTCTCAGTTCTTCTGCTGACAATAGAGGTAATCGGCTAACGCTGTTGCCACCCAATTCAGATCATGTGATGTAAACAGATGTTACTCTAGGGAATTATTCCTTTTTCATTCTAATCATAAATTTTTTTCTAGAAAAACAATATATTAACTAAATTCCAGTTTGGCTTCAGAAAAGGGCACTCAACTGAACAAGCTACTTTAGAAATAACTGACAATTTAAAAACTTCAATTGATAACAAGTTAATCACATGCGGTCTCTTCCTTGATTTCGCCAAAGCTTTTGATGCAGTTAACCATAAAATACTTCTAGCCAAATTATATAAATACGGAATACGAGGTAAACCGTTTGAGTGGTTTAAAAGTTACCTAGCCAATAGACTACAGTTCGTGCAAATTGTAATGCTCAATGTAGTCTCCTTGACATATCCTGTGGAATTCCTCAGTGATCAACACTAGGACCACTTCTATTTTTAGTTTACATAAATAACAAGGTTAATTCTTCATCAGTACTCTCCTTTCACATGTTTGCAGATGATGCCAACATCTTTTATGCAAGTAAAGACCCAAGGAACTTGAACTAGTTATGAATAATGAACTCAAAAAAGTCTTCGATTACTGTGCAGTAAATAAATTATCTGTTAATATGAAGAAAACCAATTTTATGTTGATAACTTCGCCTAGGTAAAAGCAGATCAATGTTAACATTCGAAATATTGAACGTAAATGTTCTATCAAATACCTTGGCATATACCTTGATGAACAGTCTTATCTGGAAAAGCCAAATTTCTCATGTCTACAATAAACTAGCCAAAAACATAGGATTTTCATAGTTTATAGACTGCGATATTATCTAGATATACACATTAATTGCTCAAGCAACTTTATTATACCCTTATCTACCCCTACCTAAACTATGGTGTTATGAGCTGGGGTAATACATATACAACTAATTTAACCAAACTCCGTACTAAGCAAAACAAATGCATTCGCCGTATTTTTTTCGCAAATAATATGGAATCAGCAAGCAGCTATTTTAAAATTCTTGACATACTTAATTTTGATAATATTGTAACATTAAAAATTGCTACTTTTGCCAATAAATTGTTAAATAATCCCTCTAACACCCCTTCAGTATTTCATGACTACCTCATACCAATATCAAATGTCCACAACTACAATACTAGACATTCGGCCAAAAATAACGTTTATCGACCAAAGATTCGAACAAACTTTGGGAAATTTACCATTAAATACACAGCTTCAAAACTTTGGGAATCTGTTCCAACTAACTTAAAACAACTAACCACTTACAGTTTCAAAAGACAATACAAAATTGTCTACATGTCAGCCGGGTCAGTTAAAATTTTGGCCATTTGTCAGTGAGCCCTATTTAATCATTACTAAGAGAAAATTTACAATGTTTGACCCACAAAAACCAAATTTGTCAGTTATCAGTTATTTTTCAGTTGTCAGTAAAAAAATCGTCATTTGTCAGTTATTTTTAAGGCTGTTTGTCAGTAGTCAGTTAACCCCATTCAGACCCTAGTATTACCATCAGTAAATTCAGCACAAATACAGTTTATCACATCATAAAAAAATATTTAAGGTTACCGGATACCTTCGCGGGTCTATCTCGTTAATAATTTTGTACGCGCGTTGTTTTAAAGAAAACTATAGAAACCTATATACCTCTGTAAAGCTTATGAAGTGTAGAATACGCTGAATGGATTTGTTTAAAAAAATATTTTATTGTAAAGCAATGCTAAGCCAACAAACGCAAAACTGACAAGGTTTATAAAAGTGAATTAGCAGCCTTCGGGTTAACGCATAACAACAATTCAACTGCATAATGTTAATCAACATATGACAGCCTAAAAAAGGGTGTGAGCATTTGTAAATATTTTACTTCATTCAAATGCAAGTCATTCCTAAAGTTTTAGTCTTCAATAATGTCCTAGTCACATCACGCGGGATACTCTACGAGGAAAAATACTTTGAATATTGCTAAACGCTCACACCCTTTTCTTTGTCAGTAACTTATCTGTCTTTTGGCCGAGTTTTATCAAAATCTGGCAAGTCTGCATACCCTATTAATTCGTTCAAAGAGAGGGGATACGAAGAAAAACCTAGTCGGAGATTTGGCGTGTAAAGTTTTGTGAACATTTCACACCTCATCAAGGCAAATGTCAACAATTCGAAGCAACTAGCCAATGACTACGCAAGGACCCCTGGAGCTTCAAAGCAGTAGTGAAATTCGCGGGAAATTATAGACAAATGGCAAATGACAAATGGCAAATGGCGGTCCAGGGTTCGCTTTGTTTTACTCAAGGACTCTGCTTTTCTCATTTGGATTTCCCCATACAAACGATTGATAAAAGACGTTTGTTATTTCGAAGAAGAGAAGCTACAACAACAGTATGCAAATTACGGTACTCGGATAACAGCTCCCGCTAAAAGTCCACGGGGTGCCCGTGGCACATAAAGGGATTACAACGCCTCAGTGATTTATTTAGTTTCCTTCTAAATACGTTTTTTCTAAATATCTCGCAAGCTTTTATATCTTTTGAAATAATGTTTTTTCTAAATTGTAGAACAATCCAGAAACTTTCCAAATAATCAATAATATTTTTTTACAAAAAAACATGCCTTGAAGGTATCCGGTAACCTTAACTAGCAAATTACCGTGTTTGTAGTGAGCTTGCTCGTTCCAAGAGTGCCAGAATCTTTGAAATTTCTAGTCGAGAGTGTGAAGAAGAAGTTCCACTTTCTTCCGATTTGAACTCCGAAAGACAGAAGTCGATTTGTCGAAGGCAAAATCAATTGTACAGCGTTTAAGTGTCTCAGCGGCTCAGAAGTCTCAACTGGTCTCTTGCATTTTTGCAAGCCTTAGGGTTCCCTTTTTGCTTGTATTTTTACGGTTGAAGTAGCTGATTTATACTTTAACTATAGTAGTCTAACGGATTGCTTCCAAATATATGAGTATTTGAACACTTTTTGCAACTGTTTTCTAGCTAACAGTAACCCATAATATAATGTACTTTTATTGACCATACAATTTGGCTCATACATTAGCCAAAGCCAGAGGCTTATGTGGCTTTTAGGTCAGTTACAGGTCAAGTAGAGAGAAAATTACAGGTCAATTACAGTCAAGGAGAAATGAAATTAACATATTTATATACTCCTTTATTGTGACAAGTAGTAATCCTTCAATAATCATTTGTAGTTGAATATTTTTAATGAATTACGAATTGGTAAGGGTATTGAATTCCAGATTATTGGGCCTTGTGATCCAAGAGAAAATGAGTATTTATGGCACGTGATGTGAAGATTATATCTTTGCCGAGTATGATAATGATGGGTTTCAGCATTGAAATTGAAAAGTGAAGCAATAGGTTGAGGTAAATATTTTTTTGTATGTAGAAATATAAAATAGCTGATTTGATATTTGAAGATGTCGTAAATGTTCAAGATGTTTAGTTGCTTAAATAGTTGAAGAGAATGTGCTAGTTAGGGGGAGAAAGTTATAATACGAACAACTTTCTTTTGGTATAGTAGAATAGGGTTTAGATGAGATTTAAAGGTTGATGCCCATATAATAGCACAGTATTGCAAATAAGGTAAGATAAGAGAGTTATATAGTAAATGGAGGGTGGATTTCCCAAGAAACTGTCTAGATTTCAGTAAAATACCTATCGTTCTGGAAATTTTAGTGGTAATAATCTGAATATGGAGTGTCCATAACAAATTTTGGTGGATAATTATACCTAAAAATTTGGATTGAATAACTCTGTCAATGCTATGTCCATCAAGGGTAACAGCAACATTATCAAGATTAGGTTTCTTACGGCTAGGATGGAATAGAATAAACTTTGTCTTGTCTGGATGAAGGGTAAGTTTATTAGCGTTGCACCACTTAAGGACGCCCTTGAGCTCAGTATTGACAGTGTTAAAAATGGTATGGATATCCTTGCCACTATAAAATATGTTGGTATCGTCAGCAAAGAGAACAAAAGAGAAGAGAGGTGAGGAGTTACAGATATCATTAACATAAATGAGAAAAAGAAGAGGACCGAGGATGGAATTTGTGGAACACCGCATTTAATAGGTTTGAAACTTGAACATATATTATATTGACTTGAACACACTGAAGTCTGTTATCAAGGTAACTTTTAAGCCAAGACTGGGCAATTCCACGGAAACCGTAGAAAGATAGTTTATCCAATAATACTGATGGCATGATCTACAGTATCGAATGCTTTTTTGAAATCGATAAATAGTCCAAAAGTATAGTTATTGTTATCAAAAGCTTGTGTAATATTATCAACCAGGTTTAGGACAGCCATAAATGTGGAATGATTTTTACGGAAACCGTATTGATTGTTAATTAAAAATACAATGTTTATTGATGAAGTTAAGGAACCTACTATAGGTTTGGAGAAAAAGAGCAATATAGAAATTGGTCTGTAATTAGGGAATTTATGGCAGTCATCGGCTTTAAATACCGGGGTAACTTTAGCGATTTTAAGGCGATCAGGAACTACACCTGTAGTGCACGTGATTGATGTATTAAATATAATTGAGAGAGGAAGGGCTAGCATATCAATGCAAGATTTCAGTAGATTTCAGTAATAAAGAGTTGATGCCATCAGCTCCTTCACTCTTGCTATTTTTGAGAGAATTAACAATTGTTGTTATTTCAACTTGGGAGGTAGGAAATAAAAATATACTATCATTAAATGATCCATCTATAGGTAATGTATATGTGAGTTGTTGGATGTAGGAAAATGTTTTGAGAGTGAAGGCCCAACATTTACGAAGAAATCATTAAATTTATTTGCGATTACAAGAGGATCACTATAATCACCACCAGAGTCTTTCATCAAGAAAGGAATGGTGACTTTAGGTTTGATACCGATTGCAGATTTAATGGTAGACCATGTTGCTTTAAGATCCAGTTTTTATTTTTCAAGTTTATTGTGACAATACTTTTTACGAGACAGCTTGATAATATAATTATATTTTTTACGGTACTTGGTGTATTTAAGCTTGTTTGCAGCTGTTGGCTGTTTTATGTAATTCTTATAAAGTATTTTTTTCCTAAAACAAGATTTTTGCAATCCTGCTGAGAACCAAGGTTTGGAATTTATTCTAGAGTTAATATTTGTAGTTTTAAGTGGAAAGGATACATTGTAAATTGGTAAAAGAATATTTAGAAAGGTATTATATGAATCATTAGCAGAGGTGTGGGAAGCAACAGCTTCCCAATTAACATCATTTAACTTTTTACGAAACGTTTGAATATTATTGTATGATATTTGTCGGGTTTGGAAAGTTGTGGGGGGGATTATTTGTTTTAGGTTGAAAATCTGAAATATTGGGAGATGATCGGAAAGATCGGAATAAAATATTCCACTCACCATATCGAGTTGTAAATTATTAGTAAAGATATTGTCAATTAATGTAGCTGAATTAGATGTAATTCTAGTAGGCTTAGAAATAGTTGGATATAGAGTATTAGTTGAAAGGAGATCAATGAAGTCATTAGTAGGTGGATGTGAGTCATAGTTAAGTAAAGTAAAATTTCCAATTTTGGAGTTTCAGTTGGGAAGTCGGAAACCGGTCAGATTTTTTACTGGATCCGTGCCTGATAGGGACGCTTATACCATTAATAATCAGCTTTCCTGCTCGAAAAGTAACCTTTTTACCTTCATTATACGCTAGATTCATCAACGGTCGAGCCTTCTTTTTGAGCTCAAAATCCTCTTTAGTAAGATCCTCCAAAAAGAAGATATCCACCAGCTCTCCCTTGCTCCTCATTCTCTTGGCTTTACGAAGCACGTCTGTACGAAACGGTCTACTAAACAACTTGAGGATAATGTGCCTTGGTTTACTCGGGTCATTGGATTTTCCGGTACGGAAAGTATAATCTTCATCATTGAAGTCAAGCTTTTCAAGTGCATTATACACTAAGGAGAAGCAGTCCTCTTTCTGAGCTTCAGGAACACCACCCAATCTCAAGTTGTAACCACGTGAATGCCTCTTGCGCAAGCAACTTGTTACTGAGCATTTGCATGTCAGTAATACTGAAGAGTTCCATTTGCTTTATTTACAGCTGCGAGCTCCACGTTCAAAGTCTGCACGTCTTGCTTCAGAGTATCAGTCTCAGACTGTGTAAATTCGACTGAATTGCGTATTTCTTTGACACCTTGTTTGATTTCTGCAGTGTTATACTTCAGTTCTTTACGAAGGTCGGTCAACTCTTTGTAAAATCCGCTCGATTCATCTCTGAGAGCCTTAATTTCGGTTAGGACAGTAGCTAAATTACAGGAACATGAGGCCGCTGAAGCTACAGTAGAAGTACCTTTACCTTTAGACATAGACTTGCTCCAAGTCGAACTCGCTTAGTTACTGGGCAAGCGATTACTGGGTCAAAAAGCGAGCGCGAGAATCGAAGCGAGAGGCGAGTTCGACTTGTTTCACTTGCAGGAAATTGAATCGGGCGATTATGTTTTGGCGCGAAAACACGTTTCTGGGGCGGAGCTTATATTTCGCGCCATTGACAAACTCTTTTATGAGTACACTCAAATTGTAAATACCACATCTACGGTCGACTGACTTGACACGTCAACATACAATGCCTGAAGAATTGACGCTTTGTGATTGGGCAAATCTTAGTACGTCATAAGCCACGCCTCCGGTTGAAAAATCAACCGGTAAATTTGGCGCGCTGCAAGTGGGAAAAGTCCTTCGTGCGGGGAGCAAATAAGTACTTTGAGAAAGTCTACTTTAGACATTGCTTGTCGAGTTTCTATAGGCATTAAGTGTTATTTAGGCGAGGAAAATACTTTTTAAAATCTTGAATTTCCTATCAAAGCTACGCGCCGCATTGAGAAATGCTAATATAGCCGGTTGCCCTAGTTTTCTTGTGGGAAAGACAAAAGACCTCGAGGGACAAAGCCTTCGTGAACACCAAGGTGAACACCTAGAGACGCCTTGAATGCCAGCATAGTTAGTAGAGGAGACAGCGATTTGCAGGCGTCGATCGTGGTGTTAATTGGTTTCAAGCGATTCAGAGTCACCGTTAGCCTGATTTTCAGACGTTACGAGGTCGTCCGCTCACTTCCTCCCCCTCCCCGTCTGATGGACTTCATAGACTTTCATGTTCCTGACGTCAAAATTTGAAACAATCAGAGCGAACTTTACACTTTTGGCAAAGTCTGGAATTTAAGGATGTGCTCGCATATTTTTGTAAATGGCGTTGGGGAAGGACTTGAGCAGTGTGTCGACCGAAGTTGTAAAGTTTTCAGGATTTCGAAGCTATATTCAGAGCAGAAGGAAGCATTGGAATCGTTCATTCATCGAAACGAAGTGTTTGTGAATCTACGTACGGGCTTTGGTAAATCACTAATCTTCCTCCGCTTACAAATCTTATGCATTCGATCTGAAACATTCTCCTATGTTTTTGGCTTTTAAAAGACCAAATCTTTCATAGAATATTATGATTTTTCTGCAGGAGTGAACACACATACTAAGTATGCTATGGAAAACGTTTTATGGCACTTGGGTGAATATTTTTGTTTTCAGAATTATGAACACACTCCGTAAGCTCATGTACGACAATGGCATCTAAACTTTACACAAAAAGACAGGTGTACCAGCGATTTCGCCCCTCCCCCCCCCCCTCCCCCCCGTGAATTCGCCCCCCTTTCCTCGCCCCCCTCTAGCGATTTCAACCCCCCCCCCTCCCCTCCAACCTTTTAAAAGGTTATAAATACATATGTTTTCCTTCTTATTATTACTGTAATGTATTGGACGTGGAGAATAGTAATGCAAAAAGCTATCAGTTATGTGTAAGGCATTCAATTCAATTCTATTTTAAAATTCACGCTTCGTTTTTCTTTGACAAAATTCGTGTTGGTAAGCTACGGTAAATGCTGCAATTTTCATTCGCGCGAGCTATGCAACAAGAAACTCGACAAGGGATTCTGCAATTCACCTACAATCTTTGTCAATCTTCGAATGATTAGTTGTTAGTATTTCTTACCTGAAGCCAACAGGTACATGATGTAATTATTGTGGATACTTAAAGGTTTTGATAACCCGTAAATCCGCCTACTTTGAAAATACTTTTTTTTTTGACGAATAAAGGAAGTGTTACCGACTCGCGTGCTTTGTTCTATTTTCAATTGAAAACTTTCTGAATAAACAAGCTAATAAACTAATTAAGACCGAAAACGGCGGGAAGTTTTAAAACTTACCTTAGCTTGTAGCGAGTGGAGCTCATACATGCATGAAAACCATGAAAAATATAATGCTCGCGTCGATCCATCTATTTTGAAAGAACTTTGCCGAATAAAGGAGCGTTATCGACTTGAGTGCTTTGTTCTATATTCAATTGAGCTAACGGCACTTGTTAATTTGGTAATTAGATCAGTTCAAACTAGGAAGACCTTTCTGGATAAACAGCTTATTACTCTAATGAGAAGATAAAACGGCGGTAAGTTTTTGAAAGTTTCTAGCAGTGTAATTAACTCAAATTCGGAAAGAATTTGAAATGACCTTCCGAAGAAAAGGAGTGTTACTGACTCGCATATTTTTGTAGTCAGTAGTAGAAATAGTAGCTAAAGAGGTCTTAAACTTAATTTTATTTAAAAAAGACTTTAAAAAAACTTTTTATTCATTGCGTTTACATGTACTGCCTCTATTTTCTGAGGCGGAGCGATTTCTATAAGAACTATGAGTACAATTCACTTGCGATTTCGCCCCCCCCCCCCCCCCCCCTCCGAATTCACTAGCGATCTCGCCCCGGGGAGGGCGAATTCACTAGCGATCTCACCCCGGGGAGGGCGAATTCACTGGGGGGGGGGGGGGATAAAACAATCTCTGATACCAAAAACCTACACTGGGACAACTTTAGGGTATCGTGTGACTAATCGACATACATATCAAGCTTCAAAACGTTTTAAAAATAAAAGTAAAAGAGTAAAAGTTATAAGATCACAGTCACAAACTTTACCGCATCACTCACAGAAATCGAGGCTGGCATTCTCATACACTGTCCTGCAAATACTGCACGCAGACTTCAATTTAAAAAGTTCCTGCTCTCCAAAGAACGACATCAGCTCAAACAGGATAATACCATTCTGAGAAATCAACAGAAGTTTGAAGCTGTAGAATGTTTTTTCCAGTGCATGAAAGCTGATAGATACAACTAGTAAAAGCCGCCACCGTTCCACTGTTCCACGCTTCTATTCTTCCGCGTGTTCGTTTATGGCTTATTGTAATGTATCAGTCAATTCCAAACCCGTGCATGCCCCGATCAAATGCCCCACTACCAAGGCAGAAAAACTGTTCAAATGCCCCACCAGTTTTTCATCCAGGCTGTTCAAATGCCCCACCATCGGGGACCGGATCAGAAAATTTTACAAGGCAAAGACTATTGACAAATAAGTGAAATCATTGTTTTATTCAGAATCTCTGACTCGAGCAATTCACAGGAAACACCGACGGTGAAAACCACCTTCAACCGGTCAGGGATGAGAACAATCATTTCTACCGGCTCGATCGTTCTTGGTTTCAGTTATATACTTTATAATAAACGTATTAATGGTTTGAAATTGAATATGCTAGCTTATGTTCTTGGTATATAAAGTATGCAACAGGCACCAATCGGCCCGTCTTTTACCGATATAACAAGAGCGCATCTGGGCTTTCACTCGGGCCACATGAGATTGAAGATGAAATACACTTTCATTTGAAATCCTCTTAGTAATAACCAAAGGGAAGAATCATTAGCTGAATTTAGCAGTCTTTAGGAGTGGCCGGTAGCGCGGTGACTTTCATTCTCTGCTCCCCTAGTATATATGTAATTTAATATTTTTGTTTTTCTCGTATGTTGACCTTTTAATTTAAACACTACTTATTCGTTTAACACACTGCATTTGAGCAGGCATATTCATTGTTTTGAACCCGAGAATTAATCGTACTACCGTACTTCATGGTCCCTTTCTTTAGTAGTGGGTTGTCGGTCAGGTGATTGTAAACTTTCGTCATTTAGCACAGAAAATGTATTCTGATGAATAGGGACCGGGTTGTCATGTAAGAAAGATGGCTCTTGAACGAACTGATTCGTTGCTAAAGCTTCAGTAGGTTGGATAGTCTCAGAACACTGGAGACCTTGGTCTTTCATTGTCTTCTTTTTTAAAGTTTGAAAGTCTGATCTCAGCTTTATTATATCCGCTTTCAACTCGCCATTTTCAACTTCTAGGTCAATAATACGTGATGACAGCATCTTGATTTCGGTCTTGTATATATTATCTTGCTGCACTAATTTGTCTTCCAAATGACTGAGTTTCGTTTCTTGATTCGTGTTTTGATGTGACGAGAGTAAGAATTCATTACGCATATCAGTTAGGTCAGCCTCCATGTTACAAATCAAGCTCATTAAATCAGCGAGAGAGTTCTTATTGCGGGCTAACAATCCTCGTGAAGATTCTCAAGAATTCCGTCCCTTCCGGTTTGAATTTGACTCATGTGTATTGTGCTTTTGGGGTTTCAAGGATATGTTGATCCAAAACTACAGGCTCTTGGGGTTTTTCATTGACTTGTGAACTTGCAGGCTCTGTAACTTGTTTTGTTTTCTTAGTATAACATAAAGTGCTGAACATGTTCTCAAGCATGTCGCGCGTGACCTCTGTTTCTTCATTCATTAAGTTATCTACTTTCATCTGTAATCTGGGAAACTCAATCTTTGCCCATGCCTTGGCACATAACTATTCCTTCGAAAGCTTGTATGTTTCCGCTAGGTCAATATCCTCGCTGGAACGAAATAACTTGATCTCAATACTCTCTTACTGTGTCTCTGCTTCATTTAAGTGGTCGATCCAACTTACGGTAAATTTAAATCTCTGACAGTTTTTTAGAGCCTCATAATATTGGTCTTGAAGGGCCTTCACCCAAAATAAGATGTTCTCCTCGGATGTTTTAAATGCAGCACAGCGAGCCGATGGCTTATAGATTCCAATATCTATTTCTTCGAATTTTAGCTTTCCGGATCCTGGCCCTTCACTGGCTTCAGGTCGTCGTACGTGTCGTATATAAAATCACTGGCCATCTGGGCTCCGACAATAGCGCCAGTTGAAATATCCTGAGCCTGTTGGAAGGCTTTCGCACGAGTGAAGTTAAATAAAACATTAAACTGCTTACATTTGAGAAATGGGACTCCAAATTAGAGAGAAAGTTCCTCGCGGGTCCTCCGCCATCTTGATTTACTGTATTAAATTATGTAAATAAATTAACCTGGCGATTGTTGCGTGACCAGCACAGTGCAATCTGATTGGTGGTGAACTTGACCTTTAACGCATGCGCAGAAAGTTTGCGACGGCTTGCATTTTAAGACTCGGTGCTGCCTGTAAGTAATAATTAAGTTTTTAACTCGCGCGCTGTCGAGGGTCGCAGCAAATCAACTTATCACAAATCTTGTCACGCACTTAATATCACGCAGTCGGTCAAAGTTCATGAAGCAAAACGTTTATAGGTTTAAACATAAGAAATTTACCTCTGAAAGTGGCCTTCAAATTTGGCAGGTTTACTCTATCAAGCCTCTACAAATGCGCAATCATTATCCTGGAATTCCTCGAAGACACGTACGTTCGCCATTTCGACGCGAGCGATGCGAACTTGTAGACAGAAATAATTATTTTTTTGAACACCGATCAAATGCCCCACCCCCACCCCCACTGTTTGTTAAATGCCCGCCCCTGAGGGCTTAGATACTCGTCAAATTCCCCACCCTCCGGAGCAAGTCTCTGATCAAATGCCCGGGGGTGGCCCGGGGGGATCATATCAAACAATTAGTGTCGATTTAGAGGTCTGGGACCTAGAAACCGCCATTTTGAATTTCCTGGTAGTTCTTCCAAATATGGAATATGGAATTTTCCTAATATGGAAGAGACCGCGGGAAGTTCAAAAGACACTTTTGCCTGCTCTTTTATTGATATGGCACGGATTTGGAATTGACTGATACATAAAAACAAAGGTTGATGACGTCAGGAACATGAAAGTCTGTGAAGTCTATCAGAAGGGGAGGGGGAGGAAGTGAGCGGACGACCTCGTAACGTCTGAAAATCAGGCTAAGTCACAGTTCAGACTATTACGTTTCCATCTAAGCTTTCGTGGAAACAAATATTCTCGCGGCTGGCTCCTATCAATTCTTCTTTATGTTCAGATGTGAACAACTCGGCACTCTGTCTGAAAGTGAAAATACGAACCCTTGTAGGGTTTTGCGAGGACTCCTATAATGTTGACTTTGGTGTCGTGTGCATGGTTTGGCGTTATTTTGCATCCTGCTTCCTTTTTGGAAGACATGATAAAGGGAATTATGGAATCGTGTGTGGAAAAACATTTCTCAATAAACGTAAACATTGGTATATGAAATGAATTTAATATGCGTTAGCTTTCCCCACACCGTCGTTACGGGCGAGTGAGCACTTGTGATGTGTTTATTGATCTGCTGTCAATCAAACATAACCTTTTACTTCCGGTTAAAAACTTTTGGTATTTATCCGTCATTGTAGATTGTGCCAGGCTACACAGTAGCTGAAGTACAATCAGAATTATATTAAAGTTGCACGAAGAATTCACTAATTGGTTTTGGCCATAATATATCTCAATACCAAAGTATTTAAAAGCTAATTTGTATGCAGCGGGAAATATTTTTCCCTATAAAGCCTGCATACCATATCTGGGTGTCCCAACCAATAAGGAAGCATGCCACCTCTACCTCGGCGGCCATTTGAGCTTTGCTTACACAGTTGAATATATATATATATATATGAATATAGATAAAATGGTTTTACAATCTTAACTACTCCATATACTCAGTTATATATATATATGTATTTATTGTATAGTAAATACAAAGAGCTTAATAATGACATAATGCAACTTTATTTAATAAACTTCAGCATGTGTTAACGTTAGACTCTTGTCTTCTGACAATTGGTAGGTAGCTTCATGGTCTGATCTGAGACAAAACGGAAACAAATATGTTACCGTCCTGATATAATAGTATTTTGGCAATGTGGTCAACATAATAGTAGGTGGGCAGGGATGGGTATTAGTGAATTCTTCGTGCAACTTTAATAGAATTATGATTATACTTCAGCTACTGTGTAGCCTGGCACAATGTACAATTCACTAATTGGTTACGTTCGTAGCTACTGACCTAAGAAGTAAGGACTACATTGCCAAACGAACCAGTGTATTGCGGGCGATAATAGAACCGGTTGAAAGTGGATTCTCTTGACCAGTCAGCAGCTTTAAAGGGGCCGTCTCACCCACAGTGCTTAGCGCGCTCACATAGCATAGCGGCCATTTTCGATGCCATCGAAATCCAGAGTTTTATGGTAGTGGTTTTAATCTTCTCTACATCACTGCCATCCTTCCAGCTATCGTCAAAAAAATCATACTAGGTTGAACCTTTTTTATTGCTCTTCCTATTGAGCCTCTTATTTAAGTGTTTTAAATTGTTTGGTCATGCAAATTTTAGTTTTATTTCAGGTGGCCGTAGTTCTCTGATGGATGCCAAAGGAAACAATTGTCCGTTTGTGTCCACGATTTCCACCTACAACATGGAGAAGCTATTCTGACTATTACTCTTTATATGTAAAGATATATTAGCGCTTATTCGAGTATCTACTATCTTTGTGCCGATTTGGGTTTTTGGACACCGTGGCCACAATTTGCAACAAAACTCCACTTGAAGAACAGTTTCCTAAAATCATTTTCAGGGCTTTGGCGTTTAACTTGTGGAAACAGGTCTCTCTCTGGTTTCGAAGGGCGGAATTTGGGCTTTTAGACAGTGATTTTGCCGAGATTTTCGGATTCACCGGGTTGATCATTTGAAGTTTATACTCGCACGAAATTTGACAAACAAAGCCGCCGAGACTGCATGATAATAATTTCCTATTCAAGCGAACTGTTATTCATTCACTGTTCTCTCTTGAACTGGTTCTCTGGCACCAGCAACGAGATTGCCTGCTAGCTGATTATCGAGAGTCTCTCTCTCTGCAGGGAAAAATAAAACCGAGGGGAGAAACCTCTTTTCATAATTATTAGTATTCTCTGTTTATAGTACTGATGACAGGGTTCGGAAGCGACGGGTGAGCGGTAAATATTATAATCAACAAAATATTATAGGCAGCGAAACTCCGTTTGGTCGACCCGAAAAGAATTGAGCAATTTCCTAAAATCATTTTGAGGGCTTCGGCGTTTAACTTGTGGAAACAGGTCTCTCTCTCTGGTTTCGAAGGGCTTTCACACAGTGATTTTGCCGAGATTTTCGGATTCACCGGTGATCAAAGTTTATACTAGCTCGCACGAAATTTGACGACAGAGCCGCCGTGATAATAATTTCCCATTGAAACGAGCTGTAATTCGTTCACTGTTCTATCTTGAACTGGTTCTCTGCTACTGCCAGCAACGAGATTGCCTGCTAGCAGATCTCTCTCTCTCTGTCTGCATGCAAGTAAAAATATAACCGAGGAGAGAAACCCCAGAGAAACCTCTCACTTTGATAAATATTAGTATTACCCGGAGAGAGTGTTCTCTGTTTATAGCAGCGACGGGTGAGCGGTAAATGTTATAGTACAGCCAAGTATTGTTGTATAACACTTTGTTGACTTCACATTCAACTTGTAAGGTACTATTAGTTTCATCAAGGTAATCCATGTTCAAATCAAAATTATCATGTCACCAACAAAAAGAATACGCTTAGTTCGTGAGGTTCCCGCCGTGAACAAGGGGTCAAAGTCCTGGATATAAACAATAACAAAAGCACGCTAAGCACTGTGGGTGAGACGGCCCCTTTAAGGATGTCTTGTATTGACACCCTCTTTGCTTGGCTGCTGATGATGATGCACCTCTGCTTGAGTGTGCCTTAAATACATCAGTATTTACTCCTGCCTCGTCCTAGCCTGAATTTCAGCCGTCTCCTCTGGTTCGTTCCTCACGAGAGAGACGTCTGAATCCAATAGCCGATAATGCCGTCCAGTGACGTCACTACCAGAAAACTTTGATTGGTTCATATTCTATAATTTCGCATAATTATCATAATTATCAGCCGAGAAGACGGCAGGATTCACTTTGGACTCGCGATTGCTGATCGTTGAGTTTCAGACTGGAGTGATTGTCTTTGGCAAAGACCTTGAATTCGTAAAGAAAATATCTGGAAATGGATTGAAAGTGTCCTGCACAATAACCGGCCGACTAACCTGTAAACATGTACATTTTATCACATTGCGTCCTCGGGGTTGTTAATAATCGATTATTTGTTCACACTCGCAGTGGTAAAGAATGTCGCTACTCTCTTCAAGGAACTGTTCTTTCCCATAAAAGAGTCTTCGTATTTCTTCGAAATTCTCCATTATCATTTCATGTTTTTCTACATTTCTGTTGCATCATTTACATAGGTAATATCTCGTAGCTGTGTCGATTCGAACGGCAGATCGCGAGACATGTACAAAGATCAATGGAAAGACAAAGATCAACTGTACTTTGCCTCCAAATATAATATAACGATTTGTTGCTTCGAAAAGGTTTTCACAACATAAGAGGCACTTGAGAAGCAAATGGGATGGAGATATATATATATATAAGTAAGGCTTTTATTTTGCCCGGCATAATCTCAAATAATTTCTCAAGGCGCGCGATGGCTTCGTTTTTGTGACCCACGGACTCTTATTACCGCCGTGACAGTTTTATTTGCATAAATTAAATTGTTAATCCGCCTTGACGTCACTGGACGGCATTTCAGACGTCTCTCTCGGGAGGAACGAACCAGAGGAGACGGCTGAAATTCAGGCTAGCCTCGTCCATGACCTGTTTCAGCCATCTACCAATGGAAGTGAAAGAGATTGGAGTATGGGGCTTTTGAGTAGATACGGAATAAGGCTTGACAATTATCAGCTCCTGGTAATCTAAGAGGGTTAGTTCTCTTTACTTAACATATTCCTGTAAACAATTCAAGCCACTGGGCAAAGTTGAGGCTTCTTTGGCAAAGCCGGAAAGAAAAACACAAGTTCTTTACCAGGGGTTCTTGTCTTTGTTAAAACTGAACGCTTGACTGACATTTTGCACTTGAAAGTGCCAGGAGCATGGCACACTTCTTTTGTGAACTTTCAGACTAAGATCGGTATTCATAGGGAGTTTGTCAAGAAATGTAGTGACTATAGCAACATCCCAGGTAGATGTGTAGCGTGGTTTAGTAGGTCTCTTGTTAAAAAACCCCTTCATGAATTTACACCAGTGCTCGACCTTAACTTTTTTAATCACTGGTCCTGGGACTAGTAGAGCTGAAAATTTACTAGTCCAGAGAAAATTCCTAGCAGTCCCGGCATGCCAATATTTACTGATCTCTAAGCCTTTCATGATACACGCACGAGTGAACAAGTCAAAACAACGATGATGGCGATAGCGGCCTTCACGGGAGCTCCTGGGGCTGACTAGTGCCCAGTCCTCGCCTCAGCCTTGTTCAGTCTTCTCGGCCTTTTCGCGATTGTTTTCGGAACGTTTGCGAAGAAACGCGTTGAAACAACAATCACAGGATAACATGTTTTTGTTTTTATCTTTTATTATACATTACAATATTATAGAATAGTTACTAGTCCTGTGACTAGTGGCTCTATTTTTTTACTAGTTCAGAAGCATTTCTTACTAGTCCAGGACTAGTGGACTACCGCAAAGGTCGAGCACTGTACACTCTAGTTGGTGTTGGCCAACTGGAGACCCATTTAATGGAGGTACTGTGGAGCTTATAGCAGACCTATAAGTATTGATAGTAGCATACTGTTTGCCCTGTTTGAACAGCTCGGTGAGAAAATGAACAACATCTTTCACATCACGTTGAAATGGATCAATCTTTCGTTGGCTACTCCAGCTAGACCATTTGGACCAACAGGAGCTGTACTGAGTCTGAGTTGAGCGTCTCTGGGAAGAGAGGAGAATATGTGCTGCCTCGCTTGATATGCCTTCTGTAGAGAAGTGATTCCTGAGACCTTCCAACCTGCTAGTTGGAGTGATCTGTTTACCACTAGTGGGTGCTCCTGACCTATTGGATTCAATAGTAGCCTCGGCCTGGGACTGATAAACATTGGGTTGTCTATCAACAGGTTCAACAAGTGTGGGTACCATGGTTGATTTGGCCAGATTGGGCATACAATCAATAGGGATGTATTCTCGTTGTGGACCTTTATAAACATTTGCTTATTAGGTTGAAAGGGCGGAACGCATAACTGTTCTCCTGTTTCCACGGTTGTGACAGGGCATCGAACTGCTCGGCTTCTGGATCTGGGAGGTAACTGTAAAACTTCTGCAGTTGTTTGTTGTTCTTGTTGGCAAAAAAGGTCTACCGTAAAGGGACCAAATGCCTGGTTTAGGGTTTGGAATACCCCTTTGTTTAGTTTCCAGTCTTCCGATTCTGGCTTTACCCTCGATTTCGCATCTGCAATAATGTTCAGACGACTCGGAATGTGTTCTGCTCGTAATGTGATCCTGCGGGGCAGAACCACTCCCAAAGTTTGCAAGCATGTTTGTCTAGAGGGCCTTTCTTGGCTCCACCCATTTTGTTCACATATGCAATGGCTGTGGTATTGTCCATCTGAATTTATTTAGGACATGGATATTGTACTGATCTTTTGTAAATGCTTGGATAGCCCAAGAGGCTGCTAGAAGCTCCAGACAGTTGATGTGAAGGGGGGTCTCGTTAAGGGACCACACCCCTCTCGTTTCTACTCTGTTGCAAACTGCCCCCAGCCTGATCTGGAAGCATCTGACTGGATCACAATATCTGGGAGCAGCGGCTTTATTGGTCTCGAATTGGCTGTTTCTAGGTTCTGAAACCACCAGCTTAGATCGGACAGACTGTCCTGGTCTAGTTTGACCTTCTGATGGAGGGATTTCCCCTGGCTCTGCAATGTATTTTTCAGTTGCTGGAGAGCCCTGTCATGCAGAGGGTCCTGAAACACTGCAGCTTTTGTTGCTGTAAGTTTGCGTATGATATGAGCTAGGTTTGATAGGGAAGCAAACTGAGAACTTACCAGGCTTTTGCATTCCCTCCTGATATTTGAGACCTTACTGTTTGGTAAGTAGAAGATCATGTTTCTTGAGTTGACAATTACTCCTAGGAATTCTATTGTCTGCAAAGGGGAGAGAATAGATTTGTCCATGTTTACAATGAACCCTAGACTCTGTAAAAGGTGCCAGGAGGCAAGCATCCTTCTGAGCACTTTCTTTTTCGTGATTGAGGATTAACATATCGTCTAGGTATATGCAAATTCTCAGACCCATTTTTCTCACAAAGGCTGCTACGGGTTTTAGAATCTTTGTAAAAACACGGGGTACTGATGTCAGACCAAAAGGGAGGCATTTGAATTGGTATGAGGTGTTCTGAAACTGAAAGCAAAGGTACTAGCCTTGGCACTGCAAAATAGGCATCTTTCAAGACTGTTTTGCACCTGTAATCTTGTGACCTCAGAAGGTCTGATACAACTTTCAAGTCTTCCATTTTGCAATGATGGTGTTTTACAAAGGTGTTGAGACAATAAAGGTTGATAACTGGTCGCTGGCCTCCCCCCTTTATCTCCACCAGAAATAGGTTGCTGAAATAATGGTTTCTCTCTGGATGAGGAAATTTTGCTATAGCTTGCTTCTTTAGCAAGGAAGCAATTTCCTCCCTGATTAGAGCAGACTGGTTGACATCTAAACAGGGTGGCCTGCTCTAATGTGTACCCTTTTACTGCATCTTGGGTCCACTGGTCTGATGTTAGCAGCTCCCAGTTTGAGAGGAAATTTCTGGCCTTCCAGACCTTGGACCGATTTGTGCATCTGGTATGTTTGAGAATAGAAAAGGGCTGTTTCCAGCAATAAGGCTTACCTTTATTTAGTGTGATTGTAGGGCTTGCTCGTGTCCCTGAGTGATTGACTGTTTGTTTGGTATCTGTACGGCTGCCTTTGGCCTTTCCCTCCCAAGTGAGAGAAAGTGGAACAATTTTCGAACGGACTTGAAAATCTTTTTCACGCAAAGATGAATTTTCTTCCGAATCCTTTGTGATACTAGTCATTTAATAGGATACATGATGTATTTTTGCAGTATCGTATCCGAAAAATGGACAATAAAGTTATCTGGCTGTAGAACGAACCAGCTAAATTTGTAGCTTAGTTATTATTCTGTAGTGATCTGTAGACATCGAAGAATGTTTTGAGCGATACTCAGCGAACAGATGTTGTTGAACTCAAACGCTCAAAACATTGTCCGATGTTTTGAAACTAATAGACCCTTTGCATGTGACGTCATCAAAATGCTAAAATCTAAACTATGAGATATATGAAGCTATTCTTTTAATATGATTTAGATATCGGTATTCTCAGTATTCTCCGAAAAATTTACGTCGATACGGTGATTTGTTTTTGAGTTACAGTACTTTGAATTTTGTGACAGCCCAGGTCAGCGTGTTTCCTAAATGTCAAGGAAATCCATATATTTCGGCCAATTTCAAATTTTAGACTTGATAAACCTTTAAAAGTGATATCTAAAGTATTTTGAAGTGAATGCTAATCATATTGATGGGGAAAACAGCTTTATTTGTAGAGTACGTTTTTGGCCGCCATCTTGGTGTACTAAAGCTGTACACCAACATGGCCGCCGCATACTAATTACACTAAATTGTTCGAATATTATTTGGCCGACAGCTCGGTTACGAAGTACTCTGTTGCTCCAAAATTTCGGTCATTTCTATATTTTTACCTGCTCTATACACAGCATTAACAATATTTTACTAATATAAGTTTTTTCTTGAGGTAATTTTTTTTGTGACGTCAATGCAAACGATCAATACAGACTACAAAGTAAAGTAAAGTAAAGTCACTTTTATTTATAGAGGGTTTAACACGTTTACCGGCTAACATGTAGTGGCCCTCTCTGTACTTTATACAGACTACAAAGTAAAGTAAAGTAAAGTCACTTTTATTTATAGAGGGTTTAACACGTTAACCGGCTAACATGTAGTGGCCCTCTCTGTACTTTATACAGACTACAAAGTAAAGTAAAGTAAAGTAAAGTCACTTTTATTTATAGAGGGTTTAACACGTTTACCTGCTAACATGTAGTGGCCCTCTCTGTACTTTATACAGACTACAAAGTAAAGTAAAGTCACTTTTATTTATAGAGGGTTTAAACACGTTTACCGGCTAACATGTAGTGGCCCTCTCTGTACTTTAGTCCTACGGTTTTACGTCCTTGTCCGAGAAGACGAGAAGGTCTAACCATTTAACAACAATCCTTTATTTACCCCAATAACTTACAATGATATTACAAAAAAATATATATAATACAATGCTAGGGGTACTGGCTACCCGAAATAACCTTAAGAGTTAAAAATGCCAGGCAGCCAGTTTACTGAAGAGATGTTACATGTTAAGCTAGTCGGGGACACACATACATACACACATTCACACACTATAAGGGACCATTCATTATTTATGCCAGGGGGTGGGCTGGCAAGAATGAGGGGGGGGGCCCACGATAAATTCAGGACACTCGAGGGGGGGTCATCAGAAAATATGGAAACAAATGTGGGGGTGGGGAGCTATTTTACAAATTACATCTAGAGGGGTCATGAGTTTTTGCTTTTCCTTGGAAGGGGGTCAAGAGGTTTTGTTTAGGCTTATGATGGATCTTGCCAGCCCACCCCCTGGCATAAATAATGAATGGTCCCTAAGGTGGAGAAAATACATTTAAACTACCAGTAGACTAATATAATATTTTTGTAAAGTAATAAAGATATGTGTTGCAAAACAGCAGTATTATTCGAAAAGAAGGGATTATTTGAAGAGAAGCGATGTACAGAGGACTAATAATCTTGAATAAAGTGATGTTTCATTTTCTTTTTAAATAGAGACAATGAAGAGGAGGATTTCACCTCTTCGTCAATGGAATTCCATATTGATGGGCCTTGAAATCTTATGTTAAATATTCCATAATTTGTTCTTGCTTTTGGAAGATAATAAGATTGTTTTGCAGCAAGTCTTGTATTATAGTTGTGGATTTTATTTATTTTGGTAAAGAAAGAAAGGAAGACAGATGGTAGCAGTAGATTGTGATATTTGTACATAAAGAATTATAAGATCAAAAAATGTAATAACCTCAAGAGCTTTAAACAAGGGACTGGAGTGATGATCAAATTTAGAGAAGGTAATTATTCGCATTGCTTCTTTTTGCAAAATAAAAATTGGCTGAAGAGTGGTCTTGTAAGTATTTCCCAATATAATTATTCCGTAAATCAAAAAAGGATATATTAAGGCATAGTACAAACTCAAGAGAATGTTTGGTTTTATATAGTGACGAAGTTTAGAGAGGATACCAATACTTCTTCTGATTTTTTTTGCAATGCATTCAACTTGTTTTTTCCAACTAAGGTTAGAATCAATTAAAATACCAAGATATTTGATACAGAAATCCCTCTTAAGTTGCTTGTTGTTTATAGAAAGATTAAAATACTGATTCTGTATCTTCTTTTGTTGCGGATGGAAAATGACAAAATTGGATTTTTCTATATTGAGTGAGAGCATATTAGCACATAACTATGTATGGATATTATTTAATTCAGCATTTATATTTGTTTCTAGTATTGAAATATTTTTATGTTTATAGAACAGATTTGCATCGTCTGCAAATAAGTGAAAATCAAATAGATCTGAACAACTATGAAAATCATTTATGTATAATAAAAACAACAAGGGGCCAAGAACTAAACCTGTGGAATTCCACAACTTACATTGCATTTATCAGATGTTGAATTATTTACAGTAACAACCTGCTGTCGGTCACTAAGGTATGAAATGAACCAGTCTTTGGCAATTCCTCGAATACCATAGTATTCAAGTTTTTTAATCAAAATTTGGTGATTCACAGTGTCGAAAGCTTTACTAAAGTCAAGAAATATTCCACAGGAATAGTTTCGGTCATCAATTGCTTTTTGAATTTTATCAATTATGCAGAGAACAGCATGATCTTTTTCAACTCGGCGATAGTCGAGTTGAGCGGCCCCAACTTCTCGTCGAGAATTGCGGCTAATTGCTCGCTGTTAATGACTGACATACTGGTAGATACAAAAAACACTAGAACTAGAACACTATAACTCCGCAAATAACACTTCTAAAGACGAAATTTTGTCAATTTCTTCGCGAGCGATGAAAGCGCCGCCATCTTGTCCTCCGACCGCTGACCGCTGACTGTTGATAGTGTTGGACCGGCTGGGGTTTAACTTGCGACCTTCCGCTCAACAGACCGGAGCTTAACCACTGAGCTAACCAGAACAATAACTAAGCTACACATTTAGCTGGTTCGTTTTACAGCCATATAACTTTAATGTCCGAATTTTAGGCTGCGAATCTACAATTTTAGGACTACGATAAATTCACAACCATACTCGCGCGGCAAAGGAACCACAGTTAACCCACACGTGTCAAAACTAATGACAAGCGACATAAAAGTCTGGTGAATTCGTTTGTTTTTGGAGTCAAAGGCTTTAAGAAGAATATTAATGGTTTCCTTCGAATGGATTTTCGAATTGCATCGTATTCCATTCCACATAGCTGCCGCCAGTTATGATGACGATCCTTTGTCGTTTGTCCCTCGTCCGTGACAACCTGTTTTGAAATAGGTGTATATATTTTGAAGAATGAAGATGTGGGGAGGGCCATGTCGCCAGTTGTTTGGGTTTCCCGGCGTGCTTTGCGGTCAGAGTGGCTGCTTGCGGTGAAGTGCTAATGGCTTGGCGCTGGGCAAGTTTAAGTGTCCAGGGACAGAAAGTGAAGTTTAGTGCAAACTTGATTTTTTTTTAAGAAAAGAGGATTTATATGAAATTATTTATTGTTAATATGCTCAATGCAGTTCAATAGGATTATTTGTCTATACATTATGGTTTGCGGAAATCTCAGGGCCTTGCTCTTTAAACTTAGCCAGACTGAAACCCTCAAAGCAAGTAACCGAGTAAAATACAGAAAATTCTGTATGCGGGCATGTTTAGAACATAGTTTTCAGTAAAGTTCGCAATAATTCTAATCACCCACTGACTCAGCTTATGCCTAAAATTAAACCTTCTTCCAGGAACCTCAGAAAACAATCCTCCCTTTGGCCTAAAATAAACATCTCTCGCTTCAAGAACTCGTTTGTAAATAGATTAATCTTTAGATATAACTTGGCCTTTAATTATAGACAATTGTTACATTTACTATACTTATTATGATATATTTTATTACTGATATTTCTTGTATTATTATGACTGTAAGACTCGGTATGTATTTTACCGGTTGAGAAATAAAGACATTATTATTATTATTATTGTATTATTATTATTGTATTATTTTTATTGTATTATTATTATTGTATTATTATTATTGTATTATTATTATTGTATTATTATTATTATTGTATTATTATTATTATTGTATTATTATTATTATCGTATTATTATTATTATCGTATTATTATTATTATCGTATTATTATTATCATCGTATTATTATTATTATCGTATTATTATTATTATCGTATTATTATTATTATCGTATTATTATTATCATCGTATTATTATTATTATCGTACTATTATTATTATCGTATTATTATTATTATCGTATTATTATTATTATTGTATTCTTATTATTATTGTATTATTATTATTATTATCGTATTATTATTATTATTGTATTATTATTATTATTATTGTATTATTATTATTATTGTATTATTATTATTATTGTATTATTATTATTATTGTATTATTATTATTATTATTGTATTATTATTATTATTGTATTATTATTATTATTGTATTATTATTATTATTGTATTATTATTATTATTGTATTATTATTATTATTATTGTATTATTATTATTATTGTATTATTATTATTATTGTATTATTATTATTATTATTGTATTATTATTATTATTATTGTATTATTATTATTATTATTATTGTATTATTATTATTATTATTATTGTATTATTATTATTATTATTATGTACTGTTTAATAAACGAGCAGCAGTGTTTTATCAGGTTTAAAACTCGAGGGCGCAGCCCGAGAGTTTTAGACCTGATAAAACACGTGCTGCGAGTTTATTAAACGGCTTCAAAAACTCATAATGGTTACTTAATGAACCATTGAACCTTTGTATTCACAACGCCATGCAAAACATTCGAGTAATCACCGCCTGCAATTACGAACATCTCAAGGGATTGACATGAAGAAATTACCATACTATGTTGTTTGAACCGGCGTTTCGCAATGCTGAAAGCATTGCGTGCTAGGGCAAGAATAATCTGCACTTGAAGGATTTGGTGTCGTGGTTGACATCGATAAAGTTCAAGACTTGGAAAGCGATGTGACTGACATGACGGCAGACTCTAAATTTTTGACTCCGGCACAAAATATGAAGAGGATGTTTGTAAGTTTAATGCACGTTTATATTATTTTACGGCTTTGAGTTTGGTTTAATAATTGGAACTAAACAGTGGCTCGATAAACAAGTAATGGTAGTTCGATAACCTCATTTAAAAATATTCTCTGTGTATCTCGATATAGTCTGCTGATATTAGTAAATTTAGGGCAAAATTTATTATCTAGGTACCTTATGTTCCGTGTACTTTTTGCTATCTTTGGGTCTTTATCAGTGAATTCTTAATTAGGATGAAACTTTATATAAAATTTCATGTTCATTAGTATTCTTTATATAAAACGTTCATCCTAATTAGCATTTCAATGAGAAAGCTAAAACATCAATAGAAATTCCAAGAGTTGCAAGGTGCTTATCCATTGTCTCAATCATTAACCCCGTTTCCCCCTGGGACAGAATTCAAATCCCTCCGCGGGCTTTTTAGAATGATGAGATTTTATCAGGTATAAAGGAGCATGCACGTGACTGATTTGCTTCATCTGATTGGACAAAATGCTCATTAATTATTCATGAGTTTTTGAATGTATTATTATTATTATTATTATTATTATTGTATTATTATTATTATTATTGTATTATTATTATTATTATTGTATTATTATTATTATTATTATTATTGTATTATTATTATTATTATTATTATTATTGTATTATTATTATTGTATTATTATTATTATTATTGTATTATTATTATTATTAAAACAAGGAAGGTACAGTTCACTTTCTTCGGCTGATGTTCATACATTACGCATTGCTTAATAGTCCGTCGTTATGCTTATATTCCAGGAAATGCCACATTCTCCTCATACCTCTCCCCTGAGGAAGAGATTCTCTTCACCTTGGCTTATGTGATCATCATGATGGCTTCTCTGCTGGGGAACATTCTCGTCATTCACATCATTCGCAAGCACAAGGCCATGAGAACAACATCCAACTGTCTCATCCTAAACCAAATCTGTTCAGATCTTCTGATTACTTTTATCTACATGCCTGGACAAATAAGAGTTGTCTATGTTAGTGTGCTCTGGTTCGGAGGGGTATTTGGCGAGGTGATTTGTAAACTGTTCACATTTTCACAGTACGCTCCGGCAAATTGTTCAATTCTGAGCTTCATGGCAATCGCCGTTGATCGATATTTTTCAGTAGCTCATCCTCTAAAGCGCGGCTTCGTTTCAAGACATTTCAAAACAGTAATCCTTTTAATTTGGGTTTGGTCTGTCGCGGCATCATCCATTGTTGTCGGGCTTGCGAAAGTGGTGTTTGATGAGTTTGGAAGACATGTGTGTGTTATTGATGCTTCACATCATAATTGGTACGTAATAATAACTGCTGGAATCATTTCGTTCGTAAGCGTAATTATCCCTCTTCTTACTACTGTTGTGCTTTATGCTCTGACTGCACGACGCTTGTGGTCGCATGTAGTCCCAGGGGAAAGACAGAGAGATGACAGACAGCAGACAACGAGGAGAAAGACAAACATGAAAATCACAAAAATGATGGCCAGTGTCGCACTACTTTTTGCGATTTGTTGGTTCCCTTTTATGTTGATTATAAGTATTCCTCGCTTAAATGCTCCTTACGTGTTATATCTGTTCACTATCTGGTTGACTAATGCATTTAGCGCCATCAATCCGTGGATATATCTCACGTATAGCAGTTCGTACAGGGAAAAGCTCAAACTTTGTTTCCACTTCAAGTCTACAATGTCTACAGAAAGAAACATAGGGCCTGTCACAGAACGAGAGCAGAGATACGAGAGCTCTAACTATTCAGCGTTTGCAATTCATAAGGACGCGGTACAAGACACTCATTTGTAATTTTTCGGTTGTAATCGTTGTGTGAGCGGACGGTGGGAATGAAGCCGATGAATCTTCATGGTCGTGGTCTGCAAGATAGCCGTACCCTGGGGGAAAAAGGGTAGGGGTGACCGTCGGAAAACCTCGAAAAATACCCTAAAAAATACCAAATCGTGAAATATTTCCCACCCTAAAATGTACCTCATGGTCTAAAAATCACCCTGGAAAATGGATTTCACCAGGACAACCCCTAAAAAAATACTAAATCGCCGATTTCAAACCCTAAAAAATACGACGATCACCCCTACCAGCCCCGAATATAGGAAGAACTCCCCCCCCCCCCCCCGGTAACCGCGTGTCTACTACCGATTACAGATAATCGGTTTACAATGCCACTACTGAAAGACAACGAGAGTTCTAGAAGTAAATAAACACATGGCAAAACGAAAAAAATCATTCCAACTTACAAATCCTAGCATATCCACACAATTTTCTTCATTTAAACGAAACCAGTCCCCCGAAATTTGTCTTTTACCGGATCGAAGTTCGAGCAAGTTGAAATGCTATTGTCTTGCCGTGACTCGAGTTGTTGGATTGCTTTGTTTTCTACCTGCAATGCCGGATTGGTTCTCGCTTACTAAAGGTTGGTTCGATCGTCCCGATCGTTGGTTCGATCGTTCCCGAGTCGTTTCAAAAAGTGCTCAAGGGTGCGTTTACCAATTGTTTTGGGCCGTTACTAAGTAGAATTTAAAACGCTATAAAACTCCAACAATTTGAGTAAAATAATTAATAAATCACTCCGGTACTCCTGGGAGACAGACCTTTATATTTTGATGATGTAATCATATGACGTCATTATGACGCCATCTAGGCAGAAAAATTCAATCATTTCATGATTTCTTTGATATAGTGCTTTTATATTTGCATATATCATTGGTCTGGGTTAGGCACAAAAGGTGTAGCATACGTTTTACGATATACCGGAAATTGATTGTAAATTTTAACAGTTAGATGGTCATAACTTCCGTGTTTTTCTTTTTTTACTTTAAACCCATGCTTGGCTCTGTGCAATGCAACTTCAAGACAATTTGTATGTGAAAAAGGATTGACTTTTCTTTGTTTCACGAACTCAGTTTAATTTTATGTGAAACCGGAAGTATAATATTGTTACCAGGGCACACGGGGCGCGGCGCGTTTGGGTGGTTACAAAGCAATTTTCTTGACATGGTAAGCCT
Source organism: Actinernus sp. WN-2022 (assembly GCA_030867875.1). Taxonomy (NCBI): domain Eukaryota; kingdom Metazoa; phylum Cnidaria; class Anthozoa; order Actiniaria; family Actinernidae; genus Actinernus; species Actinernus sp. WN-2022. Next base: position 45,050,785 of record JAOWCC010001751.1, read on the forward strand.
GTGGTTTGACTGATTAAAGAAGTCGATTTGCGCCATCTGCACCATGCGTGAATAAACCACTCAGTTTAATTAGATGTCTGATGATGCAGCTCTGTTTCAATTTCACTGATTTCATTTTCTTGTCCAATGCCTTTAGCTTTGCCCTTGCAAATTCCATTGGTACACGACATTCCATGTATCCTCTAGGTTTGTACCTCAAAATTGGTTTTGGGTTCCCTGTGGCTACGAATTACCGAGAAATGATACGGAGTTAGATTTTCACTCCTGGAATGAAACTTTAGCGATACTGTGCTCTAGATATACTCAAGAAATAAAGATTAGTAGTTATTGGAGTGTTGTGTGGTGTATTTTAGGGGAAAAGCTTTCTATTTAGCGAGTTTTGCGAAAGAGAATTTCTGGTAGAGATCAGAGAGGGAGAAAAAAACTCCGTATCATTTCTCGGTAATCTTTCAATCCGTATACCGTAGCCACAGGGAACCCTAAACCAATCCTAGAGCCGGATGGTAAGTCTGTGGTCAAACGTCTAACCGCCTCCCGGTTGTAATAAGCGCCGGTCTGTCGAGTGGGAGGTCGCAGCCGTTCAAACCCTACCCTGGTTCCAGAGGTGCTCAGGTACTGATATACTGTAATGTGCCGCGATCGAAGGAGTTTTGATTCCCGAAGGAGTTTTGTTTTTGCTGAAATCAAGCCTGCGGCTCGACCGATCGACCGACGATTTCGAGCCTCTGGTATCCAGGGTTCGACAGGGTATTCAAACCCCGGCCGGACCAACACTCAGGATCTTAAAATAACTGAGTAGAAGGTGCTGCCTTTACATAATACTTCACGTCTTCTGGATAAGGACGTATAAAAATCGTAGGACTAGTGTCCTCAATTAGCTGCAATTGACACTTAAATAAAGTCACTTATACTTTACTTTAATACTTTACGTCGCGTCGAGGAGAAACAACCCGATTCAACTTACGGTAAGCTTACATCAAAATCTGATTCAGTTTTCTATCGCCTATAGCAATCAAGCCACTGGTAAATATGTCAATTCCAGAGGAATGTACTGCTATAATGTGCAGCGGCCGGAGTCTTAAAATGCAGTCTGTCTTTTTTTTTAAAAACTTTTTTTTGTTCTGTCAACGACAGAAGTTGATCAGACCTTTGCCGCTAACAATGTGGGTCGGAGACGCTGTGATCGAACGATAAAGCAGGAGGCATGCGCATTAAACGTTATACGGATTTATTTAACGCTGTTTGCATCACATAATATCATCACCGTATAATTACCACTGTGGGAATGTGAAATGAGCAACACGTAAGACTTCTAGCTGGCCACAAGTGGCCTACTAATCGGGGACACTGGATATAAATATCAGCAAAGATTTAAAAAAAGATAGACGCAATATTATTGAACAAAAATCCTATGACTATAAATAATGTATTCTTAAGTTAAAATTGTAAAAATCCTAATAATAAAAATATCATAGCAATCCTAATTCTAATGATCAAACCGTAATCCTAATCTAATTTGTTTACTGATAATATAATAATAAATGTTCCTAAATGATTACAAATTACGAATGTGAATAACCTTATAAATACATATTACAGATAACTTAATAATTATATACTAATTTAAATTAAAAGCGCCGCGGTCATCTACCTACTTTCACTGATATATTACAATGTATGTACAGTAAATATATTTATATATACAATAATATGATGTTTATATAATATACTATTATGATGTTTGTATAAAATACTATGTACAATAAATGCATCATAATCTATTTAAAATCATCAGGAATTACACAAGTGGCAGCCTTTACAATGTCTTGTGTCAGTTAATAGAGTGAGGTCTCTCTTTCTGATGTGTGCCTTAAATGCCGTTACGGAAGTAGTGTTCCTGTCCTTACTCTGCAGTTTCGACCATAAATATGGCCCAAAATATCTGAGTGAGTGTTTCCCAAACTGGACTGTATTTACCCTAGGTATAAAGAAGTCTGAATTTCTCAAGTTATACTCAGTTTTTATATGTTGTTCGGGTATTCGGACTCAGTTGTTTGGAAAGGGAGGGGAGGGAGGAAGGAAGAGGGGATACAAATGAACTTGTGGTGGTTAATTGTGGTTAAGAAATTGAATAAGTAAAAAATATATTTTGAAAGTTGGTAAAATGTAAATGTGAAAAAGAAAATGTAAAAGTAACACGGTGAGGGGATGAAATATGTGAGAAATGGACTGACCAATGAGAGAATAAAATACAAAATAGTTTTTATATGTTGTTCGGGTATTCGGACTCAGTTGTTTGGAAAGGGAGGGGAGGGAGGAAGGAAGAGTGGATACAAATGAATTTGTCGTGGTTAATTGTGGTAAGAAAATGAATAAGTAAAAAATATATTTTGAAAGATGGTAAAATGTAAATGTGAAAAAGAAAATGTAAAAGTAACCTGGTGAGGGGATGAAATATGTGAGAAATGGACTGTCCAATGAGAGAATAAAATACAAAATAGAATTGAAAGAATAGAAGAAGAAAAAGGGGGGGGGGGGGGGGGGGGGGGAACCGGAGAACCGGTATGGAAATACATATGTAATAGGAAATATACGAGAAAAATAATGAACAAGCAGAAATATAATAAAAAGGAGAAGGGTAAAACCAGTGGAAGAAATAAAACCCCATAAATATATATGCCTACATTAAGGATAAAAAATATTTCGGATAAAAATATTATAAAAAGGTAAAAACAAAGTGAGGGAAAAAAAATGTTGGGTAACCTGTGGTAGGAGGATGGGGAACTGGGGAGGACTGGTGAGTGTCAGGAAGTGATTGATAGGATAATAATGAGCTAAGCTAAGTAGGAAGGCGTAGTTTCCTTTGTGGTAACGGGTAAGGAGAGATAAGTGCGTGCGTGAAAAGGATAGTGTTGAAAATCTAGGTTGTACATGAAGGAATGTGAAGTTGGTGGCGTAGGTCGAACGAAATGTTATCCGAAAGCAATTAACACGAAGATATAGAAATGAACTAAGGCCAACTGAGGTATAACGATATTGAATGGAGGCACATAGGGTTACAATGAAAGGTGGAAGCTTAGGGCTAGCAATTGGTGTGGACCAAGAGCCGAGAAAAAAGAAAAATGTGCGGGGCGGTGGGGAAATTATGGAAAATATTTGAAGCGTGTGGCGAAGAAAAGAAGGGTTTTTAGGGGTAAAATGGCGGAAAAGGTGAGCTGCTAGCTGGGGTAAATGGCTAGAAAAGATGTGGGGCGGGCTGGGATAGTATAGGAGGGAAGGATAAACATGATCCAAGCAATTGGTGTGAATTAAAGAGCCGAGGGTAAAGGAACATATGGGACTGTGGGAAAATTATTGAAGAATATGTGAAAATCGCGCTGAAAAAAAAAAAAAAACGGGGTTTTGGGGGCCTAAAAAATGCGGGAATTTCGTGAACTGCTGGCCATGGTAAAGGGCTAGAAAAGTTGTGGTATGGCTGGGATAGTAACGGGAGGGAAGGATACCGAAAAGATGAGCTCATACGAAAGCTAACCCAAGTAGAGTTCCCAAAGAGCACAAACACCGACAATTATCTTCAGGGGTAGATTATCGGCGTGCCAACACGAGGTTGAGTGTGTTTCAAAAACATCTAGGCCCAGATGTATCTACCCTACACACTGCTCTTGGGTACCGGGGTAGCTGGTTAGGTGGGATATAGTTGTGTGGAATAGGTGTACTATTGGTAGGGAATAAGGATAATAAGGGTTGGCACGAAGTGTGCGTGAAGGATATTGTTGAAAAACTAGGTGTATAGAGCGCTCAGTGAGAAGCGGGACGAACATCGGAAGAGAAATTGAGGAGGGGGGGGAGTAATATATGAAGGTAAAATGAGGCAGTACTATATAAGAAAATAGGTATGCGAATGTACCTTTGTCGTCAGGAATGGGAGTAGAGAGTGGTGGACGTGGAACCCTGTTCTTGCGAAATTTTAGAACCTTCTTTGAGTGCATGGCGCGCCGAAAGAGGGAAGGTGTGTGTTGTGTTGGCTTAAAGTATCAAATGAGGAAACTATGTGATTGGATGGTTGAAAACAAACCGGATGTTGTAGGACAGCATAGATAAACCAGGGAGAAATTGATACTAAAGTGGCAACTAATGAACGATAGGTGGGATTGGAAGTGGGATCCCTGTGGTAACGACTGTACAATATTGTCGTTATGTGAGTGTTGAAGGAAATTAGAGTATATAATATCCGTAAAACTAGGTCTAGATAATGCTATCTAAATGGGGCTGGGATTTAAGTGAATATAGGGACTGGAGATCTGGGATGGGTGTCAAAAGGGATTCGGGAAAGTGTGGTGGAGTGGGGTCCCTGTGGAGGAGGGGCGTGTGAGATAGGGCAACAATGTAAGAAGTGGTCGTTTAGTGAGTGTATATCAAAATGATTGCATATGAGATCTGTTGGTGTGGGGATCCCTGTGAGGAGGGTGCTGCTCGCGATCGGTGAATGCGTATAAAATTGATTCCCCGTAGGGCTCGGTAAGAATAAAGTTAAACAATGAATCTGGAGTTACTGTAGGGGAAGTAGTATACCTGTGGAGGAAGTGCGTGTGGGATTGGGTACCGTGTAAATGGTAATCTAACGGGTGTACACCGTTATAATGTGACGTTTAAATAGATAGTAGTAAAACTTTTGGAATGGGACTAAACTGAGTGATCCGGAGGTGGGGTGAGTGGGAGTGGGCTTCCTGTGGCCTGTGTGTGAGACTGGGAACGACTGTGAAGAGTCGCCATTTTGTGTAGGTCGAGAGAGTAATGTGTGCGAGAAACGAAGTGATATATACCTCAAAGTCAAAATGTTCGGTAAAATAATGCTTAGTGGATGGAACTAAACTATGGGGAGTACTAGGTTGGGGAGTAGATGGTGTGTGGCGCGACAGACTGGATGAAACAAGAGCTAGCTAGCGGAAAGTAAACAACGCGTTGAAATGAAGAGGGAATCAATAAAGGCAAGGTACATGAATCCAAATAAGTGTGTGTGTGATTGTTAGAGGCTAGAGCTATAAAATAATAAGTGTGGAGCCGGCAGGGAAGTGTGTGGGGAAAGTGTATGAGGAAAATGTGTGTGTATGAGGAAAATGAAAGACTACATGATAATCTATGGGAGGATATAATTCTTTAATAACTAAAAAAACTAATAATTATGTATTGCGAGAGTAAAAACTTATCACGTACAAATAGTGTAGGTGGTATAACGTCCGGTACAACGTTGGCTGTAATATACAGAGCTATGGGAACCTAGTAGTAGAACCTGATAGTGGTAAAAATGAGGCAGTAGTGCTCTGACTCTGAGAAGGACAAAAATGTGGGACGGGAGGAAATGAAGGTTGTGCTGTACATTCCTGGAACAGTTATATACTTGATAACTAGATAAATCATATAATCTGGTGGTTGGTGGAGCATGTACACGTGTGTAATGGAAGTTCCATGTAGGCCATCATGTAATAGAATACAAAGTAGTCCCCTTGTGTAGTAATGTGAGTACTAATTATTACATAATGTAAATAAGTGTCCGGTAGTGTTCCTACTGTTTGGGACTATGTAATTTTCTTATGATGTTGATGATATGCAGTTAAGAGGGCTGTGTCCATGTAGGATGGAGAGGACCTGGGTGTTATGGTGGGCTACACGAGGTGGGGGTGGTAGGAGATCTCTTGTGGTGCAGCGTAGATTTTGTCTTTAGGTCTTCTTGAGTTTGCTTGATTTGTAGGAGTAGTACTTTGGGTTGTGGTTTATTGAAGGCTTGTTAGGTTATGGTGGAGGGAATTCCTGCTTGTCAGGTGGGTGTTTAGGGTCCAGCAATCCACTATGTAGAGAGGGCAATCTGGATATCATCGAGGGTGAAGGGCTGGTATGGCTCTTGTGACATTGTGGTCATTGCTTGTAGGGTTTGATACATGTAAGTGTGATGTGTTGGTGGGTGATATGTGTGTGATTGTAATTGGTTAGGTGTTGTTTGTTTCCGAGGTAAAATTAGTGTGAATGAGGATGTCCTTAAGGTTGCGGTGGCGTTGGAAGGCAATTAGAGGGGGGGAGGGGAAGATGCGTGTGAGAAGAGGGTCATCTGTGATGATCGGCCAGTATGAGTGTAGGATGTGGGAAATGGGGGGAAGGGCAGGGTGGAAGGGTATTACGAAGGGTAGTGCTTGACGATTTTGTTGTTGTTTGTTAGTTTGTTGTTGTTGTTGAGGTGTGAGTAGGTCCTTTTGTGTGAATTTACAGGCTTTCTGGAAGGAATTTGTAACCATAGCGCTAGGGTAACCTCTGGAGAGTAGAACTAAGCGAAGACGGTTAAGGTGGTGTATAAGTAGTTGGTCATCTGTGATAATTCTTCTGTAGCGTAGGGCCTGGCTGTATATTATTCCTGCTTTGCATTGTTTGGGGTGGTGGGAGGCATAATGGAGTAGTAGAGTGCTATCAGTGGGCTTGAGGTAGAGTGTGGATTGGAGTTTATGTTCTGGTGTTTTGTAAATGACAGTGTCAAGAAAGTTAACACTGTGCTTTGAGTAGGAGTATGTGAACTTAATTGTGGTGTGGAAGGAGTTTAAATGATGGAAGAAGGAGAGGAGGGAGTCCTCATCATGGGTCCATATAAGAAAAATGTCGTCAATGAATCTTTTCCAAATGAGGGGGGTTAGATTGTTGGGGGTATTTTGAAGCATTTGTTTCTCAAGGTTTGACATGAATAAATTGGCATATGAAGGCGCCATTCGAGTACCCATGGCTGTACCTTGGGTTTGAAGATAGTGTTGTTTGTTGAATGAAAAGAAATTGTTTTGTAAAGTGAACTGCATGAGTTTTTTGATAACAGAGAGGGGGGTCCATTGTATGTAGGGGTAGTGGAGAGTGCAGTTAAGGCTGATTGTATACCTTCATCATGTGGTATGTTTGTATAGAGGGAGGAAACATCTAGGGTAGCCAGGATGCTATTGGGGGGTAAAGGGCTGGGCAAATGGAATATGGTTTGTAGGAAGTGGGTGGTATCTTTAAGGTAGGATGTTATTGTTGGTATGAGGGGCTTGAGGTGGTGGTCAATAAACATAGATAGGTTTTCTGTAGGTGAATCACAACCAGAAATAATTGGTCTACCAGGGATATTGGGCTTGTGGATCTTGGGTAGCATGTAGAATAGTGGTGTTCGATGTGGTGTGGGGGGAAGTAAGAAGTCAAAGGTTGTATGGTCAATGTATTGCTTTGTGAGGATTGTCTTTAGGTATGTCTCAATGTCATCAACAAGCTTAGGGATGGGGTCAAGGGTCACTGGTATGTAGTGTCGTGTGTTTTGTAGTTGTCTGTTGGCTTCAGTAAGGTATTGTGATTGAGGCCATAGGACAACGGAACCTCCTTTATCAGCCGGTTTGATGACTGTGTCAGGCAGGTGTTTCAATTCCCTGAGTGCTTGTTGTTCTTTGATGGATAGATTGGGTCGGTGTTGGTAGGGGAGTGTGGGATTTGTGGCTGTTTGGTATATGTTGTTCCAGACCAAGTTGGTGTATTGTCTGAGGTTGTGGTTCAGTGGGGTGGGGGGGTTCCAATTGCTGGGTGTACGGAAGGGGTGAGGTTTGTGGGAGGAGTTTTGGAAGTGGTACTTAAGATAAAGGCTTCTTTTAAATCGAGCAAATGAGGATCTGATGGTATTGATAGGTGTGGGCCTGGGGGTAGGTACAAATTGGAGGCCCTTTAAGAGGACCTTTCTCTGGGGGTCAGATAGTACAATGCTTCCAAGGTTGACTATGCTCTTGGAGTGTACTTTATGTGCAAGCCGTTTAATGATACATTTCTTGATGGCGTTCTTGGTTGAAGGATAGTGTCTTCTTGTTGTTGTGTGTGAGGTTTGATTTTTTAGGAATGGGAGTGTTTTGAAGTGTGTCGGGTGACCTATTTTAGGCCGCCCTATCAGTGGTTTTTTGTGTGATTGCCATGTGTATAAGTGTATGCTTGCAGTTCAGGGACATTGATAGATAGAAGGGATGGGATGTTTCTAGTGTTTGTGGAAGGTGAGTAGTTGGTGTGGGTAGTGTGTGGGTGTGATGTTATCACTGGAGTAGGGAGGAGGGCAGGTCTTGGGTTGGTTGGGAGAAAAGGGGTGTTGTGCTGTGTATTGGGTGTGATTGTTGAGGTGCGTGGTTGTTTGGGGGGTGCTTGGTCAAGGTTGTGGGGTGTATGCTTGCGTTTTAGGGTGTTGTAGTGGGACACTGAGGGAATCCAAGGTGTGGGTTTGGTAGTGGTGTGGTGAGAGGGGTTTTGATCTTCCTGTAGTGTGTTAAGTTTGTTATTTGTGTGGTGAACCTTGTTCTAGCAGCTAGCAGCTCACCTTTTCCGCCATTTTACCCCTAAAAACCCTTCTTTTCTTCGCCACACGCTTCAAATATTTTCCATAATTTCCCCACCGCCCCGCACATTTTTCTTTTTTCTCGGCTCTTGGTCCACACCAATTGCTAGCCCTAAGCTTCCACCTTTCATTGTAACCCTATGTACCTCCATTCAATATCGTTATACCTCAGTTGGCCTTAGTTCATTTCTATATCTTCGTGTTAATTGCTTTCGGATAACATTTCGTTCGACCTACGCCACCAACTTCACATTCCTTCATGTACAACCTAGATTTTCAACACTATCCTTTTCACGCACGCACTTATCTCTCCTTACCCGTTACCACAAAGGAAACTACGCCTTCCTACTTAGCTTAGCTCATTATTATCCTATCAATCACTTCCTGACACTCACCAGTCCTCCCCAGTTCCCCATCCTCCTACCACAGGTTACCCAACATTTTTTTTTCCTCACTTTGTTTTTACCTTTTTTATAATATTTTTATCCGAAATATTTTTTATCCTTAATGTAGGCATATATATTTATGGGGTTTTATTTCTTCCACTGGTTTTACCCTTCTCCTTTTTATTATATTTCTGCTTGTTCATTATTTTTCTCGTATATTTCCTATTACATATGTATTTCCATACCGGTTCTCCGGTTCCCCCCCCCCCTTTTTTTTTCTTCTATTCTTTCAATTCTATTTTGTATTTTATTCTCTCATTGGTCAGTCCATTTCTCACATATTTCATCCCCTCACCAGGTTACTTTTACATTTTCTTTTTCACATTTACATTTTACCATCTTTCAAAATATATTTTTTACTTATTCATTTTCTTACCACAATTAACCACGACAAATTCATTTGTATCCCCTCTTCCTTCCTCCCTCCCCTCCCTTTCCAAACAACTGAGTCCGAATACCCGAACAACATATAAAAACTATTTTGTATTTTATTCTCTCATTGGTCAGTCCATTTCTCACATATTTCATCCCCTCACCGTGTTACTTTTACATTTTCTTTTTCACATTTACATTTTACCATCTTTCAAAATATATTTTTTACTTATTCAATTTCTTAACCACAATTAACCACCACAAGTTCATTTGTATCCCCTCTTCCTTCCTCCCTCCCCTCCCTTTCCAAACAACTGAGTCCGAATACCCGAACAACATATAAAAACTGTTTCCCAAACTGGACTGTATTTACCCTAGGTATAAAGAAGTCTGAATTTCTCAAGTTATACTCAGAAGGGGAGTTACAGAACAGATTTACAATATTTGTTGGTAATAGATTGTTCTTAACCTTAAACATGAAAATAGCAATGTCTTGTAGTCTTTTGTTGTACAAGCTTGTCAATCGAGCACGTAATAGGAGCTCACTGTAAGGTAGGCTCCAGTCACAAAAAAACTGCTCTTAGACCCCGCTTGTTTACCCGCTCGAGCTTTCTGATGCCAGAGGCTCTGCAGAAATGCCAAACAAGCCCACAGTATGTTAGATATGGTAAGATTGCAGCCTTGTATATCTTTAGCTTAGCTTCGACTGGGATGAGTTTCCGCAACCTCATCAGGACCCCAACACGCATACTCGCTTTCTTGCAGGCTGTTGATATGTGCTCAGTGAAACACCGGTTCCTGTCGATAGTCACGCCCAGCAGCTTAAGTTCCCCTGTTTGCTTAATTGTACAGTTATCAATTTCAATGTCCAACTGTTGAGAGTTCTTAGACATAACCATGGCTTGATATTTACTTAGGTTTCCCTCTAGGAAGTTATCGCTATACCAGCTGGAGGTATATTTTCCATCATTATTGATTCTCATGACAGCTTGTTCTGGGTTATCATGAGCATAATACAACTGGTGGTCATCAGCATAAGCTGATAGCTGGCTTTTGCGTTGAGCATAGAATAGGTCATTCTGATATATGTTCCATAGCAACGGGCCCAAGGAAGACCCTATGGGCAACCCCTGCCGATCTCCCTCCAGCTACTTGTTACCTGGCCTATTCTAGTTCTATTCTTACGGCTAATGAAGTAAGACCTCATCAGATCCAAAGCATTCTGGGAAAATCTGTAAGCTTTTAGTTTGGATATCAGTAGTGTTTGGTGCATTGAATCAAGTGCTTTGCTCATATCCGTTGATAATATGGCAACAGTCTGTCCCTTATCCATTGCCTCCTTCCAATCTTCAACCAGACGTGTGAGTGTTGATTCACAACTGATAAAGTTCTACATTCGGATTGTTAACGTGTAATTAAGTTGCTATGTAATTTAGCTAATCAAACTGTATACGAAGCATAAACAAAGCAGAGCAACAATAACAGGTTCTAGTGACGCTAACAACATTCTCTGGTCCCGTGTCACTGACTATCCACCTGATTCGCAATCAGGTAACTGTCTCTTGGACTAGATGTTACTCCTTTAACTTTGATGGGACTTGGGTCACTCTTCCAGAGCGGGTAACTTGGCTTCTTAGTTGGAACGAAATTCCCTTGACTACGACCACCTCCGGGTCCGACGGGTGGGGGGTTGCCTTGGCTTCAGTGCCGTCCTCACTTGGGGGTGACGACTTGGTACATCCTGTATCATTGTCCTGAGACTGTGTACCTTCTTTGATCGCAGAGCCTGCTCTCGGTTCTCGATCTTCCGTCTGTGGTGAGATATCTGCCTGAGGGGGTGTTCCTTGCTGCTCCAGCAGAGGGTGGTGGCCTACTTTTGGCCGTGGTGCGCTGGTAGATCTGGGGCGTAGGTGTTCTCTAATTATTCTGTAGAGCCTGTTGTTCATCTCTACGACATAAGTTATGGGTTCCCGAATGGCATTCGGGCGACTGAACACTTTTCCTGGCTCCCAGATTTTCTTGAGGGCATTCCGCACGTAAACCTTCTGTGAGACCATTAATGCTTCTTTCTCTCTGCCAGCTTGTTTATCATATGACTCGGCTTGTATGACTTGCCTGTGCTGGTTGGTTTGCTGGTGTGCTTCTGTCGCTGGGTGCTTTGACTGGAGCGCCTTGTTACTGCTAGGTAGTAATGATCTCGGTTGACGTCCAAACATCAGCTCATACGGTGAAGGTAAGTTGTCATCTATAGGGGTGATCCGATACATCCACAGTGCTGTGTATGGACATTGCTTGGCCTCTTGAACTTTAGACCACAGCCGTTTGCATACACGGACACTCCTCTCTGCCAAGCTGTTGGCTTGATGGTGATAGGGCGAGCTGAACATCAGCGTCATGCCACTTTGCTTACACTTTAGTCGAAAATGCTCGCTGACGTATTGACTGCCGAAGTCAGCAAGTATTGCAGTTGGTAAGCCGTATTCGGCAAACACGCTGGTGAAGTGGCTGGATATTGTCGTTGCCGTCATATCGCTTAGGAGTCGGACTACTGGAAATCTGGAGTAGTAATCAACGATCATCAGGTACTTTGAGCCGTTGTATTCAAATATATGTCTGTTCCAAATTTTTACCATGGCCGGGTTGGCAAATCGGGTTGCATGGCTGGCAGCTTCGGCTGTGCTGGTTGATGTTTGTTGCACAGAACGCAGTCCTTTACCATCTTGCGTATGTCGCTGGCCATTCCTGGCCAGAAAACTGATTACCTCGACAGGAGCAAGCACTTGGTTTCGCCTTGGTGGCCTGTGTGTATGGTTTCTAATACTGCCTCCCGGAGAGACTCGGGCACAATTACCCGGTCGCACTTCAGTATGATGCCATCCTCCAAGACTAGGTCGCATCTGTAGTTCCAGAAGTCCCACAGTTCCGGGGGGCACTGTTGCCTGTAGGTTGGCCAGCCAGAGTAGATGGTGTTTTACAATAGGTTCATGGTTGGGTCTTTCTGGGCTGCTTCTCTTACTCGTTCCATGTCTATGGGACAGGTCTTCTCTTTAAGGAAGTGCACGTTGTATTCCAGACTGGCTCTATCGTTAGAGCTCTTGGTGATGCAGACACGAGAGAGTCCATCTGCTAGGTATTCTCTCTCTATGTTGGAGTATCGTGACTCGGTAGTAGTAAGGGATCTGGAAGCCATGGCGCCGATTCGTTCTTCACCGTTGGGATCCACTTGTCGTAACCAAGCACCTAGCCCTTTCTGGCTAGCGTCACACTGAAGGATGGTCGTGGTTGAAGGATCCGGGTCATATTATGATATCACTTGCGCTGCATGTACAGAGTTCCTCCTTAATTTTGTCGAGCGCCGCTTGATGGGACTGCTCCCGCTTGATGGGACTGCTCCCACTTGAAGTGTGCGCTCTTCCTCGTTAGCTCGCGCAGGGGGGCTGTAAGTGCTGCGATTCCTGACGAGAATCGGTTGAGGTATGTTACCATTCCAAATAGCGAGAGAAGCTCCTTGGCGTTGGTGGGTGCTGAGATGTTCTTGATTGCCTCCAGCTTGTCGGTGGCCGGAAGGATGCCTTCAGTTGTTAGGGTGTGGCCATAGAAGATTACTCGTTGTTGTTTGAACTGTAGTTTCTCTGAGTTCAAGCAAACATTGTTGGCCCGGCTGGCTTCGAGCATACGGGCGAACGCCTGGTCGTGTTCTTGTTCTGTATAACCGAAGATTATTATATCATCCGCTATTCCTGTGACATTGGGAATACTCCTGTAGACGTCGTCTAGCTTGCGTTGAAAGACGTCCTGGGAGACGATCACTCCAAAAGGCAAGCGTTTAAAGCGGTATCGACCGAAAGGCGTATTGAAGGTGCATAGCATACTTGATTGGTGATCCAGCTCGACGTGCCAATACCCTTTCTTGGTGTCGACGACGGATAACGGTAGTATTTCGTCTATGGTTCTGGTATAGTAGTGTTCCCGGCGAATTTTCTTATTTAGATCCTTCGGGTCTAAGCAGAGCCTCACTTTTTTCTTGCCATCAGGTGTTTCTTTGACGTTGCACACGATTGAGTTAACCCAATCGGTAGGCTCGGTGACTTCTGTAATGACATCGTCGGCGATCATCTTGTCCAATTCTTCCTTGTACAGCGGGAGTATGTGCACGGGGACTGTGCGTGGTGGGTGGGCAACGAGTGTGGCGTTGTCTGTGAGGTTGATATGGTATTTGTTCCCTGGAAACCTTCCTATTTTGGCGAAGCAGTCTCCGTACTCTTGTAGCACCCTTTCTTTCGACAAGCGTCCTTCTTGGGCGGCTTCTTTTATCTTGTCGGACTGTGTCGGGTCTCTGGTGGCTTCTCGGATGTTAACGGTTATTAAGCCCAGTTCTTTAGCTTGCTGGCAGCCATTCATTGATGGCTGTTCTGGTGCGTCGACAATTATGAATCTGGTTGAGGTTGATTTTCCTTTGTAGGTGACTTTAAGAATTGTCGTTCCCAGGTTGGTGATCGGGTGCCCTCCATATCCTTTTAAGACCGCGTTACGAGGTTTTATGTCTAGTGACAGACCTAAAACTTGTAGGTCGTCGACTGGCAAGATGCATGCGTCCGCACCGGTGTCGACCTTCATGTTGATTGTGCGTTCATCATTTATTTTGACCGACGTCAGTAGAGTTTATTGGGGTACAAGTCAACACTGTTCACTATCTGTTCCGTTGTTATGGTACCGACTATTACAGTCACGTAATCGTCGTGAGTATCTCCATCATTGCTTGAACCGCTGCTTGAGTGTTCTTCGTTGTCTCTCTCATGATCTTGGAGATATATGTCTTGACCTCTGTAACTGGGGCTAGTTACAATTTCATTTACTTGTCTTTCTTTTCATGCAGACGCGTTTGAAGTGCCCAGTTTTACCGCAGTGTAGGCATTTGGCATGCGTGGCTGGACAGACGTCTGATCGCTCGTGTTTGTTTCCGCATCTATAACATCCTTTGAATTTGAACTTGTATTTTGTTATGGGGTCCGTGCTGGGGTGCTTTTCTCTCTTCGATGTTCCTGGTTCACTGGTAGACGGTCTGCTTTTACTTCTTACACTGTGCAAGGTGGCGCCTTGGGTACCCTGTGTTATGGCATCCATCTGTGTTTTCGTACTTTCCTCGGTCTTGGCGAGGTCATAAACGTCTCTGAACGTCAGGGAGTTTCCTTTAGAGATTGCATATTTTCGAACCTTGTCTGAGTCTAGTCCGAACACGAGCGTGTCCCTCAACAGTTCCTCTTTAACTGAAGGGTTGTACCCTGCCTCATCTATGAGTGTTCTTGCCTCCGTAATGAACTCTTCTACTGGCGTGTTGTTCTGCTTTAGGCATCTTAGTTGGTATCTCGCCAGGATTTGATTACTTTGTGGCCTTGTATACTGTTCGAACTTTTCTAAAACCGGCGTCGTTGTTCCATGTTGCTGTGTTATAGATCTCGAGGCCTTTGTCTCCGGCCCACAACAGCAGGAGTCGAGTTTTCGTATCCTCCTCTTTTCCATCTAATGGCCCATCGAATATTAATTCGCATTTCTGTTTGAAGATCTTGAATCGTTTGTGGTGGTCTCCTGGGGAGACCCAGTCCATGTCTGGAGGCTTGAATCGATCTGCCATCATCGATCGTAGTTCGTAGAAAATACCTCGAAATTGCAGTAAAATCTACTAATTTGTGCTTGAAATTGAAGGCGAAAGCTTTATCCGGCTCTTGACACCATGATAAAGTTCTACATTCGGATTGTTAACGTGTAAGTTGCCATGTAATTTAGCTAATCAAACTGTATACAAGCGGCCCGCCATCTTGGCCGAAGGTTTCCTCGTGCCCAGTCCTACTGGGCTATATTGCCACAGGCATGCTATGGCAACAACTATACCGCTTTCTGTAAGCTGACATAAAGGGGTCAAAGATTGGTTCAAACTTTTCTGCCAATTGTTGACATAATAACTGTTCGAATATTTTGTCGACTGCAATTAGTATTGTCACTGGTCTGTAGTTGATATCAGTTTCAAGAGAATATTCGCTCTTATAAACAGGTGTCCATTCTCCCATTTTCCATTCTTTAGGCCAATTGCATTCCATTACCACCAGATTGAAAATTGTGGTTAGAGGTGTAGTTGTTCTTCTGCCACTAATTTCAGAACTCTTGGTGGTATCATGTCGTGACCTGTGGCCTTATGAGGGTTGATATTCTTAAGAGCCCTGAAAACCTATGCTGAGATGGTTGTCACACTTGCTTTCAGTTAAATTTTCTGCCTCGGCCCCTCCTATGGCATCTGCGATAGTTGAGAAATAGCTCGTAAATTCCTCTGCCACAAGTTCCTGATCCTGCTGAATTTTCCCTTGAATGTTTAGAGAAATCTCAGCCTTTTCCTTGTTTCATTTTGAGCTAATGAATGGCATAAATGTTCCAAAGAACTTCCTAGGGTTATTGTTCAACTCACTGGCTATGCCAGTCCAGTAGTCTTTGATCGCCCTCCTCCTCAGGCGTGTTGCTTGATTTCTCCATTTTTTCCCCAAGATTCACTTCTTCTATCCTTGCTAAACATTTTGGCATACTTCCTTTTCTTGCGTATCGCTGCTTTCCACTTTGCATTCATATAGGGTACATCGTTCTTTCTAACTCTCATCTTTCTCAGAGGGAGATGCTTGTCCATAATGTTCATAAACTTAGTCCTCCAATGTGTATACTGCTCATTAATTGGTTCTGATGGATTTTCAACCCATACAGTGTCACACAGATCTTTTTAAATTCCTCTAGATTTAAGTGCTTTGTACTTCTGCAGTTGATAACTTTAGCTGCATGCTGTTTTACTGTCTTGTTGAGGAAAGTGTAGATCATTTTGTGGTCACTTAGCTTAGTCCCAGCTTAGCAACTCCAGATGTCTTGAATAGGTCTGGTGTGTTAGTGAGTATCACATCTAGAAGAGTCTGAGATGTTATAGTCACTCGTATAGCCTTTTTGATCAAGCATGTAAGCTCGAAAACTTCTTCCAGATCAATTAACAATTTTCCCTCTCTATCATTTGGTTTGAGTCTGTCTAAAGTCAGGTCCCCCATGATCATTATGGTCTGACCCTTAGAGAGGGCCCAGGAAAGTATTCATTTAGTTCATCCTCCAAAGTATGATAGTAGTTAGTGCCAGTGTTATGTGGGGGTCTGTACATTCCTAGTAGGACCACACATATGCCATCCAGTTTTACTTCAACTGCTAGTGATTCTATGGTTCTGTACGTTTTCGAAAACTTAAGTTTCTTGGATGGCAATCTGGTGGATATGTAAGTTAGAATCCCACCTCCTCCCTTAACTCTGTCCTGGCGGTAAAGTCGATAGTTCGGCATACGAAATCGAGTGTCTGGGTAAGAAGAGTCTATTTTGGTTTTAGTAAGTACCAGAATTCCAGCTCTGAGCCTGTCATTTATTAGTCTGAGTTCATGGTACTTATTCTGGAGACTATCTATATTCAAATGTCCCAGAAAAAGTTGGCTTGCGTGAGACTGTCTAATATCAATTAGTTCCTGCACGGGATCCATATCAGATCCTTGTTGTAGATCATTAGAATCCTTATTATTACTGTTCAAAGATTCATTTAATGATGTGAAGCTTATATCAGTAGGGAGAGCTCTGAGGAGACAGTTAGTACACATCCAAGATTGGTTAATGCCAGATTGAATCCGTTGATAGTCTTTCACTGTCAGCCCAGCACATTTAAAGTGGTAGTTCAGCTCACAATTATGACATAGCACGGTCCGGTACACGTGGTTCCGAGCGATGGTTCTATTACAGATGTTACATGTCGACTTTGTATTGCTGCTTCTGCTTGGTCCTGGATTTGGAGAAATGTCTCCACATAACGCCAGCCTAGTAAGTTGAAAGCTGGCTACAGCATTCGAGTAGTAACTCAACCTTTGAGGTGAAGTAAACCTTCCTCCCAGTAGTGAATCCAAGATGGCGTCTTCGATAACCCGGCATGGCGGAATAAAACTCAATGAATATGAATGCATTCCCGTCCAGAGTATAGCAAAATAATTGCTAAAGAAAGTTGTAGATTGGGAGTACGATGGGAGCCTGTCCATATCCATGGTCGAGAAGAACAGTGTAAAATAATTGAAAATGTTATGAGACACAAAGCTATGCGTCCGACCGCCATGATTACCGCTGACCAGTAAAGGGACTGTTATAGACCTAAAAATACACGGACAACGTAATACATTAGATCTGCGCTATCTGGACAGATAAAAACGGAAGCGAAATACAATCTCAAGTTAAGTGTATTCAAAGACGTTTAGATATAAACGGGTATCCAATTATAATCAAAGGTTAGATTTCGTCAGGCGCGCTCAGATAAAGAAAGGTCAAAGCTCTCAGACATGGCGAGACACGGAGATTCTCAGAGATCTATTCAATCGTGGGCGGCGTGGGAGAAGCGTTGCGTGACGACACAAATAACGGCTGCGAGGGAGACTATCTGTCAATGGATAAAACTGTTGACAGTTTGGGTCAGAGAAAACTGAAGAAACCCTCATTGAGCTTTATAACCATGTAACAAGAACAATTCTTCCGGTAAGAATTTTACAAAATTTAGTTAAGCAGATGTTTTTAGTATACCCGTATGCTGTGCTCGTTTTCAGGCTGAAGAAATAAACTAAAGGAGACCTCTTTAAAGAAGTTTATCGACTCGTAATAATTAATTACAAGCATTGTGTTATTGATAGTGAATTGAACCGAACTGCGTCGAACAAAGAGGAACTTTAGCTTTATATACTATAGTACTGCATCGGCTAAATTTTCCGGATGCAGTTTCAGTCTTGTCATCTGACTATATCGTATATTTAGCTTAGTTTAGGTGTTCTAGTGGAAATTGTGAGCGAATTTAGTTGGAAGACAAATTGCAAAACATACGATAAACTCGGCGTTAACAGAGAAGTTTGTACCGTGTTTAGTGTGCGAAAACTTCACACAGTTTACCCTGCGAGCAGAGGTTTCTCAACTCTTTGCGTTTGAGAAACCTCTGCTCGCAGGGTACACACAGTTCCGTCGAGCTAAACTTGCCAGTAAAACTACTTCGGTCCCAGATGTAGTTTGAGTCTTGTCATCTGACTATATCGTATATTTAGTTTAGTTTAGGTGTTCTAGTGGAAATTGTGAGCGAATTCAGTTGGAAGACAAATTACAAAACATACGATAAATAGTACTCGGCGTTAACAGAGAAGTTTGTACCGTGTTTAGTGTGCGAAAACTTCACACAGTTTACCCTGCGAGCAGAGGTTTCTCATCTCTGCGTTTGAGAAACCTCTATGTAACTAGACGGCGCGGGCGGCGACGCTAGGAACGAATGATTCAACTCGACGATCATACATTTACACTATCAATCGTTAACAAATGCTAACAAACGGGAACGACTAACATGCCCTCTTATTCGTGGGTCTGTTCTTGTTCTGTTACCATTTCACTGAGCAATCCTTATTCTGTGTTCAACCCTGACTGACTTCTGGCTAGTTTTAGAGCTCTATTTATGCTAACTAAAATGGTGAAAAACATCCTGTTTGGAGATAACTGAAATATATTGGCAAGGCTAGTAAAACCACAATGAATGGACATGTTTAGGACAGAAAACCGCCCCTATCCTAATCTAGTTACGCCGATTTGCTCACCCACCAGGAAGGAAGATAGATATGTTGCTGCTAATGTGCAGGAAACCACGAACATAGTAGTTAAATAGCAACACATTTAACAAACCACAGGAAATAACTAAAATTACTAGAGAGACTACTCCTAGTGTCTAGTGACCCTGTCACATCTACTCGCAGGGTACACACAGTTCCGTCGAGCTACCTTGCCAGTAAAACTACTTCGGTCCCAGATCATCTAATATCATCTAACTATATCGTATATTTAGTTTAGTTTAGGTGTTCTAGTCTGAAATATTGTACATGTGAGCGAATTTTAAAGTTCCAAAACGTACAATAACAGGAGCTCAGCGCAGAGCGGACATGGAGAAGACTGTACCGTGTCTAGTGTGCGTTAACTTTACACAGTACTACATCGGTATCTGCCGCTTTAGAAAACAATCATTTATTATGGTGAACAGATTACGAGTAAGCGAGTAATAACTGCGTTGACCGGCAATGTTTGGCGCGGTCGTAGACTAGAACGAGACATGTCTAAAAGGTCAAGACATGCGGACGGCAACCGGAAGTGAGCTATACATATACCGTAGAGTTCCGAACGGTAGCGAGGGTCGTTACTTTCAATTTTTGCAGCCCTGACGAGACCTTATTTTCGAGGGATCGTTACTTTCGAGGGGTAAATTTCAGGTCCAATGCGATAACGTCTCGCAAACTACTGACTCAGACTCCTGTTATGTTGTTATGTTCTGAGAGATATAGAGATCTCGCAAGTCGCATTACGAACTTTTGAACATTTCATAAATTGTAAAAATAATTTTAATTGCTTGGCTGCGTATATAATGGGACTAAAATGAAACCGACACCAACTTAGGTATAGCCGAGTCGCTACTTTCGGGGGGTCGTTACTTTCGAAATTTATTTGAAGGACAAAAAATACGCTACTTTCGAGGGGTCGTTACTTTCGGGGGGTCGCTACTTTCGGGATATATTGTACGGTAGCCCGGAAATACAAAGACGGAACGCACTGATAACACAGGTAACCCGGAACAACTAAGCCGATAACACAATTTTTATTATATTATTGTTATTATGATTTTTTGTTAATTAACCTCCAGCACAAAGAAAACACAATGGTTTCGTTCGCAATTAGGAGCCGTTAGTCCAGCTAGTTTTTCAATGTGGGGAACTGATGTCGTCACAAAATGCAAGATTTGAGCCGTCTGAGCGGATAGACGCGTCACATAGAAAAAATAAATAGCACAATTTATTTAATTGAAATACATCTTTGCATAGATATTAACTAAGTTGATTTTAGGATTTAGTTCCCCTGTGTGCAGCTTCTTGTTACTCTGGCGCTGCTACGACTGTCCATGCATACTTTCGTATCTGATTGTCCATCATTTAATCCAATTTGACTGATTGTGCGTATGTACTAACAGTGATTTGATATGCATACTAATAACGATGTGAACACAGGTAACCCGAAAATACAAATAGAGGGTACCTCACAGAAAACACAGGTAACCCGAAATAACTAACCAAGGGTACCCTAGTATAACACAGGTAGCCCGGAAATACAATGAGGGTACCACACTGATAAGTATACGTAATCATACGGTTTTCAGTGCAATTTGGTATTAATTTGCATGAGTGGGTTTTTCAAAGAGTATCAAAATTGCACGAGTGCGCAGGGTGAGTGCAATTTGAGCTCTTTGAAAAGCACACGAGTGAAAATTAATCCCAAATTGCACGAGAAAACCGTATGATTACTTGTTAATCATATACTCGTATAGTTTGAGTACAGTGCAATTTGGGTTTAATTGCACTAGTGCAATTAAGGATTAATTGCAATGCTCCCAGCCAATCAGAATCGAGAAATTTTGTTGTGTATATGATTACAAAGGTAACCTGAAACAACTATAAAGACGATAAAACAATTATTACTATTATTATTTTATTATAATTTTTTTAAATTAAATTATGAACAATTATGCACTCGTGTTCACTCGTGTTCTGTGGAGTTTTAGATCAGATTTTAAATCAGAGTAACAATAGTATTTGAATCCGAGCATTTTTGAGCTACCTGTGTTGTCCTAGGGTAACCCGGCTTACTTGAAGTCACTCGTGTTCTACAAGTGTTCATTCGTTTTTTACACATGTTCTGACTCGTGTGGAATTTTAGATGAGATCGACTGTATGTGCGTACTTTCGCATCTGATTGTGTGTTCGCAATGTGCCAAACACACAGGTGTATGAGCGCATCCGCGTTAAAAAAGATACACCAGAGTTCAAGCTGCGTGCAGCTTCTTGTTTTTTTGTTCTGTCAACGACAGAAGTTGATCAGTTCTGACCTTTGTCGCTAACAATGTGGGTCGGAGACGCTGTGATCGGAGCGATAAAACAGGAGGCATGCGCATTAAATTTATAGATTTCTTTTACACTGTTTACATCACATAATATCATTACCGTATAATTACCACTGTGAGAATGTGAAATGAGCAACACGTGAGAATTCGAGGCGCTACAGTTCTTTTTATCTACTTTTTAATCTTCTGATTCTTGTAAAGGAACTGCTATAGACCCAAAACTACACGAACAACGTAATACATTCATCTCCGCTGTCCGAACAGATCTAAAAACGTGAGCGAAATACAATCTCACCTTAGATATAAAGGTATCGAATTATAATCTCAGGTTAGATGTCGATCGATGAGACATTCTCAGAAATCTATTCCCGGCCGTAAAATAGGCAATCTGTCACTGGTAAAACTGTTGACAGTTTGGATCAGGTTAACTACACAGCTAAGGCATGTTTTACGACAGAATAACCTAGCTAGAGAGTCTCTCTACTCGATTAAGATGTACTGTTACATGTCCGTTAATATGGGGAAAACTGAAGAAACCCTCATTGAGCTTGATAACCATGTACAAGAACAATTCTGCCGGTAAGATGTTTTAGTGTATACCTGAATGCTGTGCTCGTTTTCTGGCTGAAGAAATAAACTAAAGGGGACCTCTTTAAAGAAGGTTATCGACTCGTAAATTAATTTACATTGTATTGAACGGAACTGCGTAGAACAAACAGGCTATATTGTACTGCATCAGCTAAGTTTCCCATTATCCGAGTCTGAGATGCAGTTTGAGTCTTGTCATCTGACTATATCGCATATTTAGTTTAGTTTAGGTGTTCTAGTGGAAATTGTGAGCGAATTAAGTTTGAAGATAAATTGCAAAACATACGATAAATAGTACTCGGCGTTACCAGAGCGGACATGGAGAAGTTTTTGCCGTGTACAGTCTACTCACTTGTGCGAAAACTGCACACAGTTCCGTCGAGCTAAACTTGCCAGTAAAACTACGTCGGTCCGACATGTAGTTTGAGACTTGTCATCTAACTATATCGTATATTTAGTTTAGTTTAGGTGTTCTTGTGGAAATTGTGAACGAATTAAGTTGGAAGACAAATTGCAAACATACGATAGTAGTACTCAGCGCAGAGCGGACATGGAGAATATTGTGTTTTAATTGTAAAGGTAATTTTAATTTTTAGAGATTTTACATTGCAGAGCAGCCAGAATTATTTTTAATCTCCCAAGACATATGCCTTCTCAAGATGTTATTAGAGTCGCTAAATGGGATAAATTATTTTTCATGTATAAATTAAGCCTAGTTAAATTAATATATAAGATATACAACGAATTAGTACCATTACTATGGATCACATAATGTCTAAGCCTCTTAACAAATATAATTTTAGAAAAACAAATACCGTCACTTAATGTTCCACGACAAGACGAGACAAGGATAGAAACATTAAATAGCACAATTTCTTTATTTCGAATACATCTTTGCATATTTTAGGTGCGTACAGCTTCTTGTTACTCTGGCGCTGGTACGTGATGCGACTGTGCGTGCAGACTGATAATGCGTGTGTACTAACAGTGATCTGGCTGTGTGCATTCTAATAACGATGTGAACACAGGTAGCCCGAAAATACAATGAGAGGGACCTTACTTAAAACACAGGTAACCCGACAAAACTAAGCCAAGCTAGAATAACACAGGCAGCCCGGAAATACAAAAAAGATTGTACCGCACTGATAACACAGGTAACCCGAAACAACAAGGACGATAAAACAATTATAATTATAATTCATTATGATTACATTTTTTTGGTTAATTAAATTATAAACCACTGCACTTGTGTTTACCCGTGTTCTGACTCTTGTGGTGTTTTAGATAAGATCATCTTAGTATTTGGAGCCTAGTATTTTTGGGCTACCTGTGTTATCCTAGGATACCCTGACTTACTTTAAGTCGCTCGTGTTCTACTTGTGTTCACTCGTGTTCGGAATCGTGTGGAGTGTTAGATTAGATCAACTGTGTGTGCATACTTTCGCAACTGATTGCACGTTGTAATATGAAAAACCACGCAGCTAGGTATCTGAGATCGCCGCGTTACCTGAAAGATACGCCGGAGTTCAAGCTGCGCGCAGCTTCTTGTTATTAATATTAATGTTCAGTCATGTAAAAAATTTGATCAGTTCTGACCTTAGGCTCGGTTTCCAGCCGTGGGGGTTTCGGTGAGCCCGCGATCCTCTCCCCACTCACGGCTGGGCGCGCGAGCTGAGACATTGTCGGGTTTTAGCCAATCACAAACTTGCCACTCAAATCCTGTCGCTAAATTGATTTGCATAATTTACATTGTAAACTTTTGAAAGCCGGACCAAAGACTTTCGATTTCTGTTCGAAAATGCGTTTAAATTTGCTCTGGAAAAGTTTGGTTTCGAAGAATTCAAGGATTCACACAAAGAAGCAGTAAGAGAATTAGTTTTCGGGTGAAGACACTTTGTCAGTAAACGCACTGGCTCTGGAAGTCACTTGGGAAACCGTCAGCTCAAAGGTCGCAGCTCGTAATGTTGAGTCATTTCTCATTTAACCTTACCGATGCAAGACCAAGGTAGCCCGGCTATTCTTACTTCAAAGAAAATTAGTGCTGCCTTTATCGGCGAAGAAAAGACTGACGACTCCATATTAAAAGAGTTTATAGAAGAGAGGAAATCACGTCTGACGCAGGCCATGTTTACGCGTTTAACTCTGCAATCACCGATTCACTTGAAAATCGCTGCATCAAATGAGTTTTACAATTCTTCAAGTCCTATGTACTAAGTTTGTACAATTTATGTCTCCAAGACATACTCTACACAAGTACTAATAACACAGGTAACCCGAAACAACAAGGACGATAAAACAATTATAATTATAATTCATTATGATTACATTTTTTTGGTTAATTAAATTATAAACCACTGCACTTGTGTTCACCCGTGTCTTGACTCTTGTGGTGTTTTAGATAAGATCATCTTAGTATTTGGAGCCTAGTATTTTTGGGCTACCTGTGTTATCCTAGGGTACCCTGACTTACTTTAAGTCGCTCGTGTTCTACTTGTGTTCACTCGTGTTCTGAATCGTGTGGAGTGTTAGATTAGATCAACTGTGTGTGCATACTTTCGCAACTGATTGCACGTTGTAATATGAAAAACCACGCAGCTAGGTATCTGAGATCGCCGCGTTACCTGAAAGATACGCCGGAGTTCAAGCTGCGCGCAGCTTCTTGTTATTAATATTAATGTTCAGTCATGTAAAAAATTTGATCAGTTCTGACCTTAGGCTCGGTTTCCAGCCGTGGGGGTTTCGGTGAGCCCGCGATCCTCTCCCCACTCACGGCTGGGCGCGCGAGCTGAGACATTGTCGGGTTTTAGCCAATCACAAACTTGCCACTCAAATCCTGTCGCTAAATTGATTTGCATAATTTACATTGTAAACTTTTGAAAGCCGGACCAAAGACTTTCGATTTCTGTTCGAAAATGCGTTTAAATTTGCTCTGGAAAAGTTTGGTTTCGAAGAATTCAAGGATTCACACAAAGAAGCAGTAAGAGAATTAGTTTTCGGGTGAAGACACTTTGTCAGTAAACGCACTGGCTCTGGAAGTCACTTGGGAAACCGTCAGCTCAAAGGTCGCAGCTCGTAATGTTGAGTCATTTCTCATTTAACCTTACCGATGCAAGACCAAGGTAGCCCGGCTATTCTTACTTCAAAGAAAATTAGTGCTGCCTTTATCGGCGAAGAAAAGACTGACGACTCCATATTAAAAGAGTTTATAGAAGAGAGGAAATCACGTCTGACGCAGGCCATGTTTACGCGTTTAACTCTGCAATCACCGATTCACTTGAAAATCGCTGCATCAAATGAGTTTTACAATTCTTCAAGTCCTATGTACTAAGTTTGTACAATTTATGTCTCCAAGACATACTCTACACAAGTACTAATAACACAGGTAACCCGAAACAACAAGGACGATAAAACAATTATAATTATAATTCATTATGATTACATTTTTTTGGTTAATTAAATTATAAACCACTGCACTTGTGTTCACCCGTGTCTTGACTCTTGTGGTGTTTTAGATAAGATCATCTTAGTATTTGGAGCCTAGTATTTTTGGGCTACCTGTGTTATCCTAGGGTACCCTGACTTACTTTAAGTCGCTCGTGTTCTACTTGTGTTCACTCGTGTTCTGAATCGTGTGGAGTGTTAGATTAGATCAACTGTGTGTGCATACTTTCGCAACTGATTGCACGTTGTAATATGAAAAACCACGCAGCTAGGTATCTGAGATCGCCGCGTTACCTGAAAGATACGCCGGAGTTCAAGCTGCGCGCAGCTTCTTGTTATTAATATTAATGTTCAGTCATGTAAAAAAATTGATCAGTTCTGACCTTAGGCTCGGTTTCCAGCCGTGGGGGTTTCGGTGAGCCCGCGATCCTCTCCCCACTCACGGCTGGGCGCGCGAGCTGAGACATTGTCGGGTTTTAGCCAATCACAAACTTGCCACTCAAATCCTGTCGCTAAATTGATTTGCATAATTTACATTGTAAACTTTTGAAAGCCGGACCAAAGACTTTCGATTTCTGTTCGAAAATGCGTTTAAATTTGCTCTGGAAAAGTTTGGTTTCGAAGAATTCAAGGATTCACACAAAGAAGCAGTAAGAGAATTAGTTTTCGGGTGAAGACACTTTGTCAGTAAACGCACTGGCTCTGGAAGTCACTTGGGAAACCGTCAGCTCAAAGGTCGCAGCTCGTAATGTTGAGTCATTTCTCATTTAACCTTACCGATGCAAGACCAAGGTAGCCCGGCTATTCTTACTTCAAAGAAAATTAGTGCTGCCTTTATCGGCGAAGAAAAGACTGACGACTCCATATTAAAAGAGTTTATAGAAGAGAGGAAATCACGTCTGACGCAGGCCATGTTTACGCGTTTAACTCTGCAATCACCGATTCACTTGAAAATCGCTGCATCAAATGAGTTTTACAATTCTTCAAGTCCTATGTACTAAGTTTGTACAATTTATGTCTCCAAGACATACTCTACACAAGTACTAAGCGGGAATACTCGACTCTAGCTCAGAGTTCCGAGATAACATCTGAACTTAATTTTTATCCCTGTATAAATTTCTGTCCGCGAGAGTGTCTCAACAGCCGGGCTTTCCTTGAAAACTTGGACTGTGAACATGAGAGCTAATAATAACAGGTATTAAATAAAACCTTTACCTACGTCGAATTAATTTCACACTTGGAGTTTTAGTTTAAAGAATTCCAATGTGTTTTGAAAGTTTACGCGGAATCGAACCTACGCTACACGCAATTTTTTTTTTATTGAAGTTAATCAGATGACGTCACGGACACGGTGTGTTGACCGCGCGCCCAGCCGTTAGTGGGGGGGGGGGGGGGGGAGGCTTTGGAGAAACGACACCCCAACGGCTGAAACCGAGCCTATTCTGACCTTTGCCGCTAACAATGTGGGTCGGAGACGCTGTGATCGAGCGATAAAGAGGAGGCATGCGCATTAGTTGAAAGATAAATGTTTGCTAGAGAGTTTTAGAGGGTTTAAGGCTACTGTCACGTCATGAAGTACTTTAAAATTTGCCTCAATCGTCTCTCTAACCAAATTATTAAACTGGGGGAAGTATTGTTGACTCAGGCGAAACTACGGCGCCTTCTAGTCTAGGACCGTAGGAGTCATTGATAAAGGCAACAACGAACTGAAAACATAGCTATCAAAATACAATCCGGAATCAGATGTTCTAGGCGAACGGCAGATAAGAGGTCAAGCAATTAGACAAAACCAATTAAATTAAATGACAAGAGATCAATTTCGTCTGATATGACCAAGCTTTAACCTCATACAAGCGTTCAACGAAGACACTGGGTAAGGGTTCATGCTTCACGAAAAATCTATTTTGCTTTCGTCTGTGTAAACGGTTATCGTTAAATTGTACTACACAACGCTCTCGCTCTAATGAATTCAATTAGAAAAGCATCTATATTTGTTGGCACATGACTGTTGCAATGGAGATTCAGGTTGTTCAAAGCAGGACAAATTCTGGCGAGTTTCATGTAAATATCCTGAAGAACTGAACTGGAGACGTACGTTTTAGGAAATCGAAGAAGGTCAGTTGACTCGATCTAAAAGCCGTGATTATTGAACTGGATTTGATTTGATCAACCGTATGATCCGAACTGGAAATGACTTAAGAAACCGTAATGACCGTAAAGAAACACTGGAATGATTTGAAAGGCTGTTAAGAGTAAATAGAAGTTGGATTTGTCATTGGAAATCGTATAAACTGAACAGGATAAGACTTTGGAAATCGAAACATAGCCTAGAAGGACTCTTTCACTCTTATAAATTCGAACTGATTCTTTGCATTCATGAGTGAAAAAAAATTCTCACTTTGTCTGTTATTTAAATTCTCTGTGTCTGTGATGCCTAGCACATTTCAAGCTACCAAGAGTATTTGTTTGCTTGTGCTTTCGTAAACCCAATATGAATCTAAAGGTCCTAAACGAATATTACTGGCCCTCTGCCGACGTCAAATCATATTCGAAGCACCGGGGAAAATTCATAGCCTCGATTGTGTTTTTAATCCGGTAGAAATTATGAATTTGTTACCCAAAGCACATGTGTACTTCTTTCATGAAACAAATAAACAATCAAGGGCATTTAATTACTTCAACAAGCTACTAGTTCGACAAGTCCCCAAGCTACGCTCGGCAAGTCAGCATTTATTCAAGGTCCTGAAGTATAATTTGAAATCGTGTGGACTCCGGACTTTTTGGGTATCTGCTCCTATTTTATGGAACTCGTTACCACTGGAAATGAGGTCTATTGATTCTCTTAGTTCTTTTAATTCTAGTGTTAAAACAAGTCTCTTTTTAAGAAAGCTTTTGGTATATATCTAATAATAATAATCTCTAATCCATCAAATACCAACATTGGTACATAGGATAAACTACGAAGTAATAAGTACTTGAGAAGTGATACAACTATTAAATATAGTTAAGACTGACAGTGACAATACTTTGCATCCAATTTCATAATAGACATCATGTATTGTCAGGACATACAAGAACAATAATTATTCTCTTGTACCAAACAACCGGAACGAAATAATACTTCTCCAAGTTTTAAGCCATTATTATTATTCAGATTTTTTGGTATAAAATAGGGAATTACTTTTAAAACGATACGTTACAGTATCTGTATTATTGCATAACATTTTTAGTAAGCTAGTTTTTAATACTTGTTGTATTGTAAAGCGCTATGCGACTTTAGGGAATAGCGCTACATAAATCGCTTATTATTATTATATATTAGCTTTTATTTCGTAAGGTTTTCTCAACTGGCAATTTGCTGTTTTTAATTGCCATGCCAGTGGCACTCGATCTCTTCAGCAATCAACAGTTTAGTTCGAAGCTATGCTTAAAATAAGGTACCCTGGCATAGTTGTTTTGTTAGCACAAGTATAACAC